>CAWUFW010007063.1:0-600000 GCA_963921515.1 Calotriton arnoldi
AGGATGGACAATGCATGACACAACCAGCACACCACAACCTAGGGAATGCAGGAAAAGACATCCCCCAACACCATGACAAGCGTGTGTAGACTGTGTCAAATGCCTACAACACTGAACATGACTTTGAACATACAATGTGACCCCTATCACATGTGCCACACATATATGTGTGTGGCCCCCACAATGCAAGCAGGCCATGACCATTGTGGCAATGGGGTCCAAACCCCCATCATCACAGTGACCAAAATGTAAGTGTGGGGTCCATAGCTGAAGCACATTTTGAACATTGTGGCAATGGGGTCCAAACCCCATCATCACAGTGACCAAAATGTAAGTGTGGGGTCCATAGCTGAAGCACATCTTGAACAGTGTGGCAATGGGGTCCAAACCCCCATCATCACAGTGACCAAGAGGTAAGTGTGGGGTCCATAGCTGAAGCACATTTTGAACAGTGTGGCAATGGGGTCCAAACCCCCATCATCACAGTGACCAAAATGTAAGTGTGGGGTCCATAGCTGAAGCACATTTTGAACAGTGTGGCAATGGGGTCCAAACCCCATCATCACAGTGACCAAAATGTAAGTGTGGGGTCCATAGCTGAAGCATATTTTGAACATTGTGGCAATGGGGTCCAAACCCCCATCATCACAGTGACCAAAATGTAAGTGTGGGGTCCATAGCTGAAGCACATTTTGAACATTGTGGCAATGGGGTCCAAACCCCCATCATCACAGTGACCAAAATGTAAGTGTTGACAAAGAAAAAGCTGCAACTGCCAAACTGCATGGATGATTCCTGGTCACAGAACATAAAACACATCAGTGGCAAAGTAGTGCATGTGTCCCATTGCAACATAAATTGGGGGAGGCAAATACTGCAGTGCAAATAAGACATACCTTTGGCCATGTGCAGACAAACAACACCCATGGGGGCTGACACTGTCAACATTCATCAATGACACAATGACAGAAGTGACCATCAGAATGCAGACCCACATATTTGCACCAATGGGCACACAAATGCAGATACCCTGTGGAGACTGTAGATGTGAGGTGAACAGATACCATACCATGGCAGCAATGGGACACACAAACCATGATCATTGTGCTGACCGATGACCTAGGAGTCCCAGGGACAGCAGGGGAAACCCACCAAACTACATACAGCCAATGGCACACCCAAGATATGCCAATGCAGTGGTGCAGATGCACAAACACAAACAGGCAGACCCACACTGCACATCATACACAACAGGTGAGGGGGGTGCCAGTGTCCCCAGGCAACCACACAACACATGAGGAGACCTGAATACCAATCATACAGATGTGCATACAGTGCCACACAAAGGTAACTCATGGATCCAAATGCCCTATGTGGGCAAGCAGGCATTGTCAGATGAGAGGGAGCACAAATCACACATGTCACACAGGCACGTAGGAACAGCAACTGACACAGCAAGACACAGACACACCACAGCACTACCCCCAGGGCCCCCACAATGTGGTGACCCTGGGCTGCATTACAATCCCACTGTGATGACAAAGCTAAATGTCGTTCACACTGTGAACCACAGTCATGTGTCCTGAGCAACAAACTACCATCACACCTACACAAGCACAAATCAATCAGCACGGCCAGTAAGCCAAGGCCAACATGGAGGCAGGGGCCTAGCCGGCCAACAACTCTCATCTGCACACACTCAACACCACACCCTCGACCTCCAACAATGTGCAGCAGTGAAGCACACATGCACTGGTGACATTGCACATGCACCCATGACTATTCCAGGGTGGTGGGTGGGAACCAAGGTGCAGAAACACATCACACATGGCCACTCAACAAGACTCCTGAATGTCTGACACACTGCACACTACGCTGTACATGGACATGACGGCAATACCACACCAACCAATGGGATCCCAGCCACAGTCACACACCAATGAAGAAGCCAAGGTCACCCACAAAGAACACACATAGACAACAACCAACATTGCAGCCCGGACCCTGAGGAGTGCCAGCAGTCACACACACAACGTGTCACAATCACTGAAAGATAACACAAACTGGAAATCACATGACAGGGGCAAACAACAAGTGCCAAGGGGAAACCTGACTGTGACCCATCTGCGTCTGCACACAAACTCAGCCCTGACAGAAAACACACCTATGGGTGACACCCTGATGACCAGTAATGTGCCATGCACCCACATCACAGAGAACCCAGGGAGAAGACTTTGGGGGAACATAGGTCAACTCAGCAAGCATCACAAACAGGTACAACACTAGGGATCACAGCATGCACAGCTAAACGGAAGTGAACACACAGACATGCTCATACAACACACACCTTGGGCGCAGGCAATGTCACAGGAGTACACACTGCCATGAGGGGACTCCACTCCTGTGTGAGGAAAGCTGTGCCATATGTTGCCTCAGTAGGGCCCCATCATGTCAGCTGAGCACTTGGTCACACAATCAACAATTAGCACCAAATGAAGGCTCCCGTCACATCAGCCTGGTCATGGAAGTGCCAACGAAATCATCAGCACAGATCCAACACACTTGTATAGCAATGTTGCACTGACAACACAGATGAGTCCTTCCCCATTGATGCCCAAACCTGCATGTCCAGTGGAGATGGCCACACGGTCAGGGAAGTAGACAAATTGAACAATGGCAGGCACAACAGATGTGCAGGGGTGGAAGCCACAGATGTGAAATTGCTAATGTAAGTAGGAAATCCCATTGCCAAATACTGAACACATGACACCCTCAGATGCTGCTATGGATGACATGGATACACCACAGGATAGGACACATTCCCCCTGGACCACATGGGTTCCTGCACAGTAACACTTCATTATCATGAGACCAAATATCACCATCACTGCAGCAAGGGCATGGTTAGCATCATCAACAACATGTACATCAGAAGCATAAGCACTAGAGAACAGAAAGTTGCTTTATTCAGCATATGTGTGTATTGAAAACTGAAAGTCCAGAAAAAACACAAAGGCCAATGGCCAGTCCATTGTCAAAGTCCAAACAGGGTGACAGTGGCAGATGTCACCCTACGCATGCCTGCACTGCACAAAACCAGGGACAATCCACTACGAGGGGCAACCGGAGGGGCAGGCCAGGCACCGCAGGGACAGGATCAGGGCTCACCAGGAGGAGGCAGGGAAGGGGTGGTGGGTGCTGGAGAGCCACTGACAACTGCAGTGGAGGTGTCTGACATGGTGTGTGCCGGCACAACTGGGGGCATGACTCAGATGTTGTGGGTGCCGGCACGACTGCAGTGGACCCTGCAGATGGAGTGGACAGGTCCGCCACTGCAGTGCCCAAGTCAGACAGGGTGGTAGTGGACTCCACTGCAGTGCCTACCACCAGGGGAGGAGAATGGGGAACAGGCAAGGTGGGCTGGACAGAGGGGGAGGACACCCTCACCACATCAGTGGCACAGACAAGCGCAGCGGGGGTGTGGTGCCGGGAGAGCAAGTGGCAGGGGAGAAGGCCGGATCCTCTTGGGGATGGTATATCTGTGGGTGGGGGAACCTGGGGCAGGGTGTGGTGGGGGCACCTGTGGAGTGGGGGCCTGAGGGATGGAGGAAGGAGACCTGGTGCCTGAGCTGCAGGGCGGCGGCGGGGTCTTGCTCTTACGACTCCGGGGGACTTGCGGGTGGGGGCCTCAGTCTGTCTGCGCCTGTGGGAGGGTGTCCGGGGGCAAGGGGCACTCTGCTCCGTGTGGGTGGGCTTCCTCTTCCCCCTGAATGCTGTATCAGCTGGATCGGAGGGGAAGAGGCCGAGGTCACTGAGGAAGAGCCGCTGGGTCTTTGGGGTTGCAGGTGAGGCAAGGGAGGGTGCTTTGGAGGGAGAGGCAACTGAGGACTGCGCAGTGCTCGTGGATGCGTGTGTGTGTTCCAGGGCCCCATCCCCTGTGAGTCTGGTTTCAGTCCCCTGACTGTGCGTGCGTGTGTGTTTTGTTTGTGGCATGTGTGTCTGTGTGCTGGACGTGTGTGTGCTGGTGTGTGCCTGTGCCGGTGTGTGTGTGCTTGGGACGGGTAAGGTGCTGGGGAGTGTGGATGGAGCAGAGGCAGGAGGGGTGAGGGACTGTCTGAGGAGGGACACTGCTGCCGTCAGGGAGGAGTCCATGGACCTATTGCCCCTCTGTAGGTCAGACATGCCCGATGAGATGCCCTCCATGAACGACACCAGCTGAGTCAACAGAGCGGTGTGCGCATGGAGGACACTCAGCATGGCTGTCTGCCCTACATGGAGCTGGCGAAGGAGGTACACAGACTCCTCACTCAGGGCAGAAGGGGACACAGGGGCAGGGGGTGCGGTGCCTGGCCCAAAGGAGACACGCTCCCGAACATGGGAGCCTCCACGGACCTGGGGAATGGGAGCCGATGGGAGGGCGGTGGTGGTGCTGGTGGTGGCGGGGACAGCAACACTAGCTGGGGTGTGGTGGCTGCTGACACCCGCCTCCATAAGGGAGTCATCCTCCGAGTTGCTCTGGTCCTCAGCTGAGGTGGATGGTGCTGAGGACTCCTCGGTGTGGCTCCCTCGCCCTCCGTGCCACTGGGTCCCTCCGACCACTCCTCGGCTGCTGACCCAGTCTGGCTCTCCGGCTCCTCCTGGTCCGTGGAGCTGTCCCCTTCCGTGGCCGTGGATGTATCTGCAAACAATGGGTAAACAGACAGACATCAGTCACCTGCACCAAACACACACACCACTGTGAGCACAGCACATTACAGAGCAAGCCCTGGCATCATTAGTTGAACATTGCTAAAAGTGCCCTAACTGAACAGGAGAAGCCAATTGTCAGTCTGATGCCAACCATGGCACTCACATCCCACATGGCCTTGCACCCATCTGTCTGGTATCTGTTGGATAGCAACACCCCAGTGTGGACACATGCACCACCTACACAGTAGTTGGACAGTGCAGAGGACACGGTGTAGCATGTGGACATGCACACATCACAACTCTTGCCACTGAGTCAGTACAGGTTTCCGGATGAAAGGGATGCCCAGAGTCAAATAGGAAATGCATGTGATGCATACCAGCGACAGACACCATGATGCACCCATGTCCTGATAGCCATCGCCACAATGGTGTGCATGTAGCACATGTCACTCCCCTGCAGGATCACCAATAAGTAGACACATGCCATGGCGGAGGCATGACTGCTAAGTCATACATCACTGTCTCAGTGATGTATGACTTGGCAGCCAGACAACAACACTCTGCACTGTGTCACAATAGTAGGTCATGGGGAATGCAAGTCCTGGAGCTGCACAAGTGCACATGTACATCCCCCACACAACACATCATCTTAACCCTCATCTGTCCAGGTCATACCGATTGGACATATGGGAGACCTGTGACACTACCCTCTGAACCTGAGCCCCTCACAATCTGCTGTGAATGGGGAACAGCTGCCTGAACTTCACATTCGCATACCCCAGTCTGCACGGGCAGCTGATCAAACACCTATGTGACACACAAGTATCGTCTCCTATGGTCACATCTCCAGTGGCATGCTGAGCCCCTACCGAGAAACACCCCAGCAGTCCTGGCAACAAATCCACAGCACACTGACACAGAGGCAGACACCTGAGGGGTCAAATCACTGCACACAATGTGTCAGCTGATACACGGGAGTGGGAGTACAGAGTGCATTGCATGGCCTGGAGTAGGCATGACTGTCCTGCCCCACATGAATGAGGGATGAGCCCTGGACAGTGGATAGCTGGCTATGTATGTGTGACACACGTAATCTGCACACTCCTGGGGCCCAAACATTGTTCCCACCCGCTGCATGGGTGTGTGCCACATACCCCAGGCACATGTGGTGGCTCAGCTCAGCAAGTGGACCGCATATCAAAGCAACACGCAGATTACATGTCCGAACACCAGGCGTTGTGTGAACAATGGACCCACCCATGATGCCCACAACAGAGTTAGGGAAACAGATGCTGTCCCCCACCTTTAGTGAAGCAAACTGCAAGGACACAGTCCCAAGTGACACAATTCCCTGAATGTAAGGGCCACACCTGGGTATCAGATGAGGAGTGGGCAGTGCACAATAGAGGGACATGGCTCCTGGACAACATGACTGCTGTACTGTGGCAGTTTAACCAGGCCAGAGGAGGGCACATAGCATGTAATACAGAGTTCACAGTGCAGTCTTTGACTCACCCCCTCCTTGCTGCTGTCTGGCCTTCAGCTGCCCATCCAGGTCTGGAAACACCACCGCCAGGATCTGGAGCATGTGGGGGGTCAGGGTCCGTGTTCCGCCCCTCCTGCGAGGAGGCGACAGCTTCAGCTGGACCCGTGCAATCCTCCGGGTCCAGCCCCGAAGGTCCTGCCACCTCTTCTGGCAGTTGCGGATCCGGCGCTTGTAGACCCCCACTGACCGGACAGCCCGGACGATGTCCTTCCAGATCTCCTGCTTCCGATGGGCATTAACCTGTCAGGATGACAAAGTGAAAAGGCCATTACTACACATGCAACATATCCGTGCATGACACAGTTGTATATACATGTCTCAATCACAGGGGCACATGATGTACACAGGCAGTGCAACGCTGCCCATGGACAGTTTGCCAGACGTCACTACATGGTATCATCGCATGGGAAGTAAAACCTTGTTCAAATGCACTGTCACTGCACTACCTGTCCAGTGCATGTCACTACACACTATGGGGGTGACAACTACTCAGTGAGCCTGCTAGCCAGTGGCGTGCAGACTTTCAGCCTTGCTAGTCAGACAAAATGCACATTCAGAAAGGCAGTGCACAGAACACTCACCTGCTCCCCTGGTGTCCCATACAGCTTGCTGTACTGTGGAAGTAGGCTGTCCAGCAGGGCCTGGTTCTCCTCAAGGCTGAAGGCTGGGGCTCTCTCCACAGTACGTGCCATTGCAGGGTCCAGAGGGGGCAGAGACAGCAGCAGTGCAGTGGCAGATGTCGTCCTGGAGCATGTAGTGCAGGCAAGTGAGCTCTCAGGGGAACAGCCAGCAATATATATGTGCTGGAGAGGCAGATACTGTCCCATGTGTCCAAAGTGATAGGTCCAAGTCGTTTGCATCTTCTGAATCTGGCCAATCCATGGAATAGCAGTACCAATACACGCCCACAGCATCCTTCAAATCTTCAACTTCATGACATACATGATTTTGCAACATTGTTGTGGGTGACCAACTGAATTTCCAGCAACCGACTCGCTCGAATTTCGAAAACGCGTCCGTTGCCAGGCTAGGCCATTGTCAATGGGTGCGCACCGATCGGTCCATTGCTGATCAACGCGTACAGGGGTACAACGCTGCACCGCACACATTGAATGCAATGGGCCGGCTGAGGCACCGATCGGTCCATTGCTGATCAACGCGCACAGGGGTACAACGCGTACCACGCACATTGAATGCAATGGGCCGGCCGGGGGCACCGATCGGTCCATTGCGGTACAACGCGCACAGGGGTACAACGCGTGCACCGACACATTGAATGCAATGGGCCGGCTGGGGGCACCGATCGGTCCATTGCTGATCAACGCGTACAGGGGTACAACGCGTACCTGCACACATTGAATGCAATGGTCCGGCCGGGGCACTGATCGGTCCATTGCGGTACAACGCGCATAGGGGTACAACGCGCACTCCGCACACATTGAATGCAATGGGCCGGCCGGGGCACCAAGCGGTCCATTGCGGTACAACGCGTACAGGGGTACAACGCTGCACCACACACATTGAATGCAATGGGCCGACCGGGGCACCGATCGGTCCATTGCTGATACAACGCGTACAGGGGTACAACGCGTACCCGCACACATTGAATGCAATGGGCCGGCCGGGGCACCGATCGGTCCATTGCTGATCAACGCGTACAGGGGTACAACGCGTACCCGCACACATTGAATGTAATGGGCCGGCCGGGGGCACCGATTGGTCCATTGCAGTACAACGCGTACAGGGGTACAACGCATACCCGCACACATTGAATGCAATGGGCCGGCCGGGTGCACCGATCGGTCCATTGCTGTTCAACGCATCCCTGTACAAGTGACTGGCATATGTCACCATGCCTGTCTCAGATGAACATATGCCAGCCACAGATAGCTCCCAGGGAGTGAGGGGCACACCTACAACACGACAGCCTGTCCAAACTGTATCATAAGGCATGTAAGGCTGCATTTCCTATTGTGTGTATGTTGGTGTACATGTTGTCCTGTGGGTGTCACCTGGGGGCAGCCACCCCCAGGCTGTGCACGTGTTCATGGGGACAGGATCCTGGGTGTTACGTGTACATGACCACTGTGATGTGCAACTGTTCATATCTGTGCATGTGCCATGGTCACATTTCACGGTGGTGTATGTGTATGTCATGTCACATACCCTGTGAGTCCCATGTGGGACGGTATGTTTGAGCCAGGGTGTCCCAGTGGCACAATAGTGATGGTCCTCCACAGTCTGTGTGCATGTAGTGTTTACAATGTCTCTGATTTCATGTGCACAATGGGAGACAGTCTCCACATCCACGTTGTGTGTGCATGGACTTTGATGTTGTGCGTGTGTGTGTCACAGACGTCCATGTCTGTCCTGCAGTGGCAAGTGGGACCACTACCTGTGGGGGTCATGGTTGTTTTGCTGTGGTGTATACATGATACTCCATGTAATGCCAGTGTCCATGTGGCAATACAGGGTCCCTGGCAATGTACCTGCCGTTGAGCTGTGATGCCTGGGGCACATCTCTCCTCACATGTCACTGTGGGGGGTGATTGTGACACGGCAGCAGGAGATGGGAACTGTGACACGGCCTCATGATATCCAATGGGCCAACCTGGGACTTATTGATGCCACTTGTTGAACCGTGATGACAGATGTTGGCCATGTATGTACCATACATGTCCTTACGGAACTGCACACTTCATGTAGTTGTGCCTCATAATGATGTATGTTGTGATATTGAGTGTGTTGAATGCCGCATATGTGGGCTGACTGACAATCTTGCTTTCTTCTCCTCTGCACTGCAGGGCTCCTGCTGTCCATCGACCATTCCCAGACCTGGAAACGATGGTGGAACGGGACAGCATCCGACGGTACCGCTTCACCAGGCAGCTGATTGAGGATTTGGCAGTGCAGTTGGCCCCACATTTGCAGCCTGGCCGGCCGTATCCTACAGCGCTGACCCCCAAGGTGAAGGTGATGGCAGCCCTACACTTCTTTGCCACCGGTACCTTCCAACATACTGTGGCGACTGCTGGTGGGATGTCACAGACCATGTTGAGCCGTGTTCTCCGCGATGTTTTGGTGGCAATGTTGCTATTCCTGAACCGGTACATCTATTTCCCTAGACTGCAACGACTCACTGACGTGAAGAGTGACTTCTATGCCCTGGGTAGGATGCCGCATGTCATTGGCTCCATTGATGGGACACATGTGGCTTTGGTACCACCACAGGCCCAGGAGCAGGCCTACCATAACCGCAAGCACTACCACTCGGTCAATGCACTGGTGGTGTGTCTTGCAGATATGACCATCACACACGTGTGTGCCCGTTTCCCTGGTTCAGCACACAATGCCTTTGTGATGAGGAGTAGTCGCATCCCCAGGATGATGGCACAGATGCAGAACCAGCGTGCCTGGCTTGTCGGTGTGTACTGACTTTGTGCCATTGTGTGTGATCTGATCTGTAGTATTCCGCCCACTTTTCCAAGTCAGCTAATGTGCACTTGTCTGTCCGTAGGTGACTCGGGATACCCCAACATGCCGTGGTTGCTGACACCCCTCAGGAACCCTGTGATACCAGCCCAGATGCACTACAATGAGGCACATGGTCGGACCAGGAGAGTGATTGAGCGGACATTTGGTCTCCTGAAGAGCCGCTTCCGCTGCCTGGACAAGACAGGAGGGTCCCTCCCATATGCCCCAGCGAAAGTGTGCAAGATTATCATCGTCTGCTGCATGCTCCACAACCTGGCAGTGCGGAAGGAGTTGCCTCTCATCCAGGATGACAATGACCAACATCCGCCACCTGTGGAGGATCCTGGCCTGGACCACGATGCCAGTGATGATGATGATGATGAGGGTGATGTCCGCACACAGCTCATCACCAACTTCTTTAGCTGAATGTGAGTATCCTGAGGTGTCATGTCAATGATGTGAGTTGGCATGATATGTGTAGGTGGTGCTCTGGTGCTGTTGGAGTGTGTCCATGGGCTACTTGACTGGATGTGTGTAGCGATGTGTGCTTACAGGTGGTCTGTACTCCCCAACAGTGTTGACATGCTAACTTGGTTCTGGGTGGGTATCTTGTAACATGTATTGTGCATGAGTTTTGCTGTTCTGTCCTGTTCTCCATTGCTTTTGACTGTGTGTCATTTCTGTCCTTCACAGGGTACTTTCAGATTCGTTTGGTCAACTGTGTCCACCGACGATGTGATTGTACTTCCAGGGTGGTAGCTGTTGTGTCCCTACAGGTGATGTGCGCCACACCCATGGACTTCTTCCTTCTACAGTTGTTGACTGTGTGCCCGCTGCCAGGTGGGATTACCTTGCATCTGTAGTGGTTACGACATGTTGCAACTGTGTAATAAACCTGTGCTTCACTTTGTGATGTGTGTTGTCTGTGGTCACACATTTGACTGCCATTTGCTTACTGCACCTGTGGGCTACTTGACTACAACTGGGAATAGGTGTGGTGTCTGTGCATTGCACCGTCTTCCCTGGCAACATCAGTGTAGGCAATGAGTCAGATGACCTAGGTGTGTATGTGTTGTGTAGCCCTGGTGGTGTGTCTCCCTCATATGTGTCACGTTGCCTTTACTCACATGCCTGTGTTGTACTTGCTGTTGCAGTTCGCATACACAGTGTAATTTTGCAGTTCATCATCCCCATGACAGCACCCACTTTGGAATCACAACAGAGGCAAGTATGGTGTATTAGTGTGTTTATTGTGATACATTTGTGTGAATAGTGCATAGGATGGTTAGTGATGTACATATATCTTGCAATCAGAAGTTCCTAGGTGAATTGAAAGTCCTGGTAGACAAAATCCCCAGTATCGGGGCCACAGTTGTCTGAGACATTGGTCCAACTTGTACTCCCCATGTAGTGTGTGGGAGTTGTGTTGCCGTCAACAGGGTGAACAGTCTGTGCATAAAGGTGAACATCCAGAACAGGTTCAGGCTTCCTGGGAGTTGCACTTGGCCATCGGCCTCTCACTTGCCCCTCCTCGGACGACCCCTCTTCTTTGGGGGCCCTCAAGTACAGGCTGCTGCGGTGCAGGGCACTCTCCGCCAGAGTCATCCTCACTCCCTGTGGCAGTTGCAGTTTGTTCAGCACCAGATGTTGTTGGCACACAGGGAGGTGTGGACTGGTTGCTGTTCATCTGGCGGATGCATTGTAAAATGTCCCTGTGCACCGCCGTCATCTCTTGCAGTGCGTCCCACTTGGACTCCACGCGGGACATGTGTGAGTCCAAGCGGGCATGATGGGCAGCCTGCTGCTGTTTCATGTCTCTGAGGAGCCCCACTACCTGGCTGAGATCTCCGGTGCTGGACTGGTACGCATCGGCTATGCGTACCAGTTGTGGGTCATCATGCACACCAGCAACCTCTGCAAGCAGCGACGTCTGTCTCCCACCCCTCCCACCACCCCTGCCGACATGTGCAGTGCGTGCAGTGGCACGCACAGATGACCCTGGTCCCCCTTGGGGGTTGGTGGTGGTGGTGTCCATGGCCCCACGTTGGTCCAGGGTCCCTGTGCTGGTGTTGCTCCTTGTTCTGTCCATGTCGGCAGGGATGGTATTTGTGGTGACAGTCGTTGGAGGGGTGGGTGCAGGGGTGCAGCTGGTGGTCCTGCTGGTGCTGCAGCTGGTGGTCCTGCTGGTGCTGCATGTTGACTTGCACCGGATGTGCCAGGTTGGTCTTCTTCGTCCGAGGAGGGCAGAGGCTGTACGACACCAGTGAGCTCCGCATCCTCTTGAGCCTGGGACTGGGACTCCTCAGCGTCTGCTGCTGTGTCCCCATCATCACCTGTTTTTGGGAGACACACACAATGTATGTTATGTTTCTGCAGGCATCAATGGTTGACACACCTGACAGTTGTGACTGTGCCTCTGGGTGCGGGCCTGTACATTGCATTGTCCTAAGTCGTCACAGTCAGGGGTTGATATTGGTGTAGGACATTGTCCTGCATTATTTGGGCATTTCTATGTATTTGTTGGGGTGTGAACATGGTCTGCATTGGTTGTATTTGGTTGACAGCCGGCCCTCCTTCCCACCCAGCCAGTCAGTTATCCCACCATGGACTGTGCTTGCATTGCAGGGAGTGGAAGTTGTCTCTCAGGATGTCAGTCAGTGGTGTTGTGCTGTTTGTTGGTGCACAGTTCCCAGCAGGGCCTTGTGCTCCCCACAGCAGTAGCCAGTGTCAGCCATCTTGCCAGTCCTTCTCCACTCCCTGTGATGTGAGCATGGTTCAGGGTGGTGTTGATGGGACAGTTGTGGGGGTGAGCTATGTCTGAGACTATGACTCCCATCATGCTGTTGCCTCCACCCCACTTCCCAGCATTCCCATACTTACTTGCTTTTGTGGGGAGTTCAGTGTGTGTGGGTGTGAGAGCAATGGCAAGATGGCTGACAGTGGTGTCCTGCTGTTAGTTGGTGTGCAGTTCCCAGCATGCCCTTGTGCTCCCCACAGCAGTAGCCAGTGTCAGCCATCTTGTCAGTCCTTCTCCACTCCCTGTGATGTGAGCATGGTTCAGGGTGGTGTTTATGGGACAGTTGTGGGGGTGAGCTATGTCTGTGACTATGACTCCCATCATGCTATTGCCTCCACCCCACTTCCCAGCATTCCCATACTTACTTGCTTTTGTGGGGAGTTCAGTGTGTGTGGGTGTGAGAGCAATGGCAAGATGGCTGACAGTGGTGTCCTGCTGTTGGTTGGTGTGCAGTTCCCAGCATGCCCTTGTGCTCCCCACAGCAGTAGCCAGTGTCAGCCATCTTGTGAGTCCTTATCCACTCCCTGTGATGTGAGCATGGTTCAGGGTGGTGTTGATGGGACAGTTGTGGGGGTGAGCTATGTCTGTGACTATGACTCCCATCATGCTATTGCCTCCACCCCACTTCCCAGCATTCCCATACTTACTTGCTTTTGTGGGGAGTTCAGTGTGTGTGGGTGTGAGAGCAATGGCAAGATGGCTGACAGTGGTGTCCTGCTGTTGGTTGGTGTGCAGTTCCCAGCATGCCCTTGTGCTCCCCACGACACAGCAACAGTGTCAGACATCTTTGATGGGCCTTTCCACTCTTTGTGGGATGTGCATGCGTGAGTGTGAGCTTGCTGGGCCATGTGGTGGGGGATGTAGAGCTGTGCCTACGACTCCCATCATGCTATTGCCTCCACCCCCCTTCCCAGCATGCCCATGCTTCCATCCTTTTGACTCTGCTTTCCTGTGGGGTGGGCTGCCTGTGCTGACAGGATGGCTGGGAGTGTTGTCCTGGCAGTTGTTTGGCTAAAAGTCCAAAGAGTGTCCCTGTGCTTCACACAACATAACCCAGGGTGGTGGTTCTTTGTGGGATCTTGAGTTAGGATGTGAGGCATTGCATTCTCCCAGGTGGGTTCTGTGGAGTATGTGTTGAGGGGGTGTGTGAGGGGAGGTGCTTGTGACTATGGTCAGTGCTGCAAGTCCTCCTTCCCACCCAGCCAGATATCCCACCATGGAACGTGCTTCCATTGCAGGGAGTGGAAGTTGTCTCTCAGGATGTCAGTCAGTGGTGTTGTGCTGTTTGTTGGTGCACAGTTCCCAGCAGGGCCTTGTGCTCCCCACAGCAGTAGCCAGTGTCAGCCATCTTGTGAGTCCTTATCCACTCCCTGTGATGTGAGCATGGTTCAGGGTGGTGTTGATGGGACAGTTGTGGGGTGAGCTATGTCTGTGACTATGACTCCCATCATGCTATTGCCTCCACCCCACTTCACAGCATTCCCATACTTACTTGCTTTTGTGGGGAGTTCAGTGTGTGTGGGTGTGAGAGCAATGGCAAGATGGCTGACAGTGGTGTCCTGCTGTTGGTTGGTGTGCAGTTCCCAGCATGCCCTTGTGCTCCCCACAGCAGTAGCCAGTGTCAGCCATCTTGTGAGTCCTTATCCACTCCCTGTGATGTGAGCATGGTTCAGGGTGGTGTTGATGGGACAGTTGTGGGGGTGAGCTATGTCTGTGACTATGACTCCCATCATGCTATTGCCTCCACCCCACTTCCCAGCATTCCCATACTTACTTGCTTTTGTGGGGAGTTCAGTGTGTATGGTGTGAGAGCAATGGCAAGATGGCTGACAGTGGTGTCCTGCTGTTGGTTGGTGTGCAGTTCCCAGCATGCCCTTGTGCTCCCCACAGCAGTAGCCAGTGTCAGCCACCTTGTGAGTCCTTATCCACTCCCTGTGATGTGAGCATGGTTCAGGGTGGTGTTGATGGGACAGTTGTGGGGGTGAGCTATGTCTGTGACTATGACTCCCATCATGCTATTGCCTCCACCCCACTTCCCAGCATTCCCATACGTACTTGCTTTTGTGGGGAGTTCAGTGTGTGTGGGTGTGAGAGCAATGGCAAGATGGCTGACAGTGTTGTCCTGCTGTTGGTTGGTGTGCAGTTCCCAGCATGCCCTTGTGCTCCCCACGACACAGCAACAGTGTCAGACATCTTTGATGTGCCTTTCCACTCTCTGTGGGATGTGCATGCGTGAGTGTGAGCTTGCTGGGCCATGTGGTGGGGGATGTAGAGCTGTGCCTACGACTCCCATCATGCTATTGCCTCCACCCCCTTCCCAGCATGCCCATGCTTCCTTCCTTTTGACTCTGCTTCCCTGTGGGGTGGGCTGCCTGTGCTGACAGGATGGCTGGGAGTGTTGTCCTGGCAGTTGTTTGGCTAAAAGTCCAAAGAGTGTCCCTGTGCTTCACACAACATAACCCAGGGGGTTGGTTCTTTGTGGGATCTTGAGTTAGGATGTGAGGCATTGCATTCTCCCAGGTGGGTTCTGTGGAGTATGTGTTGAGGGGGTGTGTGAGGGGAGGTGCTTGTGACTATGGTCAGTGCTGCAAGTCCTCCTTCCCACCCAGCCAGATATCCCACCATGGAACGTGCTTCCATTGCAGGGAGTGGAAGTTGTCTCTCAGGATGTCAGTCAGTGGTGTTGTGCTGTTTGTTGGTGCACAGTTCCCAGCAGGACCTTGTGCTCCCCACAGCAGTAGCCAGTGTCAGCCATCTTGTGAGTCCTTATCCACTCCCTGTGATGTGAGTATGGTTCAGGGTGGTGTTGATGGGCCAGTTGTGAGGCTGAGCGATATCTGTGCCTACTACTCCCATCATGCTATTGCCTCCACCCCCTTCCCAGCATGCCCATGCTTCCTTCCTTTTGACTCTGCTTCCCTGTGGGGTGGGCTGCCTGTGCTGACAGGATGGCTGGGAGTGTTGTCCTGGCAGTTGTTTGGCTAAAAGTCCCAAGAGTGTCCCTGTGCTTCACACTACATTACCCAGGGTGGAGGTTCTTTGTGGGATCTTGAGTTAGGATGTGAGGCATTGCATTCTCCCAGGTGGGTTCTGTGGAGTTTGTGTTGAGGGGGTGTGAGGGGAGGTGCTTGGGACTATGGTCAGTGCTGCGAGTCCTCCTTCCCACCCAGCCAGATATCCCACCATGGAACGTGCTTCCATTGCAGGGAGTGGAAGTTGTCTCTCAGGATGTCAGTCAGTGGTGTTGTGCTGTTTGTTGGTGCACAGTTCCCAGCAGGGCCTTGTGCTCCCCACAGCAGTAGCCAGTGTCAGCCATCTTGTGAGTCCTTTTCCACTCCCTGTGATGTGCGCATGGTTCATGGTGGTGTTGATGGGACAGTTGTGGGGGTGAGCAATATGTGTGACTACGACTCCCATGATGCTATTGGCTACACTGACTTGCCCAGCATACACAGAATTCCTTCCTTTCAGTGGTCTTCACTGTGTGTTGGTGTTGTAGTGGTGGCTACATGTCTGGATGTGTTTGTTAGTTCTATTTGTGCCACTGCCTAGCTGTAGTTGTTGTTGTGTTTGTACATGTGATGACACGGTTAAATGTAACTTTGAGATGGCATGTGTTGTGTTCATCTGACTGACATACACATTTTGGGATGATTCTGTTCTGGTTGCTGTGTAATTGATATGAGTGCATGGTTTGACTCTCCCTTGACAGTGATGTGTGTGTGTATTGTGGCAGAATATTGTGTACATTTGTTGTGTACTCACCAGGCTCTGGGATGTTCTCTAGTCCATAGACGCTCACTGGCGGAAGGATGGCCCGCACCTTCTCCTCCCAGGGCCTGAGGTATACTGGCTTGGCAGGAGGGCCACTGCCGGTGTATTGGCTCAGGAGGTAGTCCTTCTTGAGCAGCTCCCGTACCCTCCTGCACACGTCATACCACCTGTTCTGGATGTCAGTCTTTGTGCGCAGACATGGTGATTGTGCGTTCACCCTGTTGATGATCCTCTCCCACATCTTGGTTTTCTGGGAGATGGGGGTCTGTTGGACCAGTGTGCCAAACAGCTGTGGCTCTACCCTGAGGATCTCGTCTACCAGGACTTCCAATTCACAATCTAGGAACTTGTGATTCTTCTTGGGGGCATGGTGATGGGTGGTGATGGTGAGTGATGTGTGTGTTGGTGTGCAGGTGAGGGTGTGTGAGTGTGTGTTTTGCTGGGTGTATGTGAGGTGGCTATTTGTTGGTGTGCTGATGGTGTTTGGCTTGTGTGAGGGATGAGCTGTGGGTGTGTGGTTGCTGTCTGTTGGGTGCTGGCAGTAGAATTGGCATTTGCAAAGGATCATGGTTGGGATTTGTGTCCTTTATATGGGTGGAGTTGTGGGTGTGTCTTTGTTCTCTGTCCCCCCCCACCCCCAGTATTTATTGGCTTTGTAATTGCTTGTTTGGCCTTTTTTTGTGTATTTTTCCGTAGTACTTTTTGTGCATGTTGGAAACGTTCTTGTGACCGAGTCGGATCCTGCATTTGTCTCGTACGGTCTTCTCCGTTTCGTTCACGCTGTGTTTGTGCAGTTTTCTATGCTGCGTACGCGTCGGTCGCGGTGTTTTGTGTTACTTCGGCTCGCAGTTTTGTATGCGTGTCGGTCGTACGGCTTGTCCTCCGTTCGACTCGGTCGTGGTTTTCGCGCCTTGCATCGTACTTAGCGGTTTGGTGTTCGCGTGTACGTTTCGGTTGGATTTGTTCCGGGTGGGTGTCGGTCGGTTGGATTCCCGTGTTTTTCCGGTCGGATTGCTGTTTTCCGTGCGGCTCGGTCGTTCGGCTTGGATTCAGTACATGTCGGTCGGATTTTGCACGCCTTGCATCGTACTTGGCGTGTCGGGCGCCACAGGTACGTGTCGGTCGGAATAAATTCCGGCTCCGAGTCGGTCGGTGCTTTTTCCGGCCCGAATCGGAATCGACCCCTCTGTGTTTGAAAATACCACTTTTAGAAAGTAGGTATTTTCTTGCCTAACTGTCCAAGCCTGCCTCTGCTAGGTTGTGTATTGTGTGTCTGGTTTTGTGAGTGACAGGGGCTGGGGGATTCCAGGAGACAGGGTGAGCCAGCACAGGGCTGAATAGACCTATCTGCATGTAGAGTGGTGGGAGGAGTTGCACCTGGGTCTGAATAGGGCTGTGCCTGCCTTCCACAATGCTGGCTCCACCTCCTGTGGTGCGTCTGATATCCCTGGCCCACACTGTCAAAGGAAAGAAGGAGTCCTGTAAACAAAGTGCTCCAGGACTGCACAGAACTGG
This sequence comes from Calotriton arnoldi, assembly GCA_963921515.1. NCBI lineage: Eukaryota > Metazoa > Chordata > Amphibia > Caudata > Salamandridae > Calotriton > Calotriton arnoldi. Next base: position 17,796 of record CAWUFW010007063.1, read on the forward strand.
TTTGGACCAGGTACAGGCCCCTCTGCCTTCAGAGGACAAAGGATTTTGCAGTATAATTATGGGGACCCAGACCCCAAGACTTGAGATCACTTCTGGAACAACAAGATGAACCTCTGCCAAGGAGAAGAACCAAAGGAAGCTGTAGAAGTTGGACTGCCCCCCTGCCAGTGTGCTGTGTTGCTGGGTTGGCCTACAGTGGTGTCTTCAGTGCCAAGGAGAGGAGAAGGAACTTTTAAAGAACTTTCATCATCTTGCAGAATATTACTCCAAGGGCTTGAACTTGTGCTTGCCTCCTGCTGAAGTCTCAGGGACAAAAGACTTCACCACCAGCTCCCCTCTGAATTCCCTTGCTGGGAATTCTGTCTGCAGAAGCCTGCGTGTCGCTGGGAGCTGGAAGCGCGACTCAACGAGAAGAAGCGTGTCGCAGTTGCAGCTGTTGCCGTCGCATCGCCGGAGAAGCGTGTCGCCGCCGCAGAGGTCGCCACCACATCACCAGAGAAGCGAGCCTTTGTCAAAGCTGTTACCCGACGCATCACCGGAGAAGCGTGTCGCCGCCGGAGAGGTCGCCGGCGCATCACCGGAGAAGCGTGTCGCAGGGCCTGTCGCGGCTCCAAAGTTACAGAGTCGCCGCACGGCCGCTGGGCGTGCACGCATCGTCTTCACGTCGTCGCATCAAGGGCGCCATCTTATCGCATCGCACCGGATCGTCGCATCGCATCGAGGTGCCATCTTGCCGCATCGCAACCGGAACGCAGTACGAGAATCAATGCATCACCTCCTCTCCGGTAAGGACCAAGACGCATCCCCTACTCTGCGCAAGCATTGAGGCACGACGCATCGTCTCCCCCGAAGCATGGAACCGACGCATCTCCATCCCTGCGAACCTTTTTGTTTGTTTTGCATTACGCATCCAGGTACTTTTGTGAGAACTTTGTCGCATTTACCATCAACTTGAACTAAGTTACTTCTACCATCTTTAAGTCTATTTTGAGTACAGTATTGTGGATTTTTGTCGTTTGTGGTCTTGTGTTAAGTCTATATAAAGAATACTTATTTTTATAAAACCTGTGTGGTGTCCATCTGTAGTGTTTTCACTGTATTACTGTATGTGTTCACAAATGCTTAACACACTGCCTCTGAGATAAGCCTGTCTGCTCGTGCCAAGCTACCAAGGGGGTGAGCAGGGGTTATCCAGTAGTGTAACTCCCTTGTCCTGACGTAGAAGCAAGGGTCCCTATTTGGTCAAAGGTACCTACCTCTGCCAACTAGAGACCCCCAGTTCTAACATTGGTGGTCAGCGGTGAGGATTTGGACCTGCATTTGTGACTCATATACAGTAATTGGTGTACACTACTAGTGAGTGCAGACCAAACGCGACCACATACTTTTTGGTAGAATTGTTTTTCCTTGGACTGTTATTTTTTCCTGAGAACTGCCAAGTCTTACTGCCATGAGTAGACCAGCATCTGTTGCATCTATGGATCTAGATTTTGAGGAAGAGAGGTTGGAAACCTACACTTTGAAACAGCTCAAGCATCTCTGCAAGAAATTGAAAGTTGCTACACCAGGCATTTCCAAAAGGATGACTACCAAAAGGCGCTGAGGGCCTGGGTAGAAGCAAGAAATGCCCCTGAGATGGTGGTGGAGCCAGCTGGGGATGCAGATGGGCAACTGGATAGGCCAGAGTTTCCAGCCAGGGGAGGGGTACTGTCCCCACCTGGCAGTAGCATCTCTTCCAAAGACCTGTCCCCCAGAGAGTTGGAAGACAGGGAGAGAAATAGGGCGCACAAGCTGGAGATGGCTAAGCTTAAGATGGAGGGTCAGAGGGAAATAGAGAATAACAAGTTGTCCTTGGAGAGAGAGAGAATGAGATTGGAACATTAGTTGAGAATGAGAGAGCTTGATTTGGAGCTCGAGAGGCTTGAGGCCATGAGGGTCTCAGCCCAGCAACAAGAAAATTGTGTAGCTCAGGAAGTGAGCTTTGCTGAGTTGGAGGTGGAATCCAGCTCAGATGGTGGCAGCAATATTGAGTTATCTAGTGCTGAGGGGGTAGTACACACACCCAGAGATGTGGCGCCTGACTTGGAGGGGGTTAACATACACCAGGAGGTTCAAGGATCTGAGGTAGCTCCAGTGGTGCGCAGTGTCCCGGAAGTAGATTGGGGCACTAGCGCAGGGGTTCATGGTCCTAGTGTTGGGAGGGACACTCCACTGACTCTAGCTGAGAGGAGCGAGCGGGAGGTTCCCCCATGGTTGAAGTCCTGGTGTGTGAATGTGGAGACCGCCCAGAAGAGTGTGGGTTGAGTGACAGAGACAGTCAGATACTGTCTTGCCAATCTCAGGAGAGTGGTGTGGAGTACGTGTACGAGGCACTGGATGGTGAGGTGAAGGATAGTTTGGTTAACCCTTGTAGGGGGCTGTGTGATCCAATTGTGGGAGAGCATATTGTCAGTCCCTGTTTTCCAGAGCTATGCCAACACCTGTTGGAGAGTGAGTTCTCTGACCCCAGGGAGCTCACCCAGGAGGCAGACCTCTGTGTGGTTACCAGAGGTTCTGAAGAGGCATTGGGGAATGACGCTAAGGGGAGTGGCTCAGGTATCTTCCAACCCAGAGTGTTGGAGGTGGTTCAGAGTAGCCCAGCTAGGTCCCATTGTAGTGGGAGGGGTGTAGGGCCCCACATCCTGTCTTCAAGAAGAAGGAGTGAGACTGGGATGCGTCCCGATAGTGCCCAACCTCAGTCTCAGGGCCTGGATGGTTCTTTAAGGGAACACCAGGTAGGGAGTCTAGTCTGTCCTGATGGACCGCCCGTTGAGGGGGATCCCCTAGTGTCTGGTGAACTGGGAGTGTCTATAAGCAGGCCTCCATCAGTTCTGGTGTCTGGCAGTGCCACTCCTAAGTGGAGGGTGCAGAAGTCCAGATTGAGGGGTGAGAGGGGGAAAGAGTCCCCAGTGGAAGAACCAGTGGGTCAGGGGCCAGCCAGAAGGGCTGAGTCACCAATGAATGACCATGGTGACAGCACTTCTGTCCTGGGGGATCTTCACGCACTGTCAGATGGACAGGGGTCGGAAGATCTGCGCCAGGCAGACTGTCACACGACACATGAGTTGTGTGTCATCCTCGGGGGGGCATATGTGCTCCCAATGAAGTCCTGGTGCGCCGGGCAAGTGTTCAACCGCAGGGGTTGGTCCCTGGGTTGAGAAGCCAGGTTCAGGTGTTGTCTGACCTGGAGGGAGGGACAACTGTAAACAGTGTCCTGACCGGTTGGTCTTCTAGGGGTACCACTCCAGGTGGGAGGGTACAGCTCTCCGGAAGGGGGTGCAGAGGGAGGGAGCCCTCGCCTCTGACCCCGGTTCAACTGGAGGGTCTAGACCCTAGGTTGGAGGGCCAGGTTCGGGGTGTCCCCCCTGACCTGGATGCCCAGTTGCAGGATAGAACCCCTGAACTGGTGGGCGAATTGTGCAGGACACCTGCCACAGGTGCCCTGGCAATTCTGGAAGGGGGTACCACTTCAGGTGGGAGGGTACAGAGCCCCAATGAGGAAAAGGAGGACAGGGTATGGGAAAGCCCACCCCAGTCTCCTGTCCAGCTGCCAGGTACAGGCCTGGGGCTGGTGGGTCAGTACCAGGATGTCATACCTGACCTGACAGGAGGGAGAGTGGACAAAGGGTGCCAAGCATCTGGGGCTACTGCCCCCCGCTCTCTGATGCCACAGAGGTTTGAGAGCCCTGCGAGGCATAAGGCCTGGGTCTCATCACTGACCACTGTCAGTGGCCACTGTGGCTTGCTGTCTGTCTGTTGGGACACACCTGTGAGCAAGCTAAGGTTAGGTGCTGCACAGATGGTGTCCACAGGTGCGGAGAAGGGTTCCCCATGGGTTAGCTTGGTGGGCCCTGAGAGTATGGACAGAAGGACCCAAATAGGCTCAGATTGGCGTAGAACTGGAGTATGCCCCTGCTGTTGCGGGCCTGGGTCCATGTTCCATCGCCCAAAGCAGGGAAGCCCATCAAGGTAGTGATTGGCCTACCCTGCATTTTGGCTGGAAGGAGGTTGTGTTGGACTTGGCCCTTTTTGCATGGTCATCCCTGAACTTTTTGCCTTCCTCCTGTATTGCCTCTGACCTGTTTTTGTTGGTTTTATGACTCTGGGCACTTTACAACTGCTGATCAGTGCTAAAGTGCATATGCTCTCCCTATTGTAAATTGATGTATTGATTAGTGACTCCATGATTGGGTTATTTGATTTACTTGTCAGACCCTAGTACAGTGCCCCATGTGGGCCCAGGGCTTGTAAATCAAATGCTGCTGGTGGGCTTGCAGCACTGGTTGTGCCACCCCCAGAAGCAGCTTGTAAAATGTGTATCAGGCCTGCCATTGCAGAGCCTGTGTGCAGTCTGGGGCTGCCATGTCGACTTGGCAAGTGCAACCACTTGCCAGTCCCTAAACCTTCCCTTATCTTCATATCAGACACCCCTAAGGTAGGCCCAAGGGCAGGGTGCATTGTAAGTATAAGGTAGGACATGCCCTGGTGTGTGTGGCATGACCTAATAGTGAATTACAGCCATTTTCGTTTTTCACTATTGCAAGGCTACCTGTCCCCATAGGCCAGAATGGGCAGTTTGATTATAACATCTTATAATCCTAACTGACCCAGGGAACATGGTAGAAATTCGAGTTTAGTATGCCTGAACTCAGAATGATAAACTACATCTTTTAGTAAAGTTGGTTTTAACATTCTGCGTTTGAAAATACCACTTTTGGAAAGTAGGTATTTTCTTGCCTAACTGTCCAAGCCTGCCTCTGCTAGGTTGTGTATTGTGTGTCTGGTTTTGTGAGTGACAGGGGCTGGGGGATTCCAGGAGACAGGGTGAGTCAGCACAGGGCTGAATAGACCTATCTGCATGGAGAGTTGTTTTTGTGAGGGAAGGTGTCCCTTCCCCCACAAAAACAACCTGATTTCAACGCAGATACCCTTGCACCATACAGGGTGCCTGTGTTGGCGCATGGCAGCCATTTGTGCACCAACACTGTGGATGAGGACAGTAATAAGACTCATCTCATAGATATGGGGCATTCCTGCCCATTTCTTTTGACGTAGGGCAGCGCAGCAAGGCTTGCGGCGCTACTCTAGGCCAAAATATAGTAAATGAGGCCCTTAGCGTGTTAAGATGGATGCATTTCTGTAGTAACTCACTAAACTGTTTTCAACATAACACTCTCACTTTCTTTGCTTTCATTTTGCTAGACCTTTACCGCCTGCCAATCACTGTCAGCTTCTGTAGTGTGTATTTCTTTCAGTAATCCTGCAGCAAAATGAATTATCCCTATCAGTGCCTCTTTTAATGGTTGAAAATAAATGTTTCTTTCCATTAGGCGTAGAAAAAGTATTTTAGCGCTCACAGTGAAACTATATTGAACATTTTGTTTAGAAAAGAAAACCCTTAGCAACAGCACCAATGGACTGGGATGATTACATCAATATCTATTTTTTCTCTGTAGAATGTTTGTCACAATAATTGCTTAGAAGTTGTGTGCTTCTGCAGCTCCCTACAGGCTTCTGAGCATCAATCTAACACATGATATCATTACTTTAAAATGTTTGTGAAGATTCATGGAACAAACAACAACTAGGTATTTGCCTTCCAGAGCAATTGTTAGTTCCCTTCAAGGTTAGCTGTCTTTTATCACAGGTACCAATGGCTGGCTATTTTGGTACCTATCAACCAGCAGAGTTGCAAGTGATAATTTTGGAAGTGGTCTGAAAGCCCAGTTTCTGATGAATATCACCAGAGCAGTTAATCCAGGTGCTGTTCACAATTTTGGACCAGTGCTGCTGGGCTGGGATGAATACATTGGTTGATAGAGTTTACCAGGTTAGGAGCTATTCACTATCATGGTGCCTGAAAAATTACCACTGTTGTTGCTGTTCAAGTGTAAATCAGTATCATGTTTTCCACTGCCGGTGCTGATATTTTTGTGTGTATGGGGATTTATCCAGTGCAAACATAGATACAGATTAACAGATCACTTTAAAGTTCTCTGATAGTTCAGGTACAGGTGCCATTCATATGAGCTGTCCATTAGTTTCAGTGATCATTATGTTCTCCACTTCCCACAACACTTTTGGTCATCAAAGGAACTCACCTCTAGCCCAAGTAACAGCAATCGTCATAAAAGCTAGTCACACGTTCAAGTGACGATGATTGTCCTGGAGCTTTTAATTGCAGCAAGTGCTTATCACTATTATGGAAACTGTTTACTGGTCCAGGGCTTGGTGATGTTAGCTATCTACAGTCCCAGGCCCATTTTCCCAAAAGAGTTCCCTTTTCTGTTGGATGCAATCTCCTTTAAGATCAAGGATAGTGATAAACATTTCTGTTCCCCAGGGACCTGTTGGGTGCACACTCTATCCAAAAGGCCAATCCCCCTGTCCTACCTATGACCCATGGTTATACAACTATAAATAGCCCTGGTGATTAGTTGGTGTCACCCTACCTTTGAAAAAGTGGGGGGTAAAAACCTTCTGATTCCTCTTTTCTAGCGAGAAAGAATTGTGTTGTTTGGTGGTCCTCTTATAACCGCCTTTGAGTAGGGGCTTTGGGGAAGAAGAGGGATAGACATTGGTGTACCCACTGCTTCTCAACACTGGCGCTGATGGCTGAGGTCAACATGCTCAGCATGTTCAGTGTTATCAATGTCAAAAAAATAATATATGAAGCAGTCAGTAGAAGTGATTTCTCTACTTCCCAGCTAGTGCAGATTCCCTTTTCTTAATTTCACATCTTCATACTTTGAAAATATAACTATTGCCAAGAGACAGGCATGTGGAGTTAAGTATAGTAACTCTATACTTACATATATATAATTACCTTCACAATATTGTGGTAGTCCATATTCTAGATACAATATTATTGTAGCATGATATTTAAAACTTAGGGCCTAATTTTGAGTTTGGTGTTCTTTCCCACGGTGACAGTGCGGCGGTCTGACCGCCCTTTCACAAGTTGGGCTGTCGGAACGCCATGGGACCGCTGCTGCCGCCAGGGATCTGCAAACTCTGGTAGTCTTGCAGCAGTCTGAGCAGTGCTTAATTTGTGCCGGTGCTTTCCGGTGCTTAGCACCGGCACTTATACACAGGATGCAACTCATCTTCAAAAGGTGCCTCAAAAATTGTAGGTTACTTTTGAGTCAATGAGTCTTATCGGAGAGAACAATATTCATGAAACAAATTGGCAGCGGGGACTAAAGGTCACATTCATTTAGTAATAACTACTTCTTGACTGCCTCATAGTTTCTCGACAAAGGAGCCTTCCAGAACGCATTCGGATTAGTCTTGCGTCGCTGCTCATATAACCATGATGATTCATGGTTAGAACATTATACGGCTTTCAGGAACTATGTATGGTGGACAGCACATCATTCTGAGCTGCCAGCGCATTGAAGCAGGTGTCTATGCTCGGAAAGAATAATAAATAAATAAAACACTTAAACCCGCCTGCTACACAGTTGTAGGAGTGGGATGGTTAGTAGTTGTGTTGTTACCATCATTGGCAGCATGGCAGGGGCAATGTGTGGTGCAAGCTGCAGTGGCCTTATTACGAGAGCCCCGGCACTTATTATTTTACAAATTAAGCACTGGGTCTGAGGCCTCTAATATGCTAGCGGTGCCTCTGTGGCACCGCCAAGCATATTAGGAGTTTCCTCGCCGCCACAGTCTTCATTGCAGTGAGCCTGCCATGAAAAGTGTGGTGGTGAGGAAACAAAGGGGGCCCCTCAGGGCCCCCTGTTGCCTCTGCGCCATTGATGCATGGAGGGGGGCACATAGTGTGCCCCCTTGTATGCATGCAACCAATGCCCTGCAGGAACATGCGATGGCGTTCCCATTGTGGTGCCTTGCTAAGGCTCACGTATGCGCCTCAGCACTGCACCACCACGGGCTAGCCGCTGCAGGACCGACCGACCCGGATTCCAGTCGGAATCCGGCAGGCTGTCTCATTATGGGTTTGGCAGTGTGGCAGCAGGGCTCTGGAGTGGTGGCCAGCTGCCACATTGCCAAAGTCATAATAAGGCCCTTAATATTTTAGTAATATACCCTGTGAAGGTAGCATGGACATGTGGAGGTCCTGTCTTTGACGTCCAAAAGGTTAAGAGGTATGCAAACCTTTCTGGTGGCTGACAACTGTAACCATAACAATCTTAAATCCCATTAGGAGTAGATGGCCTGCGAAAAGGCAGCAATTGTTTCATTTGATGCTCCTATGATGAGAACCAAGTAATTGTCATCCTTGGAGAAAGTTCAAGATTTGATCACCGTCTTTGAAGCTTTGATCCAAATCTTAGGGCCTGATTACGAGTTTGGCGGTCCATTGGACTGCTGAACCTGTGGTGGCGGTTCACCCGCTGTTTTACAAGTACGGCGTTTGGACCACCACTGAACAGCTGCCACTGCTGTGATTCTTGATCCCGTGGCGGTGGTGCAGCAGTCTGAGGAAGTAATATGCTGTGGTGCTGTTGCGGCACCGCCAAGTATATTACGAGTTACCTCATTGCCCTCCTTTTCATGGCGTGAGCCCACCGTGAAAAGGGTAGCAGTGAGGAAACAACGTGGGCCCTTACAGGGCCCCATCTCCTCTTTGCATGGGGTGCATGCAGGGGGGCACATGTTGTGCCCCCCTGTATTTTTGCACCCCCTGTTCATGCACAGAAAGAAATGCACAACATTGTGCATTTCTGTCTGTGTAGGAACGGGCCGCTGTGCTCCTACAGTGGTGCCTTTCTCAGGCTCCCCTAAGAGCCTTAGAAAGGCACTGCTGTGGGATCACCATCGCAGGAACACCCACCAGGTTTATACTCGTATTCCGGTGGCTGGTCAGACTACGGGTATGCCGGTCTTGCAGCGGGGCCTGGCGTGGGGGCCACTGTGAGAATGTCAAACTCGTAATCAGGCCCTTAGTATTCTCATAGTATATCATAGGTCCCATCCATCAGTCTATGTACTGTTAGCTTTGGCCTTGGCTATCTGCTGTCACACGTGGGTGTGCTCATTATTGGAGCTGTCTTCCAGAAAAAAAGCTCGTTACCATCACTCAAGCTGTTCAAAAGGTAATATAGTGATGGATGTCATATAAAGTGTCAACTGGTCCAAGTACTAAGAAACATATTTGAAGCTGTTTAACAATACAGGGCAAAATTGCAAAAAAAAAGACCCAGGGGTGCAACTTTAAAAATATAAATAAATAAAAAAAGATTTGGTCCCCCCACTGTAACTGTTAGCCAGATAGGGTCTGGCCCTTACTCGGGTGCACAGATACGGGGCTCACCAACACATAACCTTGGGCCTCCCAGCCCTGGTGTGTTGGCCATCAAATTACAAAAAAAGACCCAGGGGTGCAACTTGCGTTTATTAGTGTTTTGTACTCCTGAGTCCATATTATTGATAGGGTGCACTGCACTGGCCTGTGTTGGGGCACACTTTCAGCTAGGTGCGCCACGCATAGACTGGGTCAGTGCACCTAATCACAATGAATGTGCTGTCCCTAGCACAGCTGTACACTCACACCTTACCTGGGGCAGCGCATTAGTGAAAGGGATCTCGGGTGGGTTCATGGTACCTCCTATCCCTCCTTTTAATGGATATTCCTGAGAGACTCACAAGCCCTTTGCGCCTCTGGTATACTCAGTGTAACCACCCCTGGAACATAAGGGGCCACAAATGGTTTTGCCGACCCTTCTGTAAGGCTATTGTGATGATGAAAATCTAGCTATTGAGCAGTAAAAAGTGTGCATTCTCTCATTCACATAGTAATAATGTGAAATCTGGTTTGTCCCCAGAGCAGCATGAGTCATATTTCTATGCCTTTAACGCAAGGACTTTGATCAATGCTTCAATAATAAATAAAAAAAGCCAGGTGAACTGGAGCCCTGACACTGGCCCAGACAGCATTTCTATGCAAGCAATGTATTTAGGTTACTATTAGCCCCTCTAGCTGAGTTCAGGGACACAGTGGAGATCCAAACAATCTTTTGTTTATGAATAACACACTAAAAAGTAGAACTAAGAAACAGGGACATGTAGTTTGAAATGTTTTCTGTAAAATCTTCAGTCTAGTGTATAAAATATGTATGGTAACCACACAGAATGCGAAAATAAATGTAGTTAGACATGTAGTGGTAATCCAAAACAAGATAAATGTTTCTAACATTGTTAATGAGTTTCTGATATTCGATTCCTAACGGCCTAATTCTCTTTTTAAACACTATGCTAAACCTCAGCTAAAGCATTGAATAGTAAAACTTGCCTTGCACATTTCACAAGATGGATGGCACAGCATACCTTTGAGTAACTGGCTGCAGCTATCCCTTATCAGATTTCTGCTGCAGAAGCAGCATACCTGCTTGTTGAAGGGCGGGTTGGAAATAAGGTCTAGGAGTTTTTCTGAGCATTCGGTTTAAAATGGTGAGTTAATTCAGATTGTTAGTGATTAATAAAAGGAAATGGAGAGGAAAAAAAATATAGTCCTAAGGTGGTTGCTGTTCTTATTAGAATACTGGATGAGAGTGTTAGTAAAGCAGATTGGAGTTCCCTTCTGGGAGTAGCAGTTTGTTCTTTTTCACTTTTAGGTGCCTTTACTGCAACCATTGCTGACGTATCCTCAGCAGAAAAGCACAAACCCCAGGTGAGTAAATTATTAATAAAAATGGTAACAATAAACAAAAATAACTGTATTGTCCTCGTTAAGTTAATCTGTTTGCCTTCTGTGTGCTGACCTTATCTCTATTCACATAGTTAGGGTAAGCCTTTACACTTGGAAATTTTTCCCATAAAGCATATCGGAATTCAAGTCTTTTCTCTGAGTTCCTTCTGCTACTTTTGTTTTAGCAGGTAATGGAATGTATAATGTAAGGTCTGATAATCTTTTGCATCATGTCAGCACACTATCTCTAATCCACCATAAGTTAGAAAACAATTTGGGCCAGATGTACAACCCTTTTTAGCGGTCACAAACAGAAAATGGGGCTGTTTGTGACAGCTAAAAAGGGTTGTGGTATGTACAAACCGTATTTGGGAGTCAGTAACCTATCACTGACTCACAAAATCGGGTTTGCGAATCGCTATTAGGAAGGGACGTGCCAAGGGTGTCCCTTCCTAATATTGAGTCGCACTGGAATGTACAATTGTTTTGCGACTGCAAATGCAGTCGCAAAACAATCGCCGTTACCACCTACTTTAAGTAGGTGGTAAGCCAGTCGCAAATGGGAAGGGGCCCCCAGGGGACCCCTTCCCCTTTGTGAATGTATGGGAAAATATTTTTTAAGAACAGACAGTGGTCCCACTGCCTGCCCTTAAAAACTGAAAATATTTTTTTTTATTTTTTTATTGTAAATGCATTCCGTTTTCAAGTCCACACAGACATGGTGGTCTGCTGTCCCCAGCAGGCCACCATCCCTGTGTTCTTGCCCATCCCATTGGCTCACAAATTGCTACATGCCTCATGAATATTGATGAGGCAGGTCATTTGCAACCCCATTGGGAATCGCAAAATGTGTCTAAGACCCATTAGTACATTCCGTTTTGTCAGTTGCAAAAAAACGCAATTTGCGACCCGCAAAAAGGAATAGTCGTACATCTGGCCCCAAATCCCTCTTGACAAAGTTTGTGATGTCTTATTCTCAGGAGTGTAGGAGTTCTACAGTCATGCCCACAAACAAGTGAAGCTACATTTCCTAGAAACCCCCCCAAAAAATTATTGCTCCCTTCCACGTCCTGCTCACACAACCCTTCTACCGGCGCTCATCGAAGTGCCACAGTCCTCTAGCATTGTGGCGTGCACTGCCACGTCTGTCGGCGGAGTCCACTACTCCTTGCACAAAGCATCTTCTTCTGTGACAGTTTCCTTGCCCTGGTATTGATTCCCACCTTTGTCATCTCTGTCTCCAAACAGCATCCAGGGAATGGGTTTCCCGGAGTGTCCCCCTCCGGCATTTTTGTGGCTTCTGACTCCTCCCCTTCCTCTTCCCCTGTTTTAAAGTTGAGTCCTTTTTCAGTGAATGTATATGTAGACCATCTACTTTTTCTCCACCCCCTCTTCTATTTGCCTGTTTTCTATTTCTAAGATTTTACTTTCTAGAAGTTGTCCTTTTTTTTCTAGTGAAGCTCCTGAGGAGAGAGTTGACCCATGCAAACTGCCCTTCACATGCAAATGCTTGTTTTTCCCCATGTTTCCCTCACATCTACTTCCCTTAACCTTCTTCTGCACAGGAAGAAGTGTTCTGGAGATATCTTGAACAAAAGTCTGCATTACCTTGATGTTTTCATTTCCAATGGTGAGCAGTAAACCTGAAAGGCTGGAGGCTTAAAAACCATCTCCTCATTTTTGATTAAACCCCATTCCAAGGGGGCACGGCCTGAATATAGCATGACTATTCTACCCTCCAAATAATATTGCAGAGATACAATTGTCCATTTAGAGCCAGACACCCTTTTACTATTACTGATCCATTCTGCTCTCTTGGAACACGTTTCCTGCTGAGGTATAGGATAGGTATTTTATTCCTGTCTGATTCTTTTTGTGAAAGAATTGCGCCAAACCCTTCCCATAGCATCTATTTGTAACAGAAAAGGTTTCTTAGGTGGCTGCAATACAGCTTACTGGGTGATAATTGCTTTTAGGGTCTGTATGGCCTGATGTACCCCCTGTGTACCGTTTTTTTAACAGTGGACTATCATTACTGTTTCTGTTCAATAGATCTATTAAGGTTGTTGCAAAATTGAAAAATGAGGATTAAACTTGCCATCTACATTCGGACTTAAAATTTTTTGTGCAAGTCAGATCTACATCACCGGAGGAAACCAGCAAGCTGAGGCCGGCAGGCAATTCTACAAGTGCTACTTCAATGGCGGTCCTGTTCTCCATTGCTAGTCTGAAAGTTGGCAAAATGTTTCCAAGTTCCACTTCTTGCAGTATGTGGAACAGGAGGAAAACACTCCTAACAGCAAACAAGGGTCCAGAGCCTGGGGGCACAACTTGGAGGTTCGGCCTCCCTACAGTAGAGGCCAGCATCAGGGCCCAGGACAGGTCTACATGGAATTGGTCAGCTAGGCAGCTGCAGTGAAAGAGGCCACGGAGACCCTGGAGTCCAGCCAGGAAGACATAAAGCACTGGTACAACCAGAAGGCCACTCTGGTGGTATGTCAGTCTGGCCAAAAGGTGTGAATGATGGAGACTGTGGAAGGACCAGTGTACTAGGTCCTATGAGGTGAAGGAGAGTAAAGGGAAGGTCACCTTCCTTGTGGACCTCAGGACATCTAGGAACCCCTGAACGGTCCTACATGTGAACCTCCTCAAGCCCCACATTGGGAGGGCTGAAGTCACCATGTCGTTGGTGACAGATAATGGTGAGGGGGTGGAGAGTGAATCCCTCTCAGACTTCCTGTCTTCCTAGGAGCAAGTTGGGTCAGTGCAATAAGTTGTCTTCTCTTCTAGCCTGACTCCAGAGCAACAGAGGGACTGTTGCCACTTGTTAGGACTGTTTGCCTCTCTCTTCTCATTTACATTAGGGCCCACTGAGTGGTGTACCCATGACGGAGACAAGGGTGACAGCTGGTCTGTTAAGAATAAAATCTGCAGGCTGTCTGACAAATTGAGAGCCAGCATCAAAGATGAGGTATTGAAGATGCTGGATTTGGGGGTGGTTGGGTCCTCCTGTAGTTGCTGGTCCAGTCCAGTGGTACTGGTAGCCAAGGCTGCCCTACTGGGCACCACCCCAAAATGAAGGTTCTGTATAGATTACAGGGATCGAAAGTCAGTCACCATGGCTGATGCTCACTTTACCCTCAGAGCTGATGTGCTCATTGATCAGTTGGTGGCTTCCAACTTCCTCAGTATCTTCGACTTCACCTCAGGGTACTAGCAGATCACCCTGACTGAGCAGACCAAGGAGAGGTCAGCATTCTTCACTGCAGAGGGCCACTTTCAGGTTAACCTCTCCAGAGGGCCACTTTCAGTTTAAAGTGATGCGCTTTGGACCAAAGAATGCCTCTGCCACCTTACAGAAGTTGTTCAACCGTGTCCTGGCAGGCTAGAAAACTTCAGTGCCACCCACCTGGATGACATTACTATTTTCAGCTCCAGCTAGGATGAGCAGCTGCACCTCCTCTGGGAATTGGGCCCTGCAGCATACTAGCCTGACTATCAAGGCCGGTAAGCGCCAGATAAGGCCGGAATCCGTGGTGTACCTGGGCCAACAAGTTAGCAGAGGCAAGGTTCAGCCTCTCCAGCCCAGGATACAGACCATTCTGGCTTGGAAGCCTCCCATGACCCAGAATGAGGCAAGGTATTGCAGATACGTAGATGATAGAGGGCACCAGTATGGGGGGGGGGCAGGTGCTCTAACTTCTACCCTTTTGTAATTTAAAGACACTTGTCTTCTGGAAAGGTATATGAACATGATTGAGTCTCGGGGTGCTAAGACACTTTATATTAAGTTCCGAATTGGGACTTTGCCACTTCAATCATTTACAGTGAAGTGGCGGCGCACCATCATTGATGCTGAACCTGACCTAAGCTGCTCGTTTTGCCCCAGGGTAGGGAAACTGTAGATCATGTCCTGTACTTTTGCCTGCAGTATCATGCACACAGGAGGAAATGGATCCTGCTGTTATGCCGTAACTTGGGCATTAGGGGGCTACAAAATTGCAACTGGGGTATTCAGGACAGACACAGCTCAAGTATTTGTCTTAGCTGTCTCCCAGTTTCTTCTATATATGTGGAGACACAGACAGAAAAAGACTGCCCCATTGACGCCCAGTACATAGCACCTAAGATTCTTGTGTGTCTAAATTGCATTTCGCTGTCATTTATGTTTTTTTTATACACTGTGTAACAGTAGATAACCAGTATAGGAGTTGTTGGATGAAATTCACTTTCGCATCTTGAAATTGTTGTGATGTTTCCCCTATATGCTGCTAGTTTTAATTGTGGGTATTATACATATTTCAATTCTTTTATAACTTATATGTTATGTTTCCCCCTATATGCTGCTAGCTCTAATTGTGGGTATTACAAACATCTTAATTATTTTATATGTTATGTTTTTAAGTGTTTTTATTCCATGATTTTTTACAGTTTAAGCAATTGTGTTTGTTTTTATCGCAATTGCTGAAATAAAGCTTATTATGATGATGATGGTATTTAAAAAGTAGCACATAATTTATGTTTTACATGTCATTACAATGAAAAACCTACAATGTAAATTTTCACTGCGGCAAGGCTGGCTCTCTCATGGGTTAACTGTATAATAAGTTTGGGTGTAGCTAAAAATATGTTTCAAGGGCTCATTTTAATAATAATTTAAAATCCAACTTAATGATCAAGTCAAATTTTATCTTTTAGAAAGTTGCAAATTTTGCTTCCCAAAACCAAAACGCTTTCCTGCCAATGTCCAGCTGCCACATGATCCTGATGGCTCCCCTGTGGTGAGATGTGAATTGCCCCTGCCATTAGACAAAGGGCTTTGGTGTGGGCAGGGAAGCTCCTCCTTTGACAAGATGGCCTGGGTGGCTGTGTTCAGCCCCTTTCTGTGTGAAATCTGAAAGAAGACTGGACCTGCTTGCCTTGAACTCTGGACCCTAGAAGTGACTAGAAGGGTCAGATTGTTTGAGCTACAGGTACACAAAATGAGTCCAGAAGCCTATACCTCTGCAACTGCCCAGCTCACCAGTTCCCAATGGATATGTCCTGGATCCTGCTGTTGTCCTCTGTTGGAGTTTCTCCTAAAACCCAAGTGGTGCCCCCCAAGCCCTGAACCCTTGGCTGGTGCTTGAGTGTACGCCTCCTGTCCCCCAATTGGCAAAGAGTGCGACTTGGAACTTTTTTACCAACTTCCTGCCTGGAAAACTGATGGGAACTGGGAGCGCCATTGAAGCCGCAACCATTGACATTGAATCATCGGCCGGCCTCAGCTTGCTGGTTTGCCCAGCCGAAGAAATCTGATTTCCAGAAAAACTTTTAAGTTTAAATATAGAGGGTTTCATTGGAATTGATGTTGAGCAGCACCCGATCTGCATCCTGGCCTTGCTGGGCATGAACTCTAGACTTCGCTTCCTCGGAGCTTTCCTGCCTTAGTCGACATCCGCACTTGGATCCCGTGCTTCAGCAACCTGCTGTCGTCAAGCCCTGTGGTATTTGGACAAAGTATCGGATGAAAAATATCACAGTAAAGAAATATCGTGTCAAGCAGCTGTGCCCCGTGCAGGTAAGAGCTGTGGGACCGGGCTGGGGGGGATTCGACAGACAGCCACGAGGGGAAATTAATTATTTATTTAATTTTCCCTCGCAGTCGTCTGTCGAATCCCCCCAACCCAGCACCACTGCTCTTACCTGCACGGGCCAAGGCTGGTGTCAAGAATATCGGGACTTCAAATATATCGTGCACAGGAATATTGAAGGTAAAAATATTGAATTTTGTGTTGTTTTTAATATTGTTGTTAAAAATATATATGTAGTAAATATTGTTGTATAAAACATTGTTTTTTAAAGTTAATTAGTATGTAATGTATTATATTTTTTCTGTGTTTGTAATTCTTTTAATTTGTTTATATTTTTGTTCATTTGTTTAACTATTATATATTTAAATTTGTATTTTAAATTGCATTAATGTTTTTAAATAACTATTGAATTATTTTTTTAGCAGCGGGATGTTGGGTTATTAGTGGATAAGGGCGAGGAGTTTCTTAAAAAACGTATGCATTTAAGGGCATTTAAGGGGTATGACGTAAAATTGCATGCGCAAACGAGTTTGTGACCCGTTTGCGCATGCAATTTTGGTCTGGGCCATGTACTTACACTATTTTGCGAGTCGCAAATAATTTGCGACTCGCAAAATAGTGTATTGCGACTTGCTATTAGGAAGGGGCGTTCCCTTCCTAATAGCGACCGCAGAGCCATGTATGAATGTTTTGCGACCGCAATTGCGGTCGCAAAACACTTGCAAATTACCGCCCTCTTCAAGAGGACCCCTTCCCCTTTGTGACTGGCTCCAAAAATATTTTTTAAGGGCAGGCAGTGGTCCCAGGGACCACTGCCTGCCCTTAAAACTGAAACGAAAACGTTTCATTTTTTAAATTTAATGCATCCCGTTTTCCTTTAAGAAAAACGGGCTGCATTTAAAAAAAAAGAGCTGCTTTATTTAAAAGCAATCCCAGACATGGTGGTCTGCTGAGCCCAGCAGGCCACCATCCCTGGGAGGGCCTGTCATTCCCAATGGGCTCGCAAATTGCGAGAGGTTTATTAATATTCATGAGCTTCGCAATTTGTGACCCCATTGGGAATCGCAAACAGTGTTAAACACACTGTTGTACATGCAAAATAGTGCCTCGCAAATTGCGAGTCGCAAAAGACACGCAATTTTCGAGGCGCTATTTTGCACGTCGTACATCTGGCCCTAAATGATAACTTTTAAATGTTTATTTGAAAGATATACAAATTAATTGTTTTGAGTTTTAAAATGTATTTTATTATAATAATCTTTTTAATAATTTTAAATTTGATATTAAATATTATATATTTTAATGGAATAGTTTTTTAGTTTCAATTGTTTGAAAATATACATTTATTTAAAAAAAAGTGTACTAAGTAGTATAGTTGTTTTATTTGGATGTTTAAATGAAACATATATTATTTTAATGAAATTGTCATATTTGTAAACGAAAAAGGAAAATGTAAAAAATATTTCAAAAATTAAAAAATGTTTACTTATAAATTAAACATTTTAAAAATATAAGACATTTTATAAAATTTTAATTGATAATTTTGTTATTTTAAATCTATGTAATTGTATTTTTAAAGTGTATAAATGGTAGGACATATTTATAAAAATATTGAGCTTCTATTAAAACATATCATATAAATGTTTCATTTTTAAGTTCCCATTTTTATATAAAAGTTAGTAGTTTAGTGTGTTTTAATATAATATTTTTGGTATTTTTATAATTTAGTGAAATGTTAGAATATGTAGTTTTAATTCTGTAATTCATAATTTTATTTTATAATATTTTAGGAAAATAGTTTTATTTTGAACTGGATTTATAATATTTGAATGTGTTAGTGTCCAACACCTTTTCTTAAATTAGTAGAGATTGGAGTGGGAATAGTTAATGCCACCCCTTTAGTGTCCAACATTTTACTCAAATGGGTTTAGATAGGAGTTGGAATAGTAAATGTTACCCATTTAGTAGCCAACATTTTACTCAAGATTGTTTAGATTGGAATGGGAATAGTAAATGTCACTTTTTTAGTGTCCAACATTTTCCCAGGTTCGTTTAGATTGGAGTGGGAATAGTAAATGTTACCTCTTTAGTGTCCAACACTTTCCTCAAGTGGGTTTATATTGGAGTCGGAATAGTAAATGTTAACCCTTTAGTATCCAACACCTTCCTCAAGTTTGTTTAGATTGGAGTGGGAATAGTAAATGTTACTTTTTAGTGCCCAACACCCTTCCTAACTTGGTTTAGGTTGGAGTGGAAATAGTAAATATCACCCCTTATTGTATAAGATTTTCGTTAAATTGATTGTACAGTTTTAAATCTTAACACATATTTTTAAAGTAAAAATTATTGCAATTATAAAGTGAATTAAATACATTTTTTTGTTAATTTTTAACTGTAAAAAGCAGAAGTTGGGTAATGTTGAATTGGGAATAGTAAATGTCACCCCTTTAGTGCCCAATACCTTCCCCACATTGGTTTAAATTGGAGTGGGAATAGTCAATGCGATCCCTTTAGTGTCCAACAGCTACCTCAAGTTGATTTATGTTGGAGTGGGAATAGTAAATGTCACCAATTTAGGGGTCGATTCCGATTTCGGCCGGAAGCGCACCTAACACTATTCGTCCGGAAAAAAACCAAGCCGAACGCGTGTTTCCCGACCGATTCGAACATTCGTTCAAACGAGCAAGTACGATGTGCATAACTGCCCAGATCCCGACCCAGCCGTACGTACCCATTCCAGCTCCTGTTCCCCGCCCGAGCCGGATCCGTAAACGCTGAATCGAGTCGCACGGAAGCAAATATACAGCACCTTCCGGCCGGACTACTACGATGCGCCTTCCGTACGCGCCGAACCAGTCGCTACATCCGGCACTTCAGAGCATCCGGGAGAGCTGCACATAAGCTCCGATTCGCGCCACAAGAAGATCCACGGCTACGAGACGAACAAGCCAGCGACGAGTACGAGTCGAAGCAACGAGAAACACGAACGAGACGAACCAACCATGAATCCCATCGCGCAGGTCCTACCAATACTCTACATCTATTACCGGAACCGGTACGGACGCGTACGGCGCAGACGGTAAGTCAAACACCCACAACACAAACAAACGACACGTACCCGACATATGTCACACACACATAGGGATGCAGAAATGACGTACACTAGCAACAGCAGAACCATAGGTGCGGGATGGCTATCACCAATGCCATACACACCCATAGGGGCCTGGATGCCTACCACTACCACCACCCCTACTCAGGGGGGGCTGGATGCCTACCACTACCACCACCCCTACTCAGGGGGGGCTGGATGCCTACCACTACTACCATCGCCACCCATAGGGGCCTGGATGCCTGCCACTACCACCACCCCTACTCAGGGGGGCCCTGGATGCCTACCACTACCACCACCCCTACTCATGGGTGCTGGATGCCTACCACTACCACCACCCCTACTCAGGGGGGCCTGGATGCCTGTCACTACTACCATCCCCACTCATAGGGGGATGGATGCCTATCACCAACACCACCCCTACTCATGGGGGGCTGGATGCCTACCATTACCACCACCCCTACTCAGGGGGGGCTGGATGCCTACCACTACTACTATCGCCACCCATAGGGGCCTGGATGCCTACCACTACCACCACCCCTACTCAGGGGGGCTGGATGCCTACCATTACCACCACCCCTACTCATGGGTGCTGGATGCCTACCACTACCACCACCCCTACTCAGGGGGGCCTGGATGCCTGTCACTACTACCATCCCCATTCATAGGGGGCTGGATGCCTACCACTACCACCACCCCTACTCAGGGGGGGCTGGATGCCTACCACTACTACCATCGCCACCCGTAGGGGCCTGGATGCCTACCTCTACCACCACCCCTACTCAGGGGGGGCTGGATGCCTACCACTACCACCACCCCTACTCATGGGGGGCTGGATGCCTACCACTACCACCACCCCTACTCAGGGGGGGCTGGATGCCTACCACTACCACCACCCCTACTTATGGGTGCAGGATGCCTACCACTACCACCACCCCTACCCAGGGGGGCCTGGATGCCTGTCACTACTACCATCCCCACTCATAGGGGGCTGGTTGCCTACCACTATCACCACCCCTACTCAGGGGGGGCTGGATGCCTACCACTACCACCAACCCTACTCATGGGTGCTGGATGCCTACCACTACCACCACCCCTACCCATAGGACGAGTAATGCATGACACAACCATCATACTCCAACATAAGGAATGTCAGAAAAAGACATCCCCCCAACACCATGACAAGCGTGTGTAGTCTGTGTCAAATGCCTACAACACTGAACATGACATTGAACATACAATGTGACCCCCTATCACATGTGTCACACATAAATGTGTGTGGCCTCCACAATGCAAGCAGACCATGACCACTGTGGCAATGGGGTCTAACCCCCATCATCACAGTGACCAAAAGGTAAGTGTGGGGTCCATAGCTGAAGCACATTTTGAACATTGTGGCAATGGGGTCTAAACCCCCATCATCACAGTGACCAAAATGTAAGTGTGGGGTCCATAGCTGAAGCACATTTTGAACATTGTGGCAATGGGGTCTAAACCCCCATCATCACAGTGACCAAAAGGTAAGTGTGGGGTCCATAGCTGAAGCACATTTTGAACAATGTGGCAATGGGGTCTAAACCCCCATCATCACAGTGACCAAAATGTAAGTGTTGTCATGGAAAAAGCTGCAACTGCCAAACAGCATGGATGATTCCTGGTCACAGAACAACAAACACATCAGTGGCAAAGTAGTGCTTGTGTCCCATAGCAACATAGATTGGGTGAGGCAAACAGTGCAGTGCAAATAAGACATACCTTTGGCCATGTGCAGACAAATCTCACCCATGGGGGCTGACATTGTCAACATTCATCAATTACACAATGCCAGAAGTGACCATCATAATGCAGACCCACATATCTGCACCAATGGACACACAAATGTAGATATCCTGTGGAGACTGTAGATGTGAGGTGAACAAATACCATACCATGGCAGCAATGGGACATACAAACCATGATCATTGTGCTGACTGATGACCTAGGAGTCCCAGGGACAGCAGGGGAAACCCACCAAACAACATACAGCCAATGGCACACTAAAGATATGCCAATGCAGTGGTGCAGATGCACAAACACAAACAGGCAGCCTCACACTGCATATCAAACACAACAGGTGATGGGGGGGTGCCAGTGTCCCCAGGCAACCACACAACACATGAGGAGGCCTGAATCCCAATTACACAGATGTGTATACAGTGCCACACAAAAGTAACTCATGGATCTGATTCCCCTATGTGGGCAATCAGGCATTGTTAGATGAGAGGGAGCCCAAATTACACATGTCACACAAGCTTGTATGAACAGCAACTAACACAGCAAGAGACAGACCCACCACAGCACTACCCCCAGGGACCCCACATTGTGGTGACACTGGCCTGCATGATAATCCCACTGTGATGACAAAGCTAGATGTCGTTCACACTGTGAACCACAGTCATGTGTCCTGAGCAACAAACTACCATCACACCTACACAAGCACAAATCAATCAGCACGGCCTGTCAGCCAAGGCTAATATGGAGGTAGGGGTCTAGCCGTGCAACAACTCTCATTTGCACACACTCAACACCACACACCTTGATCTCCACCAATGTGCAGCAGTGAAGCTCACATGGACTGGTGACATTGCACATGCACCCATGACAATCCCAGGGGTGGTGGTGGGAACTAAGGTGCAGAAACCCATCACACATGGCCAGTCAACAAGACTCGTGAATGTCTGACACACTGCACAGTACGCCGTACATGGGCATGACGTGAAATCCACCCCAATCAATGGGATCCCGGCCACAGTCACACACCAATGAAGAAGCCAAGGTCACCCACAAAGAACACACATAGACAACTTCCAACATTGCAGCTCTGACCCTGAGGAGTGGCAGCAGTCACACACACAACGTGTCACAATCACTGAAAGCTACCACAAACTGTAAATTACATGACTTGTGTAACCAACAAGTGCCAAGGGGAATCCTGACTGTGTCCCATCTGCGTTTGCCCACATCCCCAGCCCTGACAACAAACACAACTAGGGATGACAACCTGATGAACATTAGTTTGCCATGCACCCACATCCCAGAGAAACCAGGTCCAAGATGTTGGATGAACACAGGACAACTCAGCAAGCATCACAAACAGGAACATCCCTAGGGACACAGCCTGTGTAGGAAAAGGGAAGGGAACACACACAGACATGCTCACACAACACGGGCCCAGCCAATGTCACGGGATTACACACTGCCATGAGGGCACTCCACTCCTGTGGAAGGTCCGCTGTGCCAAACCTTGTCTGTGCACCACTCAAACATGTCAGCAGAACACTCGGTCAGTGAGTCAACGACTACAACACACTGAAGGCTCTGCTCACATCAGCCTGGGTACGGGAGTGTCACGTCAGTCATCTGCATACACCCAAAACACGTGTCAAGCAAGTTGCACTGTATACACAGATGAGTCCTTCAACATTGATGTGCTAAACTGCATGTCCAGTGGAGATGGGCACACAGTCAGGGAAACAGAAACATTGAACAGTGGTAAGCCCACCAGATGTGCATCAGTGTAAGCCAAAGATGTTAATTTACAAATGCAAAACGTACATCCCTGTGTCAAATGCAGAACATTACACCCTCAGACTGCAGCAAAGGATGCAATAGATCCAGACTACATTAGGACACATATCCCATGGACCACATGGAGTCCATCACAGCAACACTTCATTTACATGATCTGAACACTATTACAACTGCAAATGCATGATGATACTCATCTACATCATGTACATCCAAAGAAAAACAACAAGTAAACAAAAAGAGGCTTTATTCAGCAAATGTCAAATTAAAAATTCAAGTCCAAAAGAAACTCAGGCCAATGGCCAGTCCAAATACACAGTCCCAACAGGGTGATATGTGACAACTTGTCACCCATTGCTTGCCTGCACTGGTATGGACAGGGGACATCCCCCTCGGAGGGGCATACAAGGGCCAAGCCAGGCACCGCAGGGACAGGATCAGGGGATGCCAGAAGGAGGCAGTGAAGGTGTGGTGGGTGCAGGAGTGTCACCGGCAACTGCAGTGGAGGTGTCTGACTCAGTGGGGGCCGGCACCACTGTAGGGCACAAGTCAGATGGTGTGGGTGCTGCAACCACTGCAGTGGGCCGGTCAGATGGAGTGGACTGGGTCCCCTCTGCAGTGCCCGAGTCAGACGGGGCGGTTGTGGACTCCACTGCAGTGCATGACTCCAATGGAGTGGAAGGGGGGCAGATGAGGTGGGCAGGACAGAGGGGGGAGGACCCGGTCTCTACACCAGTGGCACAAACAGGCAGAGCGTCTGGTTTGGGGGTGGAAGAGCAAGTGGTAGGGGGGGAGGGCCTAAGCAGTTTGGGGATGCGGTATCGGTGTGTGGGGGAACCTGGGGCAGTGTGTGGCGGTGGAACCTGTGGAGTGGTGGGCTGGGGGATGGAGGAGAGAGACTGTGTGGTGGAGCTGCGTGGTGGTGGTGGTGGGGTCTTGCCCTTCCTGGTCCGGGGGGACATTCTAATGGGGTCCTCAGCCTGCCTGTGCCTGGGGGAGGGTGTCCGGGTGTGAGGGGCACTCCCCTCTGTGTGTGGTGGTCGCCTCTTCCGCCTGGACTTCGTGTCAGGTGTATCTGTGGGGAAGAAGCCAAGCTCACAGAGGAAGAGCTTCTGGGAGGGGGGGTTGCAGGTGAGGCAAGGGAAGGGGTTTTGGAGGGAGAGGCATCTGAGGACTGCGCAGTGCTCGTGGATGCGTGTGTGTGTGTCTCGGCCCCATCCCCCGTGGGTGAGATATCAGTCCCCTGACTGTGCGTGCGTGTGCGTCTGGATTTTGGCGTGTGTGTCTGTGTGCTGCTTGTGTCTGTGCTGGTGCTTGCCGGTGCCAGTGTGTGTGTGCTTGGGACATGTAGGGTGCTGGGGATTGTGGATGGGGCAGAGGTAGGAGGGGTGAGGGACTGTTGCAGGAGGGACACTGCTGCCGTCAGTGAGGAGGCCATGGACTGATTTGTCCGATGTAGGGCAGACATGCCAGATGACATGCCCTCCATGAATGACACCAGTTGTGTCAAAAGACCCGTGTGTGCATGGAGGACACTCAGCATTGATGTCTGCCCTACATGGATCTGTTTAAGCAAGTCCACAGACTCCACACTCAGGGCAGCAGGGGGGACAGAGGCAGGGGGGTGCGGTGCCTGGCATGAAGGAGACACGCTCCCCTACACGGGAGCCTCCACGGACATGTGGGATGGGAGCAGATGGGAGGGTGGAGATGGTGGTGGTGGCGGGGACAGACTTGCTTGACGTCGCCTCTGGTCTGCTGACACCCGCCTCCACAAGGGAGCCCTCACTGGAAGTGCTGTTTCCCCCAGCCGAGGTGGTCGTAGCTGAGGTCTCCTCAGTGTGGCTCCCCTCACCCTCCGTGCCACTGGGTCCCTCGGTCTCCCCTGCAGTGGACCAAGTCTGGCTCTGCCGCTCCTCTTGGTCCATGGAGCTGTCTCCTCCTGTGGCCGTGGATGTATCTGCAAACAATCAGGATAAACAGAGCAACATTAGTCACCTGTACTGACCACACACACCACAGTAAGTACAGCACATCACAGAGCAAGCCCTGCCATCATTTGCTAGACATTGCAATAAGTGCTGACACTGATTTGAAGAAGCCCATTGTCTGCCTGACAGTCAGTCATGCCACACATATCCTACCTGTCCATGCACCCATCTGTCTGCTGCCTGTTGTATGCGACCAATCATATGTGCACACATGCACCACATACACAGTTGTTGGACATCCAAGAGAACATATGGAAATGTGTCACTCCAAACACATGCCATCTCCTGCCACTGACTCAGTACATGTGTCAGGAGAAGTGATGGGCAAAGTCTCTGTTGATATGCGGCTTTTGGTTCCATCACCAGACACAATGATGTCCTCATGTCCTGATAGACAATGCAACAATGGTGTGCATGCAGGACATGTCACACCACTGCTGGATCACCCTTTGCAATTGGAATGTCATGGCACAGGCCTGTCTGGCAAGTCAGTCATAACTGTCTCCTGTCACATGGGCAGTGCATACACACAACACCAGTCTGCACTGTGTCACAATCATGGAAGTTCCTGAAAAGTAAGCCCTGTAGCTGACAGGTGCACATGTGCACCCCTGGCCAGCCACATCATGAGGACTGAGATGATCCCACGTCAATAAAATGAGACATTTGAGTGACTGCAAACACAAATCCATACACATGAGCACTTCAACGTTTGATGAGAATGAACCAAAGCTTCCTGCACCCCAATGTTTCATACAAAATTGTGCACAGTCAAGGGATCAGAGACCTATGCATTGACCTATGTGCAGATCCCATAGTCATAACTCTGATGGCTGGCCACCCCAAATTGTGAAACACTCCAGGAGTCCAAATAGCAAGGCCACACCACGGTGACACAGAGGCATACACCTGAGTGCCCTCTTCACAATGCCCAATTTGTATGCTGACACACCGGAGTGGGAGAACAGAGTGCCTTCGATGTCCGGAGTAGGCATTACAGTCCTGGTCCATGTGCAACATGGTATTACCCTGTACACTAGGCAGGTGGCTATGCATGTGTCACACACATGATATACATACCACTGAGGCTCCTACCTTGGTCTCTGCAGCAGCATAGGTGTGTGGCACATACCCCAGATATGTGGTGAGTCAGAGCAGCAATTGGAACACATGTTAAAGCCATACCCAGAGTACATGTCAGATCACAGGCAATGTGAGCAATTGTACCACCCATGCAGCCCACCACAAAGTTCCTGTAACTGATGCTGTCCCCAACTTGAACCACAGGTAACTGCAAGTACACAGCACCCAAGTGACCTAAGTCACAGACTGTAAGGGCCACACCTGTGTATCAGATGAGGAGGGGGCATGACACAAGTGAGGGACATGAGTCCAGGACGACATGACAGTTGTACTGTGGAAGTGGAACCAGGCTAAAGGAGTGCATAGAGCATGTCAGTCAAAGTACACAGTTGAGGCTAGCACTTACCCCCTCCTTCCTGCTGTCTGGCCTTCAGCTGCCCATCCAGGTCAGGGAAGACCACCGCCAGGATCCGGAGCATGTGGGGGTCAGGGTCCGGTGTCCGCCCCTCCTGCGAGGAGGCGACAGCTTCAGCTGGACCCTTGCGATCCTCCGGGTCCAGCCCCGAAGGTCCTGCCACCTCTTCTGGCAGTTGCGGATCCTGCGCCTGTAGACCCCCACCGATCGTACTGCCCGGACGATGGTCAGCCAGATGTCCTGCTTCTCGTGGGCATCAACCTGTGAGGATGACAAAGTGAAAAGGCCATTACTACACATGCAACATTTCCGTGCATCACACAGTTGGATATACATGTCTCAATCACAGGGGCATATGATGTACACAGGCAGTGCAACTAAGGCTATGGACAGTTTGCCAGCAGTTACCACATGGTATCATTGCCTGGGAAGTCAAACCTTGTTGGAATGCACTGTTACTGCACTATACCTGTTCAGTGCATGTAACTACACACTTTGGGGGCTGACAACTACTCAGTGAGCATGCTAGCCAGAGGTGTGCACACTGTAAGTCTTGCTAGTCAGACAACATGCACAATTAGTAAGGCAGTGGACAGCACACTCACCTGCTCCCCTGGTTTCCCATACAGCTTGCTGTACTGTGGAAGGAGGCTGTCCAGCAGGGCCTGGTTCTCCTCAGTGCTGAAGGCTGGGGCTCTCTCCACAGTACGTGCCATTGCAGTAGCCAGAGGATGCAGAGACTGCAGCAGTGGTGGTGGCAGATGTCATCCTGGAGCATGTAGTGCAGGCAAGTGAGCTCTCAGGGGAACAGCCAGCATTATATGTGTGCTGCAGAGGCAGATACTGTCCCATGTGTCCAAAGTGATAGGTCCAAGTCGTTTGCATCTTCTGAATCTGGCCAATCCATGGAATTGCACCACTTATACACGCCCACAGCATCCTTCAAAAGTTCAACTTCATGACACCCATGAATTTGCAACATTGTTGTGGGTGGCCAACTGAATTCACTGCATCAGACTCGTTAAAGCTTCGAAAACGCGTCCGTTACCATGTCAGGCCATAGCCAATGCGTGCGCACCGATCGGACCATTGCTGTACAACGCGTATTTCAAAAAACAACACGCATCCGTCCACATCATATGCAATGGCCAATGCGTGCGCACCGATCGGTCCATTGCTGTACAACGCGTATTTCCGTCCACATCAAATGCAATGGCCAATGCGTGCGCACCGATCGGTCCATTGCTGTACAACGCGTATATCGGATGACAACACGCATCCGTCCACATCATATGCAATGGCCAATGCGTGCGCACTGATCGGTCCATTGCTGTACAACGCGTATTTCCGTCCACATCATATGCAATGGCCAATGCGTGTGCACCGATCGGTCCATTGCTGTACAACGCGTATATCGGATGACAACACGCATCCGTCCTCATCATATGCAATGGCCAATGCATGCGCACCGATCGGTCCATTGCTGTACAACGCGTATTTCCGTCCACATCATATGCAATGGCCAATGCGTGCGCACCGATCGGTCCACTGCTGTACAACTCGTATATCGGATGACAACACGCATCCGTCCACATCATATGCAATGGCCAATGCGTGTGCACCGATCGGTCCATTGCTGTACAACGCGTATATCGGATGACAACACGCATCCGTCCACATCATATGCAATGGCCAATGCGTGCGCACCGATCGGTCCATTGCTGTACAACGCGTATTTCGAAAAACAACACGCCTCCGTCCACATCATATGCAATGGCCAATGCGTGCGCACCGATCGGTCCATTGCTGTACAACGCGTCCCTGTACAAATCACTCGCATATGTCACCATGGTTGTCACTGGTGAACGTATGCCAGCCACAATTACTTGCCAGGGACTCAGGGGCACACCTACAACACCACAGACTGTCCACACTGTATCCTAAGGCATGTAAGGCTGCATTACCTGTGTGTGTATGGGGGTCAACATGTGGTTTTTTTGGTGGCACTTGGGGGCAGCCACTCCCAGGCTGTGCACGTGTTCATGGGGACAGAATCCTTTGTGTGTTGTGCACATGACCACTGTGATGTGCAACTGTTCAGTTCAGGGCATGTGGCATGGTCACATTTCCAGGTTGTGTATGTGTATGTCATGTCACATACACCCTGAGTCCCATGTGGGAAGGTATGTACGTCACAGGGTGAACCATTGCCACAATAGTGATGGCCCTCCACAGTCTGTGTGCATGTTGTGTTTCAGATGTCTCTGATTCAATGTGCACAATGGGAGACAGTCTCCACATCCACGTTGTTTGTGCATCTACTTTGATGTTGTGCGTGTGTGTGTCACAGACGTCCATGTCTGTCCTGCAGAGGCAACAGGGGCCACTACCTGTGGGAGTCATGGTTGTTTTGCTGACGTGTACATGATACGCCATGTCATGCCACTGTCCATGTGGCAATACAGGGTCCCTGGGAATCTACGTGTCAATGAGCTGTGATGCCTGTGGCACATCTGTCCTCACTTGTCACTGTGGTGTGTTGTTGGAACGTGACAGCAGTACATGGGTACTGTGACACAGCCTAATGATTTCCCATAGCACGACCTGGAACTTGTTGTCAACACATGTTGAACTGTGATGTTAGATGTTGGCCATGTAGGTGCCATATATGTCCATACAGAACGGCGCACACATCAAGTACTTGTGTCTTGTAATGATGTATCATGTGATATTGAGTATGGTCAATGCCACATATGTGGGGTGACTGACAATCTTTCTTTGTTCACCTATGCACTGCAGGGCACCAGCTGTCCATAGACCATTCCCTGACCTTGCAACCATGGTTGAACGTGACTGCATCCGACGGTACCGCTTCAACAGGCCGCTGATTGAGGAATTGACGGTGCGGTTGGCCCCACATTTGCAACCTGGCCGGACATACCCTACAGCGCTGACCCCCAAGGTGAAGGTGATGGCAGCCCTACACTTCTTTGCCACCGGTACCTTTCAACACACTGTGGCGTCTGCTGGTGGGATGTCACAGACCATGTTCAGCCATGTGCTACGCGATGTTTTGGAGGCAATGTTGAGATACCTGAACCAGTACATCTATTTCCCTAAACGTCAACAACTCACTGACGTCAAGAGTGACTTCAATGCCCTGGGGAGGATGCCACATGTCATTGGCTCCATTGATGGGACACATGTGGCTTTGGTACCACCACAGGCACATGAGCAGGCATACAGGAACAGGAAACATTACCATTCTATCAATGCTCTGGTGGTATGTCTTGCAGGTATGAGCATCTCACAAGTGAGTGCACGTTTCCCCGGTTCTGCACACGATGCCTACGTGATGAGGAGTAGTCGCATCCCGAGGATGATCTCACAGATGCAGAACCAGCGTGCCTGGCTTGTCGGTGTGTACTGACTTTTTACCATTGTGTGTGTTCGGCAATGTTGTATTCCACCCTCTTTACCCGACTCAGCTAATGTGCAATTGTCTGTATGTAGGTGACTCCAGATACCCCAACATGCCGTGGTTGCTGACACCCCTCAGGAACCCTGTGACACCAGCTCAGATGCGCTACAATGAGGCACATGGTCGGACCAGGAGAGTGATCGAGCGGACATTTGGTCTCCTGAAGAGCCGCTTTCACTGCCTGGACAAGACAGAAGGGGCCCTCCCATATGCCCCAGCAAAGGTGTGCAAGATTGTCATCGTCTTCTGCATGCTACACAACCTGGCAGTGCGGAAGGAGTTGCCTCTCATCCTGGATGATGATGACCAACATCCGCCACCTGTGGAGGATCCTGGCCTGGGCCACGATGCCAGTGATGATGATGATGATGATGATGGTGATGTCCGCACACAGCTCATCACCAACTTCTTCAGCTGAATGTGAGTATCCAGAGATGTCATGTCAATGATTTGAGTTTGCATGATATGTGTTGGTGGTGCTCTGCTGCTGAGTGTGGCCATGTGCTACTTGACTGTATGCGTGCAGCGATGTGTCCTTACAGGTAGTCTGTACTCCCCAACAGTGTTGACATGCTAACTTGGTTTTGTGTAGGTATCTTGTGACATGTATTGGGCATGAGTATTGCAGTTCTGTCCTGTTCTTCAGTGCTTTTGACTGTGTGTCATGTCTGTCCTTCACAGGGTGCTTTCAGACTTGTTTGGTCAACTCGGATCCCCCGACACCATGATTCAACTTCCAGGGTGGAAGCAGTCGTTTCCCTACAGGTGATGTGCCCCACACCCCTGGACTTTATTTCTTCTACACTTGTTGACTGTGTGGCCACTGCCACGTGGGATTACCTTGCATCTGTAGTGGAAACAACATGTTGCAAATGTGTAATAAACCTGTGCTTCACTTTGGGATGTGCGTTGTCTGTGGTCACACATCTGACTGACATTTGCTTACTGCACCTGTGGGCTAGTTAACACAGACTGTGAATAGGTGTGGTGTCTGTGCATTCCACTGTATTTCCTGGCAACATCAGTGTAGGCGATGAGTCAGATGGCCCTGGTGTGTATGTGTTGTGTTGCCCTAGTGGTGTGTCTCCCTCATATGTGTCACGTCTCCATGACTCACATGACGGTGTTGAACTTGCTGTAGCAGTTAGCATGCACAGTGTCATTTAGCAGATCATCATCTCCATGACAAAAACAACGTTGGAATCACAACAGAGGCAAGTATGGTGTATTAGTGAGTTTATTTACATACATGTGTGAGGATAGTGCACAGGATGGTGGGTGCTGTACATTGGGATTGGAATCCGAAGTTCCCAGATGAGTTGGAAGTGTTGGTAGCAGAAATGTCCTGAGTAAAGTCCACAGTCATCTGATGCATTAGTCCAACTTAAACTCCCCATGTCATGTGGGAGAGTTGTGTTGCATTTGACAGGGTGAACAGTTTGCACACAAAGGAGAATTTCCAGAACAGGTGTTGGGTTCCTGGGGGATGTACATGGCCATCGGCCTCTCAGTTGTCCTTCCTCGGACGGCCCCTCTTCTTTCTGGGGGACCCTCACGTGCAGGCCGCTGCGGTGCAGAGGACTCTCCACCAGAGTCATCCTCCCTCCCTGTGGCAGTTGCAGTTGTTGCAGCACCAGATGTTGTGGGCACACAGGGAGGTGTGGCCATGTTGGTGCTAATCTGGCGGAGGCATGTCAATATGTCCCTCTGCACCGCTGTCAGTTCTTCCAATGTGTCCCACTTGGACTCCATGCCAGACATGTGTGTCTCCACACAGGACATGTGTGTCTCCACACGGGACATGTGGGAGTCCAAGCGGGCATGATGGGCAGCCTGCTACTGTTGAATGTCCTTGAGGATCCCCACTACCTGGCTGACCTCTCCGGTGCTATTCTGGTACGCATCAGCAATGCGTACCAGTTGTGGGTCATCATGCAGTCCAGACCCCTCTGCAAACAGCGACCTCTGCCTACCACCCCTCCCACCACCCCTGGCCACACGTGCAGGCACGCACAGGTGACCCTAGGCCCCTTTGGGGGTTGGTACTGGGGTTGTTGTCCGTTGCTTCACGGTGGGCTGTGGTCCCTGTGCTGTTGTCATTGAGTGTCCTTGGTCTGTCCGTGTCGGCGGGGGTGGTCTGTGTGTCGGCAGATGTTGGAGGAATGGGTGCAGGGGGTGCAGATGGTGGTCCTGCTGGTGCTGCATGATAACTCACACCGGAGGTGCCAGGTTGGTCTTCGCCATCCGATGAGGGCAGAGGCTGTTCCACACCAGAGAGCTCATGGGCCACCGGAGCCTGGGACAGGGACTCCTCCTCATCTGCTGCTGTGTCCCCATCATCACCTGTTTTTGGAAGAGACACACAATGTATGTTATGTTTCTGCAGGCATCAATGGTTCAAACACATGGCAGTTGTAACTGTACCTCTGGATGCGGCCCTGTACATTGCATTGTCCTAAGTTGTCACAGTCAGAGGTTGATATTGGTGTGGCTCATTGTCCTGCCAACCTGATGCTTTGCAATGTGGATGTTGAGGTGTGTGCATGACCTGCATTGGTGGTATTTGGTTGACATCCGGACCTACTTCTCCCCCCAGCCCAGTTATCCCACCATGAAGCATGCCACCCTTGCAGTGGGTGCAGGTTAACTCTCAGGATGTCAGTCAGTGGTGTCCTGCTGTTGGTTGGTGCCCAGTTCCCAGCAGGGCCTGGCACTCCCCACAACAGAGGACCATTGTCAGACATCTTTGAAGTGGCTTTTCACTTCCTGTGAGGTGTGCATGCTTCAGTGTGAGCTTGCTGGGCCTTGTGGGTGGGGGATGTTGAGCTGTGACTACCACTCCCATCATGCTATTGCCTACACCCCCCTTCCCAGCATGCCCATACTTCCTTCCTTTTGAGTCGACTTCACTGTGTGTGAGTGTGACAGCAATGGCAAGATGTCAGTCAGTGGTGTCCTGCTGTTGGTTGGTGCACAGTTCCCAGCAGGGCCTTGTGCTCCCTACAGCAGTACCCAGTGTCAGCCATCTTGTCAGTTCTTTTCCACTCCCTGTGATGTGAGCATGGTTCAGAGTGGTGTTGATGGGCCAATTGTGAGGGTGACCAATATCTGTGACTACAACTCCCATCATGCCATTGCCTACACCCCCCTTCCCAGCATGCCCATACTTCCTTCCTTTTGACTCTGCTTCCCTGTGGGGTAGTTTGCCTGTGCTGACAGTATGGCTGACAGTGTTGTCCTGGCCTTTGTTTGGCTACAAGTCCCAAGAGTGTCCCTGTGCTTCACACAACATAACCCAGGGTGGTGGTTCTTTGTGGGATATTTAATTGGAGTGTGAGGCATTGCATTCTCCCAGGTGAGTTGTGTGGAGTTTGTGTTAAGGGGGTGTGTGAGAAAAGCTGCTTGTGACTATGGTCAGAGCTGTCAGTCCTCCTTCCCACCCAGTCAGATATCCCACCATGGAACGTGCTTCCATTGTAGGGAGTGCAAGTTGTCTTTCAGGATGTCAGTCAGTGGTGTCCTGCTGTTGGTTGGTGCACAGTTCCCAGCAGGGCCTTGTGCTCCCCACAGCAGTACCCAGTGTCAGCCATCTTGTCAGTTCTTTTCCACTCCCTGTGATGTAAGCATGGTTCAGAGTGGTGTTGATGGGCCAATTGTGAGGGTGACCAATATCTGTGACTACAACTCCCATCATGCCATTGCCTACACCCCCCCTTCCCAGCATGCCCATACTTCCTTCCTTTTGACTCTGCTTCCCTGTGGGGTAGTTTGCCTGTGCTGACAGTATGGCTGACAGTGTTGTCCTGGCCTTTGTTTGGCTACAAGTCCCAAGAGTGTCCCTGTGCTTCACACAGCATAACCCATGGTGGTGGTTCTTTGTGGGATATTTAATTAGAGTGTGAGGCATTGCATTCTCCCAGGTGAGTTGTGTGGAGTTTGTGTTAAGGGGGTGTGTGAGAAAAGCTGCTTGTGACTATGGTCAGAGCTGTCAGTCCTCCTTCCCACCCAGTCAGATATCCCACCATGGAACATGCTTCCATTGCAGGGAGTGCAAGTTGTCTTTCAGGATGTCAGTCAGTGGTGTCCTGCTGTTGGTTGGTGCCCAGTTCCCAGCAGGGCCTGGTACTCCCCACAACAGAGGACCATTGTCAGACATCTTTGAAGTGTCTTTTCACTCCCTGTGAGGTGTGCATGCTTCAGTGTGAGCTTGCTGGGCCATGTGGGTGAGGGATGTTGAGCTGTGACTGACTCCCATCATGCTATTGCCTACACCCCCCTTCCCAGCATGCCCATACTTCCTTCCTTTTGAGTCGACTTCACTGTGTGTGAGTGTGACAGCAATGGCAAGATGGCTGACAGTGGTCTCCTGCTGTTGGTTGGTGCACAGTTCCCAGCAGGGCCTTGTGCTCCCCACAGCAGTACCCAGTGTCAGCCATCTTGTCAGTTCTTTTCCTCCACTCCCTGTGATGTGAGCATGGTTCAGAGTGGTGTTGATGGGCCAATTGTGAGGGTGACCGATATCTGTGACTACAACTCCCATCATGCTATTGGCTACACTGACTTCACCATCATACACAGCATTCCTTCCTTTCAGTGAGCTTCCCTGTGAGGTGGTGTTCTAGTGGTGGCAAAATGTCTGACAGTGTTTGTTGGTTAGATTTGTGCCACTGCCTTGCTTTATTTGTTGTTAGGTTTGTACATGTCATGACACAGTTACATATCACTATGAGATGGCATGTATTGTGTTTATCTAACTAACATACACATCTTGGGATGATTATCTTTTGGTTGCTGTGGATTTGCTAAGGGTGCATGGTTTGACTATCCCCTTGACAGTGATGTGTGTGTATTGTCACACAATATTGGGTATATTGGTTGTGTACTCACCAGGCTCTGGGATGTTTGATAGTCCATATACGCTCACTGGTGGTAGGATTGCCCACACCTTCTCCTCCCAGGGCCTGAGGTATACTGGTTTGGCAGGAGGGCCACTGCCGGTGCGATGACTCAAGGCTTAATCCTTCTTTAGTAGGTCCTTGACCCTCCTGCGCACATCATACCACCTGTTCTGGATGTCTTCCTTTGTGCGCAAACATGGTGATTGTGCATTCACCCTGTCGACGATCCTTTCCCACATCTTGGTTTTGTGCGACATGGGTGTCTGTTGGACCAATGTACCAAACAACTGTGGCTCTACCCTGAGGATCTCATCTACCAGGACTTCCAATTCACTGTCTAGGAACTTTGGATTCTTTTTCGGGGGCATGGTGATGGGTGGTGGTGGGTGTTGATGTGTGTGTGAGTGTGCAAGTGAGGGTGGGTGCATGTAGGTTTTGCTGGGTGTATGTGAAGGTGCTATTTGGGAGCTGCTAATGGTGTGTGGCTTGTGTGATGGATGAGTTGTGAGTGTGCCTGTGGTTGCTGTCTGATGGTGTTCTGTGCTGACAGGTCAGTTGAATTTGCAAAGGATCATGGTAGTGATTTGTGGCCTTTATATGGGTGGGGTTGTGGGTGTGTCTTTGTTCCATGTTTTTTCACCCCTGTATTTATTGACTTTGTCATTGCTTGTTTGGCCCTTTTTTTTGTATTTTTCCTTTGTGGGTTTTGGGCATGTAGGAGACGTTCTTCTAACCGAGTAGGACGCTGAAGTTGGCTCGTGCAGGCTTCTCCGAGTCTTTCAAGCTGTGTTTCTGGTGTGTTTCATGTGCGGCGTACGCGTCGGTCGCGGAGTATTGGGTTGCTTCGGCTCGGTTTTGTATGCGTGTCGGTCGTGCGGCTTGGGCTCCGTGCGACTCGGTCTGGTTTTCCACGCATTGCATTGTACTGCGCGGGTCGGAGTTCGCGGGTACGTTTCTGTCGGGTTCATTCCTGGTGCGTGTCAGTCGGTTTGATTCGCGTGGTTTTCCGGCCGGATAGCTGGTTTCCGTGCGGTTCGGTCGTTCGGCTTGTGTTCCATGTGAGTCGGTCGTGATTCACATGCATTGCATCGTACTACGCGGGTCGGGCAGCGCCGGTACGTGTCGGTCAGACAATATTCCCGTACCGAGTCGGTCGGTACGTTTTCCGGCCCGAATCGGAATCGGCCCCTTAGTGTCCAACACCTTCTTTGAGTTGCTTTAAGTTGGAGTGAGAATAGTAAATATCGCCCTTTTAGTGTCAAACACTTTTTAAAAGTTGCTTTATGTTGAAGTGGGAATAGTAAATGTCACCCCTTTAGTATCCAACACCTTCCCCAAGTTGGTTTCATTTGAAGTGGGGATATTAAATGTCACCCCTTTAGTGTCCAACACTTTCCCCAAGGTGGTTTAAATTGGAGTGGGAATAGTAAATGTTACTCTTTTAGTGTCCAACACCTTCCCCAAGTTGGTTAAGGTAGGAGTGGGAATAGTAAATGTCACCCTTTTAGTGTATAAGAATTTTGTTACATTTATTGTGCAGTTTTACATTTTAACAAATATATTTTTAAGTAAAAAAAGACAATTACCAAGTGAAGTAAATAAAATTGTAAATATTTAACTGTAAAAAAACAGATGTATATCACATTTAATATAGTTGTATAATGTACATTTTCCATTGGTATTTTTCATTGATTAGCATTTTTGTACATGTATTAACTTTTTAAAATACATTTTATAACATTTAACATATTTTTTATTAGTACATATTAAATAATTGTGTATATTATATAAAATTATTTAATTTATACTTTACAATTTGCTTAACATTTTGTACAATATTGTTTGACATGTGTAACATTTTAAGAAATGTATTACATTTTTTTCACATTTATTAAATATTTTTAGCATATTTCCCATTAATTTCTATGGGTTTCTTTTTTAGTATCATTCGGTGGCCATTTTGTTTACCGCTACCTTCTATTTTGTAGTCTATTGGTGTTATTTTGGGTTATTTTTCCAAGGAACCAATGCCCCCATTAGGGTAGCAAGTGGTCGGACCGCCGCCCGCTATCACGGCAGTCAGGAGACCACCTGATAAACAGGCGGCGGTCCGACCGCCACATTACGATGCAACCGCCAGGCTTGCGGTCGCAAAGGGCTCCTTTTCACGGCAGCTTGTGCTGCAGCCCAGGAAAAGGGCCGCAGCACGAACTGCCGTGAAAATGAGCACTTCCTGCATATCCATGGACTGTGTGCCATGCACCATACCTGCCCGTCATCATAATCAGTCCCCAAGTCACTGTTATGTGCTGCTGTTCGTCAGAACAGGTAAGTCCTTCATTAAGGATTTTTTAAGTGTTTTGAGGGTACGGGGGATTATGATGCATGTTTAAAAGAGTATATTGTTGTTTCTGAGGCTTTGGTATATTTAGATGTGTTTTAAGAGGGTTTTGCAGTGTTTTGCCAATTTGCGTTTTCCTACAATGTGATATTAATGTTTTATGTCAAATTATATGGTGTTATTTACAATTTGATGATTAAGTGTTATGTATTTGTATATTTGGGACTGTAATCTATTATGCAGGTGGGTTTTTAATGTTTCTTTTACATGTTTTCATTTCCAAACGATTTCTATGGGAGTTTGGAGTTTACTTTTTTTTTAACCCCTTCGCTGCTAGGCCTTTTCCCCCCTGTGCTAAGCCTTTTTTTGGCTATTTGGGGTAGTGCGCGCTAAGGCCCCTGTAACTTTTTGACCACATAAGGTATCCACGCCAAATTTGCGTCCTTTTCTTCCAACATCATGGGGATTGTAAAGGTACCCAGGGTTTGTGGATTCCCCTGGAGGGGACCCAGAAATTAGCCAAAATACAGCAACATTTTGTTTTTTTTGGGAAAAATGCGAAAAAAGGGCTACAGATGAAAGCGTCTTGTTTTTCCCCTGAAAATGGCATCAAAAAGGGGTTGTGGTGCTGAAATCACCATCTTCCCAGCTTTCAGGGACAAGCAGACTTTTGTCAGAAAACCAACTTTTTTACACAGTTTTGGCATTTTT
This sequence comes from Calotriton arnoldi, assembly GCA_963921515.1. Taxonomy (NCBI): domain Eukaryota; kingdom Metazoa; phylum Chordata; class Amphibia; order Caudata; family Salamandridae; genus Calotriton; species Calotriton arnoldi. Next base: position 55,658 of record CAWUFW010007063.1, read on the forward strand.
CTGGGACATAGCCTATTTTTGCTATTTTTTGTGCTTTGAACCTCCTTCCAGTTAATGGTAGAAATGGGTATGAAACCAATAATGGATCCTGAAAATCCATACATTTCTGAAAAGTAGACACAATTCTGAATTCAGCAAGGGGTCATTTGTGTAGATCCTTAAAGTTTTCCTTATAGAAACTAACAGTTAAATGAAGGAAAAATTGAAAATTAATTGAAAAAAACAGCCATTTGTGTCAACGTTTTCACATGTAACTTCTTCTAATTATGACAGCTATTTGAAAGCAATATACCGTTATATCCGCTTGACCTTTCTGGTTGTGGGGATATATAGGACTTGTAGGTTCACCAAGAACCCGACGAACCCAGAGCCAATAACTGAGCAGCATCTTGCAATGGTATTTTATTATGTACCGGGAATATAGCAATTATTTTGGGAAAATGTATACATGGAAAAATTGTTATGAAAGACACCTATGTATTTTTGAAATGGGAACAAAATGTAGATTTTAGAAACAGTAGATATTTGCACATTTCCGAAATTGGGAGTACCCATACGGGCATGAGAATTATAGGTCATTTTTCAAAATGACTTATTTTTTACACATTGTCTTTCATTTGGAAGGCAGAAATGCATCGAATGTCAATAGGTAATAACAGTTGCTCTACAATTCTGTGTTACCCTAAGTCTCCCGATAAAAATGGTACCTCACTTGTGTGGGTAGGCCTTGTGCCCACAACAGAAAATGGCTCAAAATGCGACGTGGACGTACCACATTTTCATAATGAAAAATTACCCTTTTTTTGCAAAGTGCCTAGCTGTAGTTTTTGAACCCTAGCTCTGCGGGCACTTAGGGAAACCTAGCAAACCTATACATTTTTGAAAACTAGACACCCAGGGGAATTCAGGATGGGGTGACTTGACTGGCACTCACCAGGTTCTGTTACCCAGAATCCCTTGCAAACCTAAAACATTGATAAAAAAAACACATTTTCCTCACTTTTCTGTGGTGAAAAGTTCTGGAATCTGCGTGGATCCACAAAATTCCACCCACCCCGTGTTCCCCAAGGTCTTCCAAAAAAAATGGTACCTCACTTGTGTGGGTAGGCCTAGTGCCCGCGACAGGAAGCAGCGCAAAACGCAACGTGGACACACCACATTTTCACAGTGAAAAATGACCCTTTTTTTGCAAAGTGCCTAGCTCTAGTTTTTGAACCCTAGCTCTGCCGGCACCTAGGGAAACCTAGAAAACCTATACATTTTTGGAAACTAGACACCCAGGGGAATCCAGGATGGGGGGACTTGACTGCCTCCCAACAGGTTCTGTTACCCAGAATTCCTCGCAAACCTAAGAAAGTGTCCAAAAATACACATTTTCCCCACATTTCTGTGGTGGAAAGTTCTGTAATCTGCGTGGATCCACAAATTTCCACCCACCCCGCGTTCCCCAAAGTCTTACGAGAAAAATGGTACCTCACTTGTGTGGGTCGGCCTAGTGCCTGCGACAGGAAACGGCGCAAAACGCAACGTGGTCACACCTCAATTTCGCAGTGAAAAATGACCCTTTTTTGTCAAAGTGCCTAGCTGTAGTTTTTGAACCCTAGCTCTGCCGGCACCTAGGGAAACCGAGCAAACCTATACATTTTTGAAAACTATACACCCAGGGGAATCCAGGATGGGGTGACTTGACTGCCTCCCACCAGGTTCTGTTACCCAGAATCCCTCGCAAACCTAAAAATTGTCAAAAACCCACATTTTCCCCACATTTCTGTGGTGGAAAGTTCTGGAATCTGCGTGGATCCACAAATTTCCACCCACCCCGCGTTCCCCAAAGTCTTACGAGAAAAATGGTACCTCACTTGTGTGGGTCGGCCTAGTGCCTGCGATAGGAAACGGCACAAAACGCAATGTGGTCACACCTCAATTTTGCAGTGGAAAATGACCCTTTTTTGGCAAAGTGCCTAGCTGTAGTTTTTGAACCCTAGCTCTGCCGGCACCTAGGGAAACCTAGCAAACCTAAACATTTTTGAAAACTAGACACCCAGGGGAATCCAGAATGGGGTGACTTGACTGCCTCCCACCAGGTTCTGTTACCCAGAATCCATTGCAAACCTAAAAAATTGTCCAAAAAAAACAGATTTTCCCCACATTTCTGTGGTGGAAAGTTCTGGAATCTGCGTGGATCCACAATTTTCCACTCAACCCGCATTCCCCAAAGTCTTACGAGAAAAATGGTACCTCACTTGTGTGGGTCGGCCTAGTGCCTGCGACAGGAAACGGCGCTAAACGCAACGTGGTCACACCTCAATTTCGCTGTGAAAAATGACCCTTTGTTGGCAAAGTGCCTAGCTGTAGTTTATGAACCGTAGCTCTGCGGGCACCTAGGGAAACCTATCAAACCTATACATTTTTGAAAACTAGACATCCAGGGGAATCCAGGATGGGGTGACTTCCCTGCCTCCCACCAGGTTCTGTTACCCAGAATCCCTGGCAAACCTAAAAAATTGCCAAAAAAAACACATTTTCCCCACATTTCTGTGGTGGAAAGTTCTGGAATCTGCTTGGATCCACAAATTTCCACCCACCCTGTGTTCCCTAAAGTCTTATGAGAAAAATGGTACCTCACTTGTGTGGGTCGGCCTAGTGCCTGCGACAGGAAACGATGCAAAACGCAACGTGGTCACACTTCAATTTCGCAGTGAAAAATTACCCTTTTTTGGCAAAGTGTCTTGGTGTAGTTTTTTAACCCTAGCTCTGCCGGCACCTAGGGAAACCTAGCAAACCTATGCATTTTTGAAAACTAGACACCCAGGGGAATCCAGGATGGGGTGACTTGACTGCCTCCCACCAGGTTCTGTTACCCAGAATCCCTTGCAAACCTAAAAAATTGTCAAAAAAAACACATTTTCCCCACATTTCTGTGGTGGAAAGATTCTGGAATCTGCGTGGATCCACAAATTTCCACCCACCCCGGGTTCCCCAAAGTCTTCCGAGAAAAATGGTACCTCACTTGTGTGGGTCGGCCTAGTGCCCGCGACAGGAAACGGCGCAAAACGCAACGTGATCACACCTCAATTTCGCAGTGAAAAATGACCCTTTTTTTGCAAAGTGCCTAGCTGTAGTTTTTTAACCCTACCTCTGCCGGCACCTAGGGAAACCTGGCAAACCTATACCTTTTTGAAAACTAGACACCCAGGGGAATCCAGGATGGGGTGACTTGACTGGCTCCCACCAGGTTCTGTTACCCAGAATCCCTTGCAAACCTAAAAAATTGTCCAAAAAAACACATTTTCCCCACATTTCTTTGGTGGAAAGTTCTGGAATCTGCGTGGATCCACAAATTTCCACACACCCCGTGTTCCCCAAAGTCTTATGAGAAAAATGGTACCTCACTTGTGTGGGTCGGCCTAGTGCCTGCATCAGGAAACGACGCAAAACGCAACGTGGTCACACTTCAATTTTGCAGTGAAAAATGACCCTTTTTTGGCACAGTGTCTAGGTGTAGTTTTTGAACCCTAGCTCTGCCGGCACCTAGGGAAACCTAGCAAACCTATACATTTTTGAAAACTAGACACCCAGGGGAATCCAGGATGGGGTGACTTGACTGCCTCCCACCAGGTTCTGTTACCCAGAATCCCTTGCAAACCTAACAAATTGTAAAAAAAAACACATTTTCCCCACATTTCTGTGGTGGAAAGTTCTGGAATATGTGTGGATCCACAAATTTCCACCCACCCCGCGTTCCCCAAAGTCTTCCGAGAAAAATGGTACCTCACTTGTGTGAGTCGGTCTAGTGCCCGCGACAGGAAACGGTGCAAAACGCAACGTGGTCACATCTCAATTTCGCAGTGAAAAATGACCCATTTTTTGCAAAGTGCCTAGCTGTAGTTTTTGAACCCTACCTCTGCCGGCACCTAGGGAAACCTAGCAAACCTATACATTTTTGAAAACTAGACACCCAGGGGAATCCAGGATGGGGTGACTTGACTGCCTCCCACCAGGTTCTGTTACCCAGAATCCCTTGCAAACCTAAAAAATTGTCCAAAAAAACACATTTTCCCCACATTTCTGTGGTGGAAAGTTCTGAAATCTGCGTGGATCCACAAATTTCCACCCACCCCGTGTTCCCCAAAGTCTTATGAGAAAAATGGTACCTCACTTGTGTGGGTCGGCCTAGTGCCCGCGACAGGAAACGGCGCAAAACGCAACGTGGTCACACCTCAATTTCGCAGTGAAAAATGACCCTTTTTTTGCAAAGTGCCTAGCTGTAGTTTTTGAACCCTACCTCTGCCGGCACCTAGGGAAACCTAGCAAACCTATACATTTTTGAAAACTAGACACCCAGGGGAATCCAGAATGGGGTGACTTGACTGCCTCCCACCAGGTTCTGTTACCCAGAATCCCTTGCACACCTAAAACATTGTAAAAAAAAACAGATTTTCCCCACATTTCTGTGGTGGAAAGTTCTGGAATCTGCGTGGATCCACAATTTTCCACTCAACCCGCATTCCCCAAAGTCTTACGAGAAAAATGGTACCTCACTTGTGTGGGTCGGCCTAGTGCCTGCGACAGGAAACGGCGCTAAACGCAACGTGGTCCCACCTCAATTTCGCTGTGAAAAATGACCCTTTGTTGGCAAAGTGCCTAGCTGTAGTTTATGAACCGTAGCTCTGCGGGCACCTAGGGAAACCTATCAAACCTATACATTTTTGAAAACTAGTCATCCAGGGGAATCCAGGATGGGGTGACTTCCCTGCCTCCCACCAGGTTCTGTTACCCAGAATCCCTGGCAAACCTAACAAATTGTAAAAAAAAACACATTTTCCCCACATTTCTGTGGTGAAAAGTTCTGGAATATGTGTGGATCCACAAATTTCCACCCACCCCGCGTTCCCCAAAGTCTTCCGAGAAAAATGGTACCTCACTTGTGTGAGTCGGTCTAGTGCCCGCGACAGGAAACGGTGCAAAACGCAACGTGGTCACATCTCAATTTCGCAGTGAAAAATGACCCATTTTTTGCAAAGTGCCTAGCTGTAGTTTTTGAACCCTACCTCTGCCGGCACCTAGGGAAACCTAGCAAACCTATATATTTTTGAAAACTAGACACCCAGGGGAATCCAAGATGGGGTGACTTGACTGCCTCCCACCAGGTTCTGTTACCCAGAATCCCTTGCAAACCTAAAAATTGTCCAAAAAACACATTTTCCCCACATTTCTGTGGTGGAAAGTTCTGGAATCTGCGTGGATCCACAAATTTCCACCCACCCCGTGTTCCCCAAAGTCTTATGAGAAAAATGGTACCTCACTTGTGTGGGTCGGCCTAGTGCCTGCGTCAGGAAACGACGCAAAACGCAACGTGGTCACACTTCAATTTTGCAGTGAAAAATGACCCTTTTTTGGCAAAGTGTCTAGGTGTAGTTTTTGAACCCTAGCTCTGCCGGCACCTAGGGAAACATAGCAAACCTATACATTTTTGCAAACTAGACACCCAGGGGAATCCAGGATGGGGTGACTTGACTGCCTCCCACCAGGTTCTGTTACCCAGAATCCCTTGCAAACCTAAAAAATTGTCAAAAAAACACATTTTCCCCACATTTCTGTGGTGGAAAGTTCTGGAATCTGTGTGGATCCACAAATTTCCACCCACCCCGGATTCCCCAAAGTCTTCCGAGAAAAATGGTACCTCACTTGTGTGGGTCGGCCTAGTGCCCGCGACAGGAAACGGCGTAAAATGCAACGTGGTCACACCTCAATTTCGCAGTGAAAAAGGACCCTTTTTTTGCAAAGTGCCTAGCTGTAGTTTTTGAACCCTACCTCTGCCGGCACCTAGGGAAACCTAGCAAGCCTATACATTTTTGAAAACTAGACACCCAGGGGAATCCAGGATGGGGTGACTTGACTGCCTCCCACCAGGTTCTGTTACCCAGAATCCCTTGCAAACCTAAAAGATTGTAAAAAACCACATTTTCCCCACATTTCTGTGGTGGAAAGTTCTGGAATCTGCGTGGATCCACAAATTTCCACCCACCCCGCATTCCCCACAGTCTTACGAGAAAAATGGTACCTCACTTGTGTGGGTCGGCCTAGTGCCTGCAACAGAAAACGGCGCAAAACGCAACGTGGTCACACCTCAATTTCGCAGTGAAAAATGACCCTCTTTTGGCAAAGTGCCTAGCTGTAGTTTGTGAACCCTAGCTCTGCCGGCACCTAGGGAAACCTACCAAACCCACACATTTCTGAAAAGTAGACACCGGGGCTTCCAGGGAGGTATGGCTTGCATGGATCCCCAACGTTTCTACCCAGAATCCCCTGCAAACCTCAATTTTAGCTGAAAAATCACTTTTTCACACATTTTTGTGTGGGAAGTGTGGCATCACTGGCCTCAAAAATTTCCTACCACCCAGCGTCCCCCAGGTCTCCCGATAAAAATGGTGCCTCACTTGTGTGGGAGGCCCAAGTACCCGTGACATGCAAGGACACAAAACGTTTTGAGGCAACATCAACATTGCCTATCAAAAAATGTTTTGGGCCCTTGCCTGTCGCGGGTACTGTCACGGGTACTTGGGCCTCCCACCCGAGTGAGGCACCATTTTTATCGGGAGACCTGGGGGGACGCTGGGTGGTAGGAAATTTGTGTCAGCCCGGTGATGCCACAACTTTACCACACAAAAATGTGTGAAAAAGGGATTTTTTCAGCAAAATGTCAGGTTTGCAGGGGATTCTGGGTAAGAAAACGTTGGGGGATCCACGCAAGCCATACCTCCCTGGAATCCCCCGGGTGTCTACTTTACAGAAATGTGTGGGTTTGGTAGGTTTCCCTAGGTGGCCGCCGAGCCCCGGGCCAAAAACCCAGGTGACCCCCTTGCAAAACCAGGTCGTTTTGAGATAATGTGTTGTTTATTTCTGCAGCGTGGAAATTTTGGCACAATATTGCAAGGAAAATGTGACAGACATTTTGAGGTTTGCTGGACATTGTGGGTAACATAACTTGTTGTGATCCACAAGAGAGATATCACCATGTACTCCCATGGGTGTTTCGTTTACGACAATATCTACAGTTGGTAGGTTATTCTTAGACGGAATGTACACCTTGGCAGACAGACTAAAAAGACAAAGATTACTGCACAGCCATCTATTCCTCAAGCACACACACTTACTGGTTGGATTTGGCACGAGGGCAAGTGATGGTTCAGTGTATACAATTTTATTAACAAGAGATTTCACAAAAATGAAATGCACTGTCAATAATTGAAAGGACAAAAAACGGAACCAGTGACTCGCAGCTCGTGAGCTGTAAAGCTACGTCAAGGCCCCAACCGCTTTACAGGCCATTCACACACCTTTCATACATGATACACACAAGACCATTCACACCACCAGCCACGAAACAAACACATTACAACATTCACAAAAAGGCACAAGGTACACCCTGCTTGAGAAAGACAAAAAAAAAATATTACTGCACAGCCATCTAATCCTCAAGCACACACACATACTGGTTGGATTTGGCACGAGGGTGAGTGATGGTTCAGTATATACAATTGTATTAACAAGTGATTTCACAAAAATGAAATGCACTGTTAATAATTGAAAGGACGAGAAACTGAACCATTGACTCACAGCTCGTGAGCTGTAAAGCCACGACAAGGCACCAACCTCTTTACAGGCCATTCATACACCTTTCATACGTGTGACACATACAAAACCATTCACACCACCAGCCGCGGGCCCATCACATTACTACACTCACACCAGCAGACAGCGCCATTCAAGGGCCCATCACTTTCACACGTCCACATTCCTAACACAGCAACCACACAAGCTGATGGATTGCGTGGAGTGTCGCTCGGCTAGCAGTGTATGTAGTGACCAGCAGCAAGTCACTACTCACACACCGCCAGCCGAGCGCCAGTCCATGCACACCGCCAGCCAAGCACCACTACACGCACACCGCCAGCCAAGCGCCACTCCACGCACACCGCCAGCCAAGCGCCACTCCACGCACACCACCAGCCAAGCGCCACTCCACGCACACCGCCAGCCAAGCACCACTACACGCACACCGCCAGCCAAGCGCCACTCCACGCACACCGCCAGCCAAGCGCCACTCCACGCACACCGCCAGCCAAGCACCACTCCACGCACACCGCCAGCCAAGCACCAGCCTACACACACCACCATCACATTTAGGATTTTTTTATACAAAAAGAAAACACAAACAAATTGCAAATAGATACAAATCTACTAACACAAAATCAGAAACTAAATACATTGCACTAATGCCAACCTTGAAACAGAACAACAATTCTTAAACATTACAGACCAGGCAGTTCACTTTACCACTCATGGTTGTTCCCAATAATTCTTTTGCTTGTGGTACGCTCTATAGCAAGCAGGCACACATAGCCCAGGGTTAGAAGGACACTCAGGGCAGTACATACGAGTCTCCTTCCGCGTACCTCTTCGCCAACAGACTCTACATCTCCTAGTGGGAAAGTCTTTTGAGGGTGTAGGAGGAATGTGATCAGGAAAGTGGCGATCTTTCAATCGAGCCACATCCTCCACCACTCCAACTCTAGGAACACTTGCCTGTTCCACAACAACAAGGCTGCCTATGACAGACTGCTGAAACTGAACAAAAGTCAACTTTGACGCAGGAGAACACTCCTTGAACACAACAAAAGCATTGAAAGTTGCTAAATTGAAGAGATGGATGGCCAACTTCTTATACCAAATGTAAGCCTTACGAATAGCAGTGTAAGGTTCCAACCTCTGATCTACTCTATCAACACCACCCATGTGCTTATTGTAGTCTAAAATACACACAGGTTTGCGCACTTCAGCAATCTGACCCCAAACAGCCACAGGTGAAGTACTCTCATCATGGATGGTAGTCAGCATGTACACATCCCTCCTGTCCACAAATTTCACAGCTAGTAGTTCATCACTACGCAAGGAACTGCACTGTCCCCTCTGAAGGTTTTTGCAAACAAGCTCTTTTGGATAATCTTTACGGTTAGAGCGGATTGTGCCACAAGCAAAAGTGTCCACTTTGAACAATTCCTTAAACAATTGCACAGCAGTGTAGAAGTTATCAAGGTACAAATGGTGGCCTCTGTTAAACAGTCCTCTAGCAAGATCCCACACAATTTTCTCTGAAACTCCAAAAGTGGACGGACAACCAGGGGGGTCAATAGTGGAATCCCTACCAGTGTACACAAACAAATTAAAAACATATCCTGTCCTACTCTCAGACAACATATACAGCTTAATTCCATAGCGTGCCCTCTTGCTAGGAATGTACTGCCTAAAAACCAAACGGCCCTTGAACAGGACTAAAGACTCATGAATAGATATTTCTTTCCCTGGAGTATAGATCTCTGAAAATCGATCTACAAAGTGATCAAGAACAGGCCGAATCTTAAAAAGACGGTCACATTCAGGGTGATCTCGTGGCAACGCCAAACCATTATCAACAAAATGCAGCATCCGAAGCAAAAGTAAATACCGATCACGAGTCATAACTGCAGGAAATATGGCCGTTGCCATCAAGGGACTGGTAGACCAATATGAACCCATGGACGGCTTCCTTATCAAACCCATCAAAAAGTCAAACCCAAAACTTCTTCATCTCTTCCAGATTTGTGGAACTCCACCGGGTAGCTCTAGAATGGGGCCTAAGTCTGGCACTGTTGTCCCTCAAAAACTGTTCAGCATACAAATTAGTCTGCTCAACAATCTCACCCAAAAATACATCATCCATAAACAACTGAAAATACTGTATAGGCAAATAATGTTCACAATCCACTCTACACCCTGCATAACCACTAAAGGCAGGCAACACTGGCTGCACCATGTTTGGATCAACCCAGAGTCCAGCACTTCCAGTAGGAAGCCTAGCAGCCCCAGGCTGCAATCCAGATGCCTCTTGCACCATCGGCACAGTAGTATCCTCCTCTAAAACAGGCACTTCATCTGCACTGAGAGTACCTTCATCATCCGATGATTCCATGTGGAGAGTAAACTCACTGCCTGAATCTTCCCCTCCCTCCTCTCCCTCAGACGCAGTGTCAGTCTCATAATCCTGCTCAGAGGAAGATTCAAGAAGCAAACCAACCACCTGCTGAGCAGTCATTCTACGGCTAGCCATAATGCTTACTAATAAAGGTTACTTGTCAAACAAGTCAACAACAACAAACCCTTTGTAAAAAAAAGAAATAAACAAAATGTAGCTTTATCACAAAGACCTATATACTCCAACACTATACCACTCACGTGACAGAAGCAGCTAGACTCACCACCACCTACTCTGCACAGACACAGTAAGGATCAACAATATCCCACTAAAAAAGAAGAAGAAAAAATTACACATAAGACAATGCAAAACATCGCAAAGAATTTCATGCTCTGAACACTAACAAATATGCTGCCATTATGACACTACTTACAAAAAAATTCATTCATGCATGACAATAATACTGCAGAACAACCACTGCCGAAACCGCAAACAGGAATCAAAAGCTTTACACTAGAATAAAAAGGAGAAAAAAAACATTACAATCACATATGCAAATAATGCACCAGTCCACACACAATCCACCAGCCAAGCTAAGGGGTAGGTGGGCCAAAGAATATAAATAAAATATTCACCCCCGTAAAAGGGGAGCAACCCTTGCCCTTTTGGCCACTCCCCAACACAAAAATTAAAAAACTCTGGTGTCTAGTGGCTTCTGCCCTCCTTGGGGGCAGATGGGCCTAAAAACATACTGCTATTCTGCCACCCAAAGAGGGCAGAAATGGCCACAATCATCCTCCAATAAAGGGGAGCGACCCTTACCCAAGGGGCCGCTCCCCAACATAAAAAAAACCCTGGTGGCCTAGTGGACCTACAAAAAAACAAATCAGCCGATCTGCCCCTCAGGATGGCAGAAACGGCCAAATTAATGCTCCCCAAAGGGGAGCAACCCTTGCCCAAGGGGCCACTCCCCAAAAACAAATCCCTGGTGGTCTAGTGGGCCAAATATAAAAAAAAGGCGACATCTGCCCCCCATGGGGACAGACAGCCACAAACAATGCCCCCAAGGGGAGCGACCCTTGCCCAAGGGGCCACTCCCCACAAAAAATCCCTGGTGGCCTAGTGGCCATACAAAAAAAATCAGACGATCTGCCCACCCAGGGGGGCAGAAACGGCCAAATTAATACTCCCCATTGGGGAGCGACCCTTGCCCAAGGGGCCACTCCCCTCAAACAAATCCCTGGTGGTCTAGTGGGCCCAATTTTTTTTAAAAACATGGCGATCTGCCCTCCTGGGGGGCAGACACAGCCACAAATATTGCCCCCAAAGGAGAATGACCCTTGCCCAAGGGGTCACTCTCCACAAATAAATGCCTGGTGGACTAGTGGGAAGATACCTTTATCTTCCGCACACGATCTCTCACTACTCAACTCTACTCTCAACTCTATTCACAACTGGATGTTAGCTCACCAACTCATTCTGAATCCCGCCAAAACTGAATTCCTCCTCCTCTCTACCTCTCTCTCACCTACTCCTGTTCAATCTTGGATGGATCAGCTGAACCTACTCAACAACAAACCCATCATTGTCGACAGTGCTAAATCCCTAGGTGTCATTCTTGACAAAAGACTCAACCTAATCTCCCACATCAACTCTATTGCTAAGAACGCACATTACCAGTTGCGCCTTCTATGGGGGATCCGTCGGTTCTTCCCGGAGAAAGACTTAAAAACCTTGGTACAATCTCTGGTTCTCTCAAGACTGGATTATTGCAATTCTCTTCTGACGGGCCTACCCAAATCCCACCTCTCCCCTCTCAAATCCATCCTCCATTCAGCAGCTCGCTTCATTTCAGGATCTAAACAAAGCGACCACGTCACTCCTATCCTGTCCTCTCTTCGATGGCTTCCGATCGAGGCAAGATCTATTTACAAAACTGCCTGCATCACACACAAAGCCTTACACACATCCTCCCCTCGTTACCTGGCGAATAAATTGAAATTGTCCGGTAGCTCGCAATGCGGAAAAGCTTCTGCTTGAGCCCCCCCCCCCGTCTTCAAAAGGGAAAGATCGATGGCGCAATCCGGTGAGAATATGGAACTCGCTTCCCCTATTGCTCCGTGCCACCTCCTCTACCCGGATCTTCAAAGCTGACCTCAAATCTCTTCTCTTCCAAAGACACTTTCAGAACTAATACTTTCACTCTCAGCCCCCTCTAGGAAGTTCGCTCCTCATTGTGTTCTGAGTGACTGCCACTTATTGCAGTATACCTCTATTTGTATTTTGTATCTCATGTATCATACACATGTGTGTGTGCCCGGAAGCTGTTTCAGCCCGGGCTGCCACACATGGGGGGGGTGGTGTATGCACTGCCAGCAACCTGCCAGGCCAGTGCACAACACTTGCCATCACCCTCTCTCTGCCTGCCATTACGCTCCATGCTTCTGAAGGGTAACCCGATTCAAGGCCCCATTCTCCCGATTTTTTTTTATCTCCCACTTTGCTCTTATGAAATGTTGACATGTATGCCTGCGCTATATAAAAAAACATATGGCCCCCAAAAGGGGAGCGACCCTTGCCCAAGGGGCCGCTCCTCAAAACAGTATTTTCACGTTATTTAAAAAAAAAAAAAGAAATTCCCTGGTGTCTAGTGGGCATTCCTGCTGCACGATCGCATGATCGTGCAGCAGGAATGCACAAAGAGGCATCGGGGAAAGGAAAACACTTTCCTTTCCCTCGATGCCTCTTTGTTTCAAACCCCCTCCCCGGAGCCAAAACTCACCTTATTCCCCAACGCGCTGGAAGCAAATGGCTTCCAGCACGTCGGGAACAAAGGGAAACCCCCAATGACGTCAGCGCGCCTCACGCGCTGATGTCATTGAGGGGGGGGGGGCGGGGGTAGGCAGGGGAAGCCCTTCCCCTGCCTTCCCCCCAAAAAAACCAACGATCGGATTCCCACGGGGAGAGCGCCAGCGCTTCCCCCGTGGGTGGGTCTTATGACGAGCTGGACTCGTCATGAGCACACGACCACTGTGTGCCATAAGCATCGAAGGGGTTAAAGGAAATCTGTTTTGGTTGAGTATAAACTGATGGTTTTTACTTAGATTTCCTGTTTTTTCAGGTTTCCTGGAGCAGTTCTTTTTTTCAATACTTTTTCAGATTTTTTTTATGGAACCTTTAGACTTTGGATTGCTTCGAGGGGTTTAGATTGGATTGTATGTATGTTTGCATTTTTGTCTGGCCTTTTTGCATTTGGATTTTTACATTTTTTGTGGATTACAATTTTTTGTTACGTGGAGATGGAGATAAGCAGCAACAAAACAGTACATTTTATTTCTTACTTTTTCTGGGTGGGAATGTGATATTTTATTGTGTATGCTATTGATGCAGCGCGTACAATAAAAACTATTCTCCTCCTAGGTCACTTATCGGTCATCCAGGGGCGACTTATATTTTCTCACATCCACATGACGATGGGGCCCATAAACATCGCCTATCACACACGCACACACCTGGATTTCCTTTACACCTTTACGAAATTCTGTACTCCTAGGAGAAGCATGAGAACTAAATGGAAAACACCATTTATGTACCGGTGGAAGGAGCTGGGATATCTTATTACCTTAACCTATCGCTTTCTTTTAGTTATTTCTTAAGATATTCCTGCTCATTGTTTTGTCGATGAATCATTCATGTAAGAAATTAGTTCATAGTGATTAAGACCAGCTAAATCACAATAACCAATTACTGGTGTCACAATCATTTAGTAAAATAACCACTGAGTCGTTTGATTTAAAGAATCTTAAATTTTTATATAATTTTAAAAGCATGAGGAAGAATTTAGACTTTTTATTCAATTATTCATTCATTATTAATTCAAATATTTATTAAGCATAATCAATTTTATTGCAGAAAGGAAATTTTTGTCATGAAGCAAAACCCTAATTACCTGCCTACCTTCCTAATTTAGCCTAATGATTTCTAACCTTAGTTTAAGAATTAAAAATAGCCTGATTCTTATACTCAACTGAAAAATTAAGACAGCAACAGAAACTTCATCTCGTCAGCATCAGCTACCTGCAACCCGTCTCATCTAACAGTCTTTCAGCATCTCCCGCTCAGTAATGGATCGATCAGGACCACCAAGCACTGGAAGCCACCAACACCAACACCGACTGCGACTCTCCAACTCCGATCGTGACTGTGACCCCCTCCCACTAAGAGTAGGCCCTCTTATACCCTAATTCTAACTTTGCTAACTAATTGTTGCAACATTAATAACACGCTTTTCTTTCATTGGTCCATTCATTTCATCTATTCATTCTTTAATCAAGTTCTCTCGGATCCAACTGGTCCTTGGAATGTATATGATCATTTCCTTTCTCACAGTTCAAGACATGTTTCCATCCGCTTCGATCAGTACATTTGTAACTTCTTTCGATACATTCGAGAACTCTGCAGGCATTGTCCTTTCTCTTAAAATGGTTTCCCACGGTTTCTCGCTGATCACCACGGCACACTATCAGTTCAATTAGGTCACATCAGCCTTGACCATTCTCGCATCTTAGCCTCTCAGCAACATCACGAGGTTAGCTTTTCTCCAACTTTCTCCCTTGTCACGTGTTTCCCCGCACTTGCGCACTTCATTAACCGGCAGCCATTTTATATCGCCACTCGTTTATACTTAGAAGCACTATTTTGAAATAAACAAAACATAATTAAAATAGAGAAACATAGCCTTTTCGTTTCCCTCCCGTCATCTATGTACCCCAATTAGTTATTACCTAGCAGAAAGCAACATTTAAGCTGTTCCTTACTTACCATCGCTATTGTTTTTGCAACGACACGTTTATATTCTATGAAGCACAAATCATGCATTTATTATAAAATTAGTACGCAATTATTTTTATGTTAAAATTAGACACACAGACATTCATTAATAGATTATTCAGCACATATACTTGCGTATTACCCTTCCCCACACACAGTGTTGATTAATACGTTTAAACGAACATTTTATTAATTATTTATAAAATTTGTTAGGGGTTAAAACATTTTATTTTCTCTGCTCCATCAACTCCCCCTTTGGTGATTTTTAAATCACCACATAAAACCCAAGTTATACTTCTTTTTCAGGCAGCATATGTCTTTCATCCTTTTGCTTTTTGTTAGTTACACATCTGTTTCCCTTTCATCTTGTCTTCTTGTCTCCTTATACATGCTTTCTTTCATTTTCTCTAACTCTATTTCACCCATTTCTCTCTCTCTTTCTTTCATCATTCTGTTATTTCTTTTTATCTTATTTTGTCTTATTTTTCTTTTTATACACGTTATTACAATTTTCAACACCATGGCTAACAATATTACTACAGTTGCTATTATTATAACTTTCCCTATCATTAGTCTACTCATTCTGGTTAACCAATTTGCTACGGAAGAAAACCCTCTACCAAGTTTTCCCAAGACACTTTCAACCTCCAGTGGAACTAGTTCTTTGTGCAAATTTGTAATATTTGTAATATACTTCTGTATATTTTCACTTTTATCAGTAATGTAAGTGCAACAATGTTGGACTTTCAGCATTCCACAGACTCCACCCTCTTTTGCCAAAAGAATATCAAGGGCAAGCCGATTTTGCATCACCATAGCTCTCATGGCAACCATTTCGGTATTTACCATCAAGAACCCTCCCGCAGTATCTGTAGACAAACGATCTACTACTGTGGATAACTTCCGAATTTTAAATGCATTCAAAGATATTCCCACTGCTGGTATTAATGCTCCAAAAATGTCACCTACAATTTCTGAAAAACTTTCCCTCTTTCTACGTGTAAAGCTATTAATCATCTTGTATGTTCCTTTTTCTTCTCTGTCCATATGGAACATTTTTGGAAAGACCAGGCCTACATAGCAAGTTCCATACCAATGGTCCGGTAACCTGTAATAAGCTCTATTCCCACAAATATAATAGATACCTGGAAATATTGGATCTTTTCCACCTTTGAATCCCCAACCTCCCAAAATTTGATAATTGTCATGGCAGATACTGGAACCTACAAAGTAATTGTCATAGACTGTCTTATTTCTCCTAATACACAACTTTCCTGTTTGCGGCCAATCTAATGTCATTGCTGCATTTATCTTTTTCCCTTCATGATTTCCTTCCTCAAACATCCATAGATGTGTTCCTTCCTCTTTTATTGCTTCTTTTTGAAATTTCATTCTTCTTTCTTCAACCATTTCTAAAAATACCTTTTCTTCTTTCTTTAACTCACAGGTAAGGTTGTTATTAACTATTTCTTCTAATGTTAATTTTCTATGTTCTAGAAAGAATTCTCCTAAAACTTTTGCTTGTTTTACCTTGTTAAGTTCTGGTACTACTGGAACGTTTGCAAAAATCTTATCTATATCAGTATAATAAGACTCTAATCTACCAGTTTTATAAAATAAACTTTCTATTACACTACAGGTTATTCCATAAGTTAGAGGTAGGTGATGATAAGTCACACCTTCTGACACTGATGCAGGCAACTGCATACAAACATAACAATCTCTCACATCCATTGTCTCTACATATTCGTACAACAATTTTGTAAAAACATTTTTAGAAAAGTCTGTTACTGACTTATCCTTATGTAATTCTGCACTACTTCTTAAAATAACTGGTTCTTTAATATTAATTTCTTTTTCCGGTTTAGTATCATTCTTAGCTTCTATTACAGCTAAACTAATAGGAATTGTGATTGCTAAAACTATCCATACGGTCATTAATAAACCTGTACAAAAGCAGCTCATTTTACACCATCTTTTTACAAACTCACATTTATCTCTTCTATCCCTAGTATTTTCCATTTTGCTTTTATCTTTTTGTTAAGTTTCAGAAAATTGTGTCACTACACCTCAGAAATGACTTAGATGCCACTCTGCTTTCAAAAAGTCTTTGCTTGGTACTTTCTTTTAATTCTCTCCAGAATTCTTTCGTTGTCACATCCGGTGATTTGTCATATCCAGTAAAATTGTCACGTCCGGCAGAAGCACTATAAGTCTTCACTTCAGGTTTGTTGCATCTCACCTTTACCATTCGATTTCTTAGTCTCGGGTTCTCGTGAGTGTTTCCTTCTTCTTTGTAATCCGTCAATGCGATATATAGCCACTCAGGTGACTTGTACTTTGCATTCACTTTCTTCGTTCTTTTAGACTTTTGCAGTCGTTTTCCACTTGGCTTTTCTTGTCCCTTTTGACTTGTTACTTCATTCACTTGTTCAGCACTTTTTTCTCCTGTTCTTATTATTCTATATCTCAATTTTCTTATATAGTTGTTGGGCCAATTATCTCCTTTTCTTGGCCTTTTGGCTTCACCTTCTTTTTCTTCTCTTTCTGATTTCCAATTTCTTTTTCTTGATTCAGTTTTTGTTTTCTCCTCTTCTCCACTCTCTTCAGATTCGGTTTCAACTTTTTCACTATTGTCTCTTATTTTGAAGCTTATGATCTCGTCGTCTCTTACTGGTGGATCTGTTTTCTCCTTCCTGTGTTCCCTTATTACTGTCCCTCCTCGGTGTTCTTCCGATTTGGTGTTTTCCTCACTCTCTACTTCTAAATTTCCCTGTTCTTTTGTTTCTCTATCTTTCCCTATTGCTCCTCGGGGTTCTTCTCGATTCTCTAACTTTTTGTGTACTTCTTTCCCTACTTCGTCTATTAATATTATTTCTGAAGGATTTCCACCATAACTTGTACTTGGTTGCTCATCTAGATCATTTTCTTGTTCATTTTCTTCTCTAATTGGTTTATAACCCCAAGTTCTCCTTCGAAATTCCTCACAATTTGCAACTGAATCATCAGATCCTGAACTTGTATCAGATATTTCCAGATGTCGACTTACAGGTCGATCTTCAGGTTCTGGAATTTCTGAATTTCTTCCTTCTTCTTCTTCCTCCTCTTCTTCTCTAGAGGTGTTCGCAGTTGGGGTCTCCAGATGTCGACTTTCAGGTCGATCTTCAAGTTCTGGCACCCTTTCTCTTATTCCTGTTATCCCAGTCGTTAAACTTTTATCCCACACTTCCAGACGTCGACTCACATGTCGATCAGTAAGTTCTTGAACTCTGATTGTGTGGCTGGCATGGACCCAGTTCTTTACTCCTGCACACTTGACTGCAGTCATTGTCACTAGGATTACCTGTCGTGGCTCGTCCCAGCGAGGAACTAGACAGTTTCTTCTCCTGTGGATTTTTATGCGGACCCAGTCTCCTGGATTCAAGTCGTGGGCTGGTTTTCTTTCAAGAGTGGTCGCATCCGGTCCAACCTGATGAAACACAGAACATACCACATCAGCCAGTCCCTTGCAATAATCCAGTACTAGATCATCAGTTATAGTCAATAACTTGTTGACAGGTACTTGTGCTTGTCTCATTGCTCGTCCCATGATCGTCTCATGAGGACTAAGTCCAGTTTTCTTTTCAGGGATGCTTCTGATGGTCATCAGAACAAGGGGCAGTGCATCTGGCCATTTTAGTCCTGTAGCTTGACACATTTTTCCTAATCTGTTCTTAATTGTTCCATTAATTTGCTCTACTACCCCAGAAGCCTCTGGTCTGTATGCACAATGTAGTTTTTGTTTAATACTCAATGCTTCACAAATCAATTGGATCAACTCATTTTGAAAATGTGTTCCTCTATCTGTCTCAACCGTGACTGGAAAACCATACCTTGGAATGAACTCTCGCAGCATAAGTTTTGCCACCGTTGTTCCATCATTCCTTCTAGTGGGGTATGCCTCCACCCAACGAGAAAACAAACAGACGACCACTAGAACATATTTTAGTCTGTTACAAGGGGGCATTTCAATAAAGTCCAATTGCATTCTAGTGAACGGACCTCCTTCTCGTCCTATTGTTCCTAGACTTACTACTGTCTTTCTTCCTGGATTAAACTGCTGACAAATAAGACATCTTTGACAAAGGCTTTCAGCTATCGCTCTGAATTTTGGGTTATACCAGGTTTGTCTGAAAAGTCTGATCATTGCATCTCTCCCAATATGAGCTTGTCCATGGTACATCCGTGCCATGTCTGCAATCATGCTATCAGGCATAACTGGTCTTTCATCTCTGTACATCCACACACCATTATTTTCCTGTCTTCTACATCCTGCTTTTATCCAGTAATCTTTTTCCTCATCATTTGCAGCTTCCTGTAACTGTCTCACTTCATCCCATGTCTCGACAGTGTTAGTAAAAAGCAAAGGAGAAGAGATATGCTCCCTTTCTCTATTCTTATTCAGGGACACCATGTTCTCTGCACAATATTTGGCGATCTCATCAGCATAGTTGTTTCCAACAGCTATGTAATCTTCGTTTTTCTTATGTGCCTTGCACTTCACTACAGCTATTTGTTTAGGCAGCTGTATCGCCTCAAGCAGCTTTTTAACAAAATCTCCATTTCTGATAGGTGTTCCTGCAGACGTCAAGAAACCTCTTTGTGACCAAATCTGACCGAAGTCATGCACAATACCGAAACCATACTGGCTATCGGTCACAATCGTAACTCGCACATTTCTTCCCAATTTACATGCTTGAATCAAAGCAATCAGTTCCGCAACTTGTGCAGACCTTATTCCTTTCAGACAAGACGCTTCCATCACAGTTGCCACTGTGCACACTGCATAAGCTGCGCTTAAAACTCCTTCTTTCGTTCTCAAACATGAGCCATCCACAAACATGACATAATCTGATTCCTTTAACGGTTCATCTTTTATGTCAGCCCTTGGTTTTGTGCAATATTCCAGCACATTCAGACAATCATGATCTACTTCGTCTTGTTCAATTATACTCTCTTCATCTGGCAATGATGTTGAAGGATTCACATTCATGCATCTATCTATGGTCACATTTTCAGCACTCAAGTTTACTTTTTCGTACTTAGTCAGCCGACTATGTGTCATGTACTGTGTTTTTGTTCTTGTCAAAAGAATTTCTACTGTATGGGGAACATATACTCTCAGTGGATACCCCATCACTATACCTTCACTTTGTTCCAGACTTACACAAGTAGCAGCAACAGCTTTCAGACATCCAGGCAACGCTTTTGCTATGGGATCTAAAACAGCTGAAAAATAAGCAATTGGTCTCTTCATTGTTCCATGTTTTTGTACCAGTACTGAAAACGCACATCCATCTCTTTCACTGCAGTACAGTTCAAAATCCTTCTCATAATAAGGCATGCCTAAAGCAGGGGCCTCACACAATTTCTTCTTCAACTCTTTGAAAGATTTCATTTCTTCGTTATTTAACTCAAAAGGGTCTCTTACATCTTTCTTGGTCAATTTTTGTAATGGTTTAGCAATCAAGGAGAAACCACTTATCCATTGTCGACAATATCCAACCATTCCCAGAAACATTCTTACCTCTCTTTGCGTCATTGGTGCTCTCATTCCTTGAATCATTCTTACTCTTTCTGTCGCTATCTTTCGCACTCCTTTCTCTATTTTATGCCCTAAATATTGAACTTCTTTTGGCAAAATTGCAACTTTGAAGGGGACACTTTATGTCCTCTTTTCTCTAGATGGTTCAGTAAAGCAATTGTATCACTTACACATGCTTCTTTTGTTTTCGATGCCACCAGCAGGTCATCGATATACTGCACCATCACTGACTTTTCTGGCATTTTCAAATCTTCCAGAGATTTCTTTAAAATCTGATTAAAGATTGAGGGGCTTTCTGTATACCCCTGAGGAATTCGGCACCATGCCAAAATACGCTCTCCGAACCGGAACGCAAATAATGGCTGGCTATCTGGATGCAAAGGAATAGAGAAAATGCATGACACAAATCTATCACTGTGTACCACTCAGCTTCGTGTGCAATTTGATATAGAATTACTGCAGGGTTTGGCACTATTGGACAACAAGGTACAACTATTTTGTTGATCTTTCTCAAATCCTGTACTATTCTATATGTTCCGTTTGATTTTTTCAGTCCCATAATAGGTGAATTACATGGACTGCTCATTATTTCTTTTAGAATTCCCTGTTCGATCATTTTATTTATTACAGGAGTTATTCCTTCAATTATTTCTGGAGTTAATTTGTACTGTGGCGTATTTGGGTAAGTTGTTCCTTCTTTTACTGTTACTTTTACGGGATCAACTTCTTTCATTAATCCAATATCTTCTCCTGTAAAATCCCACACATTTTCTTTCACTGCAATTTTTAGTTCTTCTGGAAGTTTTTCTGCATCAAACGCAGGAAACAAACCATTCATTTCAGGTTCCTGATTCATCAAAGTTACTTTATACAATACATCTTCATCTGAGGTCTGAAATCCAATTCCATCTGGTGTACAATAGATTGTGCAATTCATCTTGCACAAGAGGTCACGACCTAAAAGATTTACAGGACTACAATCGCACACTACAAATCTATGCATTTTGCTAAAAGAACCAATTTTTACTTCCACTAATTCAGTAAGTGGTGTTTTAATCTGCTGATTTGCTACTCCTACTACTTGGATGTATTCACCTGAGAGAGGAAGGTTTGGAATTTCCACTGATCTAACAGTAGAACGGGTAGCTCCAGTATCGACAAGGAATGTTACATTTGCACCATTCACTTCTCCATCCACAAAGGGACCAGACTGATCTACCTCTAGAGTTGCGCCAAGTACGCACTCTTTTCCCTCTCCTGGGCACCGTCAGAAACTTTCATCCGGCTCATCCTCACTCTGACGCAACCAATACTGAGAAATGTTAGCTGCTCGCGGCAACTGTGTTACCTGCTCTCCTCCGTAGAATCCTGTTTCTGTACTGTATCTTTGTTGGTTAACAGTGTTGGGAAGTGGTGGTTGCGGCACCTGACTTTGTTGAACAACTACCTCATTCTGCACCTGTGGAGTTAATGATTGATTTTCCGGATTAGGTTTAGGTGGGAATTTACACTTGTTTCTCCAATGCCCTAATTTTCCGCAATTATGACAGGGCCATTTCTTCTTTGCCTCCTCCAAACTCACTTGACCTTTCCCTTTACCTATGTTAGGTCGCGTTTTATTCTGTCCTGTTTCATTCCCACTATTATTATCCAATTGAGCTTCTTGTTTTTCTGCCACTTTCACCTGTGCCCACATTGCCTTCTCTTTCAATTTACGCTGTCTACTCTCAATATCATCACTGCAATACTTAGCATACCTCAGTACCTCGTCTACTGTGCCATTCTGCCAATTAATCATATGCTGTTTAATCATTTCACTAATCTCTGGTTTCAACCCAAACACAAATCTGTATACGAAATGACTCATATCTTTTTCACTTAACTCCTCATATCGACTATACTGTTTGAAAACCAACAATAACCTTTCATAGTATGCATGTACAGACTCTTTACTTTCCTGTGTAGTTCTATCAATTTTCACCCAATCTGTTTCTTTAGGAGGAATTTTATTTTTCAAAAAGGTAATCACCTTATCATACTTCTTCATCACCTCAGGACTTGGAGCTCCTGTCTTAGGATCTCTTGGATATTCTGTGGTTGGCCAGTCAACTGTAATTTTACACTCTGACCATAAATCAGTTGGTACCACTATGTCAAATAATCCATCTAAATCTATCCACAACACTTTTGAAACCTTTACAAACCTCTCTACTTGTCGGTACCATTCAACTGGTTTCTCTCTTAGCTTCGGAAAGTCATTTGTGAATGACAGTATATCCTGCCTAGTCCAGGGAACATGCACATAACTACCACCTGGAGTTTCTCTCATAGGGTATTCTCTGGCAACAGGTTCTTTTTCAGTTATCATAAAAGCCAAAGAAGCTTTGTCTGTAGTTTTCTCATTCTTCTTTGTCCATCTAACCTTCCATCTGTCCACATCACCCCATTTTCTCAGTAACACAATTAACTCTTTTATCTGTGTCAGTCTTCCTGCCGTGTTCAAATTTTCAATATCTTTTTCACAAAAGTCTACTCTATAGGGTTTCTGCAATGTTTTCACTTTCGCAAAGTCTATTCCAATTTCACTGGCTACTTCTTCTAGTTTGTCATGTAAATTCTTTGCTCTCCATGTAATACTTTTGCACAGAAACATTATTTCATCATCCTGGTAATTTTTTATCTTTTCTGTACCAATCGTTCCTAGAATTAACTCTTCCATGTCAATTTTTAACCTAATTACATCTAATGGTTTTTCTTCTGGTTCTTTTATTTTAAATGCCTTCATCCACTCATTTAACTCATCAGGAGTCGGACCTATGGGTGTATTATTTAGTTCTATCCAATTACCACTCTTTTCAGGAGTCTCTGTTGCAGATTCTGTTACCATATGCATTTTCCTACCATTGCACTCATTCACAGTCAAATTTGTAGGTGGACTTGGCCTGTAAGTACTAGCCAAATTACTTGTACTTGCACTTGGTTCCATCCTTTCTTTTTCTCTCTGAAATTGTGAACTCATGGGAATCACTAAAGATCGTTCATCAATTTTCTGATTCTCAAAAACTGGTATTACTGGACCTATTGTTACAGGCACAGTCACTGCTTCCATATTTTTCGTTAATTCTCTAATCTTCTCAGTTAGTTCTTTTGTTGTCCTTGCTAATTCGCTTGCATTGTCGCTTTCTATTCCTTCATTTTGTGAAGTTCTCATTTGATCTTGTGACTTATTTATTTCAATTCTTTTTCCGGACTTTTATTTCGCATAGTCTCTATTAGCGGCGCATTTGGTGTCACCACTGTAGAACTCTGCTGATACGGAGGTGGATTTCTATTTAAAATATCTTCCAGCAATTCATCATCCGTTTCGCTCTCATGCATATATTTTTCCCTCTCCATATGTTTCTTTTTCTCAGTACATTTTCTCTTAGTCTCTTCCTCAACTGTAAAAGCTGGAAACAAACCTCCTGTCATGTTAGCACATCTCCATCGTTTTATTCTATCCTCATGATTTATTCCCCAAATTCTTCCAGGCATAAACTCATGATCTCTTAAACCTCTGAATCTCTCTCGCTCATACATCTCATGATTTGCTATTTCAGTTACACACCTTTCGTACAGAAAATCCCTAACATAACACAACCTGTGTTATTACCAAAATGAATTCAGACCATGTACCAAATTCCATGTGACTTCTCTTGCCACACGTGTTCCACTTCCTACATCCCAGAAGCGTGAAAACTCACATATAACATAACACGACTCAACATATAGTGTTAGTCATCAAAAATAATCAATAATCAATAATCAATCATCACTAAACTAATCTATAGAAAACCATAACTCTGCTACCAAGAAATCTGATGCAGCGCGTACAATAAAAACTATTCTCCTCCTAGGTCACTTATCGGTCATCCAGGGGCGACTTATATTTTATCACATCCACATGACGATGGGGCCCATAAACATCGCCTATCACACACGCACACACCTGGATTTCCTTTACACCTTTACGAAATTCTGTACTCCTAGGAGAAGCATGAGAACTAAATGGAAAACACCATTTATGTACCGCTGGAAGGAGCCGGGATATCTTATTACCTTAACCTATCGCTTTCTTTTAGTTATTTCTTAAGATATTCCTGCTCATTGTTTTGTCGATGAATCATTCATGTAAGAAATTAGTTCATAGTGATTAAGACCAGCTAAATCACAATAACCAATTACTGGTGTCACAATCATTTAGTAAAATAACCACTGAGTCGTTTGATTTAAAGAATCTTAAATTTTTATATAATTTTAAAAGCATGAGGAAGAATTTAGACTTTTTATTCAATTATTCATTCATTATTAATTCAAATATTTATTAAGCATAATCAATTTTATTGCAGAAAGGAAATTTTTGTCATGAAGCAAAACCCTAATTACCTGCCTACCTTCCTAATTTAGCCTAATGATTTCTAACCTAAGTTTAAGAATTAAAAATAACCTGATTCTCATACTCAACTGAAAAATTAAGACAGCAACAGAAACTTCAGCTCGTCAGCATCAGCTACCTGCAACCCGTCTCATCTAACAGTCTTTCAGCATCTCCCGCTCAGTAATGGATCGATCAGGACCACCAAGCACTGGAAGCCACGAACACCAACACCGACTGCGACTCTCCAACTCCGATCGTGACTGTGACCCCCTCCCTCTAAGAGTAGGCCCTCTTATACCCTAATTCTAACTTTGCTAACTAATTGTTGCAACATTAATAACACGCTTTTCTTTCATTGGTCCATTCATTTCATCTATTCATTCTTTAATCAAGTTCTCTCGGATCCAACTGGTCCTTGGAATGTATATGATCATTTCCTTTCTCACAGTTCAAGACATGTTTCCATCCGCTTCGATCAGTACATTTGTAACTTCTTTCGATACATTCGAGAACTCTGCAGGCATTGTCCTTTCTCTTAACCCCTTCGCTGCTAGGCCTTTTCCCCTCCTGTGCTAAGCCTTTTTTTGGCTATTTGGGGTAGTGCGCGCTTAGTCCCCTGTAACTTTTTGACCACATAAGGTATCCATGCCAAATTTGCGTCCTTTTTTCTAACATCATGGGGATTGTAAAGGTACCCAGGGTTTGTGGGTTCCCCTGGAGGGGACCCAGAAATTAGTCAAAATACAGCTAAATTTTTTTTTTTTTTGGAAAAAGGCAAAAAAAGGGCTACAGATGAAAGCGTCTTGATTTTTCCCTGCAAATGGCATCAAAAAAGGGGTTGTGGGGATGAAATCACCATCTTCCCAGCTTTCAGGGACAAGCAGACTTTTGTCAGAAAACCAACTTTTTTACACAGTTTTGGCATTTTTCTGGGACATAGCCTATTTTTGCTATTTTTTGTGCTTTCAACCTCCTTCCAGTTAATGGTAGAAATGGGTATGAAACCAATAATGGATCCTGGAAAGCCATACATTTATGAAAAGTAGACAAAATTCTGAATTCAGCAAGGGGTCATTTGTGTAGATCCTTAAAGTTTTCCTTATAGAAACTAACAGTTAAATAAAGGAAAAATTGAAAATTAGTTGAAAAAAACAGCCATTTGTGTCAACGTTTTCACCTGTAACTTCTTCTAATTATGACAGCTATTTGAAGGCAATATACCGTTATATCCGCTGGACCTTTCTGGTTGTGGGGATATATAGGACTTGTAGGTTCACCAAGAACCCGACGAACCCAGAGCCAATAATTGAGCAACATCTTGCAATGATTTTTTTAAGTACCGGGTATATAGCAATTATTTTGGGAAAATGTATACATGGAAAAATTGTTATGAAAGACACCTATGTATTTCTGAAATGGGAACAAAATGTAGATTTTAGAAACAGTAGATATTTGCACATTTCCGAAATTGGGAGTACCCATACTAGCATGAGAATTATAGGTCATTTTTCAAAACGACTTATTTTTTACACATTGTCTTTCATTTGGAAGGCAGAAATGCATCGAAAGTCAATAGGTAATAACAGTTGCTCTACAATTCTGTGTTACCCTAAGTCTCCCGATAAAAATGGTACCTCACTTGTGTGGGTAGCCCTTGTGCCCACAACAGGAAATGGCTCAAAATGCAACGTGGACGTACCACATTTTCACAATGAAAAATTACCCTTTTTTTGCAAAGTGCCTAGGTGTAGTTTTTGAACCCTACCTCTGCCGGCACCTAGGGAAACCTAGCAAACCTATACATTTTTGAAAACTAGACACCCAGGGAATCCAGGATGGGGTGACTTGACTGCCTCCCACCAGGTTCTGTTACCCAGAATCCCTTGCAAACATAAAAAATTGTCAAAAAAATCACATTTTCCCCACATTTCTGTGGTGGAAAGGTCTGGAATCTGCGTGGATCCACAAATTTCCACCCACCCCGCGTTCCCCAAAGTCTAACGAGAAAAATGGTACCTCACTTGTGTGGGTCAGCCTAGTGCCTGCGACAGGAAACGGCGCAAAACGCAACGTGGTCACACCTCAATTTCGCAGTGAAAAATGACCCTTTTTTGGCAAAGTGCCTAGCTGTAGTTTTTGAACCCTAGCTCTGCCGGCACCTAGGGAAACCTAGCAAACCTATACATTTTTGAAAACTAGACACCCAGGGGAATCCAGGATGGGGTGACTTGACTGCCTCCCACCAGGTTCTGTTACCCAGAATCCCTTGCAAACATAAAAAATTGTCAAAAAAAACACATTTTCCCCACATTTCTGTGGTGGAAAGTTCTGGAATCTGCGTGGATCCACAAATTTCCACCCACCCCGCGTTCCCCAAAGTCTTACGAGAAAAATGGTACCTCACTTGTGTGGGTCGGCCTAGTGCCTGCGACAGGAAACGGCGCAAAACGCAATGCGGTCCCACCTCAATTTCGCAGTGAAAAATGACCCTTTTTTGGCAAAGTGCCTAGCTGTAGTTTTTGAACCCTACCTCTGCCGGCACCTAGGGAAACCTAGCAAGCCTATACATTTTTGAAAACTAGACACCCAGGGGAATCCAGGATGGGGTGACTTGACTGCCTCCCACCAGGTTCTGTTACCCAGAATCCCTTGCAAACATAAACAATTGTCCAAAAAAACACATTTTCCCCACATTTCTGTGGTGGAAAGTTCTGGAATCTGCGTGGACCCACAAATTTCCACCCACCCCGCGTTCCCCAAAGTCTTACGAGAAAAATGGTACCTCACTTGTGTGGGTCGGCCTAGTGCCTGCGACAGGAAACGGCGCAAACGCAACGTGGTCACGCCTCAATTTCGCAGTGAAAAATGACCCTTTTTGGCAAAGTGCCTAGCTGTAGTTTTTGAACCCTACCTCTGCCGGCACCTAGGGAAACCTAGCAAACCTATACATTTTTGAAAACTAGACACCCAGGGGAATCCAGGATGGGGTGACTTGACTGCCTCACACCAGGTTCTGTTACCCAGAATCCCTTGCAAACATAAAAAATTGTCCAAAAAAACACATTTTCCCCACATTTCTGTGGTGGAAAGTTCTGGAATCTGCGTGGATCCACAAATTTCCACCCACCCCGCGTTCCCCAAAGTCTTATGAGAAAAATGGTACCTCACTTGTGTGGGTCGGCCTAGTGCCTGCGACAGGAAACGGCGCAAAACGCAATGCGGTCCCACCTCAATTTCGCAGTGAAAAATGACCCTTTTTTGGCAAAGTGCCTAGCTGTAGTTTTTGAACCCTACCTCTGCCGGCACCTAGGGAAACCTAGCAAGCCTATACATTTTTGAAAACTAGACACCCAGGGAATCCAGGATGGGGTGACTTGACTGCCTCCCACCAGGTTCTGTTACCCAGAATCCCTTGCAAACATAAAAAATTGTCCAAAAAAACACATTTTCCCCACATTTCTGTGGTGGAAAGTTCTGGAATCTGCGTGGATCCACAAATTTCCACCCACCCCGCGTTCCCCAAAGTCTTACGAGAAAAATGGTACCTCACTTGTGTGGGTCGGCCTAGTGCCTGCGACAGGAAACGGCGCAAAACGCAACGTGGTCACATCTCAATTTCGCAGTGAAAAATGACCCTTTTTTGGCAAAGTGCCTAGCTGTAGTTTTTGAACCCTACCTCTGCCGGCACCTAGGGAAACCTAGCAAGCCTATACATTTTTGAAAACTAGACACCCAGGGGAATCCAGGATGGGGTGACTTGACTGCCTCCCACCAGGTTCTGTTACCCAGAATCCCTTGCAAACATAAAAAATTGTCCCAAAAAACACATTTTCCCCACATTTCTGTGGTGGAAAGTTCTGGAATCTGCGTGGATCCACAAATTTCCACCCACCCCGCGTTCCCCAAAGTCTTACGAGAAAAATGGTACCTCACTTGTGTGGGTCGGCCTAGTGCCTGCGACAGGAAACGGCGCAAAACGCAATGCGGTCCCACCTCAATTTCGCAGTGAAAAATGACCCTTTTTTGGCAAAGTGCCTAGCTGTAGTTTTTGAACCCTACCTCTGCCGGCACCTAGGGAAACCTAGCAAGCCTATACATTTTTGAAAACTAGACACCCAGGGGAATCCAGGATGGGGTGACTTGACTGCCTCCCACCAGGTTCTGTTACCCAGAATCCCTTGCAAACATAAAAAATTGTCCAAAAAACACATTTTCCCCACATTTCTGTGGTGGAAAGTTCTGGAATCTGCGTGGATCCACAAATTTCCACCCACCCCGCGTTCCCCAAAGTCTTACGAGAAAAATGGTACCTCACTTGTGTGGGTCGGCCTAGTGCCTGCGACAGGAAACGGCGCAAAACGCAACGTGGTCACACCTCAATTTCGCAGTGAAAAATGACCCTTTTTTGGCAAAGTGCCTAGCTGTAGTTTTTGAACCCTACCTCTGCCGGCACCTAGGGAAACCTAGCAAACCTATACATTTTTGAAAACTAGACACCCAGGGGAATCCAGGATGGGGTGACTTGACTGCCTCCCACCAGGTTCTGTTACCCAGAATCCCTTGCAAACATAAAAAATTGTCCAAAAAAACACATTTTCCCCACATTTCTGTGGTGGAAAGTTCTGGAATCTGCGTGGATCCACAAATTTCCACCCACCCCGCGTTCCCCAAAGTCTTACGAGAAAAATGGTACCTCACTTGTGTGGGTCGGCCTAGTGCCTGCGACAGGAAACGGCGCAAAACGCAACGTGGTCACATCTCAATTTCGCAGTGAAAAATGACCCTTTTTTGGCAAAGTGCCTAGCTGTAGTTTTTGAACCCTACCTCTGCCGGCACCTAGGGAAACCTAGCAAACCTATACATTTTTGAAAACTAGACACCCAGGGGAATCCAGGATGGGGTGACTTGACTGCCTCCCACCAGGTTCTGTTACCCAGAATCCCTTGCAAACATAAAAAATTGTCCAAAAAAACACATTTTCCCCACATTTCTGTGGTGGAAAGTTCTGGAATCTGCGTGGATCCACAAATTTCCACCCACCCCGCGTTCCCCAAAGTCTTACGAGAAAAATGGTACCTCACTTGTGTGGGTCGGCCTAGTGCCTGCGACAGGAAACGGCGCAAAACGCAACGTGGTCACATCTCAATTTTGCAGTGAAAAATGACCCTTTTTTGGCAAAGTGCCTAGCTGTAGTTTTTGAACCCTACCTCTGCCGGCACCTAGGGAAACCTAGCAAACCTATACATTTTTGAAAACTAGACACCCAGGGGAATCCAGGATGGGGTGACTTGACTGCCTCCCACCAGGTTCTGTTACCCAGAATCCCTTGCAAACATAGAAAATTGTCCAAAAAAACACATTTTCCCCACATTTCTGTGGTGGAAAGTTCTGGAATCTGCGTGGATCCACAAATTTCCACCCACCCCGCGTTCCCCAAAGTCTTACGAGAAACATGGTACCTCACTTGTGTGGGTCGGCCTAGTGCCTGCGACAGGAAACGGCGCAAAACGCAACGTGGTCACACCTCAATTTCGCAGTGAAAAATGACCCTTTTTTGGCAAAGTGCCTAGCTGTAGTTTTTGAACCCTAGCTCTGCCGGCACCTAGGGAAACCTACCAAACACACACATTTCTGAAAAGTAGACACCCGGGGGCTTCCAGGGAGGTATGGCTTGTGTGGATCCCCCAACGTTTCCTTACCCAGAATCCCTGCAAACCTCACTTTTAGCTGGAAAAAATCACTTTTTTCACACATTTGTGTGTGGGAAAGTGTGGCATCACTGGCCTCACACAAATTTCCTACCACCCAGCGTTCCCCCAGGTCTCCCGATAAAAATGGTGCCTCACTTGTGTGGGAGGCCCAAGTACCCGCGACAGGCAAGGGCCCACAACGTAGTGAGGCGACCTCAAAATTGCCTATCTCAAAACCACCTGGTTTTGCAAGGGGGGTCACCTGGGTTTTTGGCCCCGTGCTTGGCGGCCATCTAGGGAAACCTACCAAACCCACACATTTCTGAAAAGTAGACACCCGGGGCTTCCAGGGAGGTATGGCTTGCGTGGATCCCCCAACGTTTCCTTACCCAGAATCCCTTGCAAACCTCAATTTTAGCTGAAAAAATCACTTTTTTCACACATTTGTGTGTGGGAAAGTGTGGCATCACTGGCCTCACACAAATTTCCTACCACCCAGCGTTCCCCAGGTCTCCCGATAAAAATGGTGCCTCACTTGTGTGGGAGGCCCAAGTACCCGCGACAGGCAAGGGCCCACAACGTAGTGAGGCGACCTCAAAATTGCCTATCTCAAAACCACCTGGTTTTGCAAGGGGGTCACCTGGGTTTTGGCCCCGTGCTCGGCGGCCATCTAGGAAACCTACCAAACCCACACATTTCTGAAAAGTAGACACCCGGGGGCTTCCAGGGAGGTATGGCTTGCGTGGATCCCCCAACGTTTCCTTACCCAGAATCCCTTGCAAACCTCAATTTTAGCTGAAAAAATCACTTTTTTCACACATTTGTGTGTGGGAAAGTGTGGCATCACTGGCCTCACACAAATTTCCTACCACCCAGCGTTCCCCCAGGTCTCCCGATAAAAATGGTGCCTCATTTGTGTGGGAGGCCCAAGTACCCGCGACAGGCAAGGGCCCACAACGTAGTGAGGCGACCTCAAAATTGCCTATCTCAAAACCACCTGGTTTTGCAAGGGGGGTCACCTGGGTTTTTGGCCCCGTGCTCGGCGGCCATCTAGGGAAACCTACCAAACCCACACATTTCTGAAAAGTAGACACCCGGGGGCTTCCAGGGAGGTATGGCTTGCGTGGATCCCCCAACGTTTCCTTACCCAGAATCCCTTGCAAACCTCAATTTTAGCTGAAAAAATCACTTTTTCACACATTTGTGTGTGGGAAAGTGTGGCATCACTGGCCTCACACAAATTTCCTACCACCCAGCGTTCCCCCAGGTCTCCCGATAAAAATGGTGCCTCACTTGTGTGGGAGGCCCAAGTACCCGCGACAGGCAAGGGCCCAAAACATTTTTGATAGGCAATGTTGATGTTGCCTCAAAACGTTTTGTGTCCTTGCCTGTCGCTGGTACTTGGGCCTCCCACACAAGTGAGGCACCATTTTATCGGGAGACCTGGAGAGCGCTGGGTGGTAGGAAATTTGTGTGAGGCCAGTGATGCCACACTTCCCACACAAATGTGTGAAAAAGTGATTTTTCAGCTAAAAGTGAGGTTTGCAGGGATTCTGGGTGGAAACGTTGGAGGATCCACGCAAGCCATACCTCCTGAAGCCCGAGTGTCTACTTTTCAGAAATGTGTGGGTTTGGTAGGTTTCCTAGATGGCCGCCGAGCACGGGCCAAAACCAGGTGACCCCTGCAAAACCAGGTGGTTTTGTGAAGGCCATTTTGAGGTCGCCTCAATACGTTGTGGGCCCTTGCCTGTCGTGGTACTGGGCCTCCCACACAAGTGAGGCACCATTTTATCGGGAGACCTGGGGAACGCTGGGTGGTAGGAAATTTGTGTGAGGCCAGTGATGCCACACTTCCCACACACAAATGTGTGAAAAAGTGATTTTTTCAGCTAAAAGTGAGGTTTGCAGGGATTCTGGGTAAGGAAACGTTGGGGATCCACGCAAGCCATACCTCCCTGGAAGCCCCAGGTGTCTACTTTCAGAAATGTGGGTTTGGTAGGTTTCCTAGATGGCCGCTGAGCACGGGCCAAAACCCAGGTGACTCCCTTGCAAAACCAGGTGGTTTTGTGAAAGGCCATTTTGAGGTCGCCTCAATACGTTGTGGGCCCTTGCCTGTCGCGAGTACTGGGCCTCCCACACAAGTGAGGCACCATTTTTATCGGGAGACCTGGGGAACGCTGGGTGGTAGGAAATTTGTGTGAGGCCAGTGATGCCACACTTTCCACACACAAATGTGTGAAAAAGTGATTTTTTCAGCTAAAAGTGAGGTTTGCAGGGATTCTGGGTAAGAAACGTTGGGGATCCACGCAAGCCATACCTCCTGGAAGCCCCGAGTGTCTACTTTTCAGAAATGTGTGGGTTTGGTAGGTTTCCCTAGATGGCCGCCGAGCATGGGCCAAACCCAGGTGACCTCCTGCAAAACAAGGTGGTTTTGTGAAAGGCCATTTTGAGGTCGCCTCAATACGTTGTGGACCCTTGCCTGTCGCAGGTACTGGGCCTCCCACACAAGTGAGGCACCATTTTTATCGGGAGACCTGGGAGAACGCTGGGTGGTAGAAATTTGTGTGAGGCCAGTGATGCCACACTTCCCACACAGAAATGTGTGAAAAAGTGATTTTTTCAGCTAAAAGTGAGGTTTGCAGGGATTCTGGAGTGAAACGTTGGGGATCCACGCAAGCCATACCTCCTGGAAGCCCCGGTGTCTACTTTTCAGAAATGTGTGGGTTTGGTAGGTTTCCTATGTGGCCGCCGAGCCCAGGCCAAAACCCAGGTGACCCCCTTGCAAAACCAAGTCATAATGAGATAATGTGTTGTTTATTTCTGCAGCGTGAAAATGTTGGCACAATATTGCAAGGAAAATGTGACAGACATTTTGAGGTTTGCAGGACATTGTGGGTACCATAACTTGTTGGGATCCACAAGAGAGATATCACCATGTACTCCCATGGGTGTTTCGTTTACGACAATATCTACAGTTGGTAGGTTATTCTTAGACGGAATGTACACCTTGGCAGACAGACTAAAAAGACAAAGATTACTGCACAGCCATCTATTCCTCAAGCACACACACACATACTGGTTGGATTTGGCATGAGGGCAAGTGATGGTTCAGTATATACAATTTTATTAACAAGAGATTTCACAAAAATGAAATGCACTGTCAATAATTGAAAGGACAAAAAACGGAACCAGTGACTCGCAGCTCGTGAGCTGTAAAGCCACGTCAAGGCCCCAACCGCTTTACAGGCCATTCACACACCTTTCATACGTGATACACACAAGACCATTCACACCCCCAGGCACGAAACAAACACATTACAACATTCACAAAAAGGGACAAGGTACACCCTGCTTGAGAAAGACAAAAAAAAATATTACTGCACAACCATCTAATCCTCAAGCACACACACACATACTGGTTGGATTTGGCACGAGGGTGAGTGATGGTTCAGTATATACAATTGTATTAACAAGTGATTTCACAAAAATGAAATGCACTGTTAATAATTGAAAGGACGAGAAACTGAACCATTGACTCACAGCTCGTGAGCTGTAAAGCCACGACAAGGCACCAACCTCTTTACAGGCCATTCATACACCTTTCATACGTGTGACAAATACAAAACCATTCACACCACCAGCCGCGGGCCCATCACATTACAACACTCACACCAGCAGACAGCGCCATTCAAGGGCCCATCACTTTCACACGCCCACATTCCTAACACAGCAACAACACAACCTGATGGATTGCGTGGAGTGTCGCTCGGCTAGCAGTGTGTGTAGTGACCAGCAGCAAGTCACTACTCACACACTGCCAGCCGAGCGCCACTCCACGCACACCGCCAGCCAAGCACCAGCCTACACACACCACCATCACATTTAGGATTTTTTTATACAAAAAAGAAAACACAAACAAATTGCAAATAGATACAAATCTACTAACACAAAATCAGAAACATTGCACTAATGCCAACCTTGAAACAGAACAACAATTCTTAAACATTACAGACCAGGCAGTTCACTTTACCACTCATGGTTGCTCCCAATAATTCTTTTGCTTGTGGTACGCTCTATAACAAGCAGGCACACACAGCCCAGGGTTAGAAGGACACTCAGGGCAGTACATACGAGTCTCCTTCCGCGTACCTCTTCGCCAACAGACTCTACATCTCCTAGTGGGAAAGTCTTTTGAGGATGTAGGAGGAATGTGATCAGGAAAGTGGCGATCTTTCAATCGAGCCACATCCTCCACCACTCCAACTCTAGGAACACTTGCCTGTTCCACAACAACAAGGCTGCCTATGACAGACTCCTGAAACTGAACAAAAGTCAACTTTGACGCAGGAGAACACTCCTTGAACACAACAAAAGCATTGAAAGTTGCTAAATTGAAGAGATGGATGGCCAACTTCTTATACCAAATGTAAGACTTACGAATAGCAGTGTAAGGTTCCAACCTCTGATCTACTCTATCAACACCACCCATGTGCTTATTGTAGTCTAAAATGCACACAGGTTTGCGCACTTCAGCAATCTGACCCCAAACAGCCACAGGTGAAGTACTCTCATCATGGATGGTAGTCAGCATGTACACATCCCTCCTGTCCACAAATTTCACAGCTAGCAGTTCCTCACTACGCAAGGCACTGCACTGTCCCCTCTGAAGTTTTTTGCAAACAAGCTCTTTTGGATAACCTTTACGGTTAGAGCGGATTGTGCCACAAGCAAAAGTGTCCACTTTGAACAATTCCTTAAACAATTGCACAGCAGTGTAGAAGTTATCAATGTACAAATGGTGGCCTCTGTTAAACAGTCCTCTAGCAAGTTCCCACACAATTTTCTCTGAAACTCCTACTAAAGTGGACGGACAACCAGGGGGTCAATAGTGGAATCCCTACCAGTGTACACACGCAAATTAAAAACATATCCTGTCCTACTCTCAGACAACATATACAGCTTAATTCCATAGCGTGCCCTCTTGCTAGGAATGTACTGCCTAAAAACCAAACGGCCCTTGAACAGCACCAAAGACTCATCAATAGATATTTCTTTCCCTGGAGTATAGATCTCTGAAAATCGATCTACAAAGTGATCAAGAACAGGCCGAATCTTAAAAAGACGGTCACATTCAGGGTGATCTCGTGGCAACGCCAAACCATTATCAACAAAATGCAGCATCCGAAGCAAAAGTAAATACCGATCACGAGTCATAACTGCAGGAAATATGGCCGTTGCCATCAAGGGACTGGTAGACCAATATGAACTCATGGACGGCTTCCTTATCAAACCCATCAAAAAAGTCAAACCCAAAAACTTCTTCATCTCTTCCAGATTTGTGGGACTCCACCGGGTAGCTCTAGAATGGGGCCTAAGTCTGGCACTGTTGTCCCTCAAAAACTGTTCAGCATACAAATTAGTCTGCTCAACAATCTCACCCAAAAATACATCATCCATAAACAACTGAAAATACTGTATAGGCAAATAATGTTCACAATCCACTCTACACCCTGCATAACCACTAAAGGCAGGCAACACCGGCTGCACCATGTTTGGATCAACCCAGAGTCCAGCACTTCCAGTAGGAAGCCTAGCAGCCCCAGGCTGCAATCCAGATGCCTCTTGCACCATCGGCACATTAGTATCCTCCTCTAAATCAGGCACTTCATCTGCACTGAGAGTACCTTCATCATCCGATGATTCCATGTGGAGAGAAAACTCACTGCCTGAATCTTCCCCTCCCTCCTCTCCCTCAGACGCACTGTCAGTCTCATAATCCTGCTCAGAGGAAGATTCAAGAAGCAAACCAACCACCTGCTGAGCAGTAATTCTACGGCTAGCCATAATGCTTACTAATAAAGGTTACTTGTCAAACAAGTCAACAACAACAAACCCTTTGTAAAAAAAAAAAAGAAATAAACAAAATGTAGATTTATCACAAAGACCTATATACTCCAACACTATACCACTCACGTGACAGAAGCAGCTAGACTCACCACCACCTACTCTGCACAGACACAGTAAGGATCAACAATATCCCACTAAAAAGAAGAAGAAAAAAATTACACATAAGACAATGCAAAACATCGCAAAGAATTTCATGCTCTGAACACTAACAAATATGCTGCCATTATGGCACCACTTACAAAAAAATTCATTCATGCATGACAATAATACTCATTTGGAGTACACACAACAAAAATATTTTTCTTACCAAATAAATGCAATTACGCAAAACTGCAGAACCACAACTGCCGAAACCGCAAACAGGAATCAAAAGCTTTACACTAGAATAAAAAGGAGGAAAAAAAACATTACAATCACATATGCAAATAATGCACCAGTCCACACACAATCCACCAGCCAAGCTAAGGGGTAGTTGGGCCTAACAGTATAAATAAAATATTCACACCCGTAAAGGGGAGCAACCCTTGCCCTTTTGGCCACTCCCCAACACAAAAATTAAAAAAACCCTGGTGCCTAGTGGGCATTCCTGCTGCACAATCACATGATCGTGCAGCAGGAATGCACTAAAGAGGCATCGGGGGAAAGGAAAACCATTTCCTTTCCCTCGATGCCTCTTTTGATACAAACCCCCCCTCCCCGAGCCAAACCTCACCTGATTTCCCCGACGCGCTGGAAGCAAATGGCTTCCAGCGCGTCGGAGAAAGGAAACCCTCAATGATGTCAGCGCGCTGACGTCATTGATAGGGCGAGGGGAGGCAGGGGAAGCCCTTCCCCTGCCTCCCCCAAAAAAACCTAACGATCAGATTCTCACGGGGGAGCGCCAGCGCTTCCCCGTGGGTGGTCTTATGACGAGCTGGACTCGTCACGAGCACTGTGTGCCATGACGAGTCCAGCTCGTCATAAGCACCGAAGGGGATAAAGGGTCAGAGCAGGATCTCAGCGGCAGACGAGGAGAAGGAACCTCCTGGTCACAGGAACTACACGAGCATTGCGCTCAAGAAATTCAAGGATGGAAAGACCTCCATCAAGGATTACAGCTAACTTTTCAGGGTGTAAATGGAGAGAAGGCACATCTGCCCTGCATATTTATCCACGAAGATGCCACCGTTTTGTGCAATACCTCTACTCAACTGGAGTGCTTTCTACTGGCTAATCAGTAAGTGCTACCTCGTTGGGTAAATGTATAGTGCCTTTCCTACACTACAGCTGCGTAAAGGACCAGAAGAATTGTCTCCAGTGACCTGTGTGTCTGTAACTTTGCCACCGCGCCGAAAGTGCCGGGGTCCTTTGAGTAAGCTGTCCATCATAGTGGGGAAAGGGCGGGCATACGTTGCATACCGCTAGTGTATGTGTGGCGGGGCTTCTAAGCCCGTTCACATGCCTCTTGTTTATAAAGGGTCAGAGCAGGATCTCAGCGGCAGACGAGGAGAAGGAACCTCCTGGTCACAGGAACTACACGAGCATTGCGCTCGAGAAATTCAAGGATGCAAAGACCTCCATCAAGGATTACAGCTAACTTTTCAGGGTGTAAATGGAGAGAAGGCACATCTGCCCTGCATATTTATCCACGAAGATGCCACCGTTTTGTGCAATACCTCTACTCAACTGGAGTGCTTTCTACTGGCTAATCAGTAAGTGCTACCTCGTTGGGTAAATGTATAGTGCCTTTCCTACACTACAGCTGCGTAAAGGACCAGAAGAATTGTCTCCAGTGACCTGTGTGTCTGTAACTTTGCCACCGCGCCGAAAGCGCCGGGATCCTTTGAGTAAGCTGTCCATCATAGTAGGGAAAGGGCGGGCATACGTTGCATACCGCTAGTGTATGTGTGGCGGGGCCAAACGAGCGGGGCTTCTAGGCCCGTTCACATGCCTCTTGTTTATAAAGGGTCAGAGCAGGATCGCAGCGGCAGACGAGGAGAAGGAACCTCCTGGTCACAGGAACTACACGAGGATTGCGCTCGAGAAAATCAAGGGTGCAGAGACCTCCATCAAGGATTGTCTCCAGTGACCTGTGTGTCTGTAACTTTGCCACCGCGCCGAAAGCGCCGGGATCCTTTGAGTAAGCTGTCCATCTTAGTAGGGAAAGGGCGGGCATACGTTGCATACCGCTAGTGTATGTGTGGCGGGGCCAAACGAGCGGGGCTTCTAGGCCCGTTCACATGCCTCTTGTTTATAAAGGGTCAGAGCAGGATCGCAGCGGCAGACGAGGAGAAGGAACCTCCTGGTCACAGGAACTACACGAGGATTGCGCTCGAGAAAATCAAGGGTGCAGAGACCTCCATCAAGGATTGTCTCCAGTGACCTGTGTGTCTGTAACTTTGCCACCGCGCCGAAAGCGCCGGGATCCTTTGAGTAAGCTGTCCGTCATAGTAGGGAAAGGGCGGGCATACGTTGCATACCGCTAGTGTATGTGTGGCGGGGCTTCTAGGCCCGTTCACATGCCTCTTGTTTATAAAGGGTCAGAGCAGGATCGCAGCGGCAGACGAGGAGAAGGAACCTCCTGGTCACAGGAACTACACGAGGATTGCGCTCGAGAAAATCAAGGGTGCAGAGACCTCCATCAAGGATTACAGCTAACTTTACAGGGTGGCAATGGAGAGAAGGTACATCTCCACGCTCACGAAGATGCCACCGTTTTGTGCAATACCTCTACTCAACTGGAGTACTTTCTACTGGCTAATCAGTAAGTGCTACCTCGTTGGGTAAATGTATAATGCCTTTCCTACACTACAGCTGCGTAAAGGACCAGAAGAATTGCAGGATCGCAGCGGCAGACGAGGAGAAGGATTGCGCTCAAGAAAATCAAGGGTGCAGAGACCTCCATCAAGGATTGTCTCCAGTGACCTGTGTGTCTGTAACTTTGCCACCGCGCCGAAAGCGCCGGGATCCTTTGAGTAAGCTGTCCATCATAGTAGGGAAAGGGCGGGCATACGTTGCATACCGCTAGTGTATGTGTGGCGGGGCCAAACGAGCGGGGCTTCTAGGCCCGTTCACATGCCTCTTGTTTATAAAGGGTCAGAGCAGGATCGCAGCGGCAGACGAGGAGAAGGAACCTCCTGGTCACAGGAACTACACGAGGATTGCGCTCGAGAAAATCAAGGGTGCAGAGACCTCCATCAAGGATTGTCTCCAGTGACCTGTGTGTCTGTAACTTTGCCACCGCGCCGAAAGCGCCGGGATCCTTTGAGTAAGCTGTCCGTCATAGTAGGGAAAGGGCGGGCATACGTTGCATACCGCTAGTGTATGTGTGGCGGGGCTTCTAGGCCCGTTCACATGCCTCTTGTTTATAAAGGGTCAGAGCAGGATCGCAGCGGCAGACGAGGAGAAGGAACCTCCTGGTCACAGGAACTACACGAGGATTGCGCTCGAGAAAATCAAGGGTGCAGAGACCTCCATCAAGGATTACAGCTAACTTTACAGGTTGGCAATGGAGAGAAGGTACATCTCCACGCTCACGAAGATGCCACCGTTTTGTGCAATACCTCTACTCAACTGGAGTACTTTCTACTGGCTAATCAGTAAGTGCTACCTCGTTGGGTAAATGTATAATGCCTTTCCTACACTACAGCTGCGTAAAGGACCAGAAGAATTGCAGGATCGCAGCGGCAGACGAGGAGAAGGATTGCGCTCAAGAAAATCAAGGGTGCAGAGACCTCCATCAAGGATTACAGCTAACTTTACAGGGTGGCAATGGAGAGAAGGCACATCTCCACGCTCACAATCCCGCTCTAGTGGGCATTCCTGCTGCACGATCACATGATCGTGCAGCAGGAATGCACAAAAGAGGCATCGGGGAAAGGAAAACCCTTTCCTTTCCCTCGATGTCTCTTTTGAATCAAACCCCCCCTCCCCGAGCCAAAACTCACCTTATTTCCCCGACGCGCTGGAAGCAAATGGCTTCCAGCGCGTCGGGAAGAAAGGAAACCCTCAATGATGTCAGCGCGCCTCGCGCGCTGACGTCATTGATGGGGGGCGAGGGGGCGGGGGAGGCAGGGAAGTCCTTCCCCTGCCTCCTAAAAAACCCCGACGATCGGATTCCCACGGGGGAGCGCCAGCGCTTCCCCGTGGGTGGTCTTATGACGAGCTGGACTCGTCATGAGCACACGAGCACTGTGTGCCATGACGAGTCCAGCTCGTCATAAGCATGGAAGGGGTTAAAATGGTTTCCCACGGTTTCTCGCTGATCACCACGGCACACTATCAGTTCAATTAGGTCACATCAGCCTTGACCATTCTCGCATCTTAGCCTCTCAGCAACATCACGAGGTTAGCTTTTCTCCAACTTTCTCCCTTGTCACGTGTTTCCACGCACTTGCGCACTTCATTAACCGGCAGCCATTTTATATCGCCACTCGTTTATACTTAGAAGCACTATTTTGAAATAAACAAAACATAATTAAAATAGGCTATGTTTAAAATAGAGAAACATAGCCTTTTCGTTTCCCTCCCGTCATCTATGTACCCCAATTAGTTATTACCTAGCAGAAAGCAACATTTAAGCTGTTCCTTACTTACCATCGCTATTGTTTTTGCAACGACACGTTTATATTCTATGAAGCACAAATCATGCATTTATTATAAAATTAGTACGCAATTATTTTTATGTTAAAATTAGACACACAGACATTCATTAATAGATTATTCAGCACATATACTTGCGTATTACCCTTCCCCCACACACAGTGTTGATTAATACGTTTAAACGAACATTTTATTAATTATTTATAAAATTTGTTAGGGGTTAAAAAAATTTATTTTCTCTGCTCCATCACTATGTGTATGATATTATGTGGAATTGTTTGGATTATATACTGTATTTATTTGATGTTCTGTAATGAATTTTTTCTACATTGGTTGGCTGATAATTGTTACATTTAAAAAAATATTTATTAGATATATTTTATTATCTCAGCGTTTATTAATATTGTGATTTTATATAATTAGTTCACAGATGTAATAACATATTTATAATAATATTCACAAAAAGAAAAAGGATTTGGCTTGTTGGTTTAGTGTTTGTTGTAGTTTTTGTGGTATTTGGTAGGTTGATATTTAATTTGTAATACACTGTGGGGCATATTCTCAAGGACTCATCGCCGATTTAGCGGCACTTTTCCGCCACGAAAGTGGCGATAGATCTATCGCCCTATTCACAAGCCTGCGCTAACAGCCGACATCGTCAGTTTACCTGTATAGCTGCCGCTAAAAACATCGCCAAGGCTGACTGCGACAACTAACGCTAATAATATGCAGAGTAGGCGTTCCCGTGCAAAAACTCACGATAACACCACTTTGCGATATTCTCAACGACCAGCCAGATCTGCGATGCGGTCCAAAAACAGGCGATAAGGCACGTTAGCAGCAGGGACTTAAGACCTGCTTTTTTCTGGTCTTAAGTAGGACGAAAACCTGCAGTATAAAGGGAGCCCAGCCCAGAGCCACATCTGAAGACTAACAGATGCCATGGAGCTACTAATCATGCAGCTTGGAGACCCAAGAGGGCCACAACACCCACCGCCACCACCCCCAGGACCACCCCCACCCCCATGACCCCCCCCCGGACTACCACTGAGGCAGCGCAGAACAAGACAGCGGACCTTCCGAAAACGCACCAGCCTCAGAGACTTAACGCCAGAGGATGTCATTGCCCACTACAGGCTCAAAAGGACAACCATCCTCCGCATCCTGACCCACATTGCCCACAGGCTGATGGTACCAACCCAGCTGACAACCAACATCCCTCTGCAGACAAAGCTGCTGGCTGTGCTGCACCTGTTGGCCTCTGGTACCTTCCAACCAACAACTGCCAGAGTCGGAGGAGTCTCACAGCCAGCCCTATCAAAGTTCCTCACACCTGTCTTGGATGCCATCATCAGCTTGATACCCCAGCACCTCAACTTCCCCCACACTGCGCAGGAACAGCTGGAAACCAAGCAAGGCTTCTACGCCATAGCTGGCTTCCCGCACGTGTTGGGGGCAATTGATTGCACATATGTCCTACTTGTGCCCCCTGCCGACACTGCACACAATTATCGCAACAGAAAGCACACGCATTCCATCAATGTGCAGGCAATAGTGGACCTCCGGGGACTGTTCACCAATGTCGTCGCCAACTTCCCAGGCAGTGTGCATGATTCCTACATTTTCCGACAGTCCATCATCAACCAGCGCTTTCAGGATGGCACCTATGGAAATGCACTGCTCGTTGGTAAGTACCAACGGAACACACCACACACCTCAACTCCACAATCATACAACTCACAACTGTGGGAATGCACACGTAACAAAATCACATACAACATGCCAACCAACATGCCCACCTACCAGACATGACAACACAAGTAACTGTGGTAACAGGGGCCAGACATGTAGACAAACCATCCACAAAGGCATAGCCCCTCTGCCCCACAATTGCAGAATGTGGGGAGCGGTGGGAACCAAGAATGTGCGAAGGAGGCAAGTGACCCATGAATAAGAATGTACACAATGCCAAGTGTGGCGGTGATGTGCTGGACAGTCTTGAGTATGCAGAGCACAGACATGTCCATGTGGACATATACTGCTGGTGTTTGTAGTGTTGTGGACAGTGGACGCAACCATGTCACCTCAGGCAGTGGGGAAGACCTTGGACATGTAGCTATGTTGCCCCCCCTGTAAGCGTAAGCGTAGTGGGCTGGGCTGGCGTACGCCAGTCCAGCGTAGGAGTGTGAATAAATAGCCCGGGGCCCTGGGCGTGGTTCACTTCCGGGATGGCCACCAAAGTAACTACTGCGTGTGTCTCTGTGTCTGCCATATCCTGACCATAGGCCTACACACACGTGGCCGACCACCTTCAACGGCCAAATTTACATTGGCGATGAGGTGGCTACATCACACGCCACCCGGCGCACATCTCGTCATCGCCTGCAGGGGCGTGTCTGCCAGGGCGGCGCCCCTCAACCTGCCACCAGGCCACTGCCGTGACCGGTGGTGCCTGCGCGATCCTGTGCACCTGCTGCACCCCAGCCCGCTGGTCCCCAGACCCGTCCGGTGCCCAGCGGTGATTGCCTGCCCCTGCGCACCCAGGCCTCACTGCTCACCTGCCGCCACCGGCGTGTTTTCAAGAGGGCCCACCACGTGCCGGTGCAATCTTCAAGTCTGAGGCCCGCGAGCTTGGCAGCCTCCTCAGCCGATCGCTGGCTTCCGCGCAACAGGCCCCCAGCGCACCCTGCGGCACCGCACAGTTCTGTGTGTGCTGACTGCTCCCTCCGGCCTACACTGCGGTCCAGCAGGTCTCACACAAATCAAATCCAGTCTGGACCTCCAGGCCTACTGCATCATCGCAGGCTGCACACCCGCTCAGCTCTTCAGGTGGGCCTACCTCAGTGCACCGCAAGTCATCGCCACGTGGCGGTAGGCCCGTGCCGGACGCAGTGCCTCAGGTGCCACTACCTCTGTGCACCACAAGTCACCGTACAGCCTCCAGGCCTCTTGCATCATCACAGGCTGCACACCCGCTCAGCTCTTCAGGTGGGCCTACCTCAGTGCCCCGCAAGTCATCGCCACGTGGGGCTACCCCACAAGTCCGCCTCCAGCAGCCAACAGCATGTCCTCAGTAACGCCACTGGAGCCCTTCACAGTCACGGGGCCACCCCCGTCCCAGGCAGGGTGCTGGAAAGCCTGGATGGAACGTCTGGAGACGTACTCCGAAGCGCACAACATCCCAGCACTGCGGCGGCAGCCCACGCGTCGGCTTGTGAGGAGTGTGAAGAAATGGCCCGGGGCTCTG
This sequence comes from Calotriton arnoldi, assembly GCA_963921515.1. Taxonomy (NCBI): domain Eukaryota; kingdom Metazoa; phylum Chordata; class Amphibia; order Caudata; family Salamandridae; genus Calotriton; species Calotriton arnoldi. Next base: position 99,929 of record CAWUFW010007063.1, read on the forward strand.
GGCGTGGTTCAGTTCCGGGCTCTGGGCATGGTTCAGTTCCGGGCTCTGGGCGTGGTTCAGTTCCGGGCTGGCCACAAAAGTAACTATGGCATATGTCTCTGTTGTCGTGTCGGCGCCACCCGGCCCTTAATCGACATTGTTGCAATGTAGCATGCACCCGGAGGGCTGGCTCGCCCGAACGGATAAATAAAGGAGTGCAAGTCCGCTCGGGGTCTTGGCTCATACATGCCAACTGCTGTGTGTGTATCTTCATTGCGGCAGCATAAGCCAAAGGCCTAGCCTCAATCGCAGCGTGAGTTCAGCCAGGCCTGAACTCTACATCTGTGTCTGCCCTATCCTTACCATAGGCCTACACACACGTGGCTGCCCACCTTCAATGGCCAACATTACAGTGTTGTTGTCTGGCTCCCGGACATGCGCAGACAGGCATGACAATGGTGTGCCGTAGGAGTCCAAGTGATGCAACCGCGCAGCGCACACAAGTGAATAGGCTCGGGGGAGGGAGGAGTAGCTGTGAGGCTACGTAATACACATTGATCCCGCACATTTGCCAGAAGCAATACATGGCAAACATGATTCCCAAAGTCACCCAATTCACACACCACAAAACTTGTAAGTCTGCCAACACAGCATGCAGAACCACCGATTTACACCAATCTCACTTACCTCTCACAGGTGATCAAGGATATGCACTCTGCCCATGGATGATTACACCCCTCCGAGCCCCAAACACCCCGGCCCAGAGGCAGTACAATGTGGCCCACAAACGCACCAGGGGCATTGTTGAGCGCACATTTGGCGTGTTAAAGTCACGTTTCAGGTGCCTGGACATCACAGGTGGAAGACTCCTGTACAGCCCAGAAATAATGTGCAAGATGATCATTGCATGCTGTGAATTGCACAACATATGTGTACGCACCAATGCCCCATGGATCCAAGTGCCAGATGCACCGGACGATGATGAGGAAGATGAGGCAGGTGGACCACACCCCACTGCAGCTGCAGCAGGAATAGCACGAAGGAACACAATCATTAACAATTTCTTCGCATGAGCACGTCACATTATGACTGTCCTTAGCAATTATGGAACAGTACAAAATGACCACATGAACAGCATGTGCAAATACATTCATTGCAACACACATTCCCTGTGTGCATGGCAGTCCTCTGCATTAGCACATCACTCTGACAAGTGTAAGTGCAACATTAAGTGCTAACAATCTCACAAATAGCAAATAGATGGTGGGTATGTCACCTCTGTACAGAGAGGCTGTTTAGGGTGTCACGTATTCGAACTGCCATTTCAGGATGTCACATGTAGTACGTAATCCCACTCATCAGCGTATCACATGTGTACAAAAACATGACATGAAGGCTGTCATTGGTGTTCAAAATAAGACAACTGGGTGTCATTTGGGGTCACAGCTAGTTCACACATTCCTAGTCATCTCACTGCCTATCTGGGTCACGGTCAAACATGCACATTGATATCAGTTCCCAGGGAGTACCTTTTTTTGGAATCACTGCCCCTACATTCATCCATACTTTCATACTTGCTTGATCATAGACATGACACATCTGTGTGAATTAGAATGTTTTAATCACATTCGGTGCAATGTTGAAGCTGGACCAGTACATGGCCATGCAAACCCCACTTTACATTGTTGCCCCGTGGAGGGCCAGCCAGAGTCCTTTAGGGATTGACAAGTTCATCGGAAGAGAAAGAGTTCAGTCTGCAGTCTGATTGATGTGTCATTGGTAACCAAACAAAATATGGCAGTCCATGTCGAGGGCCAAGGTAAGTGTCGCAGAGTGTATCGGGGGACAGTGGAAGGTGTTATTCCAGGGCATGATGTAGAGGGCAGAACCAAGCTGAAACAGGCCATATGGCGGAGATGAATGCTATCGCTTCCTTCTTACCACAAAGGCAGAATCATCCACATCATCGTCCTCTGATGTGTGATGTGCCTCACATGTGGGTGGTGGTGTTATGTCTGCCGCACTGTGTGGCACTGACACATCAGGGGCCGGAGGAGGAATGTCTGCCGCACTGTGTGGCACTGACACATCAGGGGCCAGAGGTGGATTGTCTGCCACGCTGTGAGGCACTGACACATCAGGGGGCGGAGATGTGGCTGGAGTAGTAGCAGCAGCATTCATCTGCGCCAGGCCTTGTGGCAGCAATGCCATGATGAGGATCTGCAGGGCATGGAAGATCCCAGCTACATCTCGCTGGTGTGCAGCCGTGGCAGCCATTCTTTCCGCCTGCATCCGCTCCATGTTCTCCATGATCCTCCGCATGTGTCCCAACTCCCGGCTGACATCGCTAGAGCCACTCTGACTAGACAGTTGTTCTTGTCTCAGAGTCATGACTCCAGCGATGTCAGCCATAGCTTGTTGGAGAGCATGGAGCGGACTGTGGGTGTCCGTTAGGGACTGTAAATGGTCCCTGATGGGACTTAGACACCCACGTATGGCATCTAGTTTGGCTGCCATGAGGTTGAACCCCACCCACACCTGATCAGCCATCTCCTTCTGGGCCTTTAATACACGGCGTTGGAATGCCATGTGTTGGTCGTGGGGGTCCTGGGATACAGCCGTGGTGGTGGGTGCTTCCTGCTGCGTAGTCTGTGCAGGGGGTGGGGTCTCCTTGATGCAGCTGGGCTGCCCTGCTCCTGGGGGTGGGGTGCTGAGGGTGTCCATGAGCTGTTGGAGGGCATCAGTGTCGATGGTGTGGAGGTCCTCTTCATCATCAGTGAAGAAATGTATGGTCTGCTCTGCAGGAGGTGTTGATTCTCCCTCTGCAATGTAAAGGGGAGATGCAGTTTAACAGTGTGTTCCATGTATGTTCACGCATTGTACAAGTTTACTAACAGACTGCATGACAATGTACATTGTGCCTGTTTGTGAGGAGATGCCTATTTGATGCGGGACAGTTGACATTTCTACACCATCAGGGATGTGAGGTTGTACTTGTACATTATCATCTCACAGTTTCCTGCTATGCCAAATGTGATTGGCCAGTTTCTACACACATGCTCCAGCAGTTGTGTCCTCTGTTCTGTTGTGAAAGTGTTGCAGTTTGTACCACATTGTTGTCAATGTTGATGTGCAGTGATTCTTATGTGTGTGTGCTGCATTGTGGTAGAGTCTCCCCTGCAGCTCTGATTTTGCTGGCCCTTATCCCTTTCAGGCAGTGTGCCTTTCACTTCTGTGCTTATACAGTGCTGAGATGTTGCAGACTTGGGTAAATTGGGCTCTTAGTGGGAGTTGGGACTCTTGGGCATGGTTTGTCCGCAGATGTGTTGTTGACATCAGGGGTTGTTTGTGCACATGGATGTGTCAGAGTGTGACCTGCTCCTTTACGGATGTGGTCCACACTCAGCCACCTCAGTGTCGTGGTGTGCACCATGTCATCATAATTGGACTGCAGCCATGCTAATCGTCATGCAGTGTCACTTGCATTGTCAGTGTGGCTCACGGACCTGCAGCTTTGCTGGGTTCAGCACATGAGCATGGGTTTGTTGTGAGATTGGTGATGTGTGGGAAGGGGCCCCTCTGGACACATTGTCGACGGGGGCCTACTTGCTGTTTCTATGTGTGCTGCAGTATGCCAAGGAGATCAGGGACATGATCCAGAGTCATTGTGGGTGTGCACTGTGCTAAACTTAATTGTGCATGTGTGCCATTGTGCCCATCTCCCCCCGTCCCCCCAGTCCCTGGTCATTACTCACCCTGTTGCTGTTGGGTCAGATCATGTTGAGCAGTGTCCGGTCCCCCAACTCCTGCCACCGTCTCCCCACTGATGACTGTGGGTACCATTTCCTCCATCTCATCCAGCTCCTGCTGTGGCGCTGGACTCCCACCTCCAGTCTGCATTGCTGCTTTCCGGTTGTTAGCGAGTTTCAGCTTGGTTTTGCACTTCACATCATTCCAGCGCTTCTTGCAGTCATCCACTTCTTCTTCTCTTCACTCCGACTGCATTCACCTTGGCCAAGATGGACTGCCATATTGCATTTTTACTTGCCAATGACACAGTTGTTGGTGGTGTTCTGTCACCTCCGTAATCAGGATCTTGTTTTCCTGGGGACTGAATCGCGGGTTCCTCTTCTTCTTCTCCTTGCCCTTCTCCTTCCCCGAGGTCCCTGGCTGGTCCTCCAGGGGGTTTGTGGGGTTCTGGTTGGCCTCTGTAGTTGCTCCAGCTTCCTCCGTGGTGCTTCTCAGTTGTTTTGGTTTTGTTTTTATTTTTTTTTGCAGCTTCTATAGTGATTTTTCCCGCCTGACGTGGGAATAGCAAGCCTGGCGCCGCTTATCGCTGATGTTTTTATCGCTGTTGGGCCCATCGCCACTTTTTTCACGTTCGGGTTTCCTTTTTTATCGGCGTCCCGGTAATTTTAATGCAGACATTTGATGCATTATCGGGATACTATCGCCTGTTGCCTGCGTGTTGAGAATACGCCGTTAACACGGCGTTCGTTTCCCGCGATAGACAGCATTATGTAAAATTGCGTTGACCTAGGTTGGCGATAATTATCGCCCGTTCTTGAGAATATCCCCCAGTGTCTGACCCAGGCTCCATCGCGGATGGACATAACTTTTGACGTTGACCTGGTCTAGGGCGACTAGATAACTTGGTGCTTTTTGACATTATTTTTAATTCAAAATGTATAAAATCATATCCCCAGGTCTATTTATTGGGTTTTTGTCCTTTTGTTGTTATTTTATTTATTCAACTTTAATCTATCTTGCTAAATAGGTTTGGGATTTTTCTTTTGTTGTGTTTTCACTTTATTACTGTTTGAGTGATGAATAAATACTTTATACATGGCCTCTAAGTTAACCTTGACTACTTTGTGCCAAGCTACCAGAGGGTTCAGCACAGGTTTATTTAGTGACTTTGGTGGAGTACCCTGAAAAGAATTTTGATTATTATTGGAAGTGGCTTCTCACCCCTTCAACTAATACTCCGATTTCTTACAGAAACATTTACATTATCAGCAGAGGGAATCCTACCTATAGCAGGGGATTTTACCGTAATCATCAAAGTACCGAGACAATCTCCAATTATGCACATTTTTATTGAGGAATGTGCTCTTTGATTCCAGGCAAAAAGGTTCAATCTTAATTAGTCAGTGCAATTTCAAGCTGTTTTGTCAGCTGAAGCCAATCATGAGGGAAAATGAGGCTAGGTGTCCTAATCGGAGAAATGTTGTCTCCTCTGGAACTATCACCTTTTGTTTCAAGCATCATTCAGGGTTTAAATCCATGTCAAACCAACAAAATCCTTCCACAACAACTGTCCTCCCGTTCCTTCTTCAGCTGAATCTCATATGCACTTACTCTTGCATTTACACTGCTATTTGCTTGCCTTTTAGGTACATTGACAGGCTTCTGTATTTCTGATTGACACACACTCCCACTCTTTCATGGGAAACTGTTTCAAATGGCATGAGCAAACTCATGCATGCCTGGCAGAAACCCTCTATTCTGCAAGCTAAGAGTATGAGAGCCATGGATGCCTCAGCTTGACAGTGCTCATGTGAGCTTCTGACTGATCCTTCAGCCCAGGAAGTATGTGGAGGAGCTCTCCCATCGCAGTGCACTGCTATCAGTTGGGACAGAAGAAGCAGGTTTAGTGGGCCCCGTACTACTTTGAGCCACAGTGCCACTGCACGGCTGTGCCATTGGTAGCTACTATCTATGCTTCCTAAGCATACTGGAGCAACTCAGGATAAACCACTGACAGCACAGCAGTAGGTCTATGTGGTCCACCAAGTAGAGTGCGCACAATTCAAGATAAACCACAGATACTACAGTCAAGAGTTAATGTAGTAAATGTTTCGGTCTAGCCATTAGTCATTAAAAAAAATATTCTCTCATTCATGGAAGCCCCAGATGGGTTATTATTAGCTATTCTGTATTCTTCTAATTTTGCATTATAGAACTCACAGGTGGTAATGCAATAGCAGTACTGCTCAATGCCTCTAAAAATCATTACCAAGTATCCTTCAGCATGAACAGACACAACTTAGCTGAAATCTTCAGCCACGCCCTTTTTCCCATTGGTCCATATGTACCTCACTTGTGATGGCAACCAGAACCTGTGCCTTCCAGAAACACAATGATGTCATTGTGCACCACAGCAGAAGCAGACACAGAACTGTTGGTACACCTGTATTTCAGAATATTGTATGTAGAAATATTGCCTTTCATAATATGGGGGCACTTGTACAAAATTTAGGAATTGCTATTTCCTAATTGCAAAACATACGAATCACAGTTAGGAAATCACAATTCGTAATGTAAGAAAACGTAAAACTTTTCAATAGCGATTCCTAATGGGCCACACATTGATCTACCTTATGAATGTTATAGCTCGCAATTTGTGATCCATTAAGAATGATATGCATCACTGGGATGGTGGCCTGCTGGGGCCAGCAGACCACCATGTCTGTGATTGCTTTTTTAATAAAGAATTTTTTTTTTTTAATGCAGGTTGTTTTCCTTCAGGGAAAACAGGATGCATTTAAAAAGATAAAATGAAACCTTGAAGTTTCATTTTTTTAAGAGTAGGCAGTGGTGACTGGGACCCCTGACTGCTCTTAAGAAATACTTTTTTTTACATTCTCAATAGGAGAAGGGGTCCCATGGGGACCCCTTCACATTTGCAAATGGTTACCACCACCGTTAGACCTGGCCCTTTTTGCAGGTTTATCCTCAAACCTTTTGCCTTTTAACTTCTATTTTTCTGACACTGTTTTCATCAGCCTTAGGACTCTGGGCACTTTACCACTGCTAATCAGTGCTTAAGTGCATATGCTCTCTGTGTAAATTGTGATTATGATTTGTTATCCATGACTGGCATATTTGATTTATTGGTAGTCCCTAATAAAGTGTGCTGAGTGTTCCAGGGCCTGTAAATCAAATGCTACTAGTGGTCTTGCAGCACTGGTTGTGCCACCCACATGAGTAGCCCTGTAAATGAGTCTTAGACCTGCCATTGCAGTGTCTGCGCGTGTAGTTGTAAACTGCCATGTTGACCTGGCTAGTGCACCCACTTTCCAGGCCCTAACCTTCTCTTTTCTTACATGTAAGGCACCCCTCAGGTAGGCCCAAGGTAGCCCCCTGGGCAGGGTGCAGTGTATGTGAACGAAAGGACATGTTCTTTTGTGTGTTACATGTCCTGATAGTGAAATGCTGTGCATTTCATTTTTCACTATTGAAAGGCTGTCTGTCTCATAGGTTAACATGGAAGCTGCCTTGTAACATCTTACAAGTGTAACTTTCCATTGGGACAAGATAGAGAAATGGAGTTTAGACTCTGAACTCAGAATTTAATAACACACCTTTTTGTAAAGGTGATTTGTAAATTGTGTGTTTGAAAATGTCACTTTTAGAAAGTGGGCCTTTTCTTGCTTTATCATTCTGTGTGCCTCTGCCTGTTTGTGTAGTTTCCGACTGGTTTTGGAGTGACAGGAGCTGGGGATGGGCATTCACTCTAGACAGTCACAAGGCGGGTGGAGGGGTGTCCTGCCTTTCCTGGGTGACTCATAGCCAGGATGAATAGACATTTCTGCATTTAGAGTGGTAGGAGGAGTTTTCAATAGCACCTGAATAGGCTGTGTCTCCTTTGCACAATGTTGTCTTCCCCCTGTGGTCAAGCTGGACCAGGGAGGACAGAAATGGCTTGTACAGAACTCACGGACTCTGAAACAAAGACTACAATGAGAAAATGGGGTATAAGTATTGGACCTAAAACCCCAGGACTCCTGGAAACAAGAGGACCCTGCCAAGAAGAAGAAGAGCTGTGAGGAGCGCCGCTTTTCTGTGTGAGGGGTGGGTTGGCCAGCAGTTGCAGCTTCTATCTATGGGCAGAGGAAATGGACTGACTCTTTTTGCCCAGCTGTGGTATCCTGCTTGAGAAGATCTCCAAGGGCTTGTGTGTGCTTGCCCCCAGGGAGTCAAAGATTTCAAAAACATCCTTGCTGGATCCCAAAGTAACCTGCCTGGAAGGAGAGCTAAAAAGTTGTGTGAGGAATGCTACCCTTTCTATGGTGTGAGGAGTGGGTTGGCTTGCAGTTGCTGCTCCTGTCTGGAGCAGGAGAAGGACTGGACTGTTCTTCACCTGTTGTAAAGGAAAGCGTGTGAGGAGCACTTTATTTTTCAGCCCAGTGCATGTGGAGCACTGTTTCTGCTCCCTGCCTCTTGGTGTGAACAGTGCGTGTTGAGCGTTGTTCTGATGCAGCCTGTGGTGAGTGCTGCCCTTGGCAAGTCATCTGGTGCCAGCATCATTTTTTGGGGTGTTTTACTTATTGAAGAAACACCGCCGGCATGGGGAGCGCCTTATAATCAACTGAGAAGCGGGAGCGCAGTGCCGCAGTGCTCAATCTCAGCCACCGTCCCTGTGTGAGCGCTCCTGGCTGCAACCTTGTCGGGAGGCCGCTTTTTACCCGGAGGAGCACAACGAATGGTGCGGAAAGGACTCGTGCCGAGCGGAGGCACCAGGGAGTCATTGGGACTGTCCACAGCCGCCCAGCAAGAACCTCCGTCAGCGCGGCCCCTCGCATCGATAAGGCTGCCGAGGGAATGCCACCTGCATTGGATGGAAATGGGCCAATCCCAGCGCAGCTCCCTTTAGAAGTCACGTCCCCTTTGAGAAACAGGAGTGGAGCGGTCCCGCCACACCGAGCGCCTAGCCTTGGGACGAGGCAGCCTCTGTTCCATGGCCCCGACCGCCCCCCTCCCCAGTGTGAGGGAGGCTCCAGCATAGTGGAGCACCGGCCTGGCGCCCATGGAGAAGGTTTCACAAATGGAGGTGAGCAGCTGTTCCACGCAGTTGCGGGCAGCTGCCTAGGTAATATTTTGCAACGGGGGACCCAGGGAGGTCTCTCCGCTTGTGTCTTCCATCTGCGAGCCCCCTTCCTAGGGTTTGCACATACCTTGGGGGACTTGAAACAAGTTGAAACTAGCAGCAGGATGGGAGGAAAATCCTCCAAGGAGGTCCCGTTCCTGCCGACACCACCAGGTACCATAATCTCTGTTGTAGGTGGGCAGGTGGCCTACATCTAAGCAGCAGTGTACTGCATTACCACTAATAGGAGTGCAGGGGTTCTGGACTGTATAAGGTTGTCCTGGCAATATGTGTATGGTGTTCACTAGTACTGATTTCTGTATTCACAACCTGCTAAATCTTCGTGCCCTGATGTTATGGGGTATGTCACTTTGAGCCTTACCTCGTCAGACTTTTCATAATAGGCGCAGTAATGGTGTTATGGTGACCTGGGATCTTTTGGGGCACCCATGTGTTTCTCTCCCCAACCTAACTCCTGCCTTTCATGCCCTGATATAATGATTTATGTTGTGTTTACCTTGCAATGAGAAGATAGTGAATATCATTGCAGGACCTGCATAATGTGTACAGTGATGGTGTAGGATGGTTTTTATTACATGTGCAAACTATAAGTATGTACTTGATTGGGGGGGCGTGGCTTGGCAGCCGACGATGTGAGCGAATAGCTCCGCACCAACCGTCCAATTATCAGGGGGAAAACGCTGTTTCCTGCCATCGGCCGCGCTTGCTAGCGCGACCGGAGTGTTCCTAGTGTCCCGCTGCCCCCGTTAATGACATAACGACGACGGCTGGGCCTTAATGACGCTACTGTGACCTGCGTAGCTGCAGGACGGGGCCTTCAGAGGCAACAGGTGGCTGACCCGGGGGGCCGGACCGAGGCTGGGTCACGGCGCCCAAGAACGCTACATCCTGGAGGAGACGCGCTGCACCAAGCCAGAGTGATGTGTCGTGGACGCGGACCCCTGAGGCATACTTTACACGCCGACGGGGATCGAGTGCAGCCTGGGGGGATGCGGGGTGCCGGCGGAGCGCTGCCCGGGGCTGCGGGCAGCACGAGTACCCCCTCCTGGGGGCAATTTGCTGATTTGCGGCTAATCAGACCTGTGGGACAGCCCGCTTGGTGATCGGAGCGGAGCTTCCGTTGGAGCCCTACCTGCAGTGAGTGAATGATCACGACGCAGGCGCTCGCACCCTTCTGACTCTCTGTGTCCCTCTACTATCATGGCTGGAGCTGGTGGACGGTGAGGGAGTTTGGGAGGCGTGCTGGGCCCGGTCTTACCGTTTCCCTTTTGACATTAAACTGGCTGGTTATATTGGAGAAACATTGCCCGGCTGTGGGAAGCTAGATCTTGGACTGGACCCGGAGGGATATGGTGCAGATGTCTGAGGCCTGCAGTGTGGCCCCCCTTTAGATTTGTGGATCCAGTGTTGCCGGAGAATACCTGCATGCCTCCGAATGATGACGGAGGGGTCACCCATGGAGCAGTGGGTGCATGGCACATGGCGCTAAGGCGACCCACAGATGCGCCACAGATTCTCGCCGGGGAATAGTGTCTTGGGCCGCGAACGACGCCGAGGAGTGCGTTCCACACGAGGTGACACCACTGCGCCCTACAGAGGTTAGGGGTTATATGTCCAGGGACCCTGTCTGCTGTTCCTACGTTGCCTGGCTTTGTGGTGTTTGGGCTGAGGAGCGTTTTGGGCTGCACTAGGGTGCTGACGACCTTGTGGCGCAGCCATGGGCAAACCCAGTGCGAAAGCCCAGGAGTCGGCCCCGAAGCTGGGAGAGGGCCAGAGGGGGCCGACTCAAAACTCCCCGGAGACGCAAGGAATAGAAGACCCTGTGCAGCAGCAGTTGGCGAAGATCCTGGAGGCAATTTCGGACACTAAGGAGACACTGCACCAAGATATCAGCACAGTTTCTGTGGGACTGGGCCTCTTGCATGCTGAACATCAGAAACTCAGTGACCGGGTGAAGGTGGTGGAATCCTCCCTTGGTGAACTGTCCCTGGCCCACCAGGTGACGACGAAGCAAATGGTGGACCTCACCGACAGGGTTAAATTACTGGAGCGTAGAGCGGAGGGCAGTGAAGGGCGCAACCGGAGGAATAACATTTGCATCCTGGGTCTCCTAGAGGGAATTGAAAGCGGAGACATGATGTCCTACCTTGAGCCCACAATTGTAGCTCCGGAGGGATTAACGCAATTCTACACTCTGGAGAGAGCGCATCGGCTCCTGGCGAGGCCACCGGCGCCGGGCCGTCCTCCGAGACCGGTGGTGGCCAAATTGCTGCATTATAGGGACAGGGACATCCTACTCCAGAGAGCTCGCTCCAGTGGTCCGTTTGAGGTGAACAACAGCAAGGTCTCAATATTCCCGGATTATACCCTTGAGGTACAACGGAATCGAGCCTCTTTTTTGGAGGTCAAGAGGGCGTTGAGAGTGGAGGGTCTCGAATACTCTCTTATCTTCCCTGCTCGGCTACGCATCATCGAGGATGGCAAGATGCACTTTTGTGATACGGCCTCTGCGGCCGGGGATGGTTGGAAGAGTACAAGACATGGGTACCTCGGACGGCACAAGAGCAGGTGCCGCCTGGCCAGATCCAGCGAACTGGAAAAACGATCTAGGAGAAGACCGCAGCGGAGCGCCCCAAAGAAGCCGAGCCCTTCACAAACCGAGCGCGAACGGGAGGCAGCACTACAGGCGGTGGCAGAGATGATGCACGACGACAAGCAACAGTCTGAGGTGGGCTCACGCTCGCTGAGGGGCACGGGGGGATCGGACACAGACTCCTCTAATGCAGTTTAATTTTGCCAAAGATCACCCCACAATCAGCAGATGAGATCATATAGAGGGGAATGCCAAGTGGAGTGGACCTACTTGTGGAGTTTGGGCTTTGGGAGGTAGCAGGGCCGCACGAGAACAATAAGGTAACACGGTTCAGGTTTGATTAAAGAGACGGTCGGTGCTCGGCACGTCCATCTGGTATACTATCCAAACACTTGAGACTCTTGCCTGGGTCACGACCCCCCCTTTGTTGGACCATACCATAGGTGGTTTGGGCCTCGACTGACTATACAAGATGCAGAGGGTTTGGGTGGGTGGCCGTTGCCATGCTGCTCTGGGGTTGGGGAGTTGGTCCACGTTGGGATCTGTTAATTCTCTTTGCCCTTTATTCGTTTTGCTTTGGTTTCTTTTTTGCATAAGACCTGTCTTGTCTATGATGTGGGTGCTGTGTTACATTTCTGGCTGGGGGGGTGGGGGAACCGGGGGGGTGACACTTAATTGGTAAATGGCCACGCAACACCAGACGCTGAAATTTCTTACGTGGAATATTAGGGGGTTGGGATCCATGTCTAAGCGCCATAGTATTCATAATTATCTTAAAAGGCGGGGTTCAGGTAGCCTTCCTGCAGGAAACTCATTTGCTTCAAAAGGAGGTGGAGAGGCTACGTAGACGATGGAGGGGGCAGGTGTATGCCACGTCTTTCTCGGCCTACGCCCGGGGGGCCTTAATTTGGATTCGAGCAGGAGTGCCTTTTGAACTTATACGATCTGTTATAGATAAAGAGGGTAGGTATGTCTTCCTATTGGAGAGACTGTATGGAAGGGAGGTTACTCTGGGCTGTGTGTATGTCCCCAATCAGGATCAATTGGCCTATATGGCTGACATATCGACTCGTATGGCAAACATGATGGTAGGCCCAGTACTTATAGGTGGGGATTTCAACGGGGTAATCGATGTGAACCTGGATCGCTCGCATCCCCCTCTGCCCGGAGCCCAGACCCACAGAGTGGCAGCTGGTCTGTGTGATTGGATGTCCCATTGGGGGCTGAACGATGTCTGGAGGATACAACACGGAGACTTACGAGAATACTCCTTCTACTCCCCCATGCACCAACTCCTTACCCCCTTAGATGCCTTTTGGTGCTCCCCCACCCTTAGTGACTCTATCACACATACAGAATATCTGGGGAGCACCTTGTCTGATCATAGTCCATTGTTGTTGACGTTTCGCCCACATGAGGACAGACCCCCAATACCAACATGGCGCCTCACTCCAGGGTCCCTTGAGGATGTTCCTTTTGCTGACGCTCTGCAATCCTTAATTTGTGACTACTTTGTTGATAATGAGCACTCGGCCTCCACTGCTTTGATAGAGTGGGAAGCGTATAAGGTGGTGGTGCGGGGGCATTGCATGGGGCAAACTGTGGGTGTGCGTAGGGAGCTGCACCGCAAATTGCTAGAACAGGAGGGGGAAATACAGGAGTTGGATAATCTCCAGGGGCGCAACGCACTGGCCCGTGCGCGCCTCCTGGATAAACGCGAGCAATATGCCTGTACATTGGAACGGCTTAAGTCCCATGATTGCAAGTCTTATATGGCTGGGGTACTAGGAGAGGAGGGACGGGCTGGTCGCTTGTTGTCCTGGCTGGTCCGGCCCAAGACGCAGGGATCCCCGATTATGCGCATGAGGAGGATCGATGGTGTGACCCTGCATGACCCAAGTGATATCAATACTTTGTTTAGGGATTACTATAAATCCCTATATGCTGCCCCCCTGGAGCCCTCCAGTACAGCTGTTGATGCTTTTTTAGAGCCGCTCGGTCTTCGTGCACTAGACGAGGAGGTGAGCACGGACTTAGGTGGGTCGGTGACCCTGGAGGAGGTGCAGGGTGCTATTGCCACTACAGCTAATGGGAAAACTCCCGGCCCAGATGGCTTGCCGGGGGAATTCTACAAGAAATATGGGAGTGAGTTGGCACCAAGGCTGGTGACACTGTATGCGGAATCTCTTCAAGTGGGTTGCCTACCGGATACTACGCGCGATGCATTGGTGGTCCCGCTTCCTAAGACGGCGTCCCTGGATGCTGAAGAGACAGATTTTAGGCCCCTCTCCATGCTCAATACTGATTTTAAGATCCTTAGCAAAGTGCTGGGGTTTCGGCTGCTGGACCAAAATGGATTTATTCCCTCCCGCAACACCTCGTACAACCTCCATCGATTGTACTCGGTACGTTATCACCCTGAAGCGCCCGCTCTTCAACATGCTGCTATTTTATCAATTGACCTAGAAAAGGCCTTTGATACTGTAGGATGGGACTATCTGTTGGCGGTTATGAAGCGTTTTGGTATGGGGGATGATTGGGTGGCTTGGGTGCGATTGTTGTATTCTTTCCCCATGGCCCGGGTCAGGACTGGTAAAATTATTTCCTCCCAGTACCATGTGGCGCGAGGCACCCGTCAGGGCTGCCCCGTGTCGTCACTCTTATTTCGCCATGGCGATAGAGCCTCTAGCTGAGTTGTTTTGGCAGGGAGGTGAGGGCATGGGGTTGACCCTAGGGGGAAGGACACATATTATCTCCCTATACGCCGATGATTTATTAGTGTATCTCTGCGATGCGGCTAGGGGGACAGACACGGCTCTGAGACACTTGGAGATGTTTGGGGACCTGTCAGGATTACGAGTCAATAAACGTAAGACATATCTCTTCCCCGTGGCTGGACCTGTAGTGCGCCCGCTGGGGGTGCCTGCGGACATAAATTGGGCGTTGGAAACCTTCCAATATCTGGGCATTCAGATCTTCCATTCTTTGGAGGACCTGAGAGAAGGGAATTTGGGGAAAGCGCTGAGATCCCTCAGATCTAGTGTCCAGTTTTGGGGCACATTGCGTCTCCCCGTCATGGCCAGGATATCCTTGATAAAAATGATTATGCTCCCTTGGGTGTTGTATTATTTTGCCAATATGCCAGTGCTATTGCCCACGGCTTGGTTTCGTACCTTGGACTCCCTGGTGAGAGACCTGGTATGGGGGGATGGCAGGCACAGAGTGCTACTTACGATATTGAAACGCCCTATAGATGCGGGAGGTTTGGGAGTTCCTGACTTCGAGCTGTATCAGCTTGCGGCCCAGATGCAGTGGCTGGCCCAATGGCTGGAGGGTACGAATGTAGACGGAACCTTTTTAACAGAACCTGGCCAGACACCCAGTCTGTTGTTGGCAAAACTCCTAATGCACACGACAAAAGTTCCCTACACATCTGTATAGCAGACCACGGCATTGCAATGTTGGAGGTGTAGCCTCAAGAGGAAACCTGACAATCTGAAATACTCCCCAGAGCTTCCCCTAGTGGGACTGCCCCACGGTGAACCACAGCAGGTTATGACTGCAGAGCAACTGACCTCTTGGGCGGCGGTGGGCCTCGAAACCGCGGGGGACTGTTACCAAGAGAAGATTTTGCTTCCCTTTGCAGAGTTGGTGGAGGGGTGTGGGTTACCCACGGGCCAATTCTTAGTATATGAGATGCTGCAGAGGACGTTTGCTCAGCTATGGGGCCGGAATAGGGAGGAACCGGAAACGCATGCTGTGCTACAATCCTTGATTACCCTGGGCACAGCGAGACACCAAATTAAATGGTTCTATGAGTCCTTGCGCGAGGCCTCGTTGACCCCCTTGACCCGGCTGCGTGAGAAATGGGAAAGTCATTTGGAGAGGGACCTCACGGACGCAGAATGGGGCAGGATCATGGCATCCCCTAAGAAAGTAGCACGGAGCACACGGTTGAAGTATATACAATTCAATTATGTGCACATGACGTATTTAACTTCGCACCGGATTTTTGTAATTTTTGCGGGAGAACTAAGGCGTTGTCTGAGATGTAACTGGGAGGATGTGTATTTCCTTCATGTGACATGGGCATGTGGGGTCACACAGGCATTTTGGCATGTAGTACTCCCGGCGCTCAATGCTACATTAGACCGTGCGCTTCCTTGCACTGTGGCTGTCTGTCTGCTGGGACTCTTTCCTAGGCCACCCAAACATAAAGCTGGAAATAAGTTCATAGATCTGGCCCTAGCGCTGGCAAGACGGCACATAGCAATCACATGGAAAGCACCTGCGGGACCGCAGACCGCTGTGTGGCGGAGGGAGGTAACGACATGGGCTGGGGCAGAGGAGAGAGCGATGCGTAGGGAAGAGTTGAGGGGGCTGCGACTGCGTCCGAAAGCAGACCAATGGAGAGACATATTACATGCCTGGGAATGCCCGGACTCCCCAGACGCCATGAGCGGAGACAGCGACACCCCCACAGAGTCCGGAGGGAATGACTGATTGGAGTGGATTCTTCCCCCCTCCCCCACTCCCCCTTTCCTTCCTTCTTTTTTCCCCCCCTCATCGGGGGGCTGGGTTTGATCCGCGGGAATGACTGGTGGGGCAGGTCGGCTCTTCCCCCACCTGCCCCCCCTCTCTCCCCCCTACCTGGGCACTAAGTGAGACTTATGACGCGCTACGTATGTATAGTACCCTACTGGACACTGACAGGCAGCTAACTTCCCAGTTTTTAATTCCTCCTTTGACGTGTTTTTTCTTATTATGACTATAGGGTCATGAAGTGGTGGTGACTCTGCATACCCAGACATAAATACGTTGCATGCTTCCGAGAATGTACGCTTATATGGGACCAGGGAGGCAGAGGAGCAGACACCTAAAGATGGGGTCCTGCAATGTCCGAATGGGGTACCTCTAGCTGTTGGTATACATACCTACTGGACCAGTCAAATGTCGATATGACTATGATCCGGAGCATTTGGCTACTGTACTGACCTTTGTCGATTGTATCATGCATGTTGTGGACACTATATTATGGAGAAATTACTAATAATGTATGTGGATTAATGTATGATAAAATGTTAATAAAAACATGTTTAAAAAAAGGAATATATCTATCTATACATATATATATATATATATATCCAGAAAACTCCGCTGCAACTTGATTCTTTTCAAAAACGGAGCACGGACCACGTTATCTTTGCAATGTCTTTTTATTTTTCCCCAAACACCTCTACAGCCATGACGCGTTTCAGCCCTGCCCCGGACCTTGATCACATGACACGCTCTGTCAGGTAGGTGGATTTTTTATACATTTTGTTTGTGAAACTCTTAAAGTAACAGGTGTTTAAGTAAACAATGCATAGACATAGAAAAAATATATATACAATTATTTGTGTTAAACCATGTACTGTGTTTAGATTAAAACCTGCTACACATAAAATACAATATATAATATAAAGTATACAATTGTTGCAAGGTTGAATCATTGTAACTAAACAGTAAAGACAGTGTAACTATCATCGCAGCATTCTTGAATATCCTCAAAATTTGATATTTTGCATATAATAAGTAAGCATTGCCTCGCATGGGTACTTGGTATTAAAATAATTGTATTAAGATAATAAAATCAGGGATTTAGGTAGTTGTTAAAAATCCTGATGTAAAATATCGGCCTAAATGCCACATAACAACAACGTGTTAATGTCTAACTGCTTAAAACCTGCTATTAATAAAGTGCTTGTGCTCTCCTCTAAAAAAGTGCTAAAAACCAGTGTTTAAAATCTTAAAAACATATGTGTAAAAAACTACCTAACCCTATGTATGAAAGTTACAATAAAAACAGTTGTTCAAAAATTGTATATCTAAATCTGAACGTGGCAGCATTTGACAACAAATTCATGTTTTTGAATTTTGTAACAAGCAAATAACTAATTGTTTATAAAAATTAATCTGTTCATTTAAGAAACACACGCTTCGATACGCAACCAGTGTCATTTATGTTGCTGTATCGGGGTTTTTTGGGGACAAAAATGTTTTTTATAGAAAAAACTGTTATAAAACTTTTAAAGGCAAGTGTGTAACTCCTCCGTGGCTTTCAGACCTTTAGGTTGTTTTGTATCTAGGTTAACGATGTAATGAGCCTCAAGCAGTCTAAAATGTCTTTCTCTGTCTCCACCTCTTCTATTCGGGGGTACTGCATCTATTAGATAGTATATTAGACAATTGGGGTCAGCTCCATGAACCTCGCTGAAGTGTCTGGCGACTGGGTAGTTCTGGTCCTGATTTTTTATGGCCCTAATGTGCTGGAGTATCCGCTTGTGTCCCTGCAGTATCGTACTGCCAATATATTTAAGTCCACAGGGGCACTCCAGCACATAGACTACATATTCAGATTTACAGTTAAGAGACCTATTGATAGTGTATTCTTGTTTGCTGAAAGGGGTCGTGTAAGTTGTCTTGTTACAGCCAAATTGACACGCCTTGCAGACTTTACATTTGTAAAATCCCTTTCTTTGGGCTAGCCAAGAACCAGGATTAGGAGTACTGAGATCATTCTGGACTAAGAGATCTTTCATGGATCTGGACCTGCTGTATGTGATTGACGGTTTCCTGGGAAGTGTAGGTCCTATGGTTTGGTCACTAAGAACCAAAGGCCAATTTTTCATAATCAGTTTCCTCACATTTTTCTCTTGTTTATTGAACCTGAGAATGAATCTAAAGTCCTTAACTGTTTGGATTGTCAAACTTGTAATCATGGTCAGGGAAGCTGGTGTGGGAGCAGACAATAAAACGTCTCTAGGTCTAGCTCTACTTTTGGCAATTGCCTTATCAATGCATGCTGTAGAATACCCTCTATCTCTGAATCTAAGTTTGCTATTTTCTTGGGCTGACAACAAATCCTGATCAGTGCTACAAATGCGTCTCAGCCTCAACATTTCTCCGTAGGGAATGCTATGGATGAGGTGCTGTGGATGGACACTACTCGCATGTAGAATCGCATTTCCGGCCGTGGACTTCCTATGCAATCTTGTCTCTAATTTGTCATCCCTGACAACAACTTGAACATCTAGAAAGTTTATAGTTTCAGGACTTATGGCTGCTGTGAAATGCAAATTGAGATAGTTGTTGTTGAGAGTGTCAATGAATTGTGTTGCCTCACTGGTAGTGCCCTCCCAGATTAAAAAGAGGTCGTCTATGTATCTCCACCAGGCCTGAACGTGGGTTTTGACCATCTGTTCATGTTCTTTAAGTAGGACCAGCTCCTCCCACCATCCCATATGGAGACAAGCGTAACTGGGGGAGAAGCTGGCCCCCATGGCCACCCCCCGTAGCTGTTGGTAAATAACATTTTGAAACAGAAAAAAATTGTTATTAAGGCAAAATTCCACCATTTCTGTGAGCATTGCATTGTGTCGTAGATATTCCTTTCCCCGTTTAGCTAAGTAGTGTCTTAAAGCTTTCAGTCCATCTCTGTGATTGATTGATGTATATAGAGATGTCACGTCTAGTGTAATCAGCAACCATCCGGCTTGCCAAGGACACCTCGTCAATTTTGTTAAAAAGTCACTTGTGTCTTTAATATAGGAATCCAGACTTTGCACATGTTCCTGAAGAAAGTAATCAATGTACTTTGAAGCATTTTCCAACAGGCTATTACGAGCCGATATGATAGGCCTGCCAAGCGGTATCAATGCATTTTTATGAATCTTCGGGATGAAATAAAGGACCGGAGTCACTGGTTTTTCATTCTTGATGTATTTGAATTCATCCTGAGTAAGTAGCCCTGTATTTTTCCATGCGACAAGTTTCATATAAAAATCATTGTTTGATTTGCGCATGGTGGGAAGGTCACTGCGGCGGTAACAAGCTGTATCTTTCAATTGTTTCATCGCCTCGGCAACATAATCTGACTTTTTCCACAATACAACATTTCCACCTTTGTCAGCATTACGCACTATGATATCCGGATTCTTTCTCAGTTTGACAGTTTTGACCTCTAGCTGTTGGTATACATACCTACTGGACCAGTCAAATGTCGATATGACTATGATCCGGAGCATTTGGCTACTGTACTGACCTTTGTAATATTTCTTCTCCAAGGTCGATTGTATCATGCATGTTGTGGACACTATATTATGGAGAAATTACTAATAATGTATGTGGATTAATGTACAATAAAATGTTAATAAAAACATGTTTAAAAAAAGGAATATATCTATCTATACTATATATATATATATATATATATATATATATATATATATATATATATATATATATATATATATATATATATATATATACA
Organism: Calotriton arnoldi; assembly: GCA_963921515.1. Classification (NCBI taxonomy): domain Eukaryota; kingdom Metazoa; phylum Chordata; class Amphibia; order Caudata; family Salamandridae; genus Calotriton; species Calotriton arnoldi. The sequence continues at coordinate 119,705 of CAWUFW010007063.1, forward strand.
TGTATTTGGATATATATGTATATAGATACCAACAAGAATAAAAACAAGGCAGCTAATCCTAAACAAAACCCTATGGAAAGCGAGATTAATCGTAACTTACAGTGCTCAAGAAAAATCAATCAAAAAAATCATGCAACGTAATTGGCCAATCGTGAAAAGTGACCCAGTCATAGGGGCCAGAATGTCTCCCAGACTAAGTATCACCTATAGAAGGGCTCCCTCGATGTACAATAGTTTGGTCACCAGCAGTCCAGAAACTATTGATCAACCAAAGTGGTGCAAGAAATCAAAGGGATTTACGAAATGCAAGACCTGTAAGCCATGCCAATTCGGCATAAATAAAAAAACATACTCTATGGCCTTCAGTGATAAAGAAATTAAAATTAATAAATCCTTGCACTGCAAAACCGATCATGTTATTTACATCTTAGAATGTTCCTGTAATCTCAAATACGTGGGGCGCACCAAACTTCCAGCCAATAAAAGAATTTTACAACATATTAGAGCGATAAAAAATTGTGACCCCACGTATCCAGTCGCAAGACATTTTCGGGACGTGCATGAAAGCAATCTCCAGCACCTCTTGTGTTACTTAATTGACTCCATACCTAACACCAAAAGGGGAGGAGACAGAGAAGGGCGATTGAGAAAATTAGAGACGAGGTACATTCTTAACTTTGACAGCAAAAGTCTGGGAGGTTTAAACAACACGGAAGATCTTTATACCTGCCTGTTATAAAACCTAGTTACTGACTTGCTAATTTTTGCACTGATAACTCAACTTAATCTTTAACTATGGCATTAAATTACATTAGATGGAAACCGCCATGCCAACCGTAACCATGAAGAATAGTGGTATTTTACTCTAAATATACTTTTTTTAATCCCTTTTTATCACTTTACACACGAGGAATTGGGGTAACCCGTGGTTTGTTTACTATTCATTTGCACGAGCACTTTGATTAATTATTAGACAGTTAGAACAATATGTTGGTAGGGGATCCTTCAACATAGCAGATAGATTGAGAGAGCAAAAACCATGCATTTAAGCAAGGACATAATGTACACTGAAAAAGGATTTAACCTCTTTATAATTGATGAATAACATGCATTTTTAAATAATGAATACTTATTTATTTATTCAATTATTTATTCATAAATATGTATGTATTTTTTAGCGATATTAATTTAATATTGTTGAATTACATTTTAATTAGCAAGATTGACCTTGATATACTGTACAATGCATGTTTACTCCAATATTTATTGTGGGTACTGCAAAAACATCCAACAAAATGTGATAAAGCCATTTCAGTGTAAAAGAACTCTCTGTGTAAATATGTCTTCCATTTCTATGAGTTACACATCCTAATAATGCACTTGTCACTTTAAAAGGGCCGTGAAAATGTAGCAGCGTTGTCATGTGATCAAGGTCCGGCTGGACCGAAACGCGTTATGGCCGACTAAAATAAATCATCTTTGAAGCACATACCCTGTGGCCCGCGTCTGCTTTGATGAAAAATTACAGCGAAAATCGGAAGCAGTTCATTTGAATGTATATAGATATATATATTCTTTATGAACCGAAAAAAAAGAAAAGAAAAGTATGTACTTGATTGCACTGCCTGTGATGTTATGACAATTGCCCGGTTGGCAAAGTGATTTATGTTTTGGTTTATGTGTTTATATACAATATATGAGATATTTTTATATAACCTGGTGTGGAGTCTCTTTTGTGGTGTATTTGTTGTGTCACTGGTGTGTGTGGGTGTTGTGCAAACGGTTTACACATTGCCTCTGGGATAAGCCTGACTGCTCTGCCCAGCTACCAAGGGGGTGAGCAGGGGTTATCTTGGGTGTATGACTCCCTTACCCTGACTAGACTGTTGAGTTCTACCTGGCTTAGGTGTAAATATAAATCCGTATTTGTAAAGCGCGAACTACTCACCCTTACGGGTCTCAAGGCACTGGGTGCCGTCGTGGAAATTAAGTGAGCTATTGCCCAGAGTCACATGGTGCTGAGCTGAGCTGCCGCCGGAGCCGGGGATCGAACCGTGAGCCCCGTGCTCCGAAGTCAGCTGCCCTGGCCGCTGCACCACACCTCTCCACTGGTGCATACCATAGCCAACCAGAAACCCCATTTCTAACAACCACCTAGTAGTCAGTAAAAAATGAATGATTTTGCAACTGTAATTTGGTTGCAAGCATTCATACATAGCAGTACAATTTTGGTATTTGGAAGGGACGCCCCTTCCAAATACTGAATCGCTGAACCAAATTGTGATTTGGTAACAAGTTACCAAATTGTGATTTGGCATTTGTTCCTATGAAAAAGCATTCTTGCGGTCAGAAATGGCCCGATCGGGCTGTTTCCGACCGCAAAAATGTTTTGTACATATGGCCCAGGGTGTTCTAAATATACTGTACAAAAATATCGAACAACTCGATGTACTTTTTCTATTATTCACTCCACTGGCGCAATATTCTTGAAAAACGACATTTAGGACACCATGTTTATATCAGATAATATTGTGACAACAATGTTCTGCTACCATACACACTCTGTATAGATGGAGTGAGTGGAAGCTTCAATTTAGACATTCACTAGACCATCATACTTCTTTTCAGAAGCTGTTGAATATGCAGCCTCTTAGCACATTCCTCCGTATCACATGAACAGAGAAAAATTAGCCAAATCTACCTGAGGAATTAAATGGATTAACATTAGTGCATTAGAGTGCAGCCCTTACTAGGTAACGTGTCAGTATTGCTTGGTCTGGATGCAGGAGCAGAGAGCGTGTCCTCAAATGCAGAGTACGTAATCAAATACATTTGTAAAATTCTAACCCCCAAATAAACAGCAACCAGCATCCCTAGAGGAACAGGAAAGTCTTTTAAAATCTGGTTCACCTCCAAAATCAAGGGGTTCTTGTACACAATCAGAGAAAACTGCAGTTTTACTGTGGCTTTACCGAAAGTAACCAATATTGAGCAAATCAGAGGTTGCCATCCTAATCCCTATAACACTATCCCATTTCTAAGCAAGCTCCGAGCAGTCTCAGCAACACACTGTCATAGAAAGTTCAACAAATATATGCATAATTTAAAAAAAAAAAAAAATGAGCTATACACCAGTACAAGAGTTCTAACCCAGCTGCGGAATTACAGCTTAATAAACCATGGGCACTTTGCAACATTAGGAACACTAGAACGTTCATTCACAATATATACACATTTAGGAAAAATACAGTATGATATCATTCTGTCTTTTGTTCCACATAGCCTGTGGCGAAAAAGAAGCGCAGAAGCACGCCATGGAAGGAAGAATGAGCAAGAGTGAAAAGAACAGGATCAAAACAGCATTCATTTAACTCAAAATAGTTTTCAACAAAATGTGTCCTGATTTCAATGCTTTATTAAACACACTTCCATGCATTATTTCAAGTGCACTTACATTAATCTTGTGTTGTCATATGGAGGTATTAGGCTTGTCAAGAAATCGCCATTTTACATGCCCATGTTCTTAAGTTGCCTTCTCTCTCTAAACTCAATGACATTTGGCACACATTAATTTGCCTGCACATATGGGATAACATACTTCTAACTCAGTTTTGCTTACAGCACCACTTCGTAGGCACTCTATCAAGACACCTTGAACACTCTGTAGAAGGGCTAAGTTCAGTACACAAGATGTTATTTGTTTTTGGCTGCTCGGCGACAGAGCTATCACAATAGAATAAACAATAGCGGCCTGACTGGGGCTTCGGCATGGTAACATGGAGGATGTTATTATATATATGACATCAAGCCTTTGTTTATCCAGAGGAGCATTGTGCTGGCACTGAGAGGTCGGTCCATGCTGGAATTCCAGCTCAGCTGATTCCTGTCATTTCATGCGAGGGATGCTGTCCAACTCCACACCAAGACAGGCAGCTTGCTGACACTTACCCACAGGTAATGGGGTGTTAGACCACCAGACAAGGATTTGCCAGATCCACTCACCTTAAACATGAAAGGGTACAATGCAGAAGGTAGGAGTACACTATATTACAGTAATTGAACGCAAGCATATAGCTTTCTGTAACCAACAAAATGGTTGAATTGTTCACCTTTATCACCATTCTTGTAATACTAATCACATTACTCTGTTTCCTTCTATTAGTCATTGCAGCGCAAGTATTTTACTCAAGAATCACAATGCTTCAATAAATATTGATACTGCATACTGTGTATTTCTTGTCTATCTCTTTGGGTATGATGAAGTTACCGAACAAAAGGGTTCTAGATCTTTTACTATGAATTCTTTGTAGAGTCAGGGTTGTCATGTTCTGAGGTTGCACATCCATTTGTTACCCTGTAAGGTTAGGGGTATTCATGGTGTACTGTCAGCTAGCAGGACTATAGGCCAACATATCCTGAGGAGTGCTCAGAATCAGTCTTGCACCAATCAAACGTTTACGTTGTCCAACAAACGCACCGTTTTAATTGAGGAAGTACAAGCCATATGACATTGTATCGGCAAAGTTCTAGGTTAGTTTCTTATTTAATGGCTGGCCTGAGTAGTTTTCTTTTGTGTACTCAAAGATTCCCTACTCACCTACTAACAGGATACATCCTTGGTGTTAGGGAAAATATCCTCCTCAGCTGAGTAGGTAACCCCTATGTATTGACAGTAGGTTGTTCATGCTTAAAACTGTCAAAGGATCTCCCCAAAGAGGTACCCTCTCTGATTCCACATATTCAAATGTCTGAAGAAGACGCACCAAAAATTAACATACCAGTTAACTGCAGACATGCGGTTACACAAATGCTGTTGCAGCGTGGTCTGCCCCAGACTGATGGAGACGTTACCTTCGTGGTTGAGGCACACAAAGCATTCAGGACAGAGGTGTTCTTTTCATGGGCTACAGTCCCATTATTTAATACAACTTCAACACTGTTTCACACATACACTGCATGTATGGTTTCTAATAACTACACAGTTTATGAAGCAATAGAAATACCATTAACTTACCAAGGACTTCAAATTTGGTTTGAAGATGCCCTATCACATAAATACAACAACGTTAGACTAGGTCCCCTTAGCAACGAGGGAGGAACATTGCCAGTCTTAGCCGGATACACACCATTTCCAGTTATAGATAATCTGAGAGCTCCGGAGCTATATATGTTGTACCCAGATTGGGTTAAAACATATAAATGTTTAACACAGTTTGTGGTGTGAACAATGACAATAAATCCTGTGAGAGCTGCTCAAGCTGCACAACCAGAATTGAATACACCTGAAATGAATCCACAAACAATAAATGCAGTCATGGGTAAGATTCCCGTCAGACAGGAGGCAATACCGTTCTGAATTGCACAAAAAACAAACCATCTTGAAGCAGTGTTTCCTCTTATGGGACCTCAGTAAAAACACTTAATTCTTACAATTTGCTTGCAAATGGGGATGGATCCCCGGTGAAACCACCACTTGGGGTACAGTCTTTGCTGCAGTATATACTAGAACACACAGTACACCCTCAATATCTGTTTTGCCAGAGGTGCTTAAACAGATCCAGAATGAGTATGAGGCAGCACCTTACCTGGATTTGTGGATGAAACGGATCAGCAATTTAGCCGCAGTGTCCACCATCTTGTTGAGTAACATTAAAGGGGAAGCTGCAGCATTGGTGGTATGCCAAAGAATTACTAACTTAACTCTGAGAGAATAGGAGCGCAAGTTACCTAAAATTATTGAGGAAACGTATGCACCAATAGGGCCAGATAATTTGGGAGCGAGACCTAGTAAACCACAAATTAAGAGTAATTCTGAAAAGGATAACTCAAAGCAAGTGCCCAAATCTTTTAAGAAGAAGTGGGATAATAAGAATCATAAAGAAAAGACTAAGTCACAGGGCAGCTGTCCTAAAGAGGAGACCACCGAAAAGTGTTATAACCTGCCTAACCGTGACAATATTAAGACACCTGACAAGTATACTGATACACGTTCATCACGTTCCTTTTAGGATTCATCCAAAAAACGCTGAGAGAGAGGAGGACAGTCAGAGTTCAGATGAGTATGTGAAACCGAAGGACTCACATCGCTCTTATGACTACATCATAAAAAAGGGATATAAACTTAAACAGTCCAAACTTCAATTCCAAAAGAAGAAGGTGGCTGGCATTAAAGTAAAGCTTGCCACGGATATTGAGGACACTGCATCTGAGTGGGCTCTGACCATGTTGGATAGCATGGCAGAAATCACGATAGTTCACCCGAACCCTTTGAATTGTCTGGTGGCAGTAGCATTTAGTGACTATGCCCAGGTGGAAACACCCGCATCGATTATACAAAAGGCAAATCCAACTGGAGTCGGACATACATTAATGTTCTCTTTAGGGAGAATTGGCCATTCGGCTATGATATTTTCCAGGCCAAAAAGGATTGGTCACTTGAATTTGTGATGGATTGCCCAGAGGTCATTTTACCTGCTTTTTCCGACCTCATGCCAGATGCAGTAAAAAATTCATACACCTAGGAGTGGGCTTTAACGCTAGCTCCTACGTTATACTGCAACCAAGTGGGGTGGTATGACAGTTCCCCATATCATATTATACCAGTGAATTCAACTCCAAAACCTCAAAGACAATACCCCATTAAACATGAGGCTAAAAAAACAAGTTTGAGTCCTCCTCACACAACTTGTATAGCAAGGTTTAATAGAAAGCTGCAACTCTCCTATGAATAATCCTTTGTTTCCAGTAATGAAACTTGACTATCCATATTGTCTAGTATTAGATTACAGACATCTAAACACAGCTACACGTACATTTGCTGTACAAAACGCACAAAGTGTGGCACTAATGAACAACATACTGTGGAAAAAAATACAAAACAACGCTAGACATCTCAAAGGGATTTTTCTGCCAAAACATAGCACCTGAAAGCAGGTATTTGACCGCATTCAGCTCACTGGGTTCTCAGAAGCAGTTCTGTTGCTTGCCTCAAAGGTATAAGAATAGCCCAGGGTTGTTTTCAGCCCGGGTTACAGAACTTTTATGAGAATATTATGACCAGGCATTGTTATGTTATGCTAATTGTTTTTATAGAGCAATATAAAAGCACTTAGCACATACAGGACAGGAGTGTCTATTATCTACACATGTGTTATCATTGATAATATCATTAATCTATTTTAGATTAATGATATTATCAATGATAACACATGTGTAGATAATAGACACTCCAGTCCTGTATGTGCTAAGTGTTTTTATAGAGCGCTCGTATGCCAAAATAGGCGGCGTCTTGGCACTAGCTGAGAGCCATGAGAAAAGCCGGAGTCCAAACAGCCTAATTCCTGGTAAAAAAAAACATGTTTTCAATGCCTTCTTAAAAAGCAGAATCGAGGGCAATGATTTTATGGCAAAAGGAAGATCATACCAGGCCTTCACCCCATTAAATACGAAGCCTCTGCTACTCCAACTGGAATGCCGAAAGCTAGGGACAATCAGTTTTTTTTTTGGAGCAAGTACTCAACAGTCTAGTGGGTACATACCTATCAAATTTCTCCTTAAAAAAGGCAGGACCTGAAGAAAGTGACCCGATTAGGGTCACTCGGGTCGCTCGTGACCACCTCTCAGCCTTCCTCACAAATGAAGAGTCGGTCAGACAGTAGAGAGTACAAACCAAAGGTATTTATTAGAAGTACACTTGAGTGGAGTCCGGTCTGACCAGCCTCCTTGGATTGCAGCAGAGGGACTGGCTTTAGCCAACATGGAGTTACATTAAGTACATCTCAAACCAAGGAAAGCACCGCCCAGGATGGAAAATTCAAGGCTCACACAGCTAAAACAAAGAGGTACAGTAGGATAAGTTTCAACTCTAAGGCTGGGTACACGCTATCTATAAATGAAGGTCGTCCTGCCCGTGCCCACAGCTGGGCTGGTGGGAGAAGGCCTCTATCTAGTGGGAAAGGTATGTGCTAACGAGGACAATGTACTCAGCGAGACAGCGTTAAACCTTGAAGGAAAAGAGAAAAAAAATGAATGGAGACATTTCTCAGCAAGCTAGACATTTCTCAGCAAGCTAGGGTTAGTTTCAATCATGGTTCAAAATGGCGGCTCAACTTAAAATGGTTCCGCGAATGCTAACTTTACGTAGAGCAATATGCAAGCAAAACGAGTGCATACCATTTACATTTCAACAGACCCTCCTTTTAGCAGAAGCTAACCATTTGAAGTTGAGAGACTATGGAATATAGCATGGTACGTATATAACAAATGATCTTCAGAATTCAGAGCAATCCATGTATTCAGCATCAAGGGAAGATGAGTCCTCAAATACACCCTTATCTATCTGCATAAAACTATCTATTTCTTTCTGAGTCATAATCACAGCAGGGGCATCATGGTTGGGCGTCTTCTGCTTTGGGGTGAGAAGTGTAACACAATAAGAGCAACAGGCCGGGAGACATTGTATACAGATGCAACATGTGAGGAAAATACCAGCGACTACAGCTAGGAAAGCAAGGATCTTCCAACCCCAGGACATAAACAGACCCCAAAACCACCCAGATAGGGTCCAAGTACCATTTTCCTGGTGAATATCAGAGGAGAGTCTGTGTAATTTCTGTATGGCAGCATATACATTGGGGGCGTGGTCAGGTATGTATACGCAACAGCTACTACCAATGACGCGACAGGCCCCACCCCGATCAGCAAGAATGCCATCCAACACCATCCTGTTTTGTAAGGTAACGAGTCTCGTAGCCTGAAGCTCAGCAGTGATATTGGTCAGAATTCCTGCTGTTGTATTAATGACCTCTTCTACAACACTCGTGAGCCGACGAATGTTAAGCCTATTGGACAAGGGGCCCCAAAAAGGTGCAATACACTTCATAGCATCCTCAAACTGTTGCAAATTGGTATCTGTCTGATCTATATCTTTTGTGTCAATAACCCTTCTCACTCGGGACAAGTATACACTTCTGCGCTGTAGCCGATGGTCTTTATGGTAATTGGGCAGAGCGACATACACTGGGGGAAGAAGAAAAGAGAGCGTACACCTGCCAGACCATCCCCTAGGAAGCCAGACATAAACTTGGGATCCACAAACGAAGTAGACATTAGGGGGCAAAACCAAATGTGGACTATTAATCGTGCTAAGTGGGAAGTTAAAATTACATTCGCTGTCCCCCACCTCTACCTCCCCCCTTCCCTGAACACAGAAAGCAGCTGTGGAGCTGACCACAGACACCGGTATTGGCTTATCCCTAGTCACATTACGGTCTTGGAAGGAGCGGAAGTACTCAGATGTATTGAATGTCTGGAAATCAGCAATTTCCATCTGAAGCCATATGCTATTCTTCACTTTGTTGTATTTGCGCACACAGGAGTTTGGGGACAAAGTACCAGAGATGTTTAGTCCTGCCTTATCTATGGGAATAAACCCATGATGGAAACGTATATAATCAGTCACAGTGTTAGAATCAGCAGGGGTCATAACCTGACGGGAGTGGTGGTGGAAATGGTGGTGTACCATTACAAGCAATTCGAACCAGCCCTCACAACATTCCAAGGTATGACAAAGGCATAGACAATAAATTATCTCTCTTATGAATAACTGAGGGGAGCAACCTGCAAACCCAACAATTCGTCATGTTAGATACATTATGAGCTTGATGCAGCATTTGTATAAAAACATTATAAGTGTAAGTCTTTCGGTGCTCCCCTTTGTGAGGAGCCAAAGTAACAAACATGTGATCAGGGGGAACGGGTGTTGTACCAACCAGGGAATGCACAGGATACTTCTCATCCAGGAAGTAGGATATCCCTAAAACAATTATTAGTGTAATAACAACTATTGATGCAAAAACTATTTTACTTTTCGTGGACCAACCCCGCTTTGGACGCGGAGGTGCAAAGGGCTGTTCTTCCTCAGTAATGGGCTGACCAAACGGATACATTGTAAAGCAAGGGAAAGGGAATGCAATGGAACTGATGGCAAAAGGGGGCAAGTGTTCCCAGTGTCCGTCTGAGCCTCACTGGTAGACTCCTATTGTTCATCAACGTTGGCGCTCTTGAGCACCGGCGGTAGAGCTGCTCAGTCCTAGCTCTTGAAGAAATCCCACGTCGCACAGGATAATGTACCCCCCTCCAGGGGAGCACGTTCGGCTTATCCTGTCCAATGTCCGAACAATGCACCAATCTCGCCTCTCCCTAAACTACTGTTGGTACTATTAGCAAAGTACACCCTGATTTGCGCAGTCCATCCCTACTAATCTGACTTCTCCTTTGGTGCACTGTTCCTCCGTCGGGGGCGTAAATTGTACCTGGCTACTCCAGGCACAGAGGGGTCAGTAAATGTGGCTCAGACACAGAGGGCCAGTGGAAAGGGGCTCTTGAATAGCCTTGATCTCTGGGGGCACTGCTGCATTTAGTACCTCATTGTTCTCGGCCTCCGTTTGGGTCCATGTGAGCTTGGCATCCGAAAAGGGGACAAATCGTCGGACTTGCTCCCACTCCGAGTCCCCAATTCTTTCCTTGACCCACTGATCATAAGGCAAGGGTAGAGGCACTCTGCGGCAGTGTTGACTATGAATCCACTTCTTTTGGCCAGTGACCTTCACTGCAGTGCGGGTGGCAAGGAAGACCTGGACTGGTCCCTTCTACCTCGGCTCCAAGCTCTTCTTCCTCTGAAAATTCCAGAGTAGAATAAAATCACCAGGCTGAATATCATGTCCTGGCCCCTCGGGTACTGGCGGGAGAGAATCCTGGATCTGTTGGTGAATAGAACGCAGACTTTTAGTTAACTCATACAGATAGTCCACTAACAGAGGATATTCAATTTCAGAAAATCTACGAGGATGCAAGACGCCCCAGACATTTGCCGGGCGCCTGAACACGACCTCGTAGGGTGACAGTCCTGTCCTAGAATGAGCTGTAGTTCTTGTGGACAAAAGGGCTAATGGTAAAGCATCTGGCCACTGCAACCCTGTGCTCTCCTGAATCTTTGCCAATTTCAGTTTGAGAGTACCATTGTACTTCTCAACCAAACTTGCTGACTGGGGGTGATTTGCAGCATGAAGTTTTTGTCTGATATGTAGTCCCTCACAAACTAACTGAATGACCTTTGCATTAAAGTGGCTTCCGTTATCACTCCAAATCAAACGGGGCAAGCCGAAGCGAGGAAAGAACTCCCTCAGGAGTACTTTTGCAGTCGCTATGGCTGTGTTTTCTTTCGTGGGATAGGCCTTGACCCATTTATAGAATGCACAAACCACCATTAATACATAGTTCAAATTGTTGACTCAATCCATTTCTATGTAATCTATCTGGAGGACCTCAAAAGGAAAAGTGGGAGGCGCAAAATTACCAGGTGGCGCAGGGGTACCTTTTCCAGGATTGTGCATCATGCATACCATACAATAGTTGACCAAATGAGCAGCAGTCTTTGGGATATTATCATTTTGCCATACAGGGTCTAGCAACTTACAACTACCTTTAGCACTGATATGAGCTGGCCCATGTGCCATGGTGACTACGGGAAGAACATATGCATCTGGTAGCGTCCATCTCTGTTTCCCTGAATTATCAGTCCAACACCCCTACTCATCAAAACGTGCTGTGCTTTTCTGCCATATTGCTAATTCCTCAATCGTTGCCTCTTTGACACTCTCCAGCGTATCCTCAAACATGGTGACCTCGGGCACCCACCTAGCGGGACCTGCTACAAACATCCTTTTCATCTTCGTCCGGGTTGTCTCCTTAGCTGTCTGGTATGCAAAGGCATTCCCCTTACCCACATTGTTGGTAATTGTCTTGTGGGCGCTGCACTTTACTATCGCTAATTTCCTGGGGAGTGTCAAAGACGACAAAAGCTATGTATAAGGGGGCCATGCTGGATCTTTATCCCATGGGAAGTGAGAAACCCTCTCTCTGCCCAGAGCAGCCGAAAATTATGGGTGACTCCGAAGGCATGCTGACTGTCAGTATAGATATTGACAGCCAGTCCCTCACTTAACTCGCAGGCTCGAATAAGGGCAATGAGCTCTGCAGCTTGGGCCGACTGATAGGGAACTCGTGACGTCTCAACTACTGTGGACAGTGTCGTGATTGCATATGTGGCTGTTGTAGTGCCATCTGGTAGCTTAAAGCAGGAGCCATCGACATATAGTTCCCCTTGGGGGTCAGATAAGGTAACATCAGTCAAGTCTACCCGTCCTTTCGTCTTTTTCTCAGTCCGGAAGATACAATCATGCATGTCAATTTCCTCACTCTCAGAAGGGAGGGGTAGTAACGTGGCTTGGTTCAGAGTGGCACACATTTTAATCATGACATGTGGTGCAAAGAGAGTTAGCTTATAACCGGTCAGACGTGCACTGGTGAGGTGCTATGTCTTGGTCTTATTCAAAAGAGTATCCAGAGCATGGGGCACCATGACTGTGAGGTCAGTATCAAGTACGAGCCCAGCCGATTGCCTTATAGAGACGGCCACAGCCGAGACCGCTCTTAGACAGCTCGGGAGGGCTCTTGCGACAGGGTCAAGAAGGGCAGAAAAATAAGCACACGGCCATTGCTTACCTCCAAAGGCCTGTGTTAAACCAGAAAGCGCACAACCACCCGTCTCGTGTACGTACAGAACAAACGGCTTTGCATAATCAGGCGTACCAAGCACAGGCGCAGAGCAAAGCGCAACTATTAATTGCTCAAAAGACTGCTGACATTCAGGCGTCCAAGGCAAGGGTTCATGCACATCTTTAGTGGTTAGTGCGAGCAGGGGTTTTGTTACTAACGAATAGTTAGGGATCCACTGATGACAATAGGAAGTAATGCCAATAAAAGCATGCACATCCCTTTGAGTTTTAGGGATAGGCATTTTAACAATGGCGCTGATGCGCTCAGGGGTCAATCTCCTACCCTCCTTCGACAGTAGGTGACCCAAGTAGGTGACCTCCTGTCGACAATATTGAAATTTGGAAAGGGACACTTTATGTCCGTGGTGTGCCAAATGCAACAACAATTTAACCGTACTGTCTTTGCAACCCTTTTCAGTGTCAGAAGCGATGAGAAGGTCGTCTACATATTGGAGCAATACATTACCTGGAAGAAGCGTAAGGGAGTCCAATTGGGCTTTTAAAGCTTGACTATATATACTAGGGCTCTCAGTATAGCCCTGAGGAGCTCGACGGAAACTAAAACTTCTGCCAGCTAGGGTAAAACCGAACAAGTACCTGCTATCTGGATGGATCAGAATACTAAAGAATGCATTTTTTAGGTCAATGACAGAGAAGAATTTAGCAGTAGAAGGAATCATCGTCAAAAGGGCAGTAATGTCAGGGACCACCGGGAACTGTGGAACTACTATTTTATTTATTGCGCGCAAGTCAATCACAAAATGATAAACATCTGGATGATCATCAGAGGAGCCCGAAGGTGCCCTCTTAAGAATGGGAAGAATAGGGCTATTACACACATTAGCAGTCATCTCCACAACAACTCCTGACTTAATCAAGTCCTGTATAATTTGTAACAAGGCTCGCTCCCCTGCTTGCGGTATTTTGTACTGAGGAATACGAGGCAAAACGGCATTGTCTTTAATTTTGATAGAAACTGGAGGTATCTGCAATAGTCCTACGTCCGGGTCACCCGTTGCCCACACCGTGGGTGGCACGTCCTTAAATTCAACAGGGAGGGGCGCATCTTTGGACAGACACTGCTTAGTGCTGACCACATTCGGGCCCATCGTCATGTAAACACCTTCCGGGGAACAATAAATAGTTGCATGCAACTTCTTTAATAAATCTAAGCCCATCAGATTTTCTCCGCAATTAGATGTCAACAAAAATGGATAATCAACAGTAAAAGGACCTATAGTCGGTGTAAGAGGTTTGGAAATGGGGCTCACAACCAGTACACCAAAAAATCCTACCGAAACATTATTATGGCCAGACAGAGCTGCCCCGGGGACCAGTGAACGAGAAATAGAGCTATTCATTGCACCTGTATCCACTAAAACTTCTTTAGCTGAGCCATGCAAATCTGCAGTAATGTAAGGACCGCGCTGATCCACAGGTATCTGAACTGGTCCCTCACCCTGTCCCTGGCTATCCTAGCTGTGAGACATACCTGTCACCTCGTCTATATCATAGTCATCATGATAATACGGGCCGCCCCTATTGTCATCGAAGTAGTTACTATCCGAGCGATCCTGTAACGTTGCAGTATGCTGAGCTCTGTCCTGTCCACTAGCTACACTACCCCAGCCACGAGAACCTCATCCTCTAGGGGCTGCGACTTTCTGCAACAACACCGGACACTCGCTACGCCAATGTCCCTCTTCTTTACAATACGCACACTGATTTGGCCCTACAGTTGTAGTAATCCGGCTAGTACGAGGAAGCTGTCGGGCCGTACCACCACGTCCTTTACCATTCCCTCAAAGCCTGCTGCAACAACACCTTTGTCTTCAATTCTTTATGCTTTTTCTCCACCTTCTCCTTCTCCTCATTTTCCCTATGCTCATAATACTGTGCCATACTCAAAATTACAGAAGGGGAGGAGGTAGTCCAAGTGCTCTCCGAGGCCTGTAACCGAGTCGCGATCTCAGGAAGCAGGTTCGAAACAAATCTATTGATGAACAATCGGACACCCCCCACTGACAAATCCTGGCTGCTAAAATCCCAAAACACGTCTTCAAACCAAGTGAAAAAATCAGACACACTCTCATCCTTCTTCTGACGACATGCCGTTAATTTGTCCCAATCTACCCTTCTCGGTGGAATAAGAGAATGCATATATGTAATATTTCGGCCAGGCAAAGCTAGTATCTCGGCCTTAGGCTTCTCACCAGGCTTCCTCTCCTGGTCCCATGCTTGAATCTGATCCCAGGTACCACCCAACTCCACAACATGGTCCTGTGTGTGCACCTGTCTCCAAATATCAACGGGCACCAGTAGACCAAAGAACATCTCAATATCCACAAGCGTCATCGCTGTCAATGAAGCGGCCTCAGTCAGTTCCTTATAATATGCAGTTGGGTTTTTCCTAGGGTCAGGCAACTGAGTCTTAAGGGATAAAACTTCACTCCTTTTCCATGGAGTGTAGACCCACTGTTCTTGGAACCGGGCCTCTACCCGTGGTCTAGTAACAACGTTATGCTGATCCCGTAGCTCTGGTATTTCAGGGTGATATATGGGGTGGACTTCCCTCATCGGAAACTGGGATTCTGTCATCGGGCTCTTCTCAAGCAACCTACCCCGATAAGTGACCAACGCTGCAACATTACCAAAAACTTTACCGGGTGCCATATCAGCAGCATATACATGAATCCTAATATCATAAATAATCTGGGGTGCTACACCATTGAAACACTGTTCCCACTGTCCAATCAAAGTAGCCGACATGTGCTTAAGAGCATGCTGCTGCACAAAAGGTTCATAATCTTTCATCACTCTCCACACATCTTCCACACTGTAAATGGGGTTACGAGCCCATTGGGCAGCCTGATCAGCTACTATCTTTTTCTCTTCATCTCTCACATCTGATCGTATCAATACCCGCCCCAGTCGTTCCCTAGCAGTTGCCCAGTCTCCGTGCCCAGTCTCTGTCCCCTAGTCCACGTACCGGCATTCCGCTCCTCAGTAATGTCGGGGGATGTAGGAACAGGGAAGGAGTAGTGACAGACGTAACAGGCACATCGGTGCCGGCTGCGACGTAGGTGTAAGGGCTGGAGAGAGAGATGCCAAAACAATAGGCGTAGCAGGGAGACAGGCAGTCATCATAGCCGCAGAAGGCGAAGTCAAAGAAAGAGCAGGAGGTGCTGTGGCCGAAGCAGCTCGATCAATAGCAAAAGAAACAGAAACAGCAGAGAGGGCATGGCAGGGTATAGTCTCTGCGGGGCATATGGGGGTGGAGGTCGAGGTCGAGTATCTAACATTTCCTCCACAAATGTATCATTTTCTTCTCGGGCAACATAAGACTTTTCAAATTGTAATCGAACTTTTCTATCAGCACACTCTATTCCTTTTTCTACTTTCTCTCTGTCATGCGCTACAGCTTTTTGAGTCAATGTCTGCATTCTCCCCATCCGGGACTCTTTCTCTGCTTTCATTCGTCTCTGTTTAGCCATCTTTTGCCATGTTCTGAGGGAATCAAACATCGACTGCCTACTCCTTTTCACAAACAATTTTTCTTGCAGGAAATTAATTTTCTGTTCATCTAAAGTGCCCGTCAACGGCCACTGCAACTCAGCATTGTCCCTCATATATTTGTGCCATAACGTACTGAACATAATAGGACCAAGGCCTTATTTTACGTACATATCATAAATTCGGAGTACCTTCTGGAGGTGCCGGCTGAATTTCTTCCAATCGAGCATCAGTAGAACAACAACGACAGCCCAAACAAAACAACTTACTCAAGCAAGGCATTTTCAAAGAAAACAAGTTCACTATTTATGCCTAACAGATATTTGCAAATATCCTTACCAAAGTCGGTCCTCAGACCTCATCAAATACAAATCAAAGTGGTACCATGTTCATAAAGAACTCAAACAAATGCAAGCGTTTGTCCAAAGACGGTCCTCAGACAGCGTCAAATACAAATCAAAATTAGACCATATCCACAAAGAACCAAAGCAAACTCACCTGGTGCACACAGGTCAAATGAGTTTATTCTCTACTGCCGACTCTTCGGACCAAACAGTCAGATCCAAGGGTTTCGCCGTTCAGGACCCCAGTCGGGATGATCGCTGGACGAGGCACCGCCCAGTCAGACAGACAGGGCAGCTGCAAGTACAAGACTCTCTTGTGCAGGGATCTACAGTCCATCTGTCTGACCTGACGTGGCCCCGACCTCCTCACCCGTCCGCGGGCGAGGATGGGTCACCCGATCGAGTCCCTGTTCAGGTGCCAAATGAAGGAAGTGACCCGATTAGGGTCACTCGGGTCACTCGTGACCACCTCTCAGGCTTTCTCACAAATGAAGAGTCGGTCAGACAGTAGAGAATACAAACAAAAGGTATTTATTAGAAGTACACTTGAGTGGAGTACAGTCTGACCAGCCTCCTTGGATTGCTGCAGAGGGACTGGCTTTAGCCAACATGGAGTTACATTAAGTACATCTCAAACCAATGAAAGCACCGCCCAGGATGGAAAATTCGAGGCTCACACAGCTAAAACAAAGAGGTACAGTAGGATAAGTTTCAACTCTAAGGCTGGGTACTCGCTATCTATAAATGAAGGTCGTCCTGCCCGTGCCCACAGTTGGGCTGGTGGGAGAAGGCCTCTATCTAGTGGGAAAGGTATGTGCTACCGAGGACAATGTACTCAGCGAGACAGCGTTAAACCTTGAAGGAAATGAGAAAAAAAAACAATGGAGACATTTCTCAGCAAGCTAGACATTTCTGAGCAAGCTAGGGTTAGTTTCAATAACGGTACAAAATGGCGGCTCAACATAAAATGGTGCAGCAAATGCTAACTTTACGTAGAGCAATATGCAAGCAAAACGAGTGCATAACATTTACATTTCAACAGACCCTGGCCATGCAGCGCCTTATAGGTGATGCAAAGAGCCTTAAAATGAATACGCTTCCTAATAGGGAGCAAATGCAAGTTCTGAATGGCAGAAGAAACAAAATGATATTTTGGAGTCTTGGCAAGAGTTCTTGCTGCCGCATTTGCAGTGTTTGAAGTTTATTCATAACATGTTAATGAGCGTTTAAGTAGAGTGCATTTGCATAATCCATTTTAGATAGAACAAAGGCTGTGACAACTGTTTTTTGAGAATTGATCCGCAGGAACGGCAACATTTTCTTGATCAATCTCAGAATTAAGTAGTCAGCTGACGTAACTGCATTGACTTGGTCATGAAGGGAAAGTATTTAGTTTATGATGACTCCTAAATTCCTGGCAGTCCTGACAGGTGTGTGAAGTGCGCCAAGATCTGAGGACCACCTAACAGTAGACCGGAAAGATGGTTTAGGGCCAAAAAGCAGGACCACCGTCTTAGCAGAGTTCAACTTAAGGCAGTTGCCTGCCATCCAGGAACTGGTTGCCAGCATACAGTTGCAAAAGAGGGAGTTGACTGCAACATCATCCGAATTCACAGATCTAGGTGTCATCTGCATAGGATGTAACTGAAAATCCAAAAGATCTAATCAGTTCTGCCAATGGTGTGAAGTAGATGTTCAACAATGTTGGACTGAGTGAGGACTTCCAAGGGACCCCGCACCTCAGACTGTAAGGGTTGGATGCAAACTCACCCATTCGGACTGACTGCACCTGGTTGTTCAGAAAGGAGAAAAGGAGCACAGAAGTCTCCAAGCAGTTCCCGTCACACCCATCCTGTCAAGTCACTCCACCAGCAGCCCATGACCAACTGTGTCAAAGACTGCTGATAGGTCAAGTAGAATGAGCACTGCTCTGCTGCCCTGATTGAGGGAAGATCGTATTTCCTTAGTGGCCTTAATGAGGGCTGTCTCAGTACTATGTTCGGCTCAAAAGCTAAATTGGGTTTTATCTAAAAGGTTATGGGCATGTACAGGAGACATCAGTTGTTTATTCATCGCTTTTTTGATGACTTTGGCTAACAGGGCTAGACAGGATGAGGGATGGTAGCTGCTGGGATCAGGTGGATCCATAGAGGGTTTCTTAATATGAGGCAGAACAGAAGGGGCATATGTACAAGGAAGTGGCGGAGTGAGGCGTTAGCCGTCATGGCTTAACGCCTCACTCCGCCACTTCAGAAACGTGAGGCTGCACCATATTTACAACAATAAGGTGCAGCCTTGCGTTTCCCCTGCGCTGGTGCTACACTTAGTAGTGTAGCGCCAACGCAGGCACCCTTGCACCATGGTGCAAGGGTGTCTGCATGTAGGGGAAGATTGTTTATGTGCAGGAAGGTCCCCCTTCCTGCACATAAACAATCTTGAAATGCCGTTTTGTCACTTCTATGTGTGCTGCTTAATGCAGCACACATGGAAGTCACAAAATTTCATTTTTTTTAAAGATTGTTTATGTGCAAGAAGGGTCACCTTCCTGTACATAAACAATTCAAGGCTTTTTGCTTTTTCCAAGTGTGCTAAACAAGGCAGCACACATTGAAAAAGCAAAAATGAGGAGAAATAAAGCATTTCTCCTAGTTTCGCCAACTTAAGACCAGGTTTTCCCTGGTATTCATTTTGGCGCTGCCTCCTATTTACGCTGCCCTTGTAAATAGGGGCCAACGTCAAAATCAATGGATGTTGTGGTGGAATGCCCACCGCAACGGGAAACAGCATTTACATTGCATGTGCTACAACGCATGCGATTACAACGCGGTCATTACAATGACCGTGTTGTTACAACGCAAGCCATTACATCGCAAGTCGTTTCTATGACTTGCTGTAGGGGGCGCGCTAAAGTAAGGAATAGTATAATTTACTATTCCAACACCTTCCCTTCTGTTGCACACGCTGGAGTTGTAATAGTAAATTATACTATTCCTAAGTCCAGCGCGCTCCCTACAGCAAGTCGTAGAAACGATTTGCGATGTAATGGCTTGCGTTGTAACAACGCAGTCGTTGTAACGACCACGTTGTAATGGCATGCTTGTAGCGCATGCGATGTAACATCGCATATTCACCACAACACACACTGCCCACCCCTTTAACCCTAAGCATAGCGTGAAAGGGGGCCTTATTTACAAGGCAGCGTTAAGCCACGTTAAGTGGCTTAACGCTACCTTGTAAATAAGGCTAAGCCCCTCTCGCCACGGAAACGTCACAAAAAGTGACGCTCCCATGGCGATCGGGGCTTGTACATATGCCGCATAGTGTGAAAAATATCCATAAGGGTAGGGGTAAGCGACTCTGACATCATAGCTGCCACTATCGGTGGGCAGGCATCATTAGGCAAACCAGTTTTTGCCGTTCTAAGTGCCAAGAAAACCTCATCTGCGGAGGGAGGAGCAAACTGATCCAAGGTACTGATGAGTCTATAATGAACAACATCATTGTCTGTTGGTAGAGTAGTAGGAGGCATGAAGGCAAATTTAGAGTGAACTTCTTCTACCTTATTGTCCTATGTCGATCACATCTATCTGATGGATGATGAGCTTTCAACACACTTGACAAGATGGGGACTGCATAATATTGGGATTAGCTCACATGGGCTAAAAATTAAATTTTAAAAATCAAAAATGCCCACCTCAATGTCCTATTTTTAGGATATGAGTTGTCAAGTGAAGGCAAAAGCCTAGTGACACAGTTCCTCAAAAAGTGTGCGCTTCTACAACCACCAAACATCTTAAAGAAACTCCAATCGATTTAGGATTTTCTGAATTTTGGCAGAACTTACATTCCAGATTACACAGAGCGGGTAAAACCATTCTACGAATTGATACTTTCAGACTTTTCAGGTACACATTGGACAACTGAACACACACAATTCTTACATTCAGTAGAATCTGACATGCTAGCTTCAACACACTTACACACATGTGTAAACATAACAAACCTTGTCATCCGTATAATTGCAGGGGCATCAGGATATACTTACATTACATCGAACAAGACAGACACTGTACTAATTACAGATAAATCACATTTATACATCAATGCTGAGATGTGTTTTGCACTGACAGAAAATATTCTGATGGTGGTACAGACTGCTGTAGTGAGAGAAAGATCTTTGGCTCAGGGGAAACGCATTATTGGCATGTCTCCAGTCCCAGACTTTGAGGCTGTCACAAAGGCCAGTGTTCCTAACTCCAAGGCTTTACATCCACAATGGATACAGTGGGCCAACTCTCTCTACCACAACAGATGTAGAATACAGATTTTACTCTGCACTACAAATGCAAGCAAACCTGCAATACGAAAATGAATATCCTCTGCCTAATGAAGTTATGCCCCTTGATCAGTATGATTACATCATCTATACTGACGATTGTGCACATCCTGCCATTGGGGCAAAACATCAGTACTCTGCAGCGTGCGCCGCTGTTAAGGGTTGAATAGAGGATGGTGAATTCCACCCTCACAAGATCTACACACAGTCACTAGGTGACTGCACAGCGCAGTTGGCAGAATTTAGGGCTCTAATTCTAGCACTTGAGAGTATGGATCCCAGATTCCCCACACTGTGTGTGATTCGGATTATTGTATCCAGTTTAACAACAAGTACTTACACTACTGGAGTCAGAATGGATTCATAGATTCCAAAAGGTAGACCATAAAGCACAAAAAACTTTGGGGACAGGTGGCAAAACTTAAAGAGTTTTTGCCACAGACTCATGTATTACTTCCACTGAGTCATCAGGGTGTAGGAATACACATTGTAGGGAATTCCATGGCTGACGAAGCCTCAAAGGCAACAGTGCAAACTGCTGCAGTCACTGCAATTACTTGTTCAATTATGAGGATAGATCGAGGCATCATGGTGGCAGTCAATGCTGCTTGTGATGAGACACACCTGCCAAAAGGCTTTCCCTCAAAATACTTCTACCAGTTAAGTGTGAAAAACATTCTGTTTGCACGGATTCCTGGAGTAGGGGGTTCGAGTGATACCAAATTCAAATTGCAGTTTAGGATTGATCCGAGCAAGACATGAGGGCCTAGCATCTGCACACGCATGGGTGGGGACTAAAATTTAATTATTACAGTAATGCTATTGGTGGCCAAGTCTCTATAAACAGACCAAGTACTTGATCTTTAAATGCGACATCTGCCAGCAGATGAAGGGTTCTATCGTGGCGCGTCCACCACAGACACCTCTATTGATCTCAGACAAGCCACTCGTTTGTGTTTACCTGGACCACTGTGGGCCCTAACAACCAGATGGGGCTAACAAATACATCTTGGTTTCAGTGGATTCCTGCTCTCGATTCCTATGGGTTTGGCCACAGTATTCGGCTGATGCCGAATTGTTATAAAAGATTTCCAAGTGTTTATCAGGACATATGCTGTAGCCACATACCATTCAGACCAGTGTCTGGCATTTGCCTCAAAGACCTACAGAGACACCATGGGAAAATTGGGTGTGACCATGTGGTACCTCCCTCATCATCCCAAGGGAAATGCGGTAGTGGAGAGGAAGAACCGGGACTTAAAGCAGTCTTTAACAGCGAGGGTATTAGGTTCAGGTTGCAATTGGGTTCATCACCTGTATGGGCTCCCAAGAGCTCTAAATAATCTGCTTAGAAAATCCATGGGTGGTAGGACTCCCTATGAGGTCCTGTGTGGGGTTAAGATGTGGATACCAGACCTCGACAGTCCCAGTACATTGGCGGCTGAAACACCATTTGACATCAGTGAACGTTTGTATGTTTTACAGGACCTGAACAACTTTCAAGAAGCTTAGAACAAGGTCCAGGAGAAACTTTATGCTACAGGAGAAGTGAAGGAAACACCAGCAACTCCTGGTTGGATCCCCAAGATTGGTGAACTAGTCCGGGAAAAAACAGTGGACAAGAAAGAATTCAGGCCATCTTACCTTCCTGTCCTGGTCACTGAAAATATGAGAACTGTACTTCTACCGCCCCTCGCCAGTAGCAAAAGCAAGAGATTTGTGTCAATAGACCTCATCAAACCACACTATGTGGCCGGTTCTACACAGGAGGTCAAGAGGGCCCCTAGATAGTTACCTGCCTCTTCTCACTACCTTACAGGAAGACCCGATGGAAGCTTTCATCAATGAGGAAGCCTCTACTCCCCTTCAGGGGACAGCTAACACTGAAGAATCACTTCTTTCTGTTACATCAGCAAACTCTTTGCAAGCATTATGCACAGCAACACAAATTTCAATTAAACAAACAGACAAAGAAGGTGTCTACTGAAACGTACCATCACATGAGCCTACTCCCAGTTCTCCAAAAAATGCAGAACTGCCGAAAATAGATTGAACAGTCTCCTGCTACTTCATCAAACCTGATGACTTCCCTTCAGATTCATCTGACCCGCCACCACTACCACTCAGAGGTAGATTGTGTGAATTGTACATTTGGCTGAAAAAGACATACTTTATCCCGCCTTGATTTATATTTGGATTACAATTTTGTTACTTTTCCTTTTCCTGTGTATTGGTTTTGTAACAGGCTTTTTCTTGATTCTCAATGAACACCATCTCCCAGAACGCTCTGCTGTTGAACTGGTGAACTTGGTTTTAAAACCCCATTCTTCATCACAAAGTGCGAAGAGACCTTTCCCTGGTGAACATTTCTGCTGTTCCGGTTCATAATGGAATTGTTTGGGATAAGGTATCCTATGATATATTTGGTCCCACTGAATGGATTCAAATTCCATCTGTTTTTAAAATTTCTCTGCATGATTTCATCACCTCTAGTTCTATCTCTGATGATTGGGACATTGATAAAGTTCATGAAATGCAGGATGATCTGCAGCATTCAACTGTTTTTAATGATAATGAGATGTATGAGAACACGGCTAATTTTGATGAAATGTTCTGTTTTCACCATTGTGGTCACTATTTCCTGCAAGTACTCCATGTGCAGAATTTAATTAAACACAATGGAAACACTGGCCTACACCAGCGAAGGGTAGTTGAAAAGCATTTAGACAGAAGTTTGCATATTTTTCAGGTCATAATACAGCTAAAACAGAGTCTTATTTGTACAAATAAACACCCTCACGGGCTCAGTAAACTATGCTCACTAGCACCAAGCTGACATATTCTACATCCTTCATTTTCGAGCAGTCTGTACAACAGTTCGACTTTTGGAAATACAATGTTGATTTAAAATCCATTTGGGGAAGTAAAGATTGGCAGGATCAGAGAACTGTGGCTTTATTTAGAGCATGCCTTATACCACAGTAAATTATTTTCTTGAACAAAACTGTGCAGCAGACATCCTGTCTTGGCTTGGCTAAGATGAAAGATTCAAATACACCAAACATCCCCACATTTGCCTGGTTTGCAAGCTGGCAATAATTCACAAATTACATGGATGAAACATTAGACATCATGCTTCTTAATGGCTCATACAATTCTTCAGACACCAATCAAAGGGGATGGTTAGTGTGACCGTTAGCTACTAATGGATGTCAGACTTATTTTCTGGATGAGTTCCGCAGGTTTAATATCAGCAGGCCCGACCAAAGATACACACACTGACACATCATTCGGGGGTGGTAACAACTTACAGTGTTGGGAAGTTATGCCTTGATTGGCTAAAAACCTCAACATTGTCACAGGTGAAACACTTGTCCCTTCTTTCAGATGACATGGGATTACAGGACTTTTTACTAGGTCCTTGAAGACCAGGTTAAAAGCGCTTTTTTTAAGCAATATACAACGAAGTGTGGAAAAGTTCACAGCAGGAGGCTGCTGAGAGATTGCGCGAAATTGACAGGGCAAATATAGAAAGGGTTCTGGAAGTAGTAGGTAGTGGTATAACTACTCTGTCCACCAGAATTTAGTCTCTAGGAAACATAGTGTTCTCTGCAATTGCCATCACTCAGAGTGACATGTCTTCTTTACAACATGCAAAAGACACACAAATGATGGACGGAATGCGGAACAAATGAAAAATATTCACCCCCAGTCAAGAGATCTGGGTTAAATCCATCATTCTTTTTCTCACCATGCTGCCCCAGTTTAGACCCAGCCATATGTAAATCAGTCTTGACCCTGCTCCTCATGGGAACAGTCCAGCTAAAACAGCCAAGCCAGGTGCTCCCTGGACCAGAAACAAGTTACCAGGGAGGACCTGTCTTGGCAGTTAGGCGTGCCGTGCAAAAAATGATGGATTTAACCCAGACTTGTGACTGGGAGTGAATGTTTAATTTGTTTAGCATTCCGTCCTTCATCTGTTCTTTTTGCAATTGTCACCCTAAGTGGGAAAAGTATGCCCAGATGTGGGTCCCATGCTCGCTACGCCATCAGATTCAAGCTAGCCTGGCTGATGAGGGGTGACACCCCGAAACCGGTCCCAGAATGCTTGTATCTGGTCCAGGGAGGACCGGGCTTGGCAGTTCAGGCTGGACTGTTCCCATGGGTAGCAGGGTATAGACTGATTTGCATATGGCTGGGTCTAAAGTGGAATGGCGTGGCATGCAAAAAAATGATGGATTAACCCAGATCTGTGACTGGGGGTGAATGTTTGATTTATTCAGCATTCTGTCCATCATCTGTTCTTTTTTCTTTACAACATGGGCAGTCGCAGCTTAGAGCTAAAATGATAATGAGGTGGACTCTGCAGACACTTTGGACTGATTGCGTTCCATTGAAACATCCTAATGCTACTAGCTTGTTTTTGCCACATAACCATGTCATGGCAAAGAAGGACGCAACTTATACCATGTTACACATAGAGAAGCTAGAGAACAAACCATTTACTGTTGCTGAAATCCCTCCCACAGATTGGATAATCTACTGATTAATTTATCTTCCTTTTTTGCCATTTCACTTCCAATACTGCTTACCAAATTATCAAGTGGGCAGATATGAGGTGCTAAGAGAGGGTATCTACATGAGTCATGAATCTTACCTTTTAAATACCGATGTCGTAATAGGGAGACTGAGGTTTTTCTTAGCGGGACTGACTACGAGAGTACCTTGGGACCTTCCTTAGTTTGCAGTGAAGTTTATCTTCATGGCACATGTAATGCATCTAAGGCCAACTTGTCATGCTACTTGAAAGGTTCCCTGGCTTCTGTGATTCTTCCTGCTTTCAGATTAGTCTCAAATAGGAGTTACTTGATGCTGAATGATCAAGGCTGCTGTGGGATGAGACCGGGCATTGCCTATCTGGTTACGGTCTCTGTGATTGTGACTTGCTTGACAAAAGATCTGTTTACACCTGTAGTTAGAGATGGATGCTTTGGCCTTCAATAAAGCTTACAAATGTGTGGTTTGATGCTTTAAGCTGACTATAAGCTTTATTGTTCTAGAAAGATGTGACCTTAACATCTGCAAGGGATACATTTGCTCTTCAAGTTGCAATGTCCTCTTCTGAGATACAGCCACTACTCCTCACTAATTTTCCACACCATTTTGGGGAGCTAGTGCACCACATTTTTACCAAGTCTAATACAGCAGGAGTGGCACAGTTTTTTAAGTCTGTTGGCTCCGGGTTGGTTGGTACCTTCCAGGCAGTCTTTGGAATTATTCCAACTGTCATAGACTCTGTGCTTTCAGGTATTTTTGGAGGCTTACCACTTGTCTTGTTCCTAAGTGTTGGGACTGTGCTTTTAATTTTTCTGCTCTGCAGTGGATGTACAGTGCTTTGGCACGACCTAAGTTTAGGAACTGAACGACCATTGGTTCTTGTCCTTTCGTCCTGTCTGTCTACACTGCGTGCAGCCTGTTTTCTGTTGTCTGCTGTGCACTTTCGAGTGTGCCCTGGATATATGCTTAGGATCGCAATTGGTTCAGCCTCTGGACATTGCCCCACTGGTGGACCCGTTAATGGCCCACTTGTACTGTTGTCCCTCAAGCTTGCCATTGCTCCTGAATGCATAATATGAGCCCTCATGGGATGCTTTCGCTCCTGGTGATCTGGATCCTGGCTCATCATCTGCAGAATCAGCACCTACTGTTTCTCACTTAGCAGACGCTGAGGGGGCTGACTGGAACATCTTTGCTCTATAGATTTGATGTGCTGGGAGCCTCTGGGATCATCATCTGTGGTTGCTGAGAACAGCAATGTTTCAACTGCTCCTCAGAACATATTAACAATCTGGCAGTTTTGAGTTGTGGGAACAGTTTTTAATTCAGACTTGCTTTTAACAACCTATAGTTTTTAATTTGTTTTATCCACCAACTTTTAGCGCATTATTTAGAATTAACTTTTTAAATATGGCTTTCTGTTTGCTCTTATCATCAAACTAGCATAGGGCCTTTTTATAGTTTTAAGGATTTTATGCTTTTACGTACGTTTAGCATTGTATTTAGATAGCTTTATTTTAATCGTCTCACGTCCAAGGAGTGGGTGTCTAATGGCAGTATTAGAGCCGGTTAAGAAAGCGCCATTTTACATACACACGTTCTTAAGCCGCCTTCTTTCCTTAAATACCATGACATTTGACACACATTAATTTGGGTGCACATATGGTATAACATTCTTCTAACTCATTTTTGCTTACAACACCACTTCGTAGGCACTCTATCAAAACACTTTGTACATTCTGTACAAGGGCTAAGTTCAGTACAGAAGATGTTATTTGTTTTTGGCTGCTCGGCGACAAAGCTATCATAGTAGAATAAACAATAGCGACCTGACTGGAGCTTCTGCATGGTAACATGGAGGATGTTATTATACATATGACATCACACCTTTGTTTATCCGGAGGAGCATTGAGCTGCAACTGAGAGGTCGGTCTATGCCTGAATTCCAGCTCAGCTGATTCCTGTCACCTCATGCGAGGGATGCTGTCCAACTCTACCCCAAGACGGGCAGCTTTCTGACACTTACCCACAGGTACTTGGGAGTTAGACCACCCAACAGGGAATTGGCAGACACGAAAGGGTAGAATGTGCTAGGTAGGAGTACACTATATTAAAGTACTTGTATGCAAGCATATAGCTTTCTGTAATCAGCAAAATGGTTGAATTGTTCATCTTTTTCACCATTCTCCTAATGCTAATCACATTATTCTGTTTCCTCCTATTATTCATTGTAGCACATGTATTTTACTCAGGAATCACAATGCTTCAATAAGTATTGAAACCTCATACTGTGTGTTTCTTGTCTATCTCTTGGGTATGCATAAGTAACTGAGCGAAAGTGTTCCAGCTTTGTTACCAAGATTTTCTTGGGGAGCCAGGGCTGTCACGTTCTGAGGTTGCACATCCATTTGTTACCCTGTAAGGTTAGGAGTACAGATGGTGCAGTGTGAGCTAGCAGGAGAATAGGCCAACATACCCTGAGGGGTGCTCAGAATCAGTCTTGCACCAATCCAATGTTTATGCTGTCCAACAAACACACAGTTTTACTTGAGAAAGTACAAGCCAAACAACAGTGTAACCATATTGCATCCAGTATTAAAACATTATGCAATAACATTTATTTTCCACAGAAAAAAATGCCTCCATAATCCCCAATGAACCATCTGCTTCCACATCCACACACACATCAACATCCACACACACACACACACATCAACATACACGGACACACACACACATGTATACATAAATGTACACATGCATACAAAAAAATTAGAAACCTTTCAGTTACAACCGCTCACCTACACATGTGCAATTCCATGCTATCCACTCGTCAAAGTTCAGGGGCTGTATCATGCCATTTTTTGCACTGCACCAGATCAGAACGTGTCTGTGTGCTTCTTTTTGGCATCTTCATCACATACAGTAACTTGAAAAAAACACTTAAATAATGCATGTTTTGCTGACAACAGAGCTCGGAAACACAAAGTGCCAATTACTGCTCTCGATTACCGCACTGTCCTGGGACAAAACGTGCATTATTAACTCAGAGATTTTTCAAGTTAGTGTATATGCTGAAGATGCCAAAAAAAAGCACACAGGCCCCTTTAGCACCAAGGCAGTGCAGAAAATGGCATCATGATATGGCCCCTGATGTTCATTGAGTCAATTCTACATGTTACATCATTTCTTATGAACTGTTTAAAACCTCATGTGTTAAAAGTAATCATCTATTAGCCAAGATACTGGTATGGATGCTTTTCCATTTCTCATATGTTAATCAACATTACACAGTTTATTGGTACTCAACTAACTGGCAGTGTAAGGATACAGCACCTTAATTCCTTCTTGGTTAGTGTGTGCATTATGAATAGGGCTCCCAGTTTTATGGTATTTATTTTTTTGACATTTCCGACTGTCTTTATGCATATTTATTTTTTGCTAATGTTATCTGTATTTATCCATATTTATTTTAGGTTTTGTGAAAAACTGAAGTTGAAATTAGTTTATTTCCACATTTATGTAACCAATAAATGTACAGTCATGCCTGACAAGTTTCAATCATATGAACACCTACAGATGATAAATCAATGCACTAATATGAAAACATGAACATTGTAGTATTAAGGCTGTGCATATGTACTACTGTTTAAGTCTCTTCACTAAAATTCCTTTCTTTTTAACCCCTTACCTGTCAATCTGCACAGCTATTTGCCTGGCAGTCTTGACTGACAGCATTTAAAATCACACAAAAAGAATCAAATTTCTGTTTTTATCCACATTTAAAAATAAATACAGACAGGAAAAGAAATGGTTTTCTGCCTGTATTTATCTGTAAAAATCTGTAAAAACGGAAAACAGGGAGCCTTAATTATGAATATGACACTTTACTCCACACGCGTTTACAACGCGTGCCATTACCCCGCATTTTTACTCCGCAAAATCTTTTACAACGCAGGGCTTTACACCGCAGTCCATTACAACACAGTCATTGTCAGTTCTTAGGTAAGAACAGGCAACCCATTTTTTTGCTGTCCCAGGTCGCTGTTTTTCCCGCCCTCCCGCTCTCCCGCTTACCCCCTTCCCAGCACCCCACCCCCGTTCCCAGAATCTACTTATTGGAGGGTGCAGTTCGAAACCATTCAGTAGGTTTAGACCAGCTCCCCTGAGGTCAGTCACCACCTCCTGACTGCTACCAGCGGCGGACTCCTGCCCTGACCTGACAGCCAGCCAGCAGCACTA
Organism: Calotriton arnoldi; assembly: GCA_963921515.1. Taxonomy (NCBI): domain Eukaryota; kingdom Metazoa; phylum Chordata; class Amphibia; order Caudata; family Salamandridae; genus Calotriton; species Calotriton arnoldi. The sequence goes on from CAWUFW010007063.1 coordinate 149,314, forward strand.
AGTGCTGGTAAAGCAGCCCTACAGGCCCCAGCGCTGCTATCCCCTCAATGTCTCCAGTGCCTCCAGAAGCCTTGCCACCCATTTTTACTGCCATCCCAGACTGTCATTTTTCACACACTCCTGTTTCCCGCTCTCCCGCTTCCCCCTCCCCAGCACACCTCTCCCTCTCCCAGGACCTACATAATGGAGCCCGCAGAGGGCGCGCTGCTGGTGTGCCAAAGGCAAACCAGTCTGCGCCTATCTGTGCCTGGTTCATGCCCAGCACCAGGAGCCTTGGCCCTCTGCACTCGCACAGGTACTCTGCCACTGATCTTCGTACCCTAGACCCCGGATGCAACAACTGCTGCCTTGCCTCTACCTGCTCCACAGCGGGACCATTCACTTGTCTCTGCTGCCGCTTCACCTCCACTCCAGGAACGACCGCCCTCGTGGGATCCCACACTGGCCATCCTCACCGGCCGTGACCCCATCGGATCAACTCAGATGCCTCCTGATCAATGCCAGATTGCTGTGAAAACATGCTACCGAAGTCTGGGATGCCATTTTCACCCTCACCCCTGATGTGACTTTCATCACAGAGACCTGGCTCACCCCGCGTCAGCCCCAGACATCGCTGCTGCAACACCCAGCTGCTACAAGATGAAACTCTGTGACCACACCAAAAGAAATGGAGGGGGCATCGCACACAGGGAGGCAATCAGCTGGAAAACCACCGAAGACCGAACCACGCCATTTATGGAACACATGAATTTCCAGCTCCAAACCAAGGACAAAACCACCATCAGAGGCACCCTCATATACAAACCCTCAGGACCATGAACAGGCCTCAGGGACGCCATCACAGAATTCATCAACCCGCTCGCCACCGAATCCAAACACTTTGTCTTACCGGGAGACCTCAATTTTTACCTGGATGACCTCACAGACTGCAACTGCACCGACCTCCCGGAACGTATGGAAAACATCGGCCTCACGCAGTTGGTCTCAGACCCCACTCACAGAGCTGGACACACGCTGGACCTCATCTTCACATACAGCAACAGAATCAGACACAGCCAAATCACAGAACTCACTTGGTCCTATCATTCCATTGTACAATTTACCATAACCGGATCCCCTTGCCCCACCCCCAACCGACACCGCGCCCCTTTCAGCAGCTGCACCAAGGTCACTCAACAGCAATTGACCGATCCCTCAGCTTCTCCCAGCCCGACGCCTTCACCAAACCAGCCAGTAGAGAACTTCAACCCATGGATCCCCTGTGCCGCCAACCGAGGCGCCCCCACCAAACCTGCCACAATTAATGGACCCAGGAAACGAGCCAGCTGGTACACCCAGAACTCAGCATGGCAGATGCAAACAACTGGAAAGAAAATGGCACTGCAGCAGAAACTACACTGATCGAGCCATCTTCAAGTCTGCCCTCAACAACTACCACCACGTCCTTAAAGCCAAATAGACCAAGGAACTCATTGCCATCCTCCGAGCGTTCACCTGCCCATCAACCACAGAAAACTTGATCCCTTCCTAACAGGAAATCTGCCAGGTGTTGCTCTTGCAGACCACTTCCACAACAAGATAGCCACCATATACAGAAACTTCAATCCCCATGCCACCGACCTCCTCAGCATTCCCACTCCTGCAAAGACAGCCGCCGACCACCCGCTCACCACATGGGAACAACTCAGCACAGCGAACACCAAGGACTCAGGACCACCCACCGACCTGTGCCCCCAACGACTCTTAAACCTCGGAAGCGACAAGATCAGCCACAAGCTCACTACCAACCTCAACACATCCGTCACCACAGCCACCTTCCCCGACATCTGGAAACATTCAGAGGTCCAATCCCTCCTCAAGAAACCCTCTGCAAATCCCAACAACCTCCAGAACTATTGCCCCATCTCACTGCTCCTGTTTCCTGCCAAAGTCCTGGAGAGGTCCATCAACCTCCAACTCACCAAACACCTGGAGAGAAACAACCTTCTAGACCCCTCCCAATTAGGATTCACATCCAACCACAGCACTGAAAAGGCCCTAATCGCCATGACAGATGACATCCACACCCTACTAGATAGAGCGAAATCAGCTGCCCTGATCCTTCGACACCATCTCCCACCACACACTCATAAATGGACTGCACTAGAGTGGAATCGAAGATAACGCGCTTAGATGGATGGCATCCTTCCTCGCTGGCGCACACAGAAGATACGTCTCCCTTCCTTCACCTCACAGCCAAAGCACACCATCCGCAGTGTCCAGCTAGACTTGTCCATCAGTCCTGCCCTCTTCAACATCTACCGTGGAGAAACCATGACCCTGATCCTCCTCAACCTCTCCACGGTGCTCCCAAAACACCTTCATCAACAGACTCCACAACATAGGCATACAGCAAGACGCACTCAAGTAGATTGCCTCCTTCCTCACAGGATGCACGCAGAGCATCTGACTGCCTCCCTTCACCTCTGCATCAAAGACATATGCGGCGTACCACAAGGATCATCCCTCAGCCCCACCCTGTTCAACATCTACATGACCCCCCCTCGCAGATGCCGTCAGATCCTATGGACTCAACATAATCTCCTACACAGATGACACTCAACTTATCCTGTTGCTCACCGAGGACCCCTCCAATGCCAAAACCAACTTTTGAAACGCCATGACCTACATAGCCGAATGGATGAGAGACAACTGCCTTCACCTCAACTCCGTCACAACTGAAGTACTGATCTTCTGGAAGAACACTTACACATGGGACCACAGCTGGTGGCTCGCAGAACTTGGACCCACACTGACCGACTACACACGCAACCTTGGCATCATCCCCGACAGCCAACTAAGGATGAAACGACAACTTAACACAATTGCCTCCTCTTGCTTCCACGCACTTCACATGCTCCACAAAATCTTCAGATGGATCCCAACCAACACCAGAAAGACTGTCACTGAGGCCCTCTTCACCAGCCACCTCGACTATGGCAACGTCCTCTACACCGGCATCTCCACCCAGCTCCTCAGAAGACTCCAGACCATACAAAATGCTGCAGCCACTCTTCCTGGATCCCCCCAAACGAACCCCACATCGCCCATCACCTGAAAGACCTCCACTGTCTTCCCATCAAGAAAAGATGCCAGTTTACCTATACCTGACCGAAAATTATTATTCGCAGGGCCACCTAGGAATCTGCTTTTGGGTAAGCATGATGCCGTAAAAGCCACACAGTGAACTCACACCTCTGCTTTATAACACACACCTGACGCTGCCTTTTAAATCAATCCGTAGGCTGCCATCTCTCCCCCCCTCCTGCCCTGAGGAAGACCCGCCTGGACGCACTTTCACTTCTTGCGCAATACACAGGGTCGAAACGTCGGCGTATTGTATATGTCTACACAACGCTTATGATCACAGTCCCATTCATCATTGGATCATTAAGCATATGTGCTAATAATAAGGACATCTATGAAATCTTTCTCCCTCCCCTCCCCATTTTTTACACAATTGTTTCTGTGTATAGTGGACTATATTTATCACCATTCACCACATGTCACTATTTCACCACAGTCACGTACTTCACATTGCAATTGAAATTGTAAATTGCGACAGCCTTCTTTATTTCTTTATTATTTTAAATTTTCTCTTAATACATTATTGATTCAAAAAAAATTTCGTGTGTGTTATATCTCTATTTGTTTTTCTTTGTAAATCATTTATATTTGTTGTAAGTAAGCTGTTGCTACTTGTCCTAAGTAATTGATACCCCAACAGAACCATTTTTCTCTTTAAAAAACGTATACCCAGGTTCTGAGGGACACCGGGTTGCCCCATTACGTTTACCACTTCACCTCAACTCCATCACAACTGAAGTACTGATCTTCTGGAAGAACACTTACACATGGGACCACAGCTGGTGGCTCGCAGAACTTGGACCCACACTGACCGAACACACACGCAACCTTGGCATCATCCCCGACAGCCAACTAAGGATGAAACTACAACTTAACACAATTGCCTCCTCTTGCTTCCACGCACTTCACATGCTCCACAAAATCTTCAGATGGATCCCAACCAACACCAGAAAGACTGTCACTGAGGCCCTCTTCACCAGCCACCTCGACTATGGCAACGTCCTCTACACCGGCATCTCCACCCAGCTCCTCAGAAGACTCCAGACCATACAAAATGCTGCAGCCACTCTTCCTGGATCCCCCCAAACGAACCCCACATCGCACATCACCTGAAAGACCTCCACTGTCTTCCCATCAAGAAAAGATGCCAGTTCAAGTTACTCACGCACGCCTACAAAGCCCTCCATGACCTAGGACCTACCTACCTCAAACATCAACTTAACTTCCACCAACCCGCTAGACACCTGTGCTCCTCTTCACGTGCCCTCGCACACACACCCCCCACATCCATCGCAGCTGCAGCGGTGGCTGCTCCTTCTCCTTCATTGCTGCTAAGACCTGGAACGACCTTCCTCTCCAGCTCCATACAGCCCCCTCGCTGGCAGACTTCAGATAGAGACTCAAGACCTGGCTCCTCGACGGACACACAGCACCCAGATACCTTTAGGGGTGACAGTGGTGCGCTCTACAAATTATGTTTGATTGATTAATTGATTGATTTCTCTTCGTTGTGCCATTCTAAAGCCTGCGCATGGTGTTAGATTTTGCCATTGCCTCAGAGTTCCAGGTCCTTGTAAATCTGGGGCAGTGTCAAAAAGCAATGGGTGTTGTGGTGAAACGCCCACAATAACACCCATTGTACGGCCCTTTCACGCAGATACCTGTGTTAACCGCTTAACCGCGGCGGCAATTCCGCCGCGGTGCGGAGGTTTAGCGGAGTGGGCGGGGCCGCGTCGGCCAACGGACGTTCGCAGCACTACAGAGGTAGTGCTCGCGACGGCCGTTGGCCGACGGACACACGCAACAGGTTAAAGGGTACCATATTTACAAAGCGGCATTACGCCACAAAAAGTGGCTTAATGCCTCTTTGTAAATATGGTGCAGGGCATTGCACCACCGGAACGTCTAAAAAAGTGACGTTCTGGTGGAGCAATCCCCTTGTAAATATGCCCACTTGTCTCGAAGACAACAGATGCTTTGTCCATTGTTCCAGAAATATAACATAAGGCATTGCAATGATCTTGTGTCAGCAGACGGAAGCACCATGTATATTTTGCCAGTGGCATCTTACATTGCCTCTGCCTTGAGTCTCAGGGGAACTGGTTGACGCAAACCTCCTTATAACATTTCCATCGTCTAGAAATTATGTTGCTTAATCTATGTTTGACCATTGTTGCTTTTAATAGAATAATATCTATTTATTGCCAAATGATTCACAGTGTTTTAAATGTGTGGTTTCTCACATTGGTTGCCATGGACTTATGACTATTACGATTTGTAAATGATCCGATAATATAAAGCCTCATCTGAATTTAATATGTGACCAATCAATTGTTTTTATCTGAATGGTATCTATTTATAGGTAATGACTTTAATTTTTAGCTCTATATCTTTTCAAGCTGAGACAATTACCAAGTAAATACATCTTGAAATTGGCATTGTTCAGGGAGAAGATTCAGAACCAAAGATGAGTTTAGACGTCACTGGTGAGAAAGAAGCTTCATGATCAATAACCCCGCTGGCAAATGATGCTGTGAGCAATTGTATTATTATTATTAGATTCATTGTGATCTATTTAAATTGCATTCTTGCTCATTCCAGCTTTCTTCTAACTAGGGTTTAGAGTGTTTGGATGTGTGCCATTTTATCAGAGCAAATTATGAAAATAACTTCAGCATCGTTAAATACATATGAAGACAGAGCACGTTTTAGGTAATGGTGCACTGGATAGTCACACGTCCCTGTTCTCGTGCAGCTCTCCTCTCTGTCTTGGGTTCATTGACATCCTGCTCTCACCACTTCTTTTTTAACACACTGGCTCACTTTTTTATTCTTTGTCTGATGCAAGAACATCACTTCATTACCCATTCATGTTGAACTACTCTGCATCTTCCGCTTGCCACAGGCTTATTCGGTACTGCATTCGGATGTGTGTTTAGGGAGATGGGAGAGGTGGGGGCTAGCAGCGAGCTCCCAGGGTGGTCCTCAGAAAACATTATCAGCATTGTTCAAGATCTCTAATTAAACATGGTGTGGCGTACTCCAGGGAGGCGTACAACCTGCCAGCGATGCAACCTCTGCCCATGTCTTACACTGAATCAGCACCGCTACAGCACGTCTTCTACCCGAGGTGTTTCTGCACTTGAGCTACGTGGGGAATTGCTCTGACTCAGGCATGTGAGGGGAAAGTTAACAGTTTCGTTGCTTCCTTTTCAAGCTCCAGAGGTGGTTTACAGTGTGCGCCTTAACACTTTAGAATCTTTCAACACTCGCTTTACATAGTTCACAGGGCACAATGAAGAAATAAGCAAAGACCACATACTCAGAGGACTCAGTTTCGAGTGTCTTGCATTTTTGGAACGCCTGCCTAAACACCAGCTTGCATTGGGTTCGCAATTACAAGATGTGCAGAGTTTGCCGCAATCGGTAATTACCGGGCATTAAAAAGTCAGCACCTTGCGTTTTCCTCTAGTAGATGTCACCAGATAGTTACATTGGGAAATTGCCCGAGAAAACACCTGGACATGCGAATTTTTGGGCAGAAGAACTAAATTTATAATAGGTGATCAACATCACACCTGTTAAATCCAAACCCCAGGGTATCACATGCGCTATAAGTATAACATTGAGCCAAGACCAGAGCGTATGATCACTCTGATAGCATGACGATCATTGTCATGGAAGTTAAATCGATGATGACTTGGTGGAGGTAATTAAAATCAGTGCATAATATACGGTTTCTGTTTGTCTACACAGGAGACACATTGCCACCTCAGTACTGCTGTTTTCAAACATTAGAATATTGAACAATGCATAGCACATCTCTCATTGTGTGTGGACTATTGACACCGACATGTTAAAAACCCGCTCCCATATATGGGCCTGTGGAAAGTATCAGCATGGATGACCCACCGAGGTTCCAGGCAGGCACTGTGGCATTAAAGTTGTCTACACTGGTTTTGTGGAGCACACATGAGGAAGTATTACTATGTCACATGGTCAGGATAGGCCTGGTAAGGAACACCACCATATACATGCTCATGTTTCTTCAGTTGCCTTCTCTTTTACACACAATGGGGGATATTTACAACAGAAGTGGCGAACTGTGTCGTTAGCCTCCTTGGCTTAACGACACGCTCTGCCACTTCAGAAACGCAGGGCTGCACATATTTACAAGAATATGGTGCAGCCCTGCGCTTCCCCCTGCGTTGGCGATACACTTAGCAGTGTAGAGCCAATGCAGGCACCCTTGCACCATAATGCAAGGGTGTCTGCGTGCAGGGGAAGATTGTTTGATGCACAGGATGGTCCCCCTTCCTGCACATAAACAATCTTGAAATGCCGTTTGGTCACTTCTATGTGTGCTGCTTAACCGCTTAACCGCGGCGCAAATTCCGCCGCGGTGCGGCTGTTTGATTAAGTGGGCGGGGCCGCGTCGGCCAACGGACGTGCGCAGCACTACGGAGGTAGTGCTCGCGACGGCCGTTGGCCGACGGGCGCAGCGAAAGGGTTAATGCAGCACACATAAAAGATACAAAATGTAATTTTTTTTTAAAGATTGTGTATGTGCAGGAAGGGTCACCTTCCTGAACATAAACAATCCAAGGCGTTTTGCTTTTTCCACGTGTGCTGCACAAGGCAGCAGACATGGAAAAAGCAAAAACGAGGAGAAATAAAGCATTCTCCTTGTTTCGCCAAGGTGAGACCAGGTTTTCCGTGGTCTTAATTTTGGCACTGCCTCCTATTTATGCTGCCCTTGTAAATAGGGGGCATCGTCAAAATCAATGGGTGTTGCGGTGGAAAGCCCATCGCAACACCCACTGCCCAACCCAAAGTGAAGTTCCCATGGCGATAGGGGCTTGTAAATATGCACCAATTACTTTTAACATACATTTGCATGTGTGACAATGCAGGATAAGATTCTCTAAATCAGCATTGCTTATATTTCCACTTTGTAGGCACACTATCACGACACTGTGAACATTCAGTACAAGGGATAATTTTCACTGTGCAAATGTCATTGTCGTTATTGTCCGGTAGGCGACAAAGCTATCAAACTAGAATAAACAATTGTGCCCTGACTGGGGTTTCGATGGCCACATGGGTGCTGTTTATTATATATTCAGAACCACTTCCTTGTTTAAAGCAGAGGAGCAATCAGCTGCCACTGCGAGGTCACTGCATGCTGAAATTCCAGCTCAGCTGATTCCTGTTTTCCAACTTGAGGGATATCCAGCTCTACACCAAGCCGGACAGCCTGATGACACTTACCCGCAGGTAATGGGGAGTCAGATCACCCGGCAGGGATTTGGCAGATCACCCACTCTAGGCAAGACTAGGTTAGGGAGCACTAGGTAGGAGTACACTAGATATAGTATTTATATGCGAGCATATTTTCACTGCTTTAGCACAATGGTGGAATTATTCATCTTTTTTGCTATTCTCATAATGCTAATCACGCTAATTTGTTTCATTCTACCGATTAATGCACGTATTTTATACAAGAATCACAATGCGTCAATAAATATTGAAATAGCTTGCTGAGTATTTCTTGTGTATTTCTTTGGTTATTCATGAGAGTCCAAACAAAAGGGTTCTAGATCTGTTACCATGATTTGCTTGGCGGATCAGGGTTGTCATGTTCTAAGGTTGCACACACATTTGTTATCCTGTAAGCTTATGGCTGCAGATGATATACTGTGAGCTAGCAGGACTATAGGCCAACATATCCTGAGGGTGTGCATGGAATCAGTCTGGCACAATCCTGACATTTATGTTGTCCAACAAACGCACAGTTTTACTGGAGAGGTTCAAGCCATACGACAACTCGACACTCTTAAAAGGAAAATGGTGAGGAAACATAGATACCACTGGTCTGAAAAACAGAACTGCAGCATAAAGTAGAACTTACTGAGCATTATCAATTCTCTGGTGGACAAGCAGACAAGGCCTACCTCAATGGAGGTGGTATGGGTCTGTTTTATTTACAGTGAAACACAATAACCACAGTTACAATAAAGTATGACTGCTAAGCCAAGGTTGCCTGTTGGACATTTTTTGTAACAACTTGCTTAGCTAAATATATTTACAGAATAAAAAGGATTCAGAAAATAGAAAGCTCACATAACGCAATGCACAAATACAATACTGTAATCACACAGTGAAACGGGTAATCCCACAAGAATAACAATTATCTTATGTAGAAACAAGGAATCATTTAATGAGTATGGTATTAACACTATGCAGCAAAGAAATCAGGACCTCTTGCTAAACACTCTACATAATGTTTGTGAAGCAGTAATGTTTATTGCCCTATAACATTTGCAAAGCTCTAATCATGTCAAAGATCTAATGTTTGCAAATCTCTGAATATTTGTTACATAGAAAAACTGAAACAACACAATGCAAACAAAACTTGAAATTACAGTTACACATGGGGTTGCACACCCCAGTAAATAACACAATATTATAAGTAAGATGATCATAATCTCCTGCCAAAACTGTTACTTTGCAGCAACTGCAAAACAGTCACAATTAAGAGCCCTAAATGTTTTTGAACATATAAACCAAATCCTCCCTGGTGGCACTAGGCATCAGTAAAGTAATACTATAATGCTATCAGCTGGAGCTACCCTCTTCAGACAAAATGGTTGTTAAGACAAATTGGGATCTCCCACTCAGAGTTTACTTAAAGAAAAACCACGAAAGCACTATTTTGTAGCATGAGGGGTCCAAATGGATTTGAGGACTCACAAACAGAAAATAAAAATGCAGGCAAACTTTCAGGAACAATCTAAAAGATGGTAGAGATGACACAGGTGCACAGTGTGTCACAGACTTTTGCTTTTACAAGAAGTGCTTAGCAATGGTTCTATTTTAGACGGATTAAAAAATAATGGCGTACCATCTTTGTGAAATGAGAAATCAGAATCCAGAATGACACCCAGGTTTTACTCCATAGTCACTGCCTTCAAGGAGGACCAAGAACAATAAGATATTCAAATGACGGGTTCACTGATGGGTAGAGACCAAAAGTTGAATTTCTGTCTTCCTGGCATTGAGAAGAGGTAGTTTGGAGACATCCATGTTTTTATGTACCAAGGACAAACTGAGGCTTAATTGATGTCGGTTAAGTCCTACTGCAGATTCAGAATGATCATGTCCGTGGTGTACATTTGTAATGTAGACCAGGGCAACAATAATAGGAGCTGAAGGGATCATATAAAAGTTGAATAACTTGTTGAAGAGGCCTGATCCTGAGGGATACCAGGTTTTAAGGTAGATGTGAATCGCCCTCATTGGCCCCCATAGTTGGTTAAAGATGAGCTAGTGCAGTGCAGGGTTGTGCAAGGTACTGCTGATCTAAGCAGCCACAAAGCAACCCCTAGTATCAAAGGCCGATGAGCAAATTGATCCCATCTCACATGTCCAACAACTGCTCACAGATATCTAAAACTGATGACTCTCTCACAAAAGAGGAGTTATTATGAAGGTACTCCTGTTTCTGAACTGTGGCTGCTGTCTCTGCTGTTTTACCTAACAAAACAGACAGAGAAACTAGGTCAAACTGGTGAAATTCTGAAGTTGGTGAAACTGAGTAGGTAGCGAGGTGACTCTCATAGGGCTAAAACTAATAAATCTTTCCCCATAAATCAGCAATATTATGACAGAAGAAACCCCATACACTTGTTGACAAGAAGTCACTGCAGATTATACATTCTCTGTGGTAGAAGCTAGATATCTATTGGTGTTAAACAATACCTGGGTGCAATTATATGCCAGATCACATTGGCAGCTTAAATAGTTGTCCTATTCAAAGACTTATGGGCCTTGTATATTTATCTATCTGCATCAGACTTACTTGGAGCTACACCATCTCCGTTCTAGTTGACTTTAACCATTTGTTTTAACAGAATTATTTCTCTATGGAACCATGAATATAGGTACCTTCCCAGGTGAATCATTCGTTTGATTGTTAATGTGGCAAGTGCATTTAGGGTAAGCTCACATTTATCTCACATTGATTAGCAGTTACCACAGGTCTTTTATAGAAATCTGATTAATGAATATAACTTGTTTTTCTGGCATATCGGTTCTCTAGTGATTGACTTCAAACATCTTGTCAATGTATACACTGGTTGAGAGAGGCACAATTCTCTTTGATTAGGCAGAGGAGTCACATTTGATAACTTAATTGAAGTATAATCAGTCCATGATGACAGAGTTTATACTCCAAAGGGTTTTATAATTAGTCAGCATTATGAGCAGGACCCTCTGTGGACTGGAGCAATCAGAATTCAACAGGACTAAAAACGCTCTCTTTAGAAAATAGTTGTCGCAAAACAGAGGTAAAACGAGAGAAATCTACTTCTTCAGTCCATTTTGCTGTGAGCTGTTCAAAGAAAATATGTCGACAGGGATACATTTTAGAGCAAGCAAAATGATTACAAGATGATTATTGCCACCCATCCAACCCTCAGGTCTTGTGAGTCAGTGCATAATGCTTTAACAGATTTAAAGCGGGTGCTACTCAAAATTGCCAGTGGACTTTCTGTGAACCTTGTTTCCATTGCTGCACACAAGTGAATGTCCAGCCATCAGGGAAATGGAGGGGTATATATTAACGGTGATTTAGTAAGCTATGGTGACTTAGAAAGGATCAACGCATTTTTTGTATGAGAATCTCAGTGAGAGTGATGGTCAGGGGTGTTTAATAAGATCAACAACCTAAGTTGGAGATGGGATGGCTTTGAAAACCACAGTAAGACGTTTATATTGAGCACAATAATCAGCAACGAGCAATCTGGCTTGATATCTCTGTTGAGATTTTGGAGTCTGAGCAGGTGGAATAGAACTGTTGGGGCAAATGCTATTACTTTACCTAAAGGGGGAGAAGAGTTTTGGGATAGGCCCTTCAGCAAGATGTGGCAGTAAACCGAACTACTCATTACAATTGTGTTGATTAGTGATTTGCCAGTGGGAAAGTAGGAGTAAGCATTTTTTCTAATATTGTAAAGTTGCAAAGGAGCCAGTCAAGGAAATGAAACTCTCTAAATATTATGTTGAATTTGACCCTGAGAGTCAAATCAGAGATGCTGTTGGTGAAAGAGTTAGAAGAAAAGAAGATGGAAGTGGACTGGGTGGCAGGGGCATGGGATGCAGCAAAGTAGATTTCTGATTTATTTGCTGAGCTTAGTATCAGGTGGCCATACACTGCTTGAAGGCCGCCTGTCAGTTGGTTACTTTTGTGAGAAGCTAAGGAGTGAAAGAGTGAAAATTGAGAAGGATTAGGCAGTCATCAAGACTAAAGAGGAGATCATGTCTTGAAGTGATGTGGTGGTGAAGAGGATTAGCTTAGTACTGATGCTTGAGGGATGACTACGAGAAGGAAAAGCAGAAGCTTGAAGTACCTTACAGCAGTAGGCTAGCAAGGGAAAGATTTACACATAGTACCATGAATGTTACTTAGGAATACATTGATCATATGATTATGCCTATTCTATTGATGTGTGATTCAGGGCCAATGAAGAGTCTTTCATGCAGGGAAGCCATCTCAATTCATCACGCTGGTTCGATGAGAGTCATTTATTACTCAAAGAGAGCAAAATGAAGTCAAGAAAGTACTGAACAATAGCTAAAGACAGAAGAAAGTATGTGGAAGAGGCCCAGCATCTTTTTTTCCCACTCTCCATGTGGTAGGAATAGTGACTGAGATTATTCAGTAAGCAAGCCAGGCTCTTCACCTGGCTTCTAGTTAATCAGACTGCATGGATTCATATCCCATCTTTGAAAATGTATAAACAGAAATAATAACTGTCTTAGTACAGTAGAGCTCCTTCATCTGGGGCCACATTACAGAAAGTGCTCTGAGGCGCTACGGTCATATGTGTTCAATGCTTGTGCCCTGGAGTTCTTGAATATAAAAGGGACAGCAGAGGCTTGTGTGTTCCCTTCTTTCACACAGATTGAGTTGGTGCATATTTTGTACTGTTACAATCACAATGGTGCGTTCTCTCACTTGCTTGGGGACGTGGCCCCAGACATATGAGGGAACACTTTTTCTTTGTGCACATGCTGTATTTCAGATGTGAAGGCAGAGGTAAAGAAGCTATCAGGAGGGGCACTGACTGTGCTCCACATAGAGGTGATACACAGTCAATGCTCACCGTGAGAGCACCCATACGGAGGGACCCACAGGTGCCAGTGCAGCCTCCTAGTAGTTCCTCTTTCAATACAGATAGTTGGCCTCCAGTGAAAGACGGAGCTGCAATTTCTAGCTATGGCCCTGTCTTTGGCTAATGCTGTCTCCTCAGTGCAGGCGCAAACTGTCAGAGTTCATGCCTGCTCTGAGGACAGCATTTTATGCGTAATTGAGCGCATTGCCCCAATCTGCATCTAACGCACCTATTTAACGGTGCACTGCAGCACAAACAGGGATATTGTACACAATATTTAATTGAGAACTATGTTGTCATTGTGAGTGTCATCATGTCAGGACAGTTAAAAGGGGCTGACTAATGAGTAGTGTGTAGGTGATTTTTTCAGAGTTAGTAACTTCGCGTCATTAGAATACTAGAAGCTCATGATTAAGATAAAACATATTTACATGTTGTATGTTCTCAGAGTGGTCATTCCTGGTGAGCATGATTGACATTAAAAACATCTTCAATTTTCTAGAGTCATTCAATGTGCATGGCTGCATTCCTCGCTGATGCAGCTTAAATTTTTTGTTTAACAATACAGTACAACTTAATATTTCTTCTGTGTGGCTCCCGTACTCAGTAGGATTGCAAACCATTATATAAAACACATTGTACAAAAACTTGCATTTATAGAAACATCCAAGTGATTTAGGTGTGCAAGTCTTATGCACGAAGTTGGTAAAGGAATGTTAATACACTCAAGAGTGAATAGACCCAGTATGTGCAGTATAGTGAAAGGGCCAGACGCATCCAATAAAGTTAGCAAGTAAGTCTCTAAGAAGTAGACAATACAGTGGGTATACGCACTTGTATGGATTTAAAATAAGATAACAACTTTAGAAGATCAAAGTGTTGGTCAGGGTCAGTGGATACGGGTACTGTTCTTACTCAGAGTATTTAAATAAAGGTCAAAAGAGGCGGAGAGCAGCGGTGTTTTCAACTTGGAAGTACAATCATAGGGTCAAGAATAACTCTTTCTCAAAGAGTGGATAAAAGCTACAGACAAAGCCATAATGCTAAAGGAAAGCAGCCGCAGAGGTATACTTGCAACTGTTAATTTAGTTTACAATTCTATAGGAAATAAAATAAAACAGAAAATCCAGACAGTGATAGGATGAGATGTAATAATGAAAGAAAAGGAGGAAGCAGCAGAAAGGCTTACCTCAGGTGGGACCGCAGTACTGCAAATACTGCTCTGTCATAAAATGAGTTACGGCAGACATGCGGAAGAAATACAAAGGTGATGCATCCGAATTAGTGCATTGTATCATCTGTATGTATCTATGTGGTGCCTGTACAGCACAAACCTAGCTAAAGGCAGCAGAGAACTGTACTGGGGTAAAGTAATTGAACAGTTGCATCTAGTGGCGGCCACCACAAAACTCAAGTGGGGAGGAGGAGTTTACGGGGGATAAGGGAAATAATTTGAATTTTTTTAAAAAGTACCTGTTCTGACACTGCCCGCCGCCTCTGTGCTCCTCTTCTCTCCTGATGGTGTCCCAGCAGTTCCTGGGACACCAGCACAGGCTCCCCACCCAATCCCAGCGCTGCTCTCAATAGCATGAGAGAAGCACCAGGATTGGTCAGAGCAGCTTGGTTTGTCCCTCAAACAGTGCCTGGGAGTCTGTGCTGTTTCTCCAACCTGGCTGTGCAGCACAGCTGGGATGGAGAAACCTAAGTGCGCATGACAGTTGGGCCGGCCTAAGACGGCCGGCCAATCTGTCATGCGCACTTACATTGTGCACTACTCCTCCCCTGCTGGCTGTGACGGCAGCCAAGCCCCGCTCCGCCCAGACTAGGCTGGCTTTAGAGGGAAACGGGAAAAATAAAATGATAACAAAAACAATTTATTATCATTTTATTTTTCCTGGTTCCCTCAGCTGGCTCTCAGCAGGGGAGGCAACGCTTCCCCGCCATAGCGGAGGAGCCGCCTCTGGTTGCATCGTGACTGGCAGAGATGGTTCCGACATAAAGACAGATTCTGTCTGCTTTCTAGAGGATTGCAAAATGGCTGACCCTGAAGCTTTATTGAACTGGAGATCCTGCATGCTGAGGGAACAGAGCTCTAGCGGATTTGCCTTTCTTGTGTTTATAATTAGAAAACGATGGTTGCAGTGGTTGATTAAGACTATCACTATTGTACTGAAGCATGCCTGTGATGAGCAGCTAGCCAAGGATTGTCTGCAGTCAGTGGCCGCCTCTGGTCAATCAGTTCAAAAGTTACGTCCACAGAGAAGAGCAGTGAACGATGGCAGACCAGTTCTACTAGTAACAAAGGGAAATAACCTCTCTTGGCATCAGATCTACCCCCTTATGTTGGTTCTATGTAAGCATTAAGTATTCACAAGTTACTGTTTTGGTTCTACTGCTGTGACTTTGTTTTTCGGGATGTATAGGCGGAGGAGACAATTCCGCCGTGACGTGATCCCCTTTTGTTAACTGTGACCTGCATCATGGTCTTATATTTTTTCACTTAAACTCTTATTTCTTCAGTTTATCTCTAAACTTGCATTAAGATGTACAATTTCCAACATTGTTGGCAAGGAAGGGGTTACTCTGATGACCTTTTCCATATGCTTTCTGCACACAGGGATTTGTGTCACTGATTGCTATTTAAAAGGGATTTAGCATTGGAAAGTTGATTTCTTACTCATTGATCGCAGTGCTTTCCTTCTCAGCCCCCATAATGTTCACCACACTGGGCCAGTGCCTTTTCATTCCCTCTCTCCTCCTATCCTTCACTCTCCTGACCCTTCCTCTCCTAACCCTGTGACCAAGTCATTATCCTCAAAACACAGGTGTTGTGTAATTAGAGGGAATTTGTGTGAACAGTGGGTCACTCAGAGACTCACTCTGCTCACTGTATCACAGGCCCTCATGCTAATCCTAAAAAGGCACCCCAATGGGATGGAAGATTACCAGCTTTGTGCATTTATCCACTGCCCCTTCCCCGCCGCCAAACCATCTCCTCAGTGGTCTGTTTCCGAGGCCGAGTCAGTCCCCTCCGGTAATCAGGGGGTTAACAGGCATCCTAGCACTGATCTGTGCGTATTGACGCTCGTATTATGCCCACTTGGACTCCCTGACGAACGGTATCGAAAGCAGATAAAGAAGACAAATGGCGCAGACCCTTCAGACAAGGTTAAGAGCGCAAGGTCAAGACTCAGCCAAGAGCCACCAGTCTCCGATCATAAAGAAATCGAAGAAACATAATTCATAAAAGTGGCTGGCGAGGCCGCCGCGAGAGGGAGGCCCGGGCCGGCGCTAAACAGAAAACTGATCCGATCCATTATTCCGCTTATTAGACTCTCTCCGCTGCTACAAAAGGTAATTTCGTTCATTACCCATTCGGTGCAGAATTATTATCTATCATAGGAAGGTCTATCCTTTAATCCTTGGGGAAAATGAAAAGGAAAACAAATCTATAAACAGCAAAAAAAAAATATATATGCGGCTGTAAAAGATCGCTCATCCTTCGCGCCAGGAATCAATATCAGGTATCTTTACTTTGCAAATGATAAATTACTCACCCTTTGGCCAAGCGACTCGCGCCGCCAAGGAAGCGCCGGGCCCAGAAGCCAGCGTTCAGTAAGAGAGAAGAGAGGCAATTTTTAAAGGATTATATATTTTGCATGCATAATCGATGCAAAGCCCTTAAACCAGTAACAAATGGCGTGAGGCTGGAAATATTCAGCATTTTTATGAAAGTACCTTTAAACATGAGAGAATTGTGTACAGTAGAATTTTACTACCTACACAAGAAAGGTATGAATATGGTATCAGATACCACAATCATAGAAGCAGGACTCTGATTTTACATCAGTTTGGGGCACGGAATTATTTAATTGACAGCGCTCACCAATCTAGAAACCCCAGATAATGAGACAATATGGTTAATTCAATGCAACTACTACTGTAACATTTGTGTTAAATAGGCCTGGGTGAAATTTGAATTATGCTGGCATAATTATGGCAATTTCGCATTATTGGACATATTTACGGGAATAGTGGCCAGGGCAGCACAGCAAGTTACCTAGTTGCGCTGCCCTGCATCACAGGGAAAGGGCAGGAATCAGCGTCGGAGTGGCCATAGCGGGCACCGGGCGTTTCCCCGGTAGGCCGCTAAGGTGGGGGCTGGTTTTGGGCCCCTGGGGGGCCGTTTTTGTTACCGGGGGTCGGCAATATCGGCCCCCTGTAACAAAATCGTCCGAAACCGGCCCTCGCAAACTGCTCGGCTGCACTCCCCCTCACCCGGGGGGGGGGGGGTAAATGGGTGGCTGAGCAGTTTGCCAGGGCCGGTTTCTGTTCCCAGTCTGGCCCTGGCAGGAATGCTCTGTATTTATCCAGTACAGCACATTCCTGGTCTTTCCTCCTGCGCTGGCGCGGTATTGGCAGCCTAGCGCCAGCACAGGCACCTTTGCACCATGGTGTAAGGGTGCCTGTGTTGTAGGCAGAACTGTTTTTGCGCAGGAAGGGTCACAAAAACAATCCACAGAGGCGTATTCCTCTTTCTATGTGTGCTACACAATGCAGCACACATGGAAAGAGGAAAAGACGTGAAGAAATAAAGATACTTCTCCTCAATATGACTCACCTGAGAGGCGAATTTTTTTGGTGCATTACCAGGTTTACCAGGTTTGGCAAATCTGGGAATGTGTCAAAAATCGTGGGATTTGCGTGGGAACACCCCCCGCAATGTCCATGGAATGCCTCCCTTGCGCAGAGTAATGCAACGCAGCAATTTGCACTGCGTTGCATTACTCCATATTTTTGAAGCTATTAAAAGCCACGCAAAGTGGCTTTGCGCGGCTTCATCAATACTACTTAGAGGTTTGCGTCGTGCTTCTATCATGTTGTATGGTGCAAGCAGGACGCAAAGCCCTCATAAATATGCTCCTACGTTTGTTACTTTAAATTCACGAAATGATGCCATTTTGCCACTTTGCATGTATATGTGCCATTTCACGCAAAAAAAGTATCGCTTATGTGCAATTTGCAGTAAGAATTTCCAGCAAACGCACAGGAAAAACAGACTGTCGTTCTTTTGTTTAAATGCAACCTTTCGCTAAACATTGATGCAAAGATGGATTCAGGGCTAAATTTTAGAGCAAAATGCTGTATTTGCATTTTGTATAACTATTTGTAATTTCGCATAATTTGTTGTAATTTCACATAATTATGCAAAAGTAAATTAGGTGATTTCCCATGACCCTAGTGTTAACAAAATTGCTTTCTGCTAGAGTTTGCTATTTCTGCACGGGAGCATATGAAAACTTGCCTGTCTCTGGGTTGAGTCGCTCCTCTCTTAAAACCGGGACATGTGCTAAATTTCCTGAAATTTGTTGGGACAGATGGTGAGAAACTGGGACAGCTCTGTTAAATCCAGGGCACCTGGTCACCATAATTATGTGTTAACACTTGCTGTGTATTGCTTTCATAGGATGTCATTATTTAAAACAAGTGCTTCTGCCTGCTGTTGTCAACTGCTGTGACTTAATTGCAATTGAAAGTAAAGGTGTTTGGCAACTGTTGTGACTTCCCAGGGACATCAGCTGCCTGCCACCGCCTCCGCTGGGCCTCCTCAGATAGAGGAATGTGGGTGTAGATTTGATACAGCCATAATCTTCTCCTCCTACCCTCGCATCTCTACAAACGTTTGGGAAGTGAACAGGACTGTGAACCGAAACCGGCCCTGACAAAGAGCTTGTCTGGCCCCGGGAGGGGGGGGGGGCGGGCGGGGGTGCCAGCAGAAAGCTTTGTGCCGCTTCTGTTGCTGGGGGCCCGCAAGGGGTCTAAAACCGACTCCCACCCTGGCGGCCCACCGGGGAGATGCCTGGTGACCGCTACGGTCAGTCCGGCCCTGGAAGTGAAGGGAAAGCAGCACCACTACGCACTGCAATTTCCTGCTTCCCAATCATGTGAAAAAAGACAGATTCACCTAGTGATTTGCATCAGTGTACCAAGAAAGAATTGCCTAGCCCTAACCAACAGGTTGGCCATGTAAGCTGCTCCTATCCCTGGTAGTCCTTTTAATGAGATCAATAATTAACAAGATCCCTGTAGCCGAGATGGCCAAAATCAGTGAACAAAGAGAAATCATCACCGGAGATTGAGGAGCTATGTGTAAAGTTTCCATGACAACAACTTCAGCGGTGAATCTGAAACTAACAGGAACCTCCAGCAACTTGAGATACCCGTAACTGCCTGTATCAAGCTTCAGAGGGACATAAAGTTTCTTAATTTTAATCCTACTACTAGTTTTATTTTCTATTGGATGTAACCGATGGGAGACCTAACTCATTAAGATGTAAATTATGTTAATAACAGCTATATGCGCAATGATTAACATGCAATTAAAAAAATGACATACAGTTTAAATGAGCAAAAAGACACTAAGCTGGCGTAGTTATTAGTGCAGGCCTCAGAGAGGCTTAAAATGTAAGACTTCATTTACTACAAACAGACTCCAGATGCTGGAAATGTGCACAATGGAATTTAGAAGCTTGACCTTAATTTGACATGTTCAGAAATATTTGCTAATATCTGCGGAATGTTTTTATTAAACAAACTAAATGCTTTGCTAAAGAAAAACTTTATTGTGATAAACCGACATCCTATTTTCTCATATACTCAAACGTAATGCTTTGACTAGAAGAGTTGTTCATTTTAAAACATTATTTTTTGTTTGTATTAAAGAAATGCATTATTAAACAATATATTGCAAGCTGATGTTTCCCCTCTGTTGGACTTGGCCCTTTTTGCAGGGTCATCCCTGAACATTTTGCCTTCCTCCTGTATTTTTTCTGACCTGTTGTTGGCTGTTTTATGACTCTGGGCACTTTACCACTGCTGATCAGTGCTAAAGTGCATATGCTCTCTGTCATAAATTGATGTATGGATTAGTGACTCCATGTTTGGCCTATTTGATTCACTGTCAGACTCTAGTACAGTGCACTGGTTGTGCCCAGGGCTTGTGACTCAAATGCTGCTGGTGGGCTTGCAGCACTGGTTGTGCCACCCACAGAAGCAGCCTGTAAAGTGTGTCTCAGGCCTGCCATTGCAGAGCCTGTGTGCAGTCTGGTACTGCCATGTTGACTGCGCAAGTGCACCCACTTGCCAGTCCCTAAACCTTCCCTTTTCTTCATATCAGACACCCCTTTGGTAGGCCCAAGGGCAGGGTGCATTGTAAGTATAAGGTAGGACATGCCCTGGTGTGTGTGGCATGTCCTAATAGTGAATTACAGCCATTTTCGTTTTTCACTATTGCAAGGCTACCTGTTCCCCATAGGTCAGAATGGGCAGTTTGATTATTAGATCTTATAATCCTAACTGACCCAGGGAACATTGTAGAAAAACGAATTTAGTATGCCTGAACTCAGAATGATAAAATACATCTTTCAGTGAAGTTGGTTTTAACATTCTGTGTTTGAAAATACCACTTTTAGAAAGTAGGTATTTTCTTGCCTAACTATCCAAGCCTGCCTCTGCTAGGTTGTGTATTCCCTGTCTGGTTTGTGAGTGGCAGGTGCTGGGGGATTCCAGGAGACAGGGTGAGTCAGCCCAGGGCTGAATAGAGAGATCTGCATGTAGATGGGTGGGAGGAGTTGCACCTGGGACCTGAATAGGGCTGTGCCTTCCCTCCACAATGCTGGCTCCACCTCCTGTGGTGCGTCTGATGTCCCTGGCCTACACTGTGAAAGGAAAGAAGGAGTCTTGTCAACAAAGTGCTCCAGGACTGACCAGAACTGGTTTGGACTAGGCAAAGGCCTTTCTGCCTTCAGAGAACAAAGGGAAAATGAGTATAAAAGAGGGGACCCAAACCCCAGAACTTTAGATCACTTTTGGGAAACAAGAAGAACCTTTGCTGAGGAGAGGAACCAGAGAAACTGAGGAGGAGACTATCCCTAAGCTGAGTGCTGTTTGGGGGATTGGCCTGCAGTGGTTGCCTGACTGCCAAAGAAAGGAGAAAGGAACTTTGTGTGTACTTTCATCAACTTGTAAAGGATCTCCAAGGGCTTGAGATAGAGCTTGCCTCCTGCTGAAGTCTTAGGGACAACAGACTTCACCAACCAGCTCCCCTGCCTTCCCTTGCTGGGAATTGAAGTGCCTGCTGTTGAGCTGGGCCTTCTGAGAGACTGGAGTGTCACTGGGAGCTGGAAGCGCGACTCAAGATGAAGAAGCGTGACGCCGCCACAGCCGTTGTCGTTGCATCACGGGAGAAGAGTGTTGCCGTCGCAGCAGACGCCGTCGCATCACTGGAGCAGCGTGCCGCCACTGCCGCTGTCGCCATCGCATCACCCGAAGCGCCTCGCTTCACCGGAGAAGAGTGTCACTGCTGTAGCCGCTGTCGTCGCATCGCTGAGAAAGCGTGCCGCCGCTGTCGCATCGCATCACCGAGGCGCCCCGCATCCCTGGAGAAGAGTGTTGCCCTCGCAGCAGACGCCATCGCATCCCCAGAGAAGCGTGTCGCAGGGCCTGTCGCGGCTCAGAAGATTTGTTTAGTCGCTGCACGGCCGTCGGGCGTACACGCATCGTTGTCGCATCAAGAAGAAGACCCCATTTTGTTTCATTGCACCGGATCTTCATCGCATCATGGCGCTGCTGGTCGCATCGCCACGGAAGCGCAGTAAGAAACCGACGCATCACCTCCCCACGAGGAGAAGAACCGATGCATCCCCTACGCAGCAGTAGGGACCCGACGCATCACCGTTCTTGTGTGTAAGGAACCGACGCATCCCCTTCCCTGCAACACTTTCGTTGTATAGCGTTACGCATCCAAAGGTACATTGAACTCAAAGTGTCGCATTTACCATCCAAAGAGAACTGAGCTAATTCTACCATTTTTAAGTACAGTATTGTGGATTTTTGTCGTTTGTGGTATTGTGTTAAGCCTATATAAACATACTTATTTTTATACTACAAACTTGTGTGGTGTCCATCTGTAGTGTTGTCACTTGATTACTGTATGTGTTCACAAATGCTTTACACACTGCCTCTGAGATAAGCCTGTCTGCTCGTGCCAAGCTACCAAGGGGGTGAGCAGGGGTTATTTTAGGAGTGTATCCCCCTTACCCTGACTAGACGCAAAGGTCCCTATTTGGACAAAGGTACCTACCTCTGCCAACTAGAGACCCCCAAATCTAACATTGGTGGTCAGCGGTGAGGATTCTGGACTTGCATTTGTGACTCATATACAGTGATCGGTGAACACTACTAGTGAGTGCAGACCAAACGCAACCACATACTTTTGGTAGATTGTTTTTCCTGGGATTTTCTATTTTTGCCAAGAACTGCCAAGTTTAACCACCATGGATAAAGCAGCATCCATAGCATCTGTTGATTTTGATTGGGAAGAGGAGAAACTAGAATGCAACAATGTGAAACAGCTGAAGCACTTCTGCAGAAGATTTAAAGTTGCTATGACCGGTCTCTCCAAGTAGGATGAGTTCCAAAAGGCGCTGAGGGCCTGGGTCGAAGCAAGGAATACCCCTGAGAATGAGGAGGGGGCTGAGAATGCAGATGGGCAGCTGGAGGGGCCATTGGGTCCAGAGGGGAGGAGAGCAACTTCCCCAGTAGGTAGCAGTGTTTTTGCCAAGGGACTGTCCCCAGAGGAGTTGGAGGACAGGGAGAAGAGTAGGATGCATGAGATGGAGCTGACCAAGCTCAAGTTGAATGGACAGTTAGAATTTGAGTTGCAAACTAGGAAATTGGCCCTAGAGGAAAAGAGGATGCAAATGGAGCATGAGTTGAGAATGAGGGAGCTTGATTTAGAGCTCGAGAGGCTTGAGGCCATGAGTGTCTCAGCCCAGCAACAAGAAATGTGTGTAGCTCAGAGAGTGAGCTTTGCTGAGTTGGAGGAGGAATCCAGCTCAGATGGTGGCAGCAATATTGAGTTATCCAGTGCTGAGGGAGTAGTGCACACGCCCAGAGATGTGGCGCCTGACTTAGAGGGGTTAATATACACCAGGGGGTTCTAGGATGTGAGGTAGCTCCAGTGGTGCACAGTGTCCCTGAGGTGGATTGGGGAACTGGCACAGGGGTTCATAGTCCTAGTGGTGGGAGGGACACTCTACTGACTCTAGATGAGAGGTGCAGGGAGAGGGGTTCCCCCATGGTTGAAGTCCTGGTGTGTGAGTATGAAGACTGCCCAGAAGAGTGTGTGTTGAGTGACAGAGACAGTCAGATACTGTCTTGCCAGTCTCAGGAGAGTGGTGTGGGGTACGTGTGCAAGGCACTGGATGGTGAAGTGAAGGATAGTTTGGTGGGTCTGTGTGATCCAATTGAGGGAGAGCATATTGTAAGTCCCTATTTTCCAGAGCTATGCCAACACCTGGTGGAGTGTGAGTTCTCTGACCCCAGGGAGCTCACAATGGAGGCAGACCTTTTGGTGGATTCCAGAGGGTCTGAAGAGGCATTGGGGAATGACCCTAAGAGGAGTGGCTCAGGTGTCTTCCAACCCAGAGTGGTGGGAGAGGTTCAGTGTAGCCCAGCTAGGTCCTGTGGTAGTGGGAGGGGTGTAGGGGCTCATGTCCTGTCTCTGCGGAGAAGGAGTGAGTGTGGGGATGCGTGTCCCAAGGTGCCCGAAACCCAGTCTCAGGGCCTGGATGGTTCTTTAAGGGCACACCAGGTAGGGAGCCTAGGCTGTCCTGATGGGCCGCACGTTGAGGAGGATACCCTAGTGTCTGGGGAACTGGGAGTGTCTGTAAGCATGCCTCCATCAGTTCTAGTGTCTGGCAGTGCCACTCCTAAGTGGAGGGTGCAGAAGTCCAGATTGAGGGGTGAGAGGGGGAAAGAGTCCCCAGTGGAAGAACCAATGGGTCAGGGGCCAGCCAGAAGGGCTGAGTCACCGGTGAAGGACCATGGTGACACCACTTCTGTCCTGGGGGATCTTCACGCTCTGTCAGAGGGACAGGGGTCGGGAGATCTGCACCAGGCAGACTGTCACATGACACATGAGTTATGTGTCACCCTCAGGGGGGGCTTGCGTGCTCCCAAGGAAGTCCTGGTGCGCCAGGCGGGTGCTCAGCTGCAGGGTTTAGTCCCTGGGTTGGGAAGCCAGGTTCCGGTGTTGTCTGACCTGGAGGGTGGGACAACTGTAAACAGTGCCCTGACAGGCTTATCTTCTAGGGGTACCGCTCCTGATGGGAGGGGGCAGTACTCTGGAAGGGGGTGCAGAGGGAGGGAGTCCTCGCCTCTGACCCCGGTTCAACTGGAGGGTTTAGACCCTAGATTGGAGGACCAGGTTCAGGGTGTCCCCCCTGACCTGGACGCCCAGTTGCAGGATAGAACACCTGAACTGGTGGCCGAATTGAGCAGGACACCTGCCACAGGTGCCCTGGCAATTCTGGAAGGGGGTACCACTCCAGGTGGGAGGGTACAGAGCCCCAACAAGGAGGAGGAGGACTGGGTGTGGGAAAGCCCACCCCAGTCTCCAGTCCAGCTGCCGGGTACAGGCCTGGGGCTGGTAGGTCAGTGTCAGGATGTCATACCTGACCTGACAGGAGGGAGAGTGGACAAAGGGTGCCAAGCACCTGGGGCTACTGCCCCCCACTCTCTGATGCCACAGAGGTTTGAGAGCCCTGAGAGGCATACGGCCTGGGTCTCATCCCTGACCACTGTCAGTGGCCACTGTGGCTTGCTGTCAGTCTGTTGGGACACACCTGTGAGCAAGTTGAGGTTAGGTGCTGCACAGGTGGTGTCCACAGGTGAGGAGAAGGGTTCCCCATGGATTAGTTTGGTGGGCCCTGAGAGTATGGACAGAGGGATCCAAATAGGTTCAGATTGGCATAGAACTGGAATATGCCCCTGCTGTTGCGGGCCAGGTCCAGGTTCTATCGCCCAAAGCAGGGAAGCCCATCAAGGTAGTGATTGGTCTACCCTGCGTTTTGGCTGGAAGGGGGTTGTGTTGGACTTGGCCCTTTTTGCAGGGTCATCCCTGAACTTTTTGCCTTCCTCCTGTATTTTTTCTGACCTGTTGTTGGCTGTTTTATGACTCTGGGCACTTTACCACTGCTGATCAGTGCTAAAGTGCATATGCTCTCTGTTATAAATTGATGTATGGATTAGTGACTCCATGTTTGGCCTATTTGATTCACTGTCAGACCCTAGTACAGTGCACTGGTTGTGCCCAGGGCTTGTGACTCAAATGCTGCTGGTGGGCTTGCAGCACTGGTTGTGCCACCCACAGAAGCAGCCTGTAAAGTGTGTCTCAGGCCTGCCATTGCAGAGCCTGTGTGCAGTCTGGTACTGCCATGTTGACTGGGCAAGTGCACCCACTTGCCAGTCCCTAAACCTTCCCTTTTTTCATATCAGACACCCCTATGGTAGGCCCAAGGGCAGGGTGCATTGTAAGTATAAGGTAGGACATGCCCTGGTGTGTGTGGCATGTCCTAATAGTGAATTACAGCCATTTTCGTTTTTCACTATTGCAAGGCTACCTGTTCCCCATAGTCCAGAATGGGCAGTTTGATTATTACATCTTATAATCCTAACTGACCCAGGGAACATGGTAGAAAAACGAATTTAGTATGCCTGAACTCTAAATGATAAAATACATCTTTTAGTGAAGTTGGTTTTAACATTCTGTGTTTGAAAATACCACTTTTAGAAAGTAGGTATTTTCTTACCTAACTATCCAAGCCTGCCTCTGCTAGGTTGTGTATTCCCTGTCTGGTTTGTGAGTGACAGGGGCTGGGGGATTCCAGTAGACAGGGTGAGTCAGCCCAGGGCTGAATAGAGAGATCTGCATGTAGATGGGTGGGAGGAGTTGCACCTGGGACCTGAATAGGGCTGTGCCTTCCCTCCACAATGCTGGCTCCACCTCCTGTGGTGCGTCTGATGTCCCTGGCCTACACTGTGAAAGGAAAGAAGGAGTCTTGTCAACAAAGTGCTCCAGGACTGACCAGAACTAGTTTGGACTAGGCAAAGGCCTCTCTGCCTTCAGAGAACAAAGGGAAAATGAGTATAAAAGAGGGGACCCAAACCCCAGAACTTTAGATCACTTTTGGGAAACAAGAAGAACCTTTGCTGAGGAGAGGAACCAGAGAAACTGAGGAGGAGACTATCCCTAAGCTGAGTGCTGTTTGGGGGATTGGCCTGCAGTGGTTGCCTGACTGCCAAAGAAAGGAGAAAGGAACTTTGTGTGTACTTTCATCAACTTGTAAAGGATCTCCAAGGGCTTGAGATAGAGCTTGCCTCCTGCTGAAGTCTCAGGGACAACAGACTTCACCAACCAGCTCCCCTGCCTTCCCTTGCTGGGAATTGAAGTGCCTGCTGTTGAGCTGGGCCTTCTGAGAGACTGCGTGTCACGGGGAGCTGGAAGCACGACTCAAGACGAAGAAGCGTGACGCCGCCGCAGCCGTTGTCGTCGCATCACCGGAGAAGAGTGTCGCCGTCACAGCAGACGCCGTCGCATCACCGGAGAAGCTTGCCGCCGCTGCTGCTGTTGCCATTGCATTACCCGAAGCGCCTCGCATCACAGGAGAAGAGTGTCGCTGCTGTAGCCGCTGTCGTCGCATCGCTGAGAAAGCGTGCCGCTGCTATCGCATCGCATCACCGAGGCGCCCCACATCCCTGGAGAAGAGTGTCGCCGTCGCAGCAGACGCCGTCGCATCCCCAGAGAAGCGTGTCGCAGGGCCTGTCGCGGCTCAGAGATTCGCTGAGTCGCCGCACGGCCATCGGGCGTGCACGCATCGTTGTCGCATGAAGAAGATGCCATTTTGTTTCTTTGCACCGGATCTTCATCGCATCACGGCGCTGCTGGTCGCATCGCCACGGAAGCGCAGTAAGAAACCGACGGATCACCTCCCCACGCGGAGAAGAACCAACGCATCCCCTACGCAGCAGTAGGGACCCGATGCATCACCGTTCTTGCGTGTAAGGAACCAACGCATCACCTTTCCTGCAACACTTTCGTTGTATAGCGTTACGCATCCAAAGGTACATTGAACTCAAAGTGTCGCATTTACCATCCAAAGAGAACTGAGCTAATTCTTCCATTTTTAAGTACAGTATTGTGGATTTTTGTCGTTTGTGGTCTTGTGTTAAGCCTATATAAAAATACTTATTTTTATACTACAACTTGTGTGTTGTCCATCTGTAGTGTTGTCACTTGATTACTGTATGTGTTCACAAATTCTTTACACACTGCCTCTGAGATAAGCCTGTCTGCTCGTGCCAGGCTACCAAGGGGGTGAGCAGGGGTTATTTTAGGAGTGTATCCCCCTTACCCTGACTAGACGCAAGGGTCCCTATTTGGACAAAGGTACCTACCTCTGCCAACTAGAGACCCCCAAATCTAACACCCTCTCACATAGTTTACAAAGTTTACACAATGAAGCTTACTTACTTTAGAAGGTTAGAATGTGATTGGTGCCTATGGGAAAGGAGTTTATATATGTAAGGTCTCTTATGTAGAATGTCTGTAACAACTTTCATGATGAAACTTTGCAAGCTACATGTTATTTTGTGGGAAAGGGAGAGCTGAACTCGCTCTCAGATGAATGCTGCTGCCTGATTGGATCTGAAGAGGAGGAGACCGCTACACATTTTGCAGCACACTTTTTGCCTTTCATACTAGTGCATATTCCCAGTTAGACAGATCAGATGAGAATGTCCAACAACCCAGACCCCGCTCTTTAGCATTCTATTCCCAGATACCCAGGCTCACACTATTATCTACTTCCTTGTCCTCGACTGATGACAGTAGCTACCACTGCTGCTGCTCATCTCATTATTTTTACTATTGATGCTTGATTGGAAATACATCTTGCTACTGTAACTGTATGGTTATTTACCTAATTGCTGAGACTCTGCTGAGTTTCATAACCTACTCTTAATTGGAAGTTCTGCTGCTTGATTGAATTTTGAGCTTTATGCTCTCTTTATCTCTCTCTTTTTTCCCGTTGAATTTGAACTCTTCATGAGTTCTACTAACTCCAAATATTCTAGACTTGTTCTTTAGACTATGGTATTTTTCCTTTATGGAACTCGCTTGATACATTATTTGATAATTTGTTCTAACCATATCTTTTATGAGATTGCTGTAAACTTACTTGAATGTATCAACTAATCTGAATGAACATAATTTTACTAATCTCTTAATGAGAATTAAAGTTTTAAAACGAATTCAAACTCATTATGATGAAATAGCTCATAAATCAAAACATCTTAAGGAAGTCTATTAAGGGTTATCACAGTGAAAATCTTCAGTGTTTGGCAGATGTGATAACCAACACCGAAACCATTGTCTCCTATGATAATCTGTGAGATTCCACGTAACAAAATACCTGTCTACAAACTATAGCACAGTATAGTAACAATTCACCCTCAACGGGCTATTGTCTTTAACATATGCTTTCCCTAATAAGTTTGTCAGGCCACAACCTTTGTTGTAATATTTCATAATAAACATATCAAGGCTATAACATCAGACATAACTTTTCCAATGAACCAATCTGGCCTGAAGCCTTTATCTTTGGCTTGTCACCATAACCAACTCAAGGTTGCTGTATTCCCACAGGGCAACCACCACACATACAGTCATAAAATTACAAATATGTACAATATTACACTCAGCAAATCAATATACAATCCCTGTGAAGTAGGCCTAACAACAATTGTTACAATGAATAACCTCTATCCCACGGGTGTGTCAAGGGTGAAGTAGCCAATATTAAAAACCATGCCTGCTCCCTTAATATGGGATTTCATGTAACACAATATCTATCGACAGGATTTACCAGAGTTTCATAAAAGACCACACTTAAAGGTCAATTGAGTTTAAGGTGTACTTTTCATAGTAAACAACATCAGGCCTACTGTCTGTTGTAACTTGATATAATAAACGAATGAGACCAATGACATCTGACTCAGCTTTTTCCAATGAACCAATCAGGTCTATAACCTTTATCACTGTCCTGTCACTTTAACCAGCTCAGCCCTAATACTTAAGCTTTCCCACAAGACAACTATCATGCTTACAGTCTTAACATTACAAATGAGTACAGAATTGCAGTTAGAAAAACCATATGCAGCCCTCATGGGAGGACCTAAAAGGGATTTTCACAATGTAAATTTTCTCAGTGCAAAGTGGGTTAACCAACTGCACAACACTTACCTACTATGGTAATCTGTGAGATTCTATATAACAAAATAACCCTCTATAGGCTTTAACAGAATATGCAACCACTGTATTAAAAAGCAGTCTAGAATTTCTTTATATTTGGCGACTTCTGATGCACTGAGTTGCAGACTATAAAGAAATGACGTCAGACGTCAACTATAATAACTTATGGTATTTGAGTTTTGACATCACAATGCTTGCTACTAGAGCCAGCAGCTGAGGTGAAAATCTGGTCAGTTCAGGAAGGGTAATTAAAGCAGCTGTTTAAAGATCAAAAGTGAAATGCTGCTTTTCTTTCTTCTAGCTAACAGTGACAAGCAGAAAAGAGATATTTATAGAAACATGTTTACCTCCTGTACTCATTGGATAATTATAGAAAAGTTAAAATCTGTCTCCATGTTTCCACACATTCTGAGCTACTGCAGCTTTTTTTCTATGCAGACCTGTCTTTAAGTCATTTTACTATCTGTTTGCAACTGATATGTAACAGCTTTTTTGATGTGCTTAATTTTGCACTACACTAGAGATTCTATTTTTATACTTCATATTTTCAAACATGCTCTCTCTTTCATATGAACAAGCTACGCACCAAAGATTTAAGTCGTTTGTGTGAAAGGTGATGGTGTATCATGGATTTTATGGGATAAACACCCCCTGTCGAATATGATAAGATTGTTGTTAGTCACCTTTGAGTCACTTAACCTTATAAAGTAACTCAGCCTTCGGCCTCATTCCTCTATATGGTCATGGAACTCCTTGGATACTTACAAAGTATGGCAGGGGGTACTTTATCCTATATATATTAACAATCCATGCTTAAATGCCTATTACTTTAACATACCCTTTTTCCAATAAATAAGTAGGGTCTACTACAATTTTGTAATAACTTTTTACAATAAACAGATCAGGCCTATATCCTTGGTCATCAGCTTGTCACCATAATCAACTCAGGCATGATGTGCTCGGCATAAGTTTCCCATCTTGCAGAACTGCAGTACAGGGACTCTTTATCAGTGGAAGCACACGACATCTGAGCAATCAAATGCTGTATTCAAGGATATCAATATATGGGTGGAATAAAAGTCCCTCCCTCAGTAGTGTTTCTTAAAGCTTTTTTTTCTGATGATCACATAAGGTCTAGTGACAGCTGCAGTGTCATGACAGACCTAAAAATGTTTGCTAAAAATGCGATAGTATACTATCATAGTTAAATGTCCTGCGAGCTTTCTTAAGAATTATTTCACCGAGGGTCAGAAGCATTATGGCATCACTTCCATTAGTGCTATTTTCTTATTAAAATTACGAAGATACTCTTACATTATCAACAATGTTGAAATAGGATTTTGTTCTATGAAAACAAGTTATTCCTCCCAAGCCACCAACATGCAATGGCCATTGAGCTAAAAGGTCTTTAGGCCCCCATGCCATAAAGGTGCCAAAGCCCAGGCGGCCACAGGTTCAGTAGACAGGCACACAGAATACTCCAACTGCGCGGGCTGAAGCTGAGGCTTAGTCAGAGTATTTAACCGGTGTCCTGTAGTCATTCACAGGTTGAAGAGGCTTTGTTCTTTTAAATTTCTGTGCCTCTGCAACCCTCACTCCCCCATTCTAATCTGCCCACTTACAAGTTAGCAATCACAGCTACTTGAATGTGTTTGGCGAAATATGAAAGAGGGATGAAAGCCCCTCTTAGCACTTCCCATCTCATCCACAAATAAGCAGAATTATTCTGCCACACTCCACAAGAGCCAGTGAATGCAATATTATTCAGAATCTAATTTAGGGG
This sequence comes from Calotriton arnoldi, assembly GCA_963921515.1. Taxonomy (NCBI): domain Eukaryota; kingdom Metazoa; phylum Chordata; class Amphibia; order Caudata; family Salamandridae; genus Calotriton; species Calotriton arnoldi. Next base: position 180,551 of record CAWUFW010007063.1, read on the forward strand.
CTGAGATATAACAGAAACAACATGAAAACAACTTCTCATAAAATAAAAAGTAAAACAAAAGTGTATGCAATTACAACCTAATTGTTAACATTTGTATGATTCTCTTGGTGCTTTCAAGACAATCATAACAGAAGATATTATTTAAACCAACACTGGATGTATGAAATATTGAATTCTGACATCATGCTTTATTGCGGAGCTCTGCTAGCCTGTTCACTTCCCTAATACCAGGAAATTGTTGGCTCAAGCAAGGTGTTGTGTGGGTGCTGTAGGCCCTGTTCTACTATGCCATGTATTTGGTTTTTTTTCTGCCACAGATGCTGTTTTGAGGTGACTGGATGAACTCCAAGGTCTCTTAGCTTCCTGTAACAAACAGTTTTAACTGATTGTACCTCTCCTCATTTCTACCCTAACCTTTGTACTGTAACTTTTATATAGCACTCCATACCCTGTGTGGTTTGCCGAAGCACACTTTCAGACTGGTAACATGCTACACTGTAGGGGAGCATGTGGTTGGCAGTGTGTTTATTTGTTGTAATGCTCTCTGGAAATCATTGTTGTGTTGTGTGTGACAGTCCAGAGAGGCTCTCTAATCTTATCTTGGAATTGTACAAAAAAGTGATGGATGGAATGATTGGATTAATCTCAGCCATTGATAATAATTCGCTCTGCATACCAGTCCATTATTAATTTGCACACCATGCCACATCAGTTTGGACGCAGCTATATGCAAATCATAGCTCCAATGAGAGCATCCAGCCCGAACTGCAGGGCCAAGTCATCCCTGAATGAATCCCACAAGCAACCTAGGACTGGTTTGGCTGGGTCCAAACTGAGGTGGCATGGTGGGCAAAAAACAATGGACTGTGATACAGCTGTGAGCGATAGTCAGTGGCTAAAATTGATTCAAGCATTACATCCATCATCTTGTTTTTTGTTGTCTTAAGTGTCACAGGTATGCCCAGGTGTGGGTCTTGTGTTCACTTTGCCACTGGAATCAAGCTATACCTGGATGACGAGCCCTAATAATGTCGAAACCAGTTCAGAGTTCATTGTGTGCCAGTTCAGGGAGGACCTGCCTGACAGTTCAGGCTGGGATGTTCCAATTGGATCAGGGTCAAGTCTGAGGTGGTATGGCAGGCGAGAAACAATAGATTGGGATGTGGCTTGAGTAATTGCCAGCAACTGAGATTATATTCAAGCATTATATTCATCACCTTGGTTTTTGTTACCTTATCTTATCTTGGAGAATAGTGCCTAGCACTGTGATGAAGGACCAGATGTGAGAGATAGGTGTGCAGTGCTAAGGGTATAGGGTATTGGTAGAGGACTAAGTTTAAAAGGTCATTGGTGTAAGAAAAATAATACATAATAGAAGATACACGGATAACAGTAACGTTCATGGGTGCAGGATATAGTAAAAGTTCAGGGTACAGGGCTATAGATACAGGATTTTGGGTTCAGGGCTAAAGGTACTGGGCTACTGCTGTGGGGTGCATGGTTATCAGTAGAGGGTAAAGGGCACAGCATACACAGCTAGGGCTACAGGTCTAAACATGTATGGTTATAGATACAGGTTTAATGTTATTGGGTTAATGGGGTCGTGATGGTTACCAGATGCAGGGTTAAAGATACAGGGTTAATGGTACTGGGTTAATAATACAGGCTAGCAAATGAGGGTGTTGGGTTATGGATGAAGGATTATGTTTACAGGATACATGGCTAAGTGTAAAGTATACAGGGTCAAGAGAATATGGTTATGGCATTATGTTTCAAGTTTCTGGGTACAGGGCTAAGGATACAGGGTTATGCGTAAAGGGCAATTAGTTATGGATACAGGATTAAGGATACAGGGATCCCAGTATTGGTTCAGATGTACAAGGTCAATGATTTTGTGTACCGCGAACAATGCTAGATAGAGAATGCAGTGTACTCGTGTGGGGTTTTGAGTATTGGGTTATGAGTACAGGATGCAGGGCACTGGGTGCACACTTAGAGCAGGGCCATGGCTACAGAGTTCATGATTTTTTTTTTAAATAGTGTTCATTAATTTTCAATATTGCTTACACAGCTCCTTGGGTAATGGGAGTCATACATATAATCTTACGGCAATATGCTAAAAAACAACCTGTTGCATGTGGTATATGCGTCAGTCTAATATTGATGCTGCTACGGGATCCTGTAGTTCCATAATACACCATTAACATAACATTTAAAATTTTTGCATCTGTCATCCACCATGAGGCTACAGAGTTCATGATAAGAGCATCTCTCTGCTCACTCATGCATGACACCCAAACAGAGGGCATGGTATGGCCACAGGCCTAAGGATGCCTATATAAGGGTACATGGTCATGGATAAGGAGTTAAGGGTGCAGGGCTATGGGTACAGGTTTATGGGCAAAACGTTATAGGTAAAGTGCTGTGGGTTGTACTGTATCCTATTGTAGCTTCATGTGCCGATCTGCGGCGCCAAAGTACATTTTTGGAGGGTTAGCATGCAAAACCATGGGGACATGTGCGATTGACAGAGTGATGTATGTGTTGCGATCTTATTTGTGAACTGTTTGGGTGTCATGCATGAGTGACAGACAGATGCTCTTATCTTATCTTGGGGCACAGCCAGTAGCAGCCTTCTCTGCTAATCTATTGGGATGCTCATCTTTTATAATAGACATCAGCCTTGCAAGGCATGTATAGATTAGCAATGTTATGGATATGTAGATAGCCCTGTCGCCCCGTGGATGAAGATAGAGATGACATTTGTACATAGTGCAATACGAGACCTTGTACATGATGTTCAGGACGTTGTGATAATGTTGTGTGAAACTAGATATGTAAACAAGCTTAGTTTCAGGGAAACTAATCCATATTGTCGTGCACGCAAATATGTGCAAAAGGTCACAGCTGAAAATGTAATCTGTGAGGACAAAGTAATGTTAAGTGCCCTCTGAATCCCATATAGGTGATTGACCCAACTGCCACCCGAGCCTAGTACCCTAGCTGTTAAGAATTGCTTTAAGTCACGGTCCTTCCTCTCAATGACCGAATTTCCCTCGGGATGGTAGGGAGAGGAGTACCGCAAGGCCGCACACAAACTTCCCATGGCTTCTTTGTAAGCCCGAGAGCTAAACACCGGACACTGGTTGAAATGCAGTGTGCTAATTGCGTATGTCCTGATAAAGACTCGCAAATCCTTTACAACAGTTCGAGCATCAACCGAGTGCTGTGGTCAAGCCCACAGGAATCTGGAGCATGAATCCACTGCCACCAAGATATACTTGTAAGCCCCATCTGATTGTAAGGGGCCGCTGTGGTCCAAATAAACACAAGCCAAAGGCTTGTCTGAGATCAATAGATGTGTCTGTGCTGGACCTTTCATCTGCTGGCAGATGTCGCATTTAATGACAAAGTCCTTGGTGTGTTTTGATAGACCTGGCCACCAATAGAGGTGCTTCAGTAATGAAACTGTAGCAGTAATCCCTGAGTGAGCAAAATCCAGTCCCTCATGTGCAGCTAGTATTAGTCCTAATCTGCGATCAATGTTTGGTATTACTCTGTCCCCCACTCCTGGAATCTGAGCGTACAGAACGTTTTGTGAGTCTAACTTGGAGGAGTATTTGAATGGAAAGCCTTTTGGTAGGGCTGTTCCGTTGCTTGTGGGATTAACTGCCACCATAGTTGTTCTGTCTATCCTCGTACTTGAGCAAGTTATTACAGCAACGGCAGCAGTACGAACTGTTGCCTTGGTGGCTTTATCCGCCATCGAATTCCCTTCAATGTGAACGCCAAAATGTTGATGAGTCAATGTATGAATGACATAAGCCCATGGCAGGCCTTCTTTCAGCTTTGTCACTTGTTCCCGAAGCATCTTGTGCTTTACTGTGTAACCTATGGAATCCCTAAATCCATTCTGGCCCCAATAATGTAAATATTAGTTATAGGACTGGAGACAGTAAAATGAATCACACACAATTAGTGTGGGGAATTCACAATCCGTATTTTGTAGTGCCAGTATCAAAGCTTTTAGTTCCGCCAGCTACGCTGTACAGTCCCCTAGGGACTGAGTGTGTGTTTTCCAAAGACGGAACTTTCCGTCATGCATGCGCCCATTTACAATTGTGCATGCCATGGAATATTGCTGTTTTGTTCCTACGGCAGGCTGGGCAGAACCATCGGTATAAATGATGCATTCATATCGATCTAGAGGCATAATTTCATTCGGCAGAAGATATTCTTGTTCGTACTGCAAGAATGCTTGTGTTTGTAATGTGGAGTCAAATCTGTAATCTACATCTGTTGCAGTGAGAGAGTTAGCTCATTGAATCCATCGTGGATGTAATGCTTTAGCATTTGGGATGCTTGCTTTTGTAACGGCCTCTAGGGTGGGTACCGGAGTCACGATAATTATGCGTTTCCCTTGCGCTAGTGCTCTCTCCCTCACTACAGCAGTCTGTACAGCTGTATCTTCTCAGTTAGTGCAAAACGCATTTCAGCGTTCGTGTACAATTGTGATTTGTATGCAATAGGTACTGTATCGCCTTCATTGAAAGTGATATATGTGTACCAAGTTGGTCCGGCGACAACGCAGATCACCAGGTTTGTTGTGTTAATACATGTATGTAAATGTTTAGATGCTATCATGTCAGCTAGTACGGAAATTTGAATGTCTGTATGTTCCTGTGTCCAATGATGCACTGAAAAATCATGTCTAATTAAGTAGTAAAAAGGTTTCACCTTTTCTGCATAATCCAAAATGTATGTCCTGCCAAAATTCAAAAATCCTAAAATGGATTGTAGTCTTTTCAGAGTTGTTGGAATTTGGAGCAGTGCACATTATGCTAAATACTGTGCCGCCAGGCTTTAGCTTTCACTTGACAACTTGTACAATAGAAATAAGACACTTAGGTGGGCAATTTTTGATTTTTTGTAATTGAAAATGTAACCCAGGTGAGCACACCCAAGGATTACGTGGTTCACTCTAGCCAAGTGTTCCATTAATTAGTCGTCTGTCAGATAGATGTCATCTACATAGGACAATGCCTCCTCATCAAAATTTTGAAGTAACTCTGTTACCCTGGATGAAAACAATCCGGGGCTATTCTTATACCCCTGAGGTAATCGACAAAATTGGCACTGAGAACCTAGCACTGGGAATGCTGTCAAATATCTGCTCACAGGCACTATATTTTGGCAGAAAAATCCATTTGAGATGTTTAGTGTTGGTTTGTGTTTTTTTGCACAATGTTATTCATTAGTGTGGCACTATGCGCATTTTGTACTGCAAATGTGCATATGGAAGCATTCAAATGTCTATGGTCTAAGACTAGACAATATGAATTATCGGGTTTCATTACCGTAAACAAGGGATTATTCATAGGTGAGGTGTAATCCTCTATCACACCCTGGTACTCAAGTTGATCTAGGATCTCTCTGACTTGTTTCTTTACTTCATGCTTTATCGGGTATTGTCTCTGTGGTTCAGGAATCTATTTCAATGGGATTTCGTGATGAGGTGACGCATCATCCCACTCAACATGATTGCAGTAAAGTACAGGATCTAGTGCTAATGCGCAGTCCTGCACGTGATGAATGTTTAACTGATTCTGGTACGAGATCGGAGAAAGCACGTAAAATAACTTCTTCCCCATTGGGCAATCCACTACGAAATCAGGTGGCCAATCCTTTTCTGCCAAAAGAATGTCGTAATCATTTGCCAGGTTCTCCCAAAAGAGACCCTTTACTTGCCTGGGTATGTCCCCCTCCATTTGGAGCGTTATTTCATATAAACGATGTGGGATACCTACCCTTGTATCAAGTGTTTCCACCATGATATGCTCACTCAGCACTATTGCCGCCAGATAATCCATCAGGTTACAGCGAGCTATTGTGACTTCAGCCACGCTACCTAGCATTGTCACTGCCCATTACCCGTTCAGAAGCAGAGTCTTCAGGAGCCTGGGCATTTGTAATTTTAATCCCGGCTACCTTCTTCTTTTTAAATTGAGGTTTAGAAGTCTTTTGTTTGTCTTCCTGTTTTAGGATGTAGTCAGAAGTGCGATGTGTCTCCCTTTTCGGCTTGACTCACTCTTCGGATCTGTGCTCTGACAATCCGTCTCTCTCTGAACGTTTCTCGGATCACTCCGGAAAGGAACATGAGGAACATATATCAGTGTCCTGATACCTGTCAGGCTCTCTAATATTGTCACGGTTTCTCAAATTGTATTTTCTCTCAGTGTGCTCCTGTTGAGAAGACCCAACCCGTGACTGTGTTTTTGTTTGTTTATTTTTTGTTTACTATCCAATTTCATCTTTGAAAAATTGGGTGCTTGCTTAGAGTTATCCTTTTCAGAATTGTTCTTAACTATTGCTTTCCCAGGTCTGGCTCCCAGAGTATCCCTACCTAGTGAACCATATGTTTCTTTGTTAATCTTAGGCACTTCTCACTCCTGCTGTGCAGGAGTGAATTTCCTCAGGCATATAGCCACTGCTGCTACCTCGCCTTTTATGTTACTCAACATAATTGCAGATACCTGGGCAAAATTGCCTATCAGTTTCATCCCCGGATCTAGGTCAGGCTCTGCCCTGTACTCATTCTGTATTTGTTTCAGTACATCTGGTATAACTACTATTGAAGGGGTACCATAAGTTCTGGTATAAACGGCAGTGAAGATTGTACCCCAAGTGACATCATCTATTATCGGGGGAGCCATCCCCATTGTCAAGCAAATTGTTAGTATTCTGTGTTTTTCCTGTGGGCCCGTATGCGGAAAAACTGCTTCAAGCTGTGATGTTTTCTGTTCTATCCAGAACAGGATTTGCTCACGGCTGGTGGGAATCTTTCCCATAATAGCATTCAGCTTTTGGGGGGAAATATCTTAAGTAGCCAATAGAGGTTGTGCAGCCTGAGCAGCCTGAGCAGTTTGGACTGTCAATGTTCTCGTTATGTATTGAGTAAGATTTATGTAAATTTTTACTAAATCTCTATAAAGTGTACGCATTCCTGCTGCTGTTAAAGTAGCAATGTCTGGATGCGGTGTATATGAAGCTAGGACCAGCCAGGTCGCTCCATCTTTGCTGAGCGGACTGAGTCTCAAGTTTTCCGTGGTATGGGGTAGGGCGCCTTTAAACCAATTCATATGCTCTTGGTAAGATACTGGGACTTCCATGTCCATGTATGGGAAGTGCTCTTCAGGTGGTTCATCTTCAATTTAAGTGTGAAACAACTATGCACGTGCATCGGCAGGCGGGAATTTAACCCATGAGTAGAATACTTCTGTTCTGATTGCTTTGTGTGCCTCAGCCACGAAGGTAACATCTCCACCCGTTGCTGGGAGGCCATGTTGTAATAATTTCATAGTAACTGACTGTCTACAATTTTCTGTCATATTTAGAGCCGCTACCTGCTCTTCAATGTCCTCACCTGCTTTTCCGTTTACGGACATTGTGTGAAGAGAAAAACTATTTTATTTAAATAAAGTTTACGGAGATATGGTTTGAACAATGTGGGAACTTCTAATCCTTCCCACTTCGGATGTCTCTACTTTTAAATGTGAGTAGGGGTTTCTGAGAAAGCACAACTGAACTACTTAGATTTGACCGTTAAATAAGAACCTAACCAACGTCGTCGGCATCATGTTGTGTAGTTCCTACTAATCCGTAGGAATTGCGCATTGTTTGGACAACATAAACTAGAGGCTTTATGCCAATACTGATTCCGGACACCCCCGCCGGATATGTTGGCCTATAGACCAGCTAGCTCACAGTGCCACCATAAGCCCCCCTAACCTACCAGGGAGCAAATGGTTCCCGGCAATCACTGAACATGACAACCCTGATCCCTCAGGGATCGTGGAAACAGTACAGAATCTTTCGCTCATTCACTCGTGCACACTTATTCTGAGCGAAGTATACAGAGAATACACAGTGGGACGTTTTCAATCTATTTATTGAACCAATATTATTCTTGTATAGAATACATGTGCTGCAATGATTAATAGACAGAAGCAGATAAAAAGTGATTACAAGCACCAAAAGCGTGAATAGTAGATATAGTTCTACCATGGTGCTAAAACAATGTTTATATACAAGCATATAAAACAAGGCAGTAAGCTTACTCCTACTATGCAAACTCTACTCTAAGTGTACCTAGAGTGTGGGTAGGTGTAGAGCCAAGAATCCCCCCAAGGAAGGATCCAACCCCATTACCTGGTAGGAAAGAATGAAGGACCCCGTCCTGGTCACGAACTGGACACCCCTCATGAGATGTCAGACCGCTGCGTGATGAAGTCTCAGCATGCAAGGACCCTCGTGTCAGCGGAAGATAGAAAACAGCCTTGCGATGTGCGCATAGGTTAGCGATGTTATGAATATGTAGATAGCCCTGTTGCCCCGTGGATGAAGATAGGGATGACATTTGTAAATAGTTCGAAACGAGACCATGTATATGATGTTCAGGGCTTTGTGATAATGTTGTGCGAAGCTAGATGTATAAAAAAGTTTAGTTTCAGGGAAACTAATCCTTATTGTTGTACATGCAAATATGTTCTAAAGGTCACAGTTGAAAATGTTATTTGTGAGGACAATGTAAGAAATAAGCTGCTTCGCTATATGGGCCTAACTTGGGAATATAACAGTGTGATTGTAGAGGGAGTGTGAGAGACAAGTGCTCAAATTATAATTTTAATTAGGAGTAATATATATAGGCAGCTACCCAGCACTTTCCAGGCCAAAGAAGCAGTGGGGTATTTTGTGCAAATATACAAAAATTTGGACAATCAGACACAGCCCAGTATTTAATACGGCAACTTGCACAAGTTAGAGATGATCTAAAATTAGTAAAATTATGTCATAGGATCAACAATGGAAGTTGGTGACATCAGAAGCAGCTGTGTACCTTTTCTAAAGGGAGTGATATTGCTGATTGCTTTACAAATACAGCTCAGGAGCAAGGATGGAAACGAAGAGCAACCAAGGTTTGCACCCTGTGAAGAAACTGCACAGTGCTTAAAACACCCAGATTCCACCTAATCCTACTGGGCCAAAGGAAGCATAATTTTGAGTAGGGGTTAATGCCCTAAGCCAGTCTCATGCTTCCAAATGCGGACAAGCATAAGCCAGTTGGGTGATCCCTCGTAATAACCAGACCTGGCACCCTGCACATGCAAGGATGAGAGCCTAAGTGTTCTGTATGTTTCTGCCCCAACATCCCAAGACTAAATCAGCTTGCCCACTACTATCCTTATGTACTCTCCATGCAAGGCCAGTATTTTTCCTTAAAGCTCTTAGTTCCTGTCCTTTCCAGTTTACCTTAGGAGGCTTTCTCCTGCATGTCCAGATCTTTCTCCCAGGCAACTGTCACTTTATTAGAAGAGAATTACATTTCAGGGTTAAAAAAAGACAATGGGTCAAATTACAATGTAGCTCGGAAAGCCTCCGACCGCTGGTCGGAGGCTTTTCAACCAACATTGTAGGTTTGAACTCCAACCGCCACATTAGGATGACGGCGGTCAGAGTTTAAACCGGTGGGGGACTCAGACTTGGTTCCGATGCGCTCAAGCAGCCCATCGGTCAGTCGGAACTGCACCATAATCCCTTAAGGGCAGCGTTTCCGCCGCTGGGATTATGATGTCGGTTTCCAACAGCTAATCCATGTCGCCTTTCTGGCATGGATTGGCTGTCGGAAACTGACTTTGGGGGCCTATAGCCCGGCCCCCATAGCCCCTGGTCCTCAGCATTTGGGCCAGGTGGGCACCTATTGTGCCTGAAGGAAGTGACCCGATTAGGGCCACCCGGGTCACTCGCGACCACCTCTCAGCTTTCCATACAAATGAAGAGTCGGTCAGACAGTAGAGAATACAAACCAAGTATATGTTTATTCAGATACACTCGAGCGGAGCCCCGTCTGCCCAGTCGCTTAGAGGGGTGCTGCAGAGAAGACTGACTTCAGCAAGCATAGCGATACATTATGTACATTTCAGAACCAAAGAAGGCACGCCCAGACTGGAAATTTCCAGCTACACAAAGGAGTTACAGAAGGATAAGTTTCGATCCTGAGACCGGGCACACACTATCTCTATGCCAAGGTCATTCTGTCCGTGCCTACCACTAGACTAGTGGGGGAAGGCCTCGATCTAGTGGGAAAGGTATGCGCTAATAAGAACAGTGTATTCATTAGCAGAGCAAGACCTAACCTTGGAGAAATGAAACTTTCCACAGCCTGCTTCTTGAGGAGGGAATACACAGTTAATGGCAAGATTCAAAATGGCGGCTAAACATAAAATGGTGCCGCGAATGCTAACTTACAAAGAACAATGCATGAGCAAAATAGCAAAAACATATTCATTTCATCATGCCCCCCTAAACATCCCTGCACCATGTGGCAGGCACCTCATGGTGACTGCCACACGGTGCAGGGATGTTTACAAACTTCCATTTTTCAATGGGAGGTTGTGTTGCGGGTGTTTTCAGCCTGCCGCTCAAGCTGCCATCGAAAAATGGAAGTTTGCGACAGCACCATGTGTAGTCGAATCCCAATGGTGTTGTTGGAACCGCCGACCTATGGTTGGGTGGTTCCTTCCCCGTAATGGTGTTGGTCGAAGGGAACTCCAACCAACATCGTAATTAGGCCCAATGAGTTGAAGAGACTTATCTTGCATCAACTGTTTCGGCTAGGAGAGAAGCATTGCACAGATTTGGTAGTGGGCTTGGTGTCTTGGAAGGGGTATGAAGAGCTATATAATGCAACTGCAGTAAATAATACTGTACAATACATTTGAATCTGACAGAACTGGCAGGCCATACTAATGGAAATACGACACTATACAAATGACTCTTAACACATCATCAAATAGATGATTAATATCGGACATACGTAGATATTGATGGTACACAAGGATGACCGAACTCTCCTGATAAGTCAGATTCCCCTCCTCCTATAACCTTGTAGACCCTACTTAGGCTCAACCTCAGTGTTTGCTTTTGATATTGTGATATAGCCATTTTGTGGTCAATAGTCCTAAAGAAAACACCAAACTATCTGATGAACAGCATAGATGAGTCATTTACAGCGTACGCTGCGACTGAGCTAGTTTAGTTTTAGTCAGTTGAAGCCGGTGGGAGAGAAATAGGACTGAAGCCTCCTACCTTAGAATGTAAAACTTATATAATGTTGAGTACAGCAAAATGTAAACATGTATGCCCATCAGACTTTGAAAGAACTATGGCTCCCTACAAATGATGCAACTGCACCATGCAAATGTTGTTAACATACATAGCATCCCACAAGAAAAGCTGGGCATTTTTATTCTGTCAGTTCCAGCTATGTTTTCAAACCCGCCCCATAAACCAGAGTTAGATATATTCCGTTTACATTCTGTTGGGCTGCTGATAGTTTCTTTCTGGAAGCAAATAAACCACCTTATGGTGAGGCAGTCAAGCAATAATCCTAGGTATCACTTTGAAGTTAGTCAGTAATATGAAAACATCATACTACAAAGCAACAGACGAAGCATACATCACAAATACTGTTCCCTGCATATTATTGGTAGAAATGTTTCGTCTACCCAATGAAAACTGCATAGGTTTTCATTAGTATTGTGTCACTGTTGTACTTCTCGGACCTGCACCGAAGAGAATTAACAACAGGAAGGAGAAGGCCTGAGAGGCTTTCTTTTCTGTTCTAGTTGAAGTCGAGGATCATCTTTACCCAGGACTGTACTCTCCAAAGGGACTCATCTTGTAGGCCTTTGCATTACACACAGGATCAGAGGACTTTGTCTTCTTTTGCTGCTGTATCAGCACCATTTTAAGTGAGCATATCATTTTTCATACAAACTGCAATAGTAAATGGTGAGCCTTGGAGTCTGCTGGCAATCCGACTGTGTGTATTTTTTTGCAGCTAAGGGAGGCAGGTGCTCCTGTGCCCATTCCTGGACTTGCATCGCGTGGTTAGGGAAATATTGTGTTTGTGAACGAAAGAACTCTGCCAGACAAGCAACACTGGGCAGGGGCGTAGCTTGCATTGGTGCAGCTGGTGCAGTGGCACCAGGTCCCAGAGGCCTTAGGAACCCACTGAACCATGATTAGTTTTGTATTTTATAATTGAAATCGCAGGCTGGGGGCCAATTTCCTTCCTTGCACTGGGGCCCATGAAACACTGACTTTGCTTAGGACAACGGGTCCAATACAGAGGCGCCATAATGGAAACTGATGTAAGTTTTTTGTTTTTATGATTTCCCCACCACATTCTGCAGAAGGACTGTAGCCGAGTCTCAAAAGGAAAGAGCAAAATGTGAATCTCAATCTTTCTCAAATGGGTCAAAGCACTTTTCACCCGGTGAGCCCTGGTCGCATTTCTTACAGCCTTATCTTCCGTGTGCTCGGTTTCTGGACTGCGTCTTGGTGTCCTTGCACCTTCCAAACATCTCGGGCAGCATGCTCACTTTTTGAATTTGCGAGTCACAGGATTCTAAATTATATAAGTCACACCCCTTCTAAAGGACGCCTGGTCACTCCTCTTCGGCCATGCCGCGTTTAGAGTACCCCCAACCCCCTTTTTTCCACTTAAAGGCCTGCCCACACATAAGAACATAACAGTGGAGGTGTTAATTCCACATATTGATTTATTTACACCATGACAACAGGTCCACAACCACACAAAGCTACGGAGACATGCCCACATTCGTGTGAATTCAAACATGCATATGTTGCAGTATCCCAGTGGGCAGACTGAAAGTATACCATTAGTCAGCAATGGGGCAAGAGCATCTTTTAGGGTTCGAAATATTAATAAATATTGCATGAGCACGTTGACCTGCCACCCAAGGAAATGCTGGCGAATTGACAAAAAGTGTTTTCTCCTAGAAACAGTGATGAAATAAAAACCGTTCTAGTGTGCTTTGTACTGAGATCTGCAGAAGCTCCATTTCGGTTGTGATTGCACCCAATCCCTTTCCAAGGGTCATTGTCAATAGCCTATAAAATATAAATTCACAAAACATGTCTGTTCTAATCCTATTGGGGTTGTCCAATACGGTTAATATTCAGTTTATTGGGATATTTTCTCATATTGGGTAGCTCAGTCCTCTTTGCCTGTATGGGTAGCTCAGTCCTCTTTGCCTGAAGTGTTAGCCCCGCACCAAATTCTTAAAGTGTTAGCCCCCCAACAAAGTTCAGTTCTAGCTGCGCCCCTGCATACCACTGAGTCCTCTGAAGCTCTCCTGCAGTTTATTCCATTATTAAATGCTTGTTCTGACAACACACGCATCAAATTATTCCAAACATTTTCATAAAGGGCTATTTTGAATTCTTTTTTCATCACCTGAAGCACTCACCGTTTTCTCAAATCTATCACAGGTGGCTGCAACAGGAAGCTCACAGCACTTTCCCCGGAAGCCGAGATGAAAGTCATTAGCTGCTGTTTAAAAATACACCCGGCTCGCGCTCGTCTTTTGAGAGTCGTGAGCCAAGATTCCTGAACGCTCCAGTTCTCCCTTTCTGAGGTGCTCGTGCTGTTAAGGCAACATCAAAATATACTTTGTTCAAAAATGACAGTGACAACAGCCTAGCCACAGCGGCAAACATGCCTGTGTTGAATAGATTTCCCTGCTTCGCTAGGTACCCATGCATCACACTTCACCTGCTGCCTATACAGCGGCGGCTCCTCCGCTAAGTCGGAGGAGCCTCACCCCACTGCTTTAAGAGCAGTGCAGAGGAAAAATAAAATGATCATAACGGAATGTTATCATTTTAATTTTAGAATTGAGCTTGCAGTTGCAGACAGGTTAGATTAGGGCGGGCGGGCGGGGATGCGCTCCAATGACAAAGAGGGAGGAGGAGTGGTTGCTGCACCGTAAGTGCGCATGATGGTTTGGCCAAACCGTCATGCGCACTTTGTATGCTCTCCACTGGCTGTATTGCACAGCCTGGGTGGGGAACATGCACAACCTCCCAGTCCTTCTCTGAGCGACAAACCACGGCACTCAGACCAATCACAACGCTGTTGTAATGCAGCGTTGTGTTTGGCTAGGGGAGTCTGGGAGCCTGTGTGCTTCCTGTTTCCTGTATCGGAGAAGAGGCAGCAGCTGGAGACAAGTGACCACCGACCAGCTGGTAAGTTTTATTTTTTCGTTTTTATTTTCTACCCCTCAACTCTCCCTGACCCCACCACCGTTCCCTACCAACTGCCACTGTGCGAATGGGTGTTAATGCAAGTGTATGAATCCAATGGCAGCATCCCAAGGAGGCCTCCGCATGAGAAGGGGAGGAGCAGAGTGCAATATAGACTTCATGCTAGCTACACATCTGGGTAAACTTGGAGGTTTAGAAGAACATGAGCATGTTCACGCTTCCTTCTTGACCTGACTTGAGGTCAGCTCTGTGATCCATTCAGCCGATGCTCTAAAAACATAGAACCCACCCCATCTTTTTGCACCACCTTGAAGTTGACATGATTTATGCTTCTGCTGAGAATCACAGGAGGGTCATAGAATTATACCTAAATATCCAAATAATAGGTTCATTTACTATTCTAACTTCAATCATGGATACTTGGATTAAGTAATTTTATGATGCCATGCCTAGTCTCGCCATACAGGGAGCCCAAAAATACAGATATGTCACAGGGTATGCACGAAGTGTATGTTCAGTAGGGGCAGGGACATCCTAAGGATGTGGGGGAGAGGATGTGGTCTAACGGCTAGGGCAGTCAACCTCGAAGCTGGGGAACCGGGTTCAAGTCTCGCCAACGACCTGACTCAACATCCTGTGATTCTGGGCAAATCACTTAATCTCCCCGTGCCTAACAAATATGAATGTGTCCATCTGTAACGAAACTGGTGCTCATGTAAAGCGCTCCGATACCTTCGGGTCAAGTTCGAGCTATATAAAACTCCCCCAAAAAAAGGATTTGTGGGGCCCCAGGCAATATATATTTTTCGGCCCCTTTTGGAACAACTTTAAATATATCTCCCCTTTTCGGTTCATTCAAGCCTGCACGATGCCAAACAATTTTGAATTAGATATTAAACTTTCATATATGGGTACACACAATGGGAATAACAAGGGGTTTAGACATTGAATAACATATAAAATGATGTTTTTACAAGTAAAATAATCTAGATCCAAACTAAAAAAGAAATGACTTCATCAAGGTTTGTTCAGGCTTTATTTCAGTACTGTTTGACTGGCAGACACCAGGATGCTTGAACTTTCAGCTGTTTTTGTGTGTATCCATTTCTGAAGGTTTAACATATAATTCAAAATTGTTTAGCATCACAAGTGCTTGAATGAGCTGAAATGGTGTTATATATTTGTAATAGTTTGCCCCAAAATATACATTGCCTGGGGACCCATGAATCCTTAAGATACCACAGGGGCCCTAGGTAATTGCCCACTTTGACCATGCCTTAAAAGTCCCTCCTGGAGAGCCTGAGCTGGGAGGGATTACACTGCCCCGACTACATTCTGGGAGCACAGCAGGTGCTATAACAGGTTGTTATATACTCATTAATGTTCTTACAGTGCTCTGTTTGCTGTAAGTTAAATATGCACCTCTCTAAATGTTCTTATTGACGAATCTGTATATGTTATGTCTTGTGGTGGCTCTGGAATGTGGGGAATGGTTTGGGGCAGTTGAGAGAAAGGGTTTTATCTGAGCGGTTAAGGGTTTTTATTGTGGAATAAACTTGGAGATTTTGATGTATACTTTGGCTCCTGATGTTTAGTTTTAGATGCTTCCACACTGCTATTTTTGGTGATGATCTTCAAAACCCACCGACCGTGCGCGGCTACTTCGACGATGATTTCAGCACAGAATTTGTCACTCGACGTTTCAAGTCATTTGATTTGGGAGACAGTGTTTCTTCATGGACAACTGTACATCGAGAGTGACAGAGTGAATGAGACTGCCTGCATTATACAGTTTATTTGTTTCTTAAACTTACTGTTGTTGTTAAAGGGAAGCTCGAGAGGTCCCCACGCAGGGCCGGACTGGCCGTAGCGGGCACCGGCCGTTTCCCCGGTGGGCCGCTAGGGTGGGGGCCGGTTTTGGGCCCCTGGGGGGGCCGTTTTTGTTACCGGGGGTCAGCAATATCGGCCCCCTGTAACAATATCGGCCAAAACCGGCGCTCGCAAACTGCTCGGCTGCACCCCCCCACCCCAGGGGGGGCCGGCCGAGCAGTTTGCCAGGGCCGGTTTCGGTTGCCAGTCCGGCCCTGTCTCCATGTGCCTCTGCTAACCACACGCAGACTCCGTTGACCTTCTCTCAAGCGCTGCCACTGCCAAGTTTGAGGCCATATTGTGTGTGTGTCACTGTCAGCACATCAACATTTCTCATAACAAGCCCAACGCATCTTTGAAACAGAAACACAACCACATTTCGGCACCCATTTTTACACTTTGGGATCAATTCCATTGACTGTGCTTACCGTTAGGGTGATCAGCAAACCTTTTCATTTTGACAGTGCCTATCAATCGTCAGTGAATGGCACACTTGTTTTAATTTGTCAAAGAACTTACGCTGCGCAGAGGCTTAACCTAATTATGGTGATAGGCACACCATCTAAAATACAAGAAATTATGCTGCCTATAAAATCAGCATTCAGACTAACATTAAGGGGCGGATTATGACGCGGCCTGTAAAGGCTCTGACCGATGGTCAGAGCCTTATGGGCCACATCGTAATCGGCCCCTCGGTTTACTTTCAAACCGCCGCATTACAAGGCTGGCGGTCAGAACCTAAACCGGACGGTCATTCCGGCTGGCTTCCAAAGGGCTCATGAAGCCCGTTGGCCAGTCGGAACCGGCTTGTAATCCCAAAGGGCCGGCCTTTCCGGCCTTGGGATTACAATGCACGTTTTCCGGCATGTTTTCCATGCCGGCCTGTCCGACATGGGAACCATGTCAGAAAGCGTTTTGGGGGCCCCCAGCATGGCCCCCTTAGGTGCACGGTCTCCGGTTGGGGGCTGAGGCCCCCCTATTGATCCCTGCACCCCGTGGTGCCTGCCACGGTGTGCAGGGATAAACAACACCTCCCATTTCCCTATAAGAGCATGTTTTATGGCCGGTTTATGGTCGTAATGCATGCTCCCATAGGGAAATGTAGGAATGCGACCGAACAGTGTTCGGTCGCATCCTAATTAAGTGGTCGGGACCGCCGACCAGAGGTCGGTCAGTCCCAGTACCGAGACAGTGTCGTAATTAGCCCCTTAATACGGTGATAAGCACACCAATCAACAGTTTTCACAGGAATATAGCAGCGATAGGCACACCTTTAGTATATGCATATTACAGTTGTCTGTTATTGCAGTGATAGGCATACCTTTACAGTTGTCTAGCACATCTTTACTATCATCTACATTACAGTTGCCTGTCATTGGGGTGATAGGCACACTTACAAGTGCACACCTTGGTATTGCGCATATTAAATTATGGCAAGCTCTAGCAATGTAGTTCAGCCACCACAGTTTCTACAATGCCCTGAGAGAACACAAATATTATGAAGAAAGTTGCTTCATATCTTTGAAAATTATTTGGTGGCAATTGATGCCTCTAAATGTGATGCCACTCAACATACTGCCCTATTGTTTAACCTTCCTGGGGAGGCTGGACATCAAGTTTTTGATAATCTGCCAGTAGTCGATACCCCTTCTGATTAAGATTTGTGAGAATCTTTTAAGGAAGCATTAGTTCGTAAGAATAAGCAATATGCTGATGAACCATCTGTGATGTTAGAAAAACATAATTTCTTTAAAAGAAAACAACTGGGGATGAAACGGTTGAGAATTATTTAGCTATTTTAAGGGTTTCAGCAGCCAAATTTGATTTTGGCAGCATGCTTGATGTGTATTTGAGAGATCAATTTGTTTTTAATTGTTCAAATAAGAAGATTCAGGAAATAAATTATCTTGTAAAAATTCATCATTAGGCGAGGTCATTGATATCACCAAAAGTATAAAGTGTTCAGTTGTATCTTCCAGAATACTCATGGATGATGGTAAAAATAATGCTCAAGAAACATTAGTGAGTGATTAGTAAGTGTCACGTCCAGCTCAAGGAACAAAATGTAATGTCTGTAGGAAAAGTGGGCATTTTCAGAGTGTGTGCAAGTCAGCAGGAAAGTCAAATGCTAGAATTAATGAAGTCAGTACAGTTGAAAAAGATATTTGCTAGGGTTTACACAATGTTTTGTTGTCTGTAGATGTAGTGGAAACTATTCCTCAGAAGAAATGCAAAGGTCCAATAGGTATTGGCAGGGTTGACCCCAGGATCATGGCCGATTCAGGATCCCCTATAACCATTTTATCAGACTCACACTCAGGAAACTATGATCAAGTAAACTCCTGAAACCCTTAGATGAACCCTAATGCTTTTGGGGCGTTTGATGTTATTATGAGAGGATACTTTTTCGATGTGCTCAAATTTAAAGAAAGAGAGATTATCACTAAAATATATGTAACTGGGAATAATAGAAACATCATGGGTTGGCAAGATTAAGCCAGATTGGACATTCAGCTAAGACCTGGACATGATGAACCTGTGGTGTTGGGAGACCTACCTGTTATGTCAATTGACTCACTTAGTATGGATAAGGATATAGATATGTCAGCTTCTTAAAAGATTTGACAAAGTTTTCAGTAATGAAGTGGGTCTGGTGAAAGGATTTGAACATAAAACCAAACTGAAACCTAATGCGGTACCAGTAATTCAAAAGGCTAGACAGGTTCTCATGTCAGTTAAAACAGATTTGAAAGAAATGTTGGGAAAAATGTGCAAGGATAGTATAATAACACCTGTGGAGTCATTTGAATGGGTGTCGGCAGCAGTATTGCCAAAAAGCAAACTGGTGACATGTGCTGGTGTGCTGACCTTAGGGAATTGAATCACAACATTGTTGTAGAGGGCCACCCACTTCCCAGAATTCATGATATGTTGCCAAATTTGGGAGGTAGTAAGTATTTTTCAACTATAGACGTACAGTCTGCATATCACCAGATTTATCCGGTGAAGGAATCACAACCTTTGACAATGTTTGTGACTTCTTTATGGGGCTTATATGTATTTAATTTAAGGATGCCATTTGGTTTGGCCTCCGCCACTAGTGTATTCCAATGAAGGATGGATGAAATGTTTGGTCAAGAGGTTGGAATACAGGCATTCAAATCTGACATCCAGATACATATTGAGAGTACTGAACAGCACCTTATAAAACTGGAATCTGTTTTGGAAAAACTCTTGAAAGATGGAATTACTGTCAATAAGTAAAAATGTACTTTTATACCCAATCAAGTCGATTATTTGGGTCATAATATAACATCCGAAGGTATTACACCCAAGTCATCTCTTGTCAAAGCTATAAAAGAAGCACGTGTTCCGAAGGATAAAGATTCACTCAGTCCATTCTTAGGGCTAAGTGACTATTATGCTAGATGTATCCAAGGATATGCCTTTTCAGTGCAATCTTTGAGACGGCTATTGAATAAAAAGGTGTCAAATTTGTATGGTCTCAAGATCAGCAGTAGGCTTCAAAGAGTTGATTATTGATGCACCAGCAATCAAGCCTTTTTCTCATGGAAAAAAGTATTATAGCTGTTGATGAAAGCTCTCATGGAATAGTGGGCTATCATGAGTCACATGATGAATAGTCAGTAGCCTACAAGTGCCTTCCCTTCGAGAGTATCGAATGTGGCTGAAATTAATTACAGCACTATAGAAAGAGAAGCACTGGTGTGCTGGTGGGTAGCAGAGAAGTTTAGAATGCATGTGGGGATATAGGTTTGATCCATATACAGATCACAAACCCTTGATTTACATGCTGGGATATAGTTGTTCCAACAACGAATCATCAAGATTGATTAGACTGCTATCTCGTTTACAAGAGTTCAGTTTTGACATAAAGTATTTGCCAGGAGGAAAATATGTAAGGGTGGATTGCCTTCCTCTCTTACCTATCCTGGACACTGATGATTCCAGTCATTATGTGGATGAAGAACTATGTGTGATGGCCATTTTGAATGGTATGGAGAATTTTAATATTACTGAGGAAGATTGGAGAAAGTGTTGCAAGTTGGATGAGTCACTTTCGTAAGTCAAAAAGTACAATGTTAATGGATCGTCAGGGGATAGAAACTTAAGTCAGGATTTGAGAGTTTTTGGGTGAGTATCTTAGGAGTTGTCTGTGGTCAATGACATGGGGGCTGATTATGAGTCCGGAGGTCCAACTGCTGGACCGCCGTTGCGTCTGTTGATGAATAATGGCACCAAGCCGGTGGCATCCCGAATGCCACATTACAAGTTAATGGCTGGGCCAGTAGTGTGCCAGCAGCGGTCTTGAGGTGGCAGGATGCTTCGGCTCACAGAGTGAGCCTGAAGGCAATACTGCCACACGGCAAGTGCCAGCACTGTCGTGTGTGCACTGTTGCCAGGCATGTCGTGCATGGCACACAGTGCGTACACGACAGTGTAGGCACAGTGGGGCACAACATGTGCTTACAGCCATAATGCCCAATTGGGCAAAAGCCCCTGGGGGCCATGTTTGGGGCCCCTGCACATCCTTTCCACTGACCTTTTCAAGGCGGGCTCCCAGCAATGAAAAGGATGATGGAAATCCAACTCCTAATTGGCACAGTGGTGCCGGCATCAGCACTGCATCCAATGCCTCCTGCCTTCCCCGCCGCAGGATCCAGAATCCAGGCGATGGCAGCGGTCTTGTGGTGGTCCGACTGCCATGTTCGTAATCGGGCGGTAGGACCACCTACTCTGTGGCGGTGTTCCCGCTGCCAACGCCACGGCGGTACTCGGACCGCTGGACTCATAATCAGCCCCATGGTACTTAGGCAAGATCTGTTTATGCCTCCAGTAGGTTTTGCAGAAAAAAATATTTACACTCGCGCATGAAGCACATTTAGGATGTCTGCTACTGTAAAGAAAATCAAACAATACTACTGGTGGTCAGAAATTGACAATCAAGCCAGAATGTATGTAGAAAGATGGAAAGTGTGCTTGTGCTCACACAAGCATTGGAAAGTGAATTCTTCTCCTTTGTGCCTGGTTGCATGGCAAAATGGTGCATGGGAAAAATAGGAATTGATTGTTCAAGACCTTCCCACATTTTTTATGGTTATAACAGGTGTCTCATCATAGCTGTTGATTTACTTCTCAAAATGGGTGTATTATGCATTTTGTAGGTTGGCAGATACCAGTATTGGTATTAAGTTCTTGGATTTTTTTTTCGCATTGAAGGTACTCCCAAGGAAATCGTTATGGATAACGGCACACATTTTGTGTCTTCAACCATGGTCTCTTTTTGCAAAAACACATGGTGCCACATTGTAATCCTTCCTCAAATGGTCTGTGGAGAGGGCCAACAGAATGTTAAAGGAGGATGTTCAAACCGCTATGTCCAACAAAATGGATGTGAATTACTATTTGCAGTAGAAAGTGTGAAGCTATAGCACCACGCCCCACAGTACCACGGGGATATCTCCATTTGTATTGTTGAGAGAAAGACATCTTTTTTCTTCAATTCATCCTGCATGATTGGGCAAAAAAGTTGGATTTTAGAATAACAAACTAAGAATTGAAGATATCTGTGAACATGTGACAAATAAACAGGATTCTAGTAAAAGGTACTTTGATAAAAAGAGGAATGTAAAGGAATTAAAGTTAGCCCCAGGGGATTTGGTTCTGGTAAAAAGAAACAATGAGAGTGCCTAAGGGTGAATCTAATTTTTCAAGTCCTACCAAGGTATTGAAGACAGCTGTCTTGTTAGGGAAAAAGGGTTGGTGGAAAAACATTCCATTGTCAAATTGAGCAAAGAGCAAGCAAACATTATGACAGAAGAGGGGATTTCCCAGATGATCCAAATTTGAGTGAAAGTGATTGGTTTGATTATGGTGATGTTTTGGAGCAAAGTGAGTTGCCGAATGTACATAACGCTGTTGATAGGCACAAAGATGACATTAGAGAAACAAGAGCATCATCTGAAGAAACTGGAGGAGGTGATTGTTTAAAAGTTTTCAACAGTAGGGCCAGAAAAATTAGTCCCCCGATTAGAATTAGAGACTATGTCAATATATTGAATCTTTCGATACTTTGTAAAAAGAGAGATGTGTTATATACTCGTTAAAGTACTTAAGTGCTTCGTTTGCAGTAAGTTAAATATGCTTCTCTCTAAATGCTCCTATTAAAGAATCTGTGATTATCATATTTTGTTGTCGGTTTTAGGGTCTTTCTTACCAGTCTTGAGGTGTTGGGAGAGTTCCCGGCTTTGGTGCTTGTAAGTCCTGTTTTGGCCGAGATAGGGGCGACCCCTTCCGGTAGCCACGGTACTGCCGACAATGAAAGCCTAAGCAGCCAGTGCCCTCCAGAAGGAGTCCCAAGAGGAAAACCCCGGAGGGAAAAAACCTCTGATGTTGATGATGAGATTCCAGGAATGAAGGAGAAGACAAGGAGCCAGAAAACACTGGAAGACCAGGAGCCCAAAAGGAACCAGGAGAAGACTGGAAGACAAGCTGGAGCAGAAGGCGCAAGGGGAAAAGAAGCACCAATGGAAGGAAGGAATCACCAAAAGAGGAGCCACGGAACCAACAGGAGCGAGGACACACCAGCAGGAACAAGGAGTGTTGCAACGCAAGGAAGGAAAGGTTCTGATCCCTTATATACAGAAAAAACAGGAAGTAACCTACAGGATCAGGAAGTGACATACAGGAACAGGAAGTGACAAAACAGGAAGGAGAGGTGCCGCCATCTTGGATAGGGAAAAGAGTGAAGTGCATTACAGAAAGATCGCCATGTTAGGAAGGTAAGTAACCCTCCCCTATTGCCTTCTGGGAGCAAGGTGAAGAGGAGAGCAACAATATGGCCCCCAAGGAATGGGGATCACCAGACGCCCACACCAGGTGAGTGTAATGCCCCAAGGTGCCTCGGGAAGTGGATGGGCTGCCGTGCAAGTATGCGGCGGCCCGAAAACCAGCAGGCATTGCGGATGTTTTCCGCGACGCCGTTGAAATGGCCACAGCGGGCCGTGATGCTGTACGGCGGCGCACCCGAAGAGGAGGGAGGGGGCCGTGGGTTGCACCGCGGCCGGCGAAAAGGAAGCAGGTAGCGCCGCGGGTCGCGAGTTGGCCCGCGGCGTAACAATTGCGGGGGTTCTGGAATGTAGGGAATGGTTCAGGGCAGTTGAGAAGCAGGGTTTTGTCTGAGCGGTCATGGGTTTTTATTGTGGAATACACTTGGAGTTTTTTATTTATACTTTGGCTTCTGATGTTTATTTTTGGATACTTCAACAAAGGTGCATTAAAAGTTCTGACTAACCACCAGAGGCGGTGCCTAACTTAGGGAAATGGGGCCCCCTTTGGCCCCCCAATTAAATGTGAATAATAGTAATACGTTATACACTACTACCAAAACATTTTAAAGTCCTTTACTCAGCCATGTGCCGGTTGCAACCTGTATCGTGCACGAGAGGCTGGCCGGTCCAGAAGAAGCCAGTGCAGACCAGAGGGGGTGGGTTTAACAATATAATTGACAAACACAGGGTCACCGTAGTACCAGGGCACCTGGGCCCAAGTGCGCATGTCGGATTGGATGGCTGCCTCTCTCCGGCCAGCCCAACATCCGCACTAGAGGCCTCTCTCACAGTCCCTCTACCTCGCATTGGTGAGCCGGGGGTGACTGAGAGCCCCAGCCCCCGGTAGGTAATGAGCGGTGAGGTTGCTTGTTCCAGTCAATCCAGGCGCTGCTGTAACAGCAGGAGCAGAGTCTGACTTGGATAGAGTAGTGACACAGCAGTTACTAGGGGCCTCTGGTGAAGTGTGTGCACGTGAGGCAGCGCGGGGGAGGCTGTCTCTCTTGGCACGAAGAGAGACAGGCGTTGTTCGCTACTAGTTTGGCACACCTTTGAAAAGAACTCCCTGCTTCCATATTGATAAGTTTAATACTTAATAGTGAGTTGGTGACCAGTGACCGTGCAAATATCATATGTGTATTCAGCACATGTGCATTATTACCAAATTTGCATTTCATTGTAAGCAGCAGTCATATGTACTTTTGAAAACTTTTTAAAAGTGCAAGTATTTTACTGAAATAGCTGTATGCATTTCGGTTGTCATGACCTCCTCCATCTGTTTGTTTGCAGGATGGCACGTGAATTGAAAGGGACCAACAAACATAAATGAGCAGCTCCATAAATGAGCAGCTCCGCTCGTACAGGATGTTTTGTTTGTGCTGAACATGTTCCTTTATTTACGATTTGAGCAATTGTGCTCCGGGGTCTCTTTTGCTTTAGGCGCCGAACTCACTCCAACGGATCTTTAATTAATCAAACACAAAATGAGCTTTGGAAAGTGAATACAGTATTTGAGTGAAAGGCATCTTCGGTTGTCATGACCCCGATCTGTTTGTTTGCATGTGAATGAAAGGGTCAGGGGTCAACAGAAACCTAAATCAGCAGCGACGCTTGTACAGGATGTTTTGTTTGTGCTGAACATGTTCCTTTATTTTGACGATTCGAGTCATTGTGCTCAGGGGTCTCCTTTGCTGCAATCAACTATCAAACACAAAAAGAGCTTTGGAAAGTGAGACAAAAAATAGTACTATATACGTGGTGTATTCAGTACTCAATGTTATTGTATCACCATTTGATTTACATTTCATTTTTCAGCGCCCATACATACTTTTGAAACCTGTTTAAAAATTGCAAGTGCAATAATAAGTGTACGCATTTTCAGTTGTCGGTATGCATATGTGCTTGTGAACAGCGGGGCCTCAAACTCTGATGGTGTCTAAACTAGGACAACAAAATACACCCTTTCACGTCTCCAACTTTCTACCAAGATGTCAGTGGCAGAAACTCAGCCACACGCCACACGCCTTCCTGAAACACACGTGATTTACTCAACAGGATTCGGAAAGGCTAGAGGGACCACTTGCAATCAGAAAGCTGTGTGTGAACACAAGGCACAGTTTAAGTTTGGGCGGAGTCACTGAGTCAATCATATCAGCCTTTCATCCTTCATTTGCCGATAAAAAATACAGTTGAATTTGGTAATAATAATGACATATTATCAGCGATTGAACATGGTGAACTCACCATTCTGTAATACCTTATATTGAAACAACAAAAAATTATTTTCCCAGATGGTAGAATGTGGCACACACTCCTTCAGATGGCATTAACAGTGTAGTTAGGTACCTTGAAAATGCCATACCTCCGTTACCAAATAAAGTATTATACTGCACTTCTCAACCAGCAGTCAATGGAGGCGGTCTTGATTGCATTATATTTATGTATTGTATTATTACATTTAGATAGCGCTTACCACAACAGGCCAGAGCACTGAAGCGCTGGCCTAGATGGTATGTATGCTACACCATGTAGAGTGTGTGGTACTTGGAAGGTTGATTTGGAACACCACAGTGCACAGTAAGGTTACAATAGTGAAATACAAACTGACTTTTTTGCGAACACAAGCTTCTTTCTGTGGCAGACAGATGAATGTTGTATTATCAGACATATTTTTGCGAAATGCATGTGAAATATAGCACTCAATGGTGTCGTTGCTTTGCCAATTTAAATGCAAATACAGCAGCAATAGTCTATTCCTAAACTTATGATAGTGCTATGAGAGTTCACTTTCCAGGCCAAACGGCATTCAGAGTTACACTTCTCGGGTTAGCTTTTGTTCTTTAGCGCCATGTGAAAGATGCACTTTAAAAAAATGATTTGTGTAGCCCGATGCATCTTTGTATTGTATTGTATTGTAATGGCATTTATATAGTGCTTACTACCCCTGACGAGGCGTTGAAGCACTTTTTTGATGAGTAGCACGCTACCCCAGAACCCAAAAAGGATTAGTGATGAATTAGTATAGTGAAATATGAAATTAATTTGAGCGGTGAATATGTGAGTCTGTTATATGGATTGAGAAGGATAGTGGAGGGATAGAATAGTGAAAGGTTTGCATTTATATAGCGCTTGCTACCCCTGATGAGGTGTTGCAGCACTTTTGGCGAGTAACAGGCTAATCTGGAACCCAAAAAGGATTAGTGGTGAATTAGTGTAGGGAAATATGAAATAATTTTCATTTGAGAGGTGGACATGTTAGTCTGTTATTTGGATTGTAAAAGGAATATAGGAGAGATAAAAGAAGGGGTCTAGAAAGGTTTTTTTTGGGAGTTCATAGCAGTAGGACGGGGTTTGGGATGAGTAAAGGGGAGGAGGAGGGGGACAAGTCAGAGGGAAGGGTTTAGAAAGGCTTGTTTGGGAGATCTGAATAGTAAAAGCAGTATGAGATGGGGGAAGGAGGGGTAGAGGAGGGAAGAGTCCAGAAAGGGATATTTTGGGGATCATACTAGTGGTATGGGGTTTGGGATGAATGGGAGAGTGGAGGTAGAGGATATATTGAGAGAGGTATAGGGTGAGAGATAGGGTAGTACTTTGGAAAGAGTAGTAGAGTGAGGTTTGAGATGAGTCAGAGAGTTGAGGTAGAGGATATATTGAGAGCGGTATAGGGTGAGAAATAGGGTAGTGAATTAGAGAGAGTAGCGGAATGAGGTTTGAGATGACTCAGAGTGGAGGTAGTGGATATATTGTGAGGTTTATAGGTTAAGATATAGGGTAGTCCATTGGATATGCTGAATTAGAAGCAAAGTAATAAATATAAGGATACATAAGTACATGGAAGGTATATCATAGGTACATGGAAGGTATATATGTATAAGGAAGGCAATATATGGAGATTAAAGTTGCATTTAATAAACTCAGACTTTCAAGTGTTGCTGTACTTTAAATTAATTTATTTGTTTTTTTGAAATTCAATTGGTAAGCAATTGTAGATAAGTAGTTATGATAATAGATGGAATCACTTATATACATGTTAAACATAGAATAATGTAACTATAAGTAATATGTACATTTGTTAAGCAGAACTAACCAATATCTATATCTTCAAAAACATAATTATGATACATGTTTATACAAAGCATCAAACCACTGCCATTTAAAGGACGGCACTCAGGACCAGGATCTGTTTGCATGTAAAAGGGACCAACACAAACATTTATGAGCAGCACTGCTCATACAGGATGTTTTGTTTGTGCTAAATAACTTACCTTGGAAAAGTGACATAAATCATCCCAGCACCAGGTCACGCAGCCCTCTCTCTCCGTAGGTGGCTTGATAGAATCGTACAAATGCTTGCCGGCTCGCATGTAAATAAATCAAGTTTTACTTTTCACAGTGGACTCGGGCTGTCCTGTCCTCGATTCCCTTTGCCAGCAAAACAGCACACAGCCCGTCTGACTCCTCCTGAGCCCTCAACCCTGCTGTGTGCTGTCTTTATGGCCTGACAAATTGCTTGCATGCAGCCTACGTTTGCTGAAAGTAGGTGCTTTCAAATGCAAGCAGGAAAATTCAAGCCATTTGTCTAGACATAAACCAACAAAAAAACACAAGGCCTGGTGGTAACAGATTCCATGGGTTGGCACTGACATGTTGCCTTGGGCTGCACTCCTTTCTAGTGTAATCTAATCTTTGAGAAAGGAAATCCCAGGAGTCCCCACTTGCCTTTGATGCATTGTGCTCGACTGAGCAGGCCATTGCACAAAGTTAGCACTGCGCAGGTATGTTAAGATTGGTTATACTGAATAAGTAGCTACCTACGTCATTATCATATGAGATCTCTTTATTGATGTCATGAGTACACTTTCACAATTGCTTAATTAATCTTCTAGCTTTCTCAAATTTGCTTCAAAATGCACAAATCCCCCCCACCGGACCCCCCTAACAGCAGTTGGGCTCACTCGCATCACTTTCTCTCCACATGGCACTCATCTCAAACTTTTACTCCCTACCACTTTCAGATGTCACCAGCCACCACTCCTAACCACCCCCGACTGGACCCACTGTCCACTGTCCAATTATCAAAATGTCCAAGACAAAGGCGTGAGCTGGTAGTACAGCTAGACATTGCACATTTACACCGCTCAGATTTCTCACTGGTGCAGTCCAGACACACAGGGCAGACCAGGAACACAGCAGAGGATGGAAGAGTATGTAGAGCAATAGTGCCAAAGGACACTTGATAATACCAACATTTATGGGCCTCCTGAATGCAGGTACTGGACAAAAACACTAACAAATAAACACTGTGATCAAACATTGCAATACTTTGGCTAGGTTGTTTGTTAGACCTGGCATCCTTGGCGTGGGTCTCCCTTCCATTTTTTCGTAATGCCTCCACTGTTGCCGATATGTTTTTAAAGGTACCTACCTCTGCCAACTAGAGACCCCCAAATCTAACATTGTTCATATTCTATTAGCAGGTTTCACAAATACTTTGGAGTAGTAGCTCTAGTTCTAAGCAGCTCAGCAATATTTTTAATGAGACTATTTAGGAACAAATTAACAGGATGTCAGTGTAGCTGCAAAAAAGCACTAGCTTTAAGCTTCCTGTTTGCACTTGAAGCATACAATGTGTTATATTTGCTTCACATGGGTAAGATTTAAAAATTAAAGTATAGGTGTGCAACAAATAATGTTATAAAACAAGGCAAACCAATGTGCTCCAAATCTTTCCAGGAATTTTCTATTTCCAGCACCATGTTTCACTAATCGTCTGTCCACATAACTGAGCTCCTCATGTTGGATTTTCTGAAGTAGGGCAGAGAAAATGCAACATGTTTATTTTCGCATCCCAACGACAGGTAGCCAAACTCCAGTGACATGTTCCACTTTAAGAAATGTTTTCAAGAACACTGCAGACCCATCAATCACCCGCTCAGGAAATATGAGCTGTCACGTGGCTGGGTTATGCTTGGGAAGAAACACTGCCATTTTACATGCACACATTTCTTAAGCTGCCTTCTTTTCTACATGATGACTTTTGACACACATTTGCTTGTGTGACAGTGCAGGATTAGTTTCTCTGAAACCACATTGCTTACATTTCCACTTCGTAGGCACATTATCAGAACACCTTGAACATTTAGTACAAGGCCTAAACATATATTGTGCAAATGTTGCTGTTTGTTATTCGTCCATAAGGCGACATAGCTATCACAAGAGGATAAACAATGACAGCCTGGCTGAGGTCTCGGCACGGAAGCATGGATGCTGTTCTTATATATACACATGCATTTCCGTGTTCAAATCAGAGGAGCACTCTGCTGTCACCGCAAGGTCACTGTTGTTGGGGTCTCAGCCCAGCTGATTCCTGTTTCCCCTCTGCGAGGAAGGATGTCCAACTTGTGACCAAGACGGGGACCTGAACACATTCACCCACAGGTAATGGGGAGTTAGATCATTCAGTAAGGGATTTTGGCAGATCACCCTCTCTAGGCAACTAGGTTAGGGATTGAATAGTAGGAGAACACTATACACAATACTTATATGCTAGCATAAATACACTGCTTTAGCACAATGGTTGAATTGTTTATCCTTTTTACTGTTCTCATATTGCTAATTACTCTCAACTGTTTCTGTCTATTATTCATTGCAGCACATATATTTTATATCACAATGGTTCAATAAACATTGAAATGCGTCACTATCCTCCTCAGCTGAGTAGGTAATCCCTATATAATGGCTGTAGGTTGTTCAAGCTTGAACCTTTCAAAGGATTATCCAATTGTGTTATCCTCTCTTAATTCCATTCATTATTATGTCAGAAACAGACAAACTTAACAGAGGTATTCTATTCATGGGTTACGTTCCCAGCAGCAGGCGACACATCAAGGCTTTTTCACACCTGCACACCAGCTGAAGGTCCAAACAATTACACTGCAAAACCAAAGGGGATGATGGACGGAGTGTTGAACATTGCAAGCACTCACCCCCAGTCAACTGATCTGGGTTTAATCCATCATCATTCTTTAGCTCACTCCGCCACCCCAGTTCAGACATGGCCATATGCAAATCAGTCTGACCCTGTGCCTCATGGGAACAGTCCAGCCCGAACTGCCAAGCCATGTCTTTCCTGGACCGGAAACAAGCATCCTGGGACCGGTTTCTGGCTTACAACCGTCATCAGCCAGGCTATCTTGAATCCAGTGGCAAAGTGAGCAAGGGACCCACGTCTGGGCATTCCCTGCCAACTTAGGGCAAACATTGCAAAACCAAATGGGATGATGGACGGAGTGTTGAACATTGCAAGCACTCACCCCCAGTCAACTGATCTGGGTTTAATCCATCATCATTCTTCAGCCCACTCCGCCACCCCAGTTCAGACATGGCCATATGCAAATCAGTCTGACCCTGTGCCTCATGGGAACAGTCCAGCCCGAACTGCCAAGCCATGTCTTTCCTGGACCGGAAACAAGCATCCTGGGACCGGTTTCTGGCTTACAACCGTCATCAGCCAGGCTATCTTGAATCCAGTGGCAAAGTGAGCAAGGGACCCACGTCTGGGCATACCCTGCCAACTTAGGGCAAACATTGCAAAACCAAAGGGGATGATGGACGGAGTGTTGAACATTGCAAGCACTCACCCCCAGTCAACTGATCTGGGTTTAATCCATCATCATTCTTTAGCCCACTCCGCCACCCCAGTTCAGACATGGCCATATGCAAATCAGTCTGACCCTGTGCCTCATGGGAACAGTCCAGCCCGAACTGCCAAGCCATGTCTATCCTGGACCGGAAACAAGCATCCTGGGACGGGTATGCCCAGACGTGGGTCCCGTGCTCACTACGCCACTGGAGTCAAGCTATCCTGGCTGATGAAGGCTGATAGCCTGAAACCGGTCCTAGGATGCTTGTTTCAAGTCCAGGGAAGGCCTGGCCTGGCAGTTCGGGCTGGACTGTTCCCATGAAGAACAGGGTCAAGACTGATTTGCATATGGCTGGGTCTGAATTGGAATGGCATGGGGAGAAAAACAACAATGGAGTTAGGCCCAGATCTCTGTACTGGGGTGAATGTTTGACATTGTGCAGCATTCTGTCCATCAATTGTTCTTTTTGCATTTGTCACCACTTGGGTATGCCCTGACATGGGTCCCATGCTCTCCATGCCACTGGAGTCAAGCTAGCCTGGCTGATGAGGGGTGATGCCCCAAAACCGGTCCCAGGATGCTTGTTTCCAGTCCAGGGAGGACCTGGTCTGGCAGTTCGGGCTGGACTGCTCCCATGGGGAACAGGGTCAAGACTCATTTGCATATGGCTGGGTCTGAACTGGAAAGGCATGGGGAGCAAAAAAACAATGGATTTAGGCCCAGATCTCTGTACTGGGGTGAATGTTTTACATTGTGCAGCATTATGTCCATCAATTGTTCATTTTGCATTTGTCACCCCGAGTGGGATGGGTATGCCTAGACATGGGTCCCATGCTCTCCATGCCACTGGAGTCAAGGTAGCCTGGCTGATGAGGGGTGATGCCCCGAAACCGGTCCCAGGATGCTTGTTTCCAGTCCAGGGAGGACCTGGCCTGGCAGTTCGGGCTGGACTGTTCCCATGAAGAACAGGGTCAAGACTGATTTGCATATGGCTGGGTCTGAACTGGAATGGCATGGGGAGCAAACCAAAAAAAATAATGGATTTAGGCCCAGATCTCTGTACTGGGGTGAATGTTTGACATTGTGCAGCATTCTGTCCATCAATTGTTCTTTTTGCATTTGTCACCCGAGTGGGACGGGTATGCCCAGACGTGGGTCCCGTGCTCTCCATGCCACTGGAGTCAAGGTAGCCTGGCTGATAAGGGGTGAAACCCCGAAACCGGTCCCAGGATGCTTGTTTCCAGTCCATGGAGGACCTGGCCTGGCAGTTCGAGCTGGACTGTTCCCATGGGGAACAATGTCAAGACTGATTTACATATGGCTGGGTCTGAACTGGAATGGCATGGGGAGCAAACCAACTATGGATTTAGGCCCATATCTCTGTACTGGGGTGAATGTTTGACATTGTGCAGCATTCTGTCCATCAATTGTTCTTTTTGTAGTATATACCAGGGCTCATGGTACCCCTTTATGAGCTGTTTTACCAGAAGTGCTTAAACAGATCCAGAATGAGTATGGTGCAGAACCTGCCCTGGATTTGTGGATGAAATTGATGGGCAATTGAGCTGCAGTATCAGCCATCATGTTAAGTAACATTAAAAGAGAAGCAGCAGCGTTGGCTATATGCCAGCATTTAAGAGATTTGACTGTGGGACTACAGGAACGTGAATTACCTTGAAGAAACCTATGCAACATTAGGTAGAGATAATTTGGGAGCCAAACCTGGTAAACCACAAGTAAAGAGTAATTCTGAAAAGGATAACTCAAAGCAAGTACTCGAGTCTTCTACAAAGAAGAAGTCGGATAATAAGAAAAATAAAGACAATACTGAATCTCCTGAACAGGAAGCCACTGAGAAGCGATACAACCTGTGCAACCATGATAACGTAAGCAGCCTGACAGGTATCAGAATATTGATACATGTTCATCTCGTTCCTTTCAGGAGTCATCCAAAAAATTTTTGGAAAGAGGGGGGACGGTGAGAGTGCAGATCAGAGGAGTACATGAAATCAAAGAAGGACTCACAACACTCATCTGACTATGTAATTAAACAGGAAGAAAAACCTAAAACATCCAAACCTCAATTCAAAAAGAAGAAGGTAGCTTGACTGAAAGTCAAGCATGCCATGGATATTGAGGACACTGCTTCTGAACGGGGAGTGGCTCTGAACATGCTGGACAGCGCAGCAGAAGTCACAATAGTTCACCGGAACCTGATGGATTGTCTTGCAGCAGTAGAGATGAGTGACTACATTCAGGTGGAAACACTGGATACATGGGTAAGTGTTCCACATTGCCTAAGGGAGATGCAACTCAAGTTGGAGGGGGACATACAAAGACCCATTACAGTTCTCTTTTGGGAGAACCTGTCATTCGGCTATGACATTCTTCTAGCCGAAAAGGATTGGCCACCAGAGTTCGTCATGGACTGCACAGATGGAGAAACGTGCCTTCTCTGACCTAGTTCCAGAACACTTAAAACATTGATTTGTCAAGGAGTGGGCATTAGCACAAGCTCCAGAATTATACTGCAACCATGTGGGGTGGGATGATGGTTCCTCTTACCCTGAAATACAACTGAGGTTGACCCCACAACCTCAAAGACAATACCCCATTATAAATGAAGCTAAAAACTAATTTGGGAAATTCTCCAGCAACTTGAATACCAGTGTGCAATAGAAAGTTGCACCTCTTCAATGAATAATCCCCTGTTTCCAGTATTAAATAATGAAGCCCGATCATTCATGTAATCTAGTATTAGATTGCAGACACTTGAACACAGTTACTCATACATTTGCAGTACAAAACGTGGATAGCGCTGCACTAATGAACACAGTGTGGAAAAAATAAAAAACCACGCTAGATATCTCAAATGGTTTTTTCTGCCAAAATATAGTGCCTGAAAGCAGGAATTTTACTGCATTCTCTGTGCTGGGTTCTCAGAAGCAATTCTGTCTATTGCCTCAAGGGTATAAGAATAGCCCCTGGCTGTTTTCAGCTCAAGTAACATAACTTTTACAAACTTTTGATGACCAGGCATTGTCTTAAGTCAATGACATGTACCTGATGGATGATGACATTTCTGTACACTTGACAAGAGTAGATCGCATAATTGTGGGATTTGCACACATGGGCTACAAATTTAATGTAAAGAATTTGAAAATTGCCCACCTAAATGTCCTGTTTTTTGGATATGAGCTGTCAAGTGAAGGCAAGAGCCTTGTGACACATTTCTGAGAGAAGTGTGCACTTCTACAGCCTCCAACTATGTTGAAGAGGTTACAATCCATATTGGAATTCCTAAATGTTGGCAGAAATTACATTCCTGATTACGCAGAAATGGTTAAACTGTTCTATGATTTGTTTCATCCAGACATTTGAGGCACACACTGGACCACTGAACACACACAAATATTACGTTCAATACAAGCTGACATGCTAGCTTCAGAAAACGAACACACACTTGTAAACACAACAAACCTGCTGATCCGTATAATTGTGGGGATATTGGGGTACACATATGTTACATTCAATGAAGGTGACACTGTACCGATTGCATATAGATTGCATTTATACACCAGTGCCGAAATGCATTTTGCTCCAACAGAAAAATACTAACTGAGGTACAGACTTCTGTGGTGAGGGATAGAGCACTGGCCCAGGCAAAATGAATAATTGTCATGAACCCAGAACCGACCTTAGAGGCCGTCACAAAAGCAAGCGTTCCGAACACAAAAGCATTACATTCATGATAGATGCAATGGGCTAACTCACTCACCGCAACAGA
Organism: Calotriton arnoldi; assembly: GCA_963921515.1. Lineage (NCBI taxonomy): Eukaryota > Metazoa > Chordata > Amphibia > Caudata > Salamandridae > Calotriton > Calotriton arnoldi. The sequence goes on from CAWUFW010007063.1 coordinate 214,828, forward strand.
TGTAGATTACAGTTTTTACTCTACACTACAAACACAAGCCTTTCTGCAATATGAACATGACTATCCTCTGCCTAACAAAGTCCTGCCTCTTGATCAGTATGATTACATCATATATACTGATGGTTCTGCCCAGCCTGACGTGGGGACTCACCACCAGTACTCAGCGGTGTGCCGTAAAGGGGCACATGCAGGATGAAGAATTCCATCCTGAGAAAACCTACAGAAAATCACTCTGTGATTGCACTGCACAGTTGGCTGAATTTAGGTCTCTAATTCTGGCACTAGAGAATACGAATCCCAGATTCCCCACACTGTTAGTGTGTGATTCATATTATTGTATACAGTCCTATAATTAAGGGTAAGCGGTAAACTCCGCTCCGCCCACGGAGTTCACAGAGTTTTGCTCACTCCGCGCTCCGCTTAGAGCACGAAGTTCAGCAAAAAAACTCCGGTGACGCCGCGTAGCGGAGTTTACCGGCGCTCACGGCTCACATAACCCCATTGCATGCACACACTCAGACGTCCTACCCAGCCAATCAGGAATGTTTTTCTATTTGCACTTTTTAGTGTCCTTTTGAATCGCTGCCGTCAGCCAATCCCGCCTTCCGTTGCTTGCTGACATCGCTAACTAGCCAGTTCCCTCCCACTGCAGAAAGCTTCGGTTTCAGTCAATGAAATGGAGGCCGGTTCCTCGCCTTGGGGATTATCGCACTGCTTCTTCCACTGGGTCCTCAATGTTGATATGTAACAACAAGCAGCAGAACGTGAAGTCACTAGAAGGTATGGGTTGGGGCGGGGAATGGGCAGAGTCAAGTTTGTGTAGTGTAAAAGCAAAACATGTCTGTTCTGTTATTTTTTTTAACCGCCTTTTCCAAAGAAACAAACCTTGAGTGCGACCGAGAAAAGATCTGTAAAGCAAATAGATTGTCACTGTGCTTAAATTTTTTTTTCTGTATAATGCCGCTGTTCAGAGAAATGAGGTCTTTTTCGCGAAGCTTGATGGTGATTGTCAAACAGTTCCTTGTGAAGCACTAGGCAGGCACGTTGTTTGGTTTGAGTTGTTTGGATCACTGTGCGTGTTTGGTTCACTGTTAGGACAAATACGTTATTTGGAATTGGTAGAGGGTACAGTAGATTTTGCTTTTACGTGGCACATAAATTATTTTAAAATCGAAAGGGATTTTAACAGCGCGAGTGAATCTTCAAACACTTGACATAGAGTGGGAGGTGGTCTCCCCGATGAGTTTCCGAACCCGACCGTCAGAGAAATATCCCTAAATATATTTAAGTATTGCTATTTAACATTGCTGGCAACTAGGAATCGGATTACCGCAAATATCTCCGGAAAAAAAACATGCATTTACGTTAAAACTCAATTATTTTTTGATAATTTACTCGAAAGAGACCCCAAAAGAGAAAAGACATTCTGGTTTTATTGTGCAAAATCGGAGTGAAAGACTCAAAACTCAAATGGAAAACACTAAGGAGGACAGGAAATACTTTATGGGGGTGAGTATTATACATTTTAAGTACCTTTTACACAATTGTACCCATGAAATGAAGATTACGAACGCGAGCCGCCAGGCATTTGTTTGCTTTAAAAAATAAACGTCTTGTTTCCTGTATTCTTATTTATGATTGAAATGAAAACTAACATATTTTTGAACAAAGTTGAACTGCGCTGTTTCAGGCAAATAAATGCTAATGATGTCACTATTTGTAGCAGCATAGCAAGCAATCCTATCCAATTATTTCAGATGGTTGTGTTCAACACATAGCGTGTGCGTGGCTGCCTGCAGTCAATGTGTATTTTAAAAATTTGAAATGAAGGAGTTCACAGTGTGGGCCCGCCACTAGCAGTAAAATCCGGGGTGTTAGGAATCAATCAGCTAGTTCATTGATTCCTTTCTGCAAAAGTGGTAAGGAATGTCGCATTTTTATATTTTAAACTTCGAAGTGTGAATCTTGTCTGACCAATTACTTTTCACTTACGTTACCTTCACTCTGTGCTGTGTAAACAAGAGTGCAAAGTCTAGCAAACATAGGGCAACTCCCCCTGTGCAGATGACAACGGCACTCGAGCTGAAAGAGTAATGCCTTGCTGCCATCCCTCTGCAACAACACTTTTCAGTTCAAAGCAGTTCGTTGCCATTAGGGAACACCAGCTTCCCAGAGAGACATGTTGAGTTGCTCAAAGCACCAACACTCTCTTTTCAATCAAAGCAGTGTGTACACAGCCGTCTCGGCAATGCAATGAATGCATGGGGGACTACTCCGTCCACTTGCGGAGCTCCGCGGAATTTGACGGAGTTTTTCAGCAACTCCGCGAAATTCCGCGGAGTGTAATTCCGCAAACTTCACCCAGGGTTACCTATAATGAGTATTTACACTACGGAAGCCAGAATGAATTCAGAGATTCAAAAGGGTGCACAATTAAGCACAAGATGCTTTGGGAACAGGTGGCTAAGCTGAAAGAGTGCTTGCCACGGACTCATGTAATATATACCTTGAGTCACCAACGTGTTGGCAAACACGTTGCAGGGAATTCCATGGCAGATGAAGCCGCAAAAGCAACAGTGCAAACTGCTGAAGTCGCTGCAATTGCTCGTTCAAGTATGAGAATAGACAGAGAAATCATGACGGCTGACAGCGCTTGACATGACACCCATCTGCTGAAAGGCTTTCCACTCAAGTACTCCTACAAGTTAGATGCACAAAATCAACCATTGGCTCACATTCCTGGAGTGGGGAATAGACTAATACCAAATTCAGACCACAGTTAAGGTTTAATTTTAACTGCACACGAGGGTCTAGCATCCGCACACAGGGGTGACAGCTACGATTTTATTGTTGCAGCAGCGCTACTTGTGGCAAGGTCTCTATAAAACAGGCCAAGGACTTTGTCCTTAAATGCGACATCTGCCAGCAGATGAAGGGCTTCACTGTGGCACATCCACCACAGACACCTCTCTCCATTTCCAACAAGCTGCTCGCTTGTGTTTATTTGGATCACTACGGCCCCTCAACATCATATGGGGTTTACAAGCACATCTTGGTAGCAGTGGATTCCTGCTTTCGATTCCTATGGGTTTGGCCATAGCGGTGGCTGATGCCCAAACTATTATAAAAGATCTGCAAATCTTTATCGGGACATACAGAGTTGGCACATTCCATTCTGATGAGGGTCCAGCATTCGCCTTGAGGCCTTACAAAGACCCCATGGCAAGTTTGGGGTGACCCCGCAGTATTCCTCCCTGTACCATCCCGAGGGAATTTTGGTCTTGGAGAGAAACAAACAGCTCAGGTTGCAGATAGGGTACAGAGGGCTTTGAACAATCTGCCTAGAAAATCCCTGGGTGGTCGGACACCCTATGAGATCCTGTTTGGGATTAAAATGTGGGTCCCAGACTGCAGCAGACCCAGCACCGTGGCGGTTAAAACACCATTTGATATAAACAAATGTTTAGCTGTTTTACAGGAACTGAACAGATTCCGGGACAGACAAAGCAACGTCCAAGTAAAACACACCACCACTGGTGAAGTGAAGGAAGTTCCAGCAGCTCCCGGTTGGATCCCAAAGGCTGAGGACCTCGTTAGAGAGAAAATAATGGACAAAAAAGAATTTGGGCCATTCTACAGAGTCTGTACCAGTCCTTGCTGTTGAAGGTACCAGAACTGTGCTTCTCCTGCCTCTTGCTGGCTACAGAAACAAGAGATTCAGCTCCAATGATTTGATCAAACCACACTATGTGGCCGATTCACAACAGTATGTGGTGTGGGGTCCTGGGTAGTAACCTGCCTCCTCTCACTACCGACACAGGAAACCCCCTGGGAAGCCATGCTCAGTGATGATGCTTCCACTTCCTGGCTGGGGAAAGTAAACAATAATGAAGTAACCCTTCTACCTGTTACTACAACAACTACTATACAATTGACGTGCACGGAAACACAGTTATCAATTCGAGATCCTGACACAAATGCTGTTCACATCAATGTACCACAGATTGAGTCATCTTCCAGGTTTACACAACCTGCAGAGCTGCAAAAAATAGATCGGACTGCCTCTGGTCTGGCTACTTCATTCACTTTGATGACTTCATCTGATCCCCCAGCACCTCCGCCTCTACCTTTTTGGATGAGAGTATGTGTTTTCTATCTTTGGCTGTAAAAGACATACTTTGTTCCTCCATGGTTACACCTGTGGATTACAATTTTGTCACTTTTCCTGGTCCTTTGGATTGGTTTTGTGACAGACTTTTTCTTGCTTCTGAATGGACACTATCTCCCAGGACGCTCTGCTGTGCAACTGGTGAACTTGATTCTAACACCACATTCCTCACCACACAAAGTGTGAAGAGACCTTTCCCTGGTGAACATTTCAGCTGTTCCAGTTCCTGAAGGGATTGTTTGGGATAGGGTATCTTATGATGTACATGGTCCTACAGAACTCTTGCAAATGCTATATGTATTTTATATTTCCTTGAATGACATTATCACTCCTGGTACTGTCTGTGATGATTGGGATATTGATACAGTGCATGAAATGCTAGAAGATCTTGAACATTCTACTGGTTTTTCTTCTGATGATCTGTATGAATGCACGACTAACTATGATGAAATGTTCTATTTTCAACATTTTGATCACCATTTCTTCCACAAAGCACGTACTCCACGTGCTGTCTTTAATTATTCACAATGGGAACAGTGCCCTACACCACCACGGGGAAGTTCAAAAACATTTGCACAGAGGTTTCCTTATTTTTCTGTTTATGATACATTAGACCCAGTGTCTTATTATTATAAGCTTGTACCATAACCTGCAAAGAAGAATATGTTGACAAACACTGAGCTTATTTATTCTGCTTCTTTTCTTTCCCAGCTGTCCATACATGGGGTTGGCGTTTGAAGGGTCACTGTCGATAATAAATCAATTTGGGGAACTAAGGATTAGCAGGTTCAGGGGAACAAGCCCTTGTTTAGAGCAAACCTTATACCACAACAGATGATTTCCCTGAACAAAACTGTGCAACAAACATCATGCTTTGGGTTGGTTAAAATCAAGGATTTGAACACATCAAATATTCCCACATTTGCACGATTTGCAAACTGGCAGCAGTGTACAAAATACATGGAGGAGAAACTAGACACCATGCTATGCAATGGCACATGAAATTCATCAGATACCAATCGGATGGGATGGTTAGTGTGTCCGTTAGATACTAGCTGATTTCAGGCTTGGTTCTTGGATAACACCAAGGGTTTCAAGATCATCAGGCCTGACCGGCATTACGTGCAGACAGATCACTCGGGGTGGTGACAACTTACAGTTTTGGGAAGTTGTGCCTGGATTGGCTAAAAACCTCAACATTGTCCCAGGTGAAACAACACTTCTCCCATCTTTCTGATGACATGGGACTACAGGACTTCTTGCTAGGTCGTCGAAAACCATGTCAAAAACCCTTCTTGTATGCAATATGCAATGAAGTGTGAAATGTTTCTAAGCAGGAAGCTGCTGCTGAAAGACTACATGAGATTGACAGGGCTGATATAGAAAAAGCACTAGCAGTGGTTGATAACGGTATGACAACCTTGTCCTCCAGGATATACTCTCTGGGTAGCATAGTGTCATCTGCAATAGACATAATACAACATGACATGTCCGCAATACAACATGGGCAGTCACAACTTAGATCGAGCCTGCTATTTTTTTTTTATGGAGTTTTATATAGCGCAAACTTGACCCGAAGGTATCGGGTATCAGAGCGCTTTACATAGCACCAGTTGCGTTACATGAGGACACATTCATCATTTTTGTTAGGCACAGGGAGATTAAGTGATTTGCCCAGAATCACAGGATGTTCAGAGTCATTGCCGAGACTCGAATTCGGTTCCCCAGATTCGAGGTCGACCACCCTAGCCGTTAGGCCAACTCCTCTCCCCAGGACACTTCAGACACTTTGTTCTGGTCATGTACCATGGCGAAATATTATTGCCACAAGCCTGTTTTTACCATACCATCTTACAGAAAATACTCATGGCATGCAAAGATGCAACATGCACTATCTTACACATAAAGAAGTTAGAGGAGTACCTTTCACTGTTGCTAAAATGCCTTCCATGGATTAAGTAGTCCACGAGTACATTACTCTGCGGATTTTGATGTTCCGCTTCAAATACTGTCTAGAACACCATCAAGTGGGCAGATATGAAACGTTTGGGGAAGGGTATGTACATGAGTCTTGGGCCTTTTAAATTCTGTTGTTGGAATAGGGAGACTGAAGTTTTTCTTAGCGGGTCTGGCTGCAAGAGTTCTTTAAGTCATTCCTTTGTGTGCAAGGAAGTTTCGATTCAAGGGGCTTGCAACTAGGGGTGGGGGAGTTTGCGGAGTAGCACTACGTGGAATTCCGCGGAATTGCATAAAAACTCAGTGAAATTCCGCGTAGTTCCGCTCCGCCCTAGTGCACCCGAAGTAGTAGCATAAAGGTGGCTCTAGAGGATGCTATGCATGTCCTTTTGTGGTTGGGAACTGCATTGGTTCTGTTTTGTCAGGGGCTCCTTCAGTCACAGGCCAGGTGCAGAGTAGACTACTGGGCAGGGGCTGCCCTCAAAAAGCATAGCTTCTCATCAAGTAAACCCCTGACACCAGCACTTGAGCTATATAAATGCAAGGCACAGGCAGTAGCATTGTACGGATCAGAACCCTGGGGTATCAGTGATACCACACAATTAACAAATGGGGAAAATAAGTTTGTGAGGAGACTAATGGGGCTACCATCATCAACGCACTTATCCCAATGTTCTATGATCTAAACACGAAGAACATAGGACAAATTGCAACATTGCGACCACTGCTTTACTGGGTATGCCTGTGGATAACACCAGAGCTAGCGGTGTACAGAGAGGGTGTAAGAGAACTCCTAGCCATTGATAATTGTCTTACTTTTCCTTGGCTAAGATTCGTTAAGAAATGGCTCACAGAATTAGGCCTCAGTTTATACTGGACTGAGCCATATAATCTAACACCAAGTTGTAAAAATTTACTGAAAAGAAGTTATTGGCTACACACTCTGAATGCCCTTCATTGTGACCCAAGTTTGGGAAGGTTAACAACTCAGGGGCATATTAGCAAGGAATAGCGATATTTATCGCTAAACGCGCTTAGCGCGAATCCTGTTAACGCCGCCTATCGCTGGAAAATATCGCTGAGATAACACCCTATTAGTAAGGTTTATCTCCATAGCGATAATATTTCCAACGATAAGCGGCTAAAATGCGAGAATATCGCTGGAAAACCGGCGATATTCTTGCAGTAACGCTAAGGTGGATTCAGCATTAGAATCCACCTCCTATACCTTAAACAGGTAAGTCATAGTCAGTAGCAGGTGTTAAAATCTAGCGATAAACGCGCTTAGCGCGATTTATTTTATCGCTTCGCCTGCCTTGATAATAGGGGTTAGTGGTGTTAGCGACTGTTTACAGTCGCTTTTAGTGGGGAACGCCTACCTTGCATGTCATTAGCGATAAATATCACTGACATGCAAGGCGATGTAATTCCCGGCCTCTAACGCCTGAAAGCTGTCGCTAACGCCTGTTACCGACAGCTTGCTAATAGGGCGTTAAAAATATCGCGATTTAGCGGCAAAAAGTGCCGCTAAATCGGCGATAAAGCCCTTGATAATATGCCCCTCAATTTCTTATTGTAAAACCTAACCCAAGCTTTGAAGAATTCCTTGATTAAGTACAACCACATCTAGCAAGAATTCTGTACCTAAAATTAAGATATGGCACTCTGCAGATCAAGAGTTATACAGCAAATTTAGGGACGAAGTGGGATTGCACTTGCACTTTATGTACTCCATGCACTTTAAGGCCCATTGAAAATATAGCGCACATCTTATTTTTCTACACAGCATATACTTGGGCAAGGAGGAAATGGATACGCCTGCTGTGCAACACTCTGGGATTCAGGAAGCACCAAGATGCATTAAGGGTGCTGACAGCCAGTACCGCACCGCACATAATATTCGCCCTATCCCGATATTTGTTTGCAGTAGGGATTGTAAGAAACAAAATGGGACTAAAACTGTGACGCTGCAACGAACAATGCACTTTACTTGGAAAAGCACTTTGATATTTTTAAACCAACTCGTTATTTTAACCGTATAGATAGAGTTTTAGCTGATTTTAAACATGTACATAACAGGGGGACGCATTGAAATACTTAGTGATCGGTTAACACTGGTTTTATTTTGTGACTAATGATGCTTCTATCGAGGATTATATGTATAGTGCTTGATGAATTTTAATTCATATTTAAAAGATGTTCAATATGTGTACACAGTATTGATGAGTCTAGGCAACCGAACAAACTTTTTGTTGTTGTTGTGTGAATCTTTAATGGCCTTTGGCTGAAATAAAGTATTTCAATTGGACTACTGCTGCACTCGTCAGAGTCTTCAACCATACAGCATACCGACCTGCACGCATCTGCAACAGCTTCGCGCAGGCTTTGTCTCTGTAAATGAACAAACTGCCCATGCTACACGCTGGCACTGATGCTAAGGCACGCTTTCTCTTGCGTGAGGACTAGTACTCCAAAGTCTTTCCCCGAACACTTGCCTCTTGCTGCTGCTCTCTGCTGCTCGCGGCTTCTGAGGACACTAACCACCAACTAGTCTCGAGCACACGCACTGATTAGACAAGAGGGGCAAAATGACGGATTTCAGTACCTTTATTCAAAAGTTTACGGGCAGTCATGGTAACACCCCGCCCTCCTTCATGTGGCTTTCAAATGGTTATTTACATCAGGTAAGATTTAAGTTGTGCAAAGTCTACACTTCCAATAAGTGTCCTGTCACACAGGACTCCTGTTTCCTTTCCTGTCGGGAAGTGAAGAAGTGCTCAACGTAGCTGCCATATATGCAAATGCATCACATTTCTATATTTTCAGTGTGCCCATGAGGTACTTATGTCCATCACGTATGAAACTGTGACTGACACTTTATCAACAGCAGTTGAAAAAGAAAATGTGTAAAGTACAGAAAGCAATCTGAGGGGGATATTCACAAGAACGTGCGATAAACAAGTTTTCACATCGCCGTCTATCGCAGGAAAATAACTCCGGGTTAACGTCGTATTTTCAACACGGCGGTAACATGCTATAGTCTCCCGATAACGCGTCAAATGTCCGCGATACCATTACCGGGACGGCGATGAAAATACAAACCCGAACGCGAAAAAGGTTGCGATGGACCCAACCGCGATAAGACAATCAGCGAAAAGCAGCACCAGGCCTGCAATTCACACACGTCAGGCGGGAAAAACCACTACAAAAGCAGAAAAAAAAACCACAAACAAAAACCAAACTACAGCGAAGCACAATGGAGGCAGCCGGAGCAGGTACAGAGGACGGCCAGAACCCCACAAGCCCCACGGAGGAGCAGCCTGTGACCTCGGGGACAGGGAAGGGCAAGGACAAGAAGAAGAGGAAGACGCAATTCAATCCGCAGGAAAACAGAATCCTGATCACGGAGGTGATAGAACACCATCAACAACTGTTCGTCACTTCCACTGTGTCATTGGCAACAAAAAATGGAACATGGCAGTCCATCGTGGACAAGGTGAATGCAGTCGGAGTGCTGAGGAGGACAATGGATGAGGTCAAGAGGCGCTGGAATGATGTGAAGCGCAAGACCAAGCAGAAAGTCGCCAACAACCAGAAGGCAGCAATGCAGACTGGCGGTAGGAGTCCAGCGCCACAGGAGGAGCTGGATGAGATGGAGGAAGTGGTGTCCACAGTCATCAGTGGGGAGACGGTGGCAGGAGTTGGGGGACCGGACACTGCTCAACATGACCCGACACAACAGCAACAGGGTGAGTAACGACCAGGGACTGGGGGGACGGGGGGAGATGGGCACAATGGCACACATGCACAATCAAGCTGAGCACAGTGCACACCCACAATGACTCTGGATCATGTCCCTGATCCCCTTGGCACACTGCAGCACACATAGCAACAGCACGTAAGCCCCCGTTGACTATGTGCCCAGAGGAGGCCCGCCCACACATCACTTATCTCACAACCAACCCATGCACATGTGCTGAACCCAGCAAAGCTGCGGGTCCGTGAGCCACACTGACAATGCAAGTGACACTGCATGACGATTAGCATGGCTGCAGTCCGATCATCATGACATGGTGCACGCCACCACACTGAGGTGGCTGAGTGTGGACCACATCCGTAAAGGAGCAGGTCACACTCTGACAAATCCACCTGCACAAACAACCCCTGACGTCAACAACACATCTGCGGACAAACCATGCCCCAGAGTCCCAACTCCCACCAAGACCCAAATTCACCCAAGTCTGCAACATCTCAGCACTGTATGGGCACAGAAGTCAAAGGCACACCGCCTGAAAGGGACAAGGGGCAGCAAAATCAGAGCTGCAGGGGCGACTCTCCCAAAATGCAGCACACACACATGACATTCAGAGCACATCAGCATTGACAACAATGTGGTACAAACTGCAACACGTTTACAACAGGACAGAGGACACAACAGGTGCCGCTTGTGTGTAGAAACTGGCCAATCACATTTGGCATAGCAGGGAAATGTGAGATGTCAATGTAAAAGTACAAACACATATCGTGATGTTGTCGAAATGTCCACTGTCCCGCATCAAATAGGCAGCTCCTCCTAAACAGTCACAATGTACATTGTCATGCAGTCTGTATGTGAACTTGTACAATGCGTCAACATACATGTGAACACAATGTAATACTGCATCTCCCCTTCACATTGCAGAGGGAGCATCAACACCTCCTGCAGAGCAGCCCCAATAACTCTTCACTGATGACGATGAGGACATCCCCAACATCGACACCGAAGCCCTCCAAGTCCTCATTGACAGCTTCGGCACCCCACCTCCAGGAGCAGGGCAGCCCAGCTGCATCGAGGAGACCCCACCCCTGCACAGACCACACAGCAGGAAGCACCTACCACCCGGCTGTCTCCCAGGACCCCCACGAACAACACATGGCCTTCCAACGCCATGTGTTGAGAGGTCCAGGAGAAGATGGCTGATCAGGTGCAGGTGGGGTTCGACCTCATGGCAGCCAAACTTGATGCCATACATGGGTGTCTGATTCCCATCAGGGACCACTTACAGTCCCTAACGAACACCCACAGTCCGCTCTATGCTCTCCAACGATCCATGGCTGACATCGCTGGAGTCATGATACTGAGACAAGAACAACTGTCCAGTCAGAGTGGCTCCAGCGATGTCAGCCGGGAGTTGGGACAGATGTGGGGCTCATGGAGAACATGGAGCGGATGCAGGCGGAAAGAATGGCTGCCACGACTGCACACCAGCGAGATGTGGCTGGGACCTTCCATGCCCTGCAGCACATCATCATGGCATTGCTGCCTCAAGGCCTGGTGCAGATGAATGCTGCTGCTGCTTCTACATCCACATCTCCGCCCCCTGATGTGTCAGTGCCTCACAGTGCGGCAGGCAATCCACCTCCCGCCCCTGATGTGTCAGTGGCACACAGTGCTGCAGGCAATCCACCTCCGGCCCCTGATGTGTCAGTGGCACACAGTGCTGCCGACATTCCACCACCACCCATGTGTGTGGCACATGTGACATCAGAGGACGAAGATGCGGGTGAATCAACCTTACTAGTAAGGAGGAGGCAGTAGCATTCATCTCCACCATATGGCCTGTTTCTGCTTGGTTCTGCCCTTTGCATCATCACCTTCCACTGTCCCCCGATACACTCTGCGACACTCACCTTGGACCTCGACATGGACTGCCATATTCTGTTTGGTTACCAATGACACAGTGATCAGACTGCGGACTGAACTCTTCCTCTTACGATGTACTTGTCATTCCCTGAAGTACTCTGGCTGGCCCTCCACGGGCCAATAATGTGAAGTGGGGTTTGCATGGCCCTGTACTGCTCCAGCTGCAACACTCCACTGGATGTGAATTAAACATTCAGAATCACACAGATGTGTCATGTCTTTGATCAGTCAAGTATGAAAGAATGGATGGATGTAGGGTCAGTGATTCCCCCTTACGTCCATGTTGCTCATGTCGTGGGACTTGAGTCACAGGGTGCAACATTGCCGATTGCGGTCCGTGTGGCGTAGACACTACAACAGAGACACAAGCATCATTTACTTCCTTGTCCAGCCCAGAACTGAAGCACGCCCAGAGCCCCGGGCTCATTGTTCACACCCCTACGCTGGACTGGCATACGCCAGCCCAGCCCACTCCGCTTATGCTTACAGGGGGGGATGACAAAGCTACATGTCCCAGGTCTTCCCTGTAGTGATCTGCTGATCACTGGTCTAGTTGTCAACATGCCACAGCCACTCCCTGAGGGCTGGTTTACACCCACACCACACCCATCCAGCACAGGCATCACAGGACATGTGACCCTGCCAATAAAAAGGGCCCACCACAGCACATCCCCCACTGCCGGAGGTGACATGATGGCGTCCGCATCCATGGAACTCAGTCATGAGGGGTCTGTGACTTGCGTTGCACTGAGTTAATGGCACCCGATGGCCTGCGTCCGGCCCGGGCCTACTGGCACGGGGCCATGACTTGCGTTGCACAGGGTTAGTGGCACGCACTGCGGCTGGCAGGGGCCTACCGGCACGTGACGATGACTTGTGTTGCACAGGGTTAGTGGCACCCGCTGCACTGCGGCTGGCAGGGGCCTTCCGGCACGTGACGATGACTTGCGTTGCACAGGGTTAGTGGCACATGAAGAGCTGTGCGGGTGTGCAGCTTGCGATTATGCGTAGGCCTCGATGAGCCATCCCGCTAATCGTGCTTCGATTTGAATTGTGAGCCCGGCTGGACCGTAGTGCACGCCGAAGGCAGCAGTCAGCACACACATGCCGCAGGGTGCGCTGGGGGCCTGTGGTGCGGAATCCAGCAATTGGCTGAGGAGGTTGCACCGGCATGTGGTGGGCCCTCTTGGAGACATGCCGGTGGCAGCAGGTGAGCATTGAGGCCTGGGTGCGCAGGGGCGGCCAGTTATCGCTGGGCGGCGGACCGGTCTGGGGACCAGGGCTGGGGTGCAGCAGGCGCACAGGATCGCGCAGGCACCACCGGTCATGGTGGCAGCCTCGTGGCTGGGTGGGGGGGTGCAGCTCTGGCAGACACCACCCTGCATGCGATGACGTGATGTGCGCGGGTTGGTTTGGGACGTAGCCACCTCGTCTCCAGTGTGAATCTGCACGTTGAATGTGGTCGGCCACGTGTGTGTAGGCCTATGGACAGGTTATGGCAGAGACTGAGACACACGCAGTAGTCACTTTGGTGGTGGATTTGTGACGTGTGCATTCCCACAGTTGTGAGTTGTAGTATTGTGGAGTTGAGGTGTGTGGTGTGTTCAGTTGGTACTTGCCGATGGGCAGTGCATTACCATTGGTGCCATCCTCAAAGCGCTGGTTGGTGGCGGACTTGCGGACATGTGGGAATCATGCACACTGCCTGGGGAGTTTGCAACGACATTGGTGGACAGGCCACGGTGGTCCACTTTTGTCTGCACATTGATGGCATGCGTGTGGTTGCTGTTGCGGTGATTATGTGCAGTGTCGGAAGGGGGCACAAGTCGTACACGTGTGCTGTGAATTGCCCCCAACACGTGCATGGCGCCAGCTATGGCGTAGTTCCATTGCGTGGTCTCAAGATGTTCCTGCGCAGTGTGGGGGGAGTGAGGGGCAGGGGTATCGAGCTGACACACACCGTGATGCTTTCAGGTAGGGTGAGTCCTGCATGATGTGACCGTAACAGCAGTTCGTGTGGTCGTTACCTTCCTTTTCATTCCTACGACGGTTACGTCCACATGAACTTCTGTTACGGTCTTCTCATGCATGATTTATCATGCCTGTGAGCATTCCGGTTTGTCCAAGTGCAGTACACTGTACCAGATTAGGCATGTGACTATACGGAAGTTTGACCATTGTCACCATTTCTCCCACAGGTTTCTGAAGACACGTTGCCCTGTTGAAGTTCCCCATTGGGAATGGAACGCGTTGGGTGAGCTTTTCATTTTGTTTGTTTGTGTATTTGTAATAAAGTTCTGTTTTTACACTACTGTTGACTACTGGACTTCATGACCTGGCGCACCCACATTTCGGTTACTACGATCTTGGGTCTGGGGCACGGAGGCGTCTAGCACGGCTGGCGTTGGGGTTGGTTGCGCAGGTACACTACGAATTGGAACTATCGTGTGGTGCGGATACAGGGGCCCGCCGTTGTTTTTGTGGACATGCATGTGTGAGGGAGTTTGATGGGGCTGGCTGTGAGACTCCTCCGACTCTGGCAGCTGTTGGTTGGAAGGTACCAGGGGCCAACAGGTGCAGCACAGCCAGCAGCTTTGTCTGCGGGGGGATGTTTGTTGTCCGCTGTGTTGGTACCGTCAGCCTGTGGGCAATGTGGGTCAGGATGCGGAGGATGGTTGTCCTTTTGAGCCTGTGTTGGCCAATGGCTTCCTCTGGCGTTGAGTCTCTGGGGCTGGTGCGTTTTAGGGTCGTACGCTGTCCTGTGCTGGCTAGGTGGTAATCCGGGGGGGGTGGTCCGTGGTATTTTCGTGTGTATTTGCACGGGAACGCCTACTCTGCATATCATTAGCGTTAGTTGTCGCACTCATCCCTAGCGATGTTTTTTGCTGTAGCTATCGCAGGAAAACTGGCGATGTCGGCAGTTTGCACCTGCTTGTGAATGGGGCGATGAATCTATCGCCACTTTTGCGGCGCTAAAGTGCCGATAAATCGGCGATAAGTCCTTGTGAATATGCCCCTGAGTTTTCTAAAGTTGGCCTGCGTTAAGTTCCAATGTACTGCATCTATTTCGGCACAGTAACAAAATAAGTGTTTTGATTAATAAAAGAACACTTACTGGTATACGTTACAAGTTGGTGGTCTTCTCCTATTAGTATGATTGTCCTTTCAATCGATTCTACACCCGCCTTTGCACACACATTTGGCTCAGCTATTCTGCACATTTTATTTCTTATTTCTGCCATCTTCGTTGGCTTCTTGTTTGCTGTTGATTTCAAATACATTTATTATGCATTTTCTTTGCATGACTTACTTCTACAGCTCCTGCATATCTAACAAGTCTAAATAGTCAGCGCCATTCGCTGCCTTCTCACGTTCTCCACCACTGTACGGTTCCTCCTTGCTTTGGTCTCTAAAACGGTCAACTCTGGAGATTCATTTGTGTCTTCCATGTAACTTCAATAAGGGCTGGGTGAAGCATAATCTCTTTTCCACAGCTTTACAACTGTACATTGTTGTGTTTCTTGATTTGTCCTTTTGATTAAATGTACTTATCTGAATGAAATACTCTACTTTTTTACTTCACTATCATGCATTTGTGTGTATTGTATAATCTATATTCAAACACTTCGCTTAAAACAGCTTGAAAGTTTAGTGCATTTTGACTTCTGTCTAGTGCGCCAGTAGGTGTTGTAATTAGGCAACCCAATTGTCCTCGCTGTCCCTAGCCTGGGAAGATAAAAGGTGGATATTACTACAGTATAGCAGGGCCAGTGGAATTATTAGGGGTGTGCGTGGGGGCAAACTCCGCCACGCAGTGGAATTAGAGTTTTTTTCCGAACTACACGCTCACAGCGGAGAGCAGAGTTGGCAAACCTCTGCAAAGTTCATGGCGGAGCGAGTTTCACCGCCCGCCCTTACTTGTAACCCGTCCATGCCAAACTTATCTCCCTACTTGAAAGGTTCCCCTGCGGCTATGAAACGTCTGGCTTTCAGATTGCTTTCTATTAGGAGTTATTTGATGTTGAATGATCAAGGTTGCTGTGGTATGAGACCGGGAGTTGCCTATCTTGTCACGGTTTCCGCCTTTGTGACTTGTTGTACACAAGCATTGGAATCACCTGCCTGTACAGTTAGGGAGGCAACGCTTTGGCCTTTGATAAAACCTTCGAATGTGCACTTTGATGCCTTGAGCAGACTTAAAGCCTTGCTATTTCAGAAAGATGTGGCTTTACCACCTTCAAAGGAGATATTTAATCTTCAAGTTGCGAGGTCCTCTTCAGAGATGCAGTCACTACTCCACACTAATTTCCCACGACATTTTGGAGAACTGGTGCACCACATTTTTAACATATCTACTACTGCAGGGGTAGCACATGTTTTCAAAAGCATAGGCTATGGTTTGGTTAGCACCTTCCAGACAGTCTTCTGAGTCATTTCATAATATATACACTCCGTGCTCTGAAGCATTTTTTGGAGGTCTTCTGCTGGTCCTACTCCTGATTATCGGGACTGTGTTTATATTTTCTCTGCTCCACAATGGATGTCCCATTTCAAGATCGAATGGAACTGGCACTACCACATCTGCTCCTGTGCCGTGAACGCATGGTACAATGTTCCGCCGCAACCTTGCTTCAGGAACTCAATGAGCACTGGTTCTTGTCCTTTCGGCCTGCGTGGTTACACTGCGTGCAGCCTGTATTCCGCTGTCTGCTGTGTACTTTCAAGTGTGCCTTGGACTTGTGCCTATGAATGAAACCAGTTCAGCCTCTGGACATAGACGTACTGGAGGACCCTCTAGGACCCATTTGTATCGGTGTCTCTTGCATTTGCTGTTGCTTCTGAACGCATTTTACAAGCCTTCCTGGGATGCATCTGCTCCTGGTGAATTGGATTCTAGCTCTGAATCCGCGGATTTCCTGCTGGCCGTGGTTACTCCTTCAGTGGCTGCTATAGGGGTAGGATGGAAACATGTCTGCTCCATAAACCTGCTCTGAGGTGTGCCTCTGGGATCATCGTCTGCGGTTGCTGGGCCCAGAAATGTTTTGTCTACCTCTTGGAACACATAAACAATTTTGCAGTTTCGATTATATTTTTAATTATGGCTTTCTGAATGCTTTGGCGTCAAACAGTATGATTGCCTTTTTATCTGTGTTAAATAGCCTTAAACGACTTATGTCAGAGGATAGGGTGTCATGTGGCTGAGTTAGGCTTGGGAAAAAACACTGCCATTTTACATGCACACGTTTCTTAAGTGCCTTCTTTTGCACACAATGACTTTTGACACACATTTGCTTGTGTGACAGTACAGGATTAGTTTCTCTGAAACCACATTGCTTACATTTCAACTTCATAGGTACATTATCACAACACCTTGAACATTTAGTACAAAACATAAGCATACCTTGTGCAAATATGATTGTTTGCTATTCATCCATAAGGCGACATGGCTATCATAAGAGGATAAACAATGACAGCCTGGCTGAGGCCTCAGCACGGAGGCATGGATGGTGTTATTATGTTTACACACGCATTTCTGTGTTCATATCAGAAGAGCACTCTTCTGTCACTGCGAGGTCGCTGTGTCGGAGTCTCAGCCTAGCTGATTCCTGTTTCCCCTCTGCGAGGAGGGATGTCCAACTTGTGGCCAAGACATGGACCTGAACACATTCACCCACAGGTAATGGGGAGTTAGATCATCCAGTAAGGGATTTTGACAGATCACCATCTCTTGAGGGCGTGCTTGGAATCATTCTGGCACCATCCCATCATTTATGTTGTCTAACAAATGCAGAGTTCCCACTGAGGAAGTAGAAGCCTTATGACAGAGCATGCGCATGTCAAGATTCTATGCACACCCTTCCAGTTACGGACGGTGTCCTCACTTGTATGCATAGGAAGCAGAGCCTTAAACTAGGTTTCTTTTAGCATGGCCCACGTGGGTGCTTATCTGCTCCCTCCTGCCTGGTCCTCAAATTTTGAAACCCTCAGCTTAGGATCCAGAGCTAGTAGCTGGCAACCAGGTGCAGCTTGAGTGAGCCCCTGCAGTTCCCTCAGCACTATACTCTACAATGAAGGAAGCAACGGGGCCCTATCAAACTCTAGGATTCAGCTGTTGCACTTGCTGAAATGCTCCATGAAAGCTACACTCCTGAACATAGCAGAGCTGTAATATTACACATGATGTATTTTCTTACACATGATTTATTTTCTTGTTTTTTTAATGAATATACATACCTGCCAACTCTACTGACTTAAGAAGTGGGCTACTGCTTTTTTAACTATCGAAGGTCTACAAATTTTTCTGAGCGATCCTACTCCTTGTGGTGAAGCTACAGACTGAGCCTATCAAAAGATTCGGGGCCCGATTCACAGAACTAATCTGAGACAAAATCCTAAACTTACTACTTTTGGTATTCACAGAAGGCATTTAGTAGTAGTAAAGTTAGGATTTTGTCTTAAGATTGACTTAAGACAAACTTAAGACAGACTTAAGACAGACTTAAGACAGACTTAAGACAAACTTAAGACAAACTTAAGACAAAATCCTAACTTTACTACTACTAAATGCCTTCTGTGAATACCAAAAGTAGTAAGTTTAGGATTTTGTCTCAGATTAGTTCTGTGAATCGGGCCCCATGATCTCTCATTTGTATCATAATATTGATTTCCCTTGATGCCATTTAGGTCACAAGCCAAATGGCCACTTTTCTGATCGAGACCTATGTCATGTAATCTGATTTCTTGTGATATTATTGGGCCAAATGTTCTGTGGCAGAAGATGTAATTCCTGTTTCTGTTATCATGATAACTGGAGCTTTTAAAACTTGAATAACTCATACTGCTTTTTGGTCACAGGATGTTGAACAGCATGGCACACAGGAAATGTCACTTATATAATAGGTAATTACAATGACTAAAAAAAACTAAAAACAACAAATCATTGGCTGATAATATAGGAGCAGGGGTTGAGATGAGGGGTGCTTAAATCAAGAAAGCAAACCCAACAATGTGAGCCACACTACAAGGTCCCCAAGTTTGCCGAACCTTAGCAGCCCCCGCAGTCCCTCTCATTTCCTTACTTCCTTTCAAGTATCCTGCCAGACAAAGGGAACCATTCCACTCCCAGACATGTATTCTTTACTTTTGCTTAAAAACTGGCTTATGCTGTGTGAGATTCAGTTCAACTGTGTGCTAGTTTAGGGTTGTCCAGTCATTAGGGAAAGAATATAGTCTCTCAGTATTTATGTTGTTAATACAGCTGCAAGAATGGGGAGACAAGTGTCACAGTTCTGCTTCTGTGCACTTCATGGCTCTCATGTCCTGCCTTGCCTGCTCCTTGTGCTGAGGCTCCCCGTTCACCAGCTTTGTTTCAGGTTTTGCCCCCTACTTTGTACTTTTAATCTTACCTTCTTTTATTACAAGCAGGCTGCAAATAGTTTTCTCAGAGGTCATGTACAGAGCTAGTCCATTCGAGTTGGGGGCTCTCTCTGGAGCTATCCTGGTGGCTTTATGGAGCTTTACTTTCTTTACCATTTGGCCCTGATCACAAATTATGCGGTATACAGGCAGAGTAATTTGGCTTCCAGACATATCATTGTGGTATATAAATTTCAACCGGGGGACCAATTGATTACATGCTTTTTCTGTGTCTTGCCATATTTGACTTACCACTCATAAATTCCACATGCGTTGTTGACAAACATGATTTTTCTGCATGATAATACCGGACAATATTATTGCACTTACTAGGCAGAGTGATATTTCTCTGACAAATGAGCAACACTCCATTCATCATTGACAGACACATCTAAAATAAAATAGCTGTAGTATTGGTTTTTCGAACATGTGAATGCTACTTGCAACAGTTACCTAGAAGGGTAAACCCAAATAACGTCACTGGGACCTGGGTATAGAGCAGTACATACGGAGAATGGTCCCAGTGTACGAATTACTGTGTTTAAAAGAACCAAGAAAATCATACACAGTTATACACAGAATCGTAGTATTCTTAATGAACAGTGTTATTTAATCACACTGAGCAACCTGTATTTTATAACATATGTTAACACATTATTCAAAGCAGTGCCCCAGGAGGAATGGGTGAAGGTGTAGTGGATGAAGTGAGGATAAGGTAGTGAATGGAACAGTGTACAATTCACAAACTTAGTTATTTCTCAGGAAGGGGCTCATACAAGAGCCAAATACATCACATTACATCCAGATATTTAAATAGCCATAGTTATAGATAAAGCCACAGTGATCAATCGCTGTTGGTCAGACTGGCTAGTGTGGTAGATGTCGACGTTTCGACCCCTGGAAAGTGGTAGGTAAGTATGTCCCTTACGATGGGGTCTTCCTCAGGACAGGAGTGTGGGAGGGGAGACTGGGGGCTCCGTATTCACATAATTCGTAGGTAAAGGAAACGTCTCAGTCCGTAAAGGTACGGACTGAGACGTTTCCTTTACCTACGAATTATGTGAATACGGAGCCTTTTTGCCCGATGATGTGAATACTTTAATTCACTTCCCAGGCCCAGCAGACTAATCCTGACTAGACCTTTCCTTCGTTTAACAGCACCAATAGAGTGTTTTGCTCGCTCACACCGATTTGGAGCCTACCCGCCCTGTTTTCTCCTCAGGCCCATCATTTGGGCTACTTATGGTAACTCGCCCCCAGTCTCCCCTCCCCACACTCATGTCCGGAGGAAGACCCCCATCGTAAGGGACATACTTACCTACCACTTTCCAGGGGTCGAAACGTCGACATCTACCACACTAGCCAGTCTGACCAACAGCGATTGATCACTGTGGCTTTATCTATAACTATGGCTATTTAAATATCTGGATGTAATGTGATGTATTTGGCTCTTGTATGAGCCCCTTCCTGAGAAATAACTAAGTTTGTGAATTGTACACTGTTCCATTCACTACCTTATCCTCACTTCATCCACTACACCCTCACCCATCCCTCCTGGGGCACTGCTTTGAATAATGTGTTAACATATGTTATAAAATACAGGTTGCTCAGTGTGATTAAATAACACTGTTCATTAAGAATACTACGATTCTGTGTATAACTGTGTATGATTTTCTTGGTTCTTTTAAACACAGTAATTCGTACTCTGCTACTTGCAACAAGCAATGGCTGAATGGGGATGAGCAATGGCTCTCTCTGTATATTTTTATGTTGGTGACATTGGCACTGGAAAACAGATAAAACTGTCTTAATGCAAAATCAAACAAGCATTGGCAAAGACAATTGGCCTTGGCAATCCGAGGGCTACGGGTGTTTTGCAATGTTAATGTCTATAGGCGTTGTCAATGCGTTGTCAATACTAATGGCTCATCAGGACAGCCATCCGCACTTGGTGCCAGGTGAGGCCTGCCCTCCTTGCAGGATCACCAGCGTAGCGTGTAATGTGCCCTCGCCCCTCTGGAGGCCGGAGCACTGAAAGCAGTGCAGTAGACACACATCGACATAGAGACTTGATGTCTCCCCTGCTCTCACCTCATGAGCCCCGGGTGAATCGCCGCCCTCCCGCTCTCCTCATAACGAATGAACTCACAAGTTGTTGTTAAGATACCCAGGAGCTTTACAAACTAAAAATTGACAGAGGCACTTACCACTGATGTGTCGGATCGTGCAGTTGCATAAAGCGGTGTATGCTGGTCGAGCGGTGCAGTGGCTCACACAGCAGTTACCGCAGCAGTTACCACAGACGCCGCTATCTGAACCTGGAAGTGTCTTTGCGGTCCGAGGTGGTAGGCGGAGGCCGGAGGCGTTGTCAAAGGTGGTGCAAGCTGTGAGAATGGCCCCGCAGCGTACTGCCAGAGGACGAGGTCGTGTGGAGGTCCCCACTGAGGCCGGAGCAGCTGCGGGGGCCGGAACGGCGGAAGAAGCTGCAATGATGCCGCTGCTGTAGGTGAGTAGCCGGGAAAGGGAGGTCCTGCTGGAAGGCGCTTCTACTTTCGGCTCAGGCAACGGCACTGGTTCGCGGTTGGGGAAACCAATACTGAGGCTATTGTGCTCCGGGAAGGCAACGGAGCTGCTCCAGTCATGCGGTACAGAGATTTCCAGTTCGGGTCTTGCCATGGTCGAGATGGCCGAGTTACTTAATGCAGCAGTCCAGGAGGGTCTTGGAAATGAGGATGTATCGGCAGAGAGATCAGCTCCGCCTCAAACACTTTCTGCCATTGCCTGTCAAGAATTTGGCAACAAAATTGGGTCGGCCATAGAAACTTTGCCTAATAGCACTGAGATAAAGAAAAGAATGGAGGTAGCTGCTTCTGGCAGTAAGGAGGTGCACAGCGACCTGTTAGTTTGTTCGGCTGCTCTTTGGGTATCGAGCTTATTGAAGCAATAAATGCTGAACAGTCTACAGATTTGGCGTCACCTAACCCTACTCGAGTTTCGAGAAACAGCCAACTTAGCCCCCCAGCAGAATCTGCGAAACAGCAGGACACTTCAAATTGCACTTTGAGAAGTTGTACTAACGATGCAGGGGTTTCCAGTAGTCCAAAAGCCAATCTTCTGGAGGGGGCGAAAGGTGCTAAAGCGAAAGGTCCTAAAGTGACGAGGGCTGGTAAAGGAGGCAAGGGTCGGGGTGGTGGAGTAAAGCTTCAAGTAACTAACACAGTGGGGCGGCTTAAGGAGGCAGCGGCTAGCACTGTAAAGGTCGGTCCTGGAGCAAGTCCTTTACGCAAATGGGTTGCCACAAAGGGTGAAGTCAAGGCTATTATTTCAAGGTTGTCTAACTCTGGCAACATGGCAACAGATGCAAAGGCAGCGGGAGCAGGAGCCGGTGTTGGCACTGAGCAGTTGATACTAGTAACAACCCCTGGGACTGTACCCACTATTCACGACGGCTTTGACAACCAGGGTGGGCTGTCTGGTGGATTAAACAGTGGATCTCTAAGTCTCCCGATATCACCATTAGAGTCAGCAGTACAAATAGTGGAAATAGTGGAAACTGTGTCTCCCGGCCTTTCAACATCCTTATCCTTGGCTCCTAGTTCAGTATCTTCATCATTGGCTGCACTAAAAACTGGAATCTCTTCTAAGGGGCAGAACGTGAGGAGCCATCATTGTCTAGAATTATGCAAGTGCTAGTAACTCAGAGAGCAGAGGCCCAAGAGTACTATCAACAGGCTAAAGCTGATAGTAGAGAGATAAAGCAAGCACTGTTGGATGTCACTTCTAAGGTTTCTGTGGTATCTTCCACTCGTGGGGTTACACTGTTCTTTCCATTGACCTCCTCCCATGTACATGACAATGGTTTGTTCTCCTGGTGACAGGCTTTAGAATGTCACCGCACCGAGGATTCTACGTTGAGCTCCCTGCGTGAGGTTGTTTGTGAGAGCGTTCTGTTTGACAGCTGGGGCTGAGGTCTTCTGCTGTACTTCTGGAAATAAACATCACGTTTTTTACATCTTCGTTTCCTGTGTTCTACTGTCGGAAGAGTCGTTTAGGAATCCTTCTTGATTTCACACTGGTGACAGAGGAGGGGATTCCAGGAACCTGCAAAGCACAACAGAACCGGACCTCAACACGCTAATTAACTAAGCTGGATGGTGTCTGGAAAAGTACTGTGAGTAATCATAAGGAGCACGAGTACTGTACACTTTAATTCAAAGTAAACCTGCATGTCATACTGGTCATCCGGAGACCGTAGCTTTACTCAGCTCAAATCTGCACTCCACGATCCACCTACACGCTTGGATCAGGTCGTGTCAGGTTGCGATCACCGGCTTGCCCATCTGGAGTTCTCCCTCACATACACTGTCAGCTGAGTGAATAGCATCGTAGCTCGGCTTGTGGAAGGTATTTTTTGGGGCAAAGTGTACTCCGCCAGCCACGCTGACTGGCACAGCTGAAGAAAGACTCTGAGGGAAAGAATAGCGAGTCATTTTGGTCTCAACCTTGAGGGGTGAAGTTACGCAACATTAGCCTACTACCGCATTTCTGTCTTCGCACAGTTTCCTAGCAGCTGTAGCACAAAGGGAACCCCCAGCTTTCCGCTTTGACTGGCATGGTTTTGGGTCCTAGCCTGACCATACAGCAAGAAGGGAGGTTGGCACCTCTACTCCTATCTGGTGTGTGGCTACTGCATTTCACAAAACGGTTAATCACGCTAACGGCTGCTTTCCCGGCACACTTCTTATGCCGGTCGCGCTGACCGGCACAGCTCTATGACTTTGTAAACGACTAGGAGATACTCAGTGTTTCACTCCTTCATAGAAGACGGCAACCGGTCACGCTGTGTGATAGTGCATGTCATTCGTTGGCTGATCGCAGGTCCCTTACCTTTGGAGTGCTCTTCCACAGCGGTAAAGGGGTAGTGTGCAGTTTCTTTCGTCTGTTTCCATCCTCGCTCAGGCGTGTTTGCAGGAGCTTGGCGCAGAGTATCCCTACTACTCAAGGAGGGCAGTTCTGGAGGAAGTTTGTTCATGTGGTAGGACCCCTGAGGGAACAGTGACAGCATTTATTGACGAGCAGACTGAGAGAGGAGTTTTGTGTCTAGTTTGACTTGATTTCCAGTTGAACTTCGCCACCTAGTGGACTTTGTTTTATTTCCCTTTTTCCATCATTCTTTTCACTGCTCTGCGACCTGGGTTTGGTTTTTCATTACTAATCCTTTCTCCCTCTCCAGGCATCCCCTGCTGTTCTGTCAGGCCTCTTCACACATACTCCCGGACAAATAAGGTAGTGTGGGAGCCCTGCACTGCGAGGAGGGTCACTAACCAGACTGAACTATATAGAAAAACGGTTTTTCACATCTTTGTTGTTGGTGATACTTGCTTTCCCTATCTGCCAACATGCAGAATGTTACTCCACCGCCATTTTTTCTGTCTACCCCAGGGGAGCCAGTTTTAAAATGGAATAAGTGGAAAAAGGTATTCCAAAACTACGCAGTGGTATGCGGTCCAAATTTGGGACTAGAAAGGAAAGTGGCATTACTGTTGCACTACCTGGGGGCTGAAGGGCAGGAGATTTTAGAACACCTACCTGATCTAAATGTAAACGATGCAAGAGGTTTGAATGAGTATGAAATTAGTCTGAAAAAACTAGACATCCACTTCTTGCCTAAAATTAGCACAATTATGGAGCGATACCATTTTGGAAAGAGAGGGCAGAAGGAGGGTGAAACAGTAGAGGAGTTTGTCTCTGAGTTACGGAAGTTAGCAGCCCCATGCAAGTTTGGAGGAGCATGTGAGGAGCGGATACGTGATCAATTTCTCTTAACGTGTAAGATTGAAAGTATTCGCAAAGAGTTGTGGTTAAAAGATGACCCGCCCCTTGGGGATGTGCTCATTGTAGCTAAACAGGTGGAGCACATGATGCAGTGTGTGAGCGAAATCAAGCAGGATTGTGAAGGGAAAGCCAAAGTGAGTGAAGTATATGTTGAGAATGAGAGCGTGTTTGCAGTCAAAGGTCAAAAAAAGGAACAGAAGGAGAATAAGAGCAGCTGGAGTTTTAAGGGTAGTTGTTACAGGTGTGGCAAACCTGGAAATTTAGCGAATAACAGGGAGTGTCCTGCACTAAAAGCGACATGCAATAAGTGTGGTAGGAGGGGTCATTTTAGACAATGTTGCAGAAGTAACTCATATCACACAAAAAACAACAGAGATGACACCACACGTGTCTGCGATGAAATTGTGTTGCAGATTGAGGGAGAGACTGTGAGCAATCCTAAGGATTTCATAGCTGTAGAGGAGACAAGGGTCGAAGCTATGTTCGATTCTTGTTCTAGACTGACAATTATATCTGCAGAAGAATTTGAGAAAATATCGAAGGGTAAATTTACACTGCAGGGAATGGATGTAAGCCCGGGTGCTACGGCGGGCAACCCATACAGATGAAGGGTTACTTCTGGGGCACTGTGGGTTACAAAGACAGACTTGCGGTCACTAAGATATATGTGTCCAAGAAGGGGGACAACATACTAGGTTGGCAAGCGCAAAAAGATTTAGGCATTTACCTCAATCCCAACAAGAACCCACAGATATTACTACAAGAGATAGGGTAAACACTGGAGGGGATAGAAGAAGAATTCAAGGATGTTTTTACAGAACAGCTAGGATGCCTCAGACACTATGCACACAAAATAAAGCTCAAAGTGAACTCCAAGCCAGTCACAACTAAGGTTAGGAACCTACCCATTTCAATACAGGAGGCAGTGAGGGAGGAGTTAGAAAAACTGTGCAGGTTGGAGGTGATCGAACCGGTAGAAGCCACTGAGTGGTTGGCACCCATTGTTGCAGCCAAGAAGGGTGATGGCACAGTGCGCTTGTGCATTGACCTGAGAGCGCTAAATAGGGAGGTCATTGTTGACAAATACCCTCTGCCCAACATTTCACAGATGATGAGTAGGTTAGCGGGGGCAAAAGTTTTCACCACACTTGATCTAACCTCTGCCTACTACCAAGTCAGGCTCCACCCTGAATCACAAGAACTCACAGCGTTCATCACGCCTATGGACGCCTACAAATTCAAGCGCATGCCTTTCGGATTGGTGTCCGCCGCTGCGGTCTTTCAAAGGATCATGTGCAACCTCCTGAAGGGCATTCCTGGCGTGCTTTGCTACCAGGACGATGTTCTGATCTTTGGGGAGGATGGTACACAACACGAACGCAGGCTCAGACAGGTGCTCAAGAGATTCCAAGATCAAGGGCTCACAGTGAAGAAAGAAAAGTGCAAGATTGGGTGCGCTGAGATTGAGTTCCTGGGGCACAAGGTTATGGCGGAGAGCATTCGCCCGAAGGTGGATCTGCAAAACACCATTCTTAACCTTACACCACCAAAAAGTAAAGATGAAATCAAATCCTTCGTGGGAATGGTGGAATTCTACAGCAAATTTGTTCAGAACTTTGCCAGACGCACATATACTATCCGCAACCTGCTAAGGAAAGGGGTAGCATTCGACTGGAGCGAGGCGTGCCAGAAGGAGTTCGAAGATACCAAGAGGGCCTTGGCTGAAGCACCTGACCTCAAATCCTTCGTACCAGGAAGGAAGACCATGATAACCACCGACGCCAGTTCTAAAGGACTAGGTGCTGTTCTAATGCAAGTAGTAGAAGGAGGGGAGGAAACCATAGCATTCGCATCTCACTCGCTACGCAAGGCAGAGTTCAACTACTCGGTGATTGAGAAAGAGGCTTTGGCGGCACATTGGGCCATTAATAAATTCAGAGACATTGTGTGGGGAATGAAGTTCAAGCTGAGGACCGACCACAAGCCCCTTGTTGAAGTCTTCACCAAGAAGGGGTTAGACTCAATCTCAAGCAGAATCAGGCGGTGGGTCGTAAGCCTTCAAGAATACACGTTTGAGGTCGAATACGTACCCGGGGTGAGGAACTTTGCAGCAGACTGTCTCTCTCGCCTGGTGAGAGGAGAAAGTGATGAAGCAGTCGACGGCGAGGAGGATGATGAGGCAGAGAAGGAGATGCAGGCGGAGAAGGTGTGTGTCATCACTCAAGGAGCAGTAGAAGAAGAACGCTGGAAGGAAGCTTTGGGAGCTGACGTGCTCCTGCAGAGAGTGTGTGAAAAGACTAAGGGTGTTTGGATGGACCAAGACAAGCGGGAAGAGACACTTAGACCTTTCTGGATGGTCAGAGACGAACTATCCATCGCCGACGACTGTCTTTTCAGGGGTACAAGGTTAGTCCCTCCCGAAACTTTCAGGGAAAGCTTGGTCAACTTGGCCCACGAGGGGCACCTGGGAGTTACCAAAACCAAACAGAGGTTGCGTCTAGACTATTGGTGGCCCAGAATGGATCGAGAGATCAAAAGGAAAATAAGAGACTGTGTACCATGCTCCACAAGTGACAAGGTTCTAAAACAACACACGCCTCCTATGCACTGTAGGTCTCTTCCTGTTGGCCCGTGGGCGGATGTGGCATTTGACATAGTGGGTCCTCTGACAGGGGAACATCGCACACCTTACCTACTAGTACTCATAGATCTCTACTCAAGGTGGCCCGAGGTAAAATTTGTTTCTGAAATCACTACTAGAACTGTCATAGACTTCCTATTAGAAGTGTTTATCAGGGAAGGTTTGCCAAGTAGCTTGCTGACAGACAATGGGGTGCAACTCTTCTCAAAAGAAATGAGGGATTTCCTAGAGTGCAATGGTAAGAAGCACAAGCTATGTGCACTTTATCATCCAGAGACAAATGGGATGGTCGAACGATTCAACAAGACCATCAAGGAGGGTATCCAACTAGCGAGGGAGGTGGGTTGTGCTGGAAGGACGAGGTATTGAAACATCTAGAAGCTTACAGACTTACCCCCACCAAACCACAGGCATGACACCTTCGAATTACTCAAAGCTAGAAAACCCAACTCAAGGTTAGTACCAGGGTGGATGAAGTGGTACAAAGGTTGGACAGGTCATTCAAAAGAGGCACGGTGGCGAGACAGAGAACAAAAGGCCATGACCGAGAGAAAAGCCAGATTTGACAAGTTACATGCAGTCAAAAACATGAGATTTCAAGTGGGGGACCTGGTCAAAATTAAAGCACCTTCAGGTAAGGTGAGGTTGTTCGAGTTTACTGAGCCTACCAAAATTGTAAAGTTGTTCAGAAATGCTATAAAAACACAAGAAGGGAAGATTTGGAACCTGGGGAGGGTGGTGAAGTACACTGCTCCCACTGTGGACACCAACGACCCTTTGGAATCTGAAGGTATAGTTCAAAGTGGTGCCAGGTCACTAGAGCCAGGGTGTTCCAGGCAGGCCAACTCTTTTCCTAGGAGAAGTTGCAGGAAGGTTTGCTGCCCAAAGCATTTAGAACACTATGTGGGCAAGTAGATCTAGCTATCATCTACCTGCTCTTTATGTTCACTGTTGTTCCTTAAATGTGTAAAGAAGGGGGATGTGTGGTATCTTCCGCTCGTGGGGTTACACTGTTCTTTCCATTCACCCCCTCCCATGTACATGACAATGGTTTGATCTCCTGGTGACAGGCTTTAGAATGTCACCGCACTGAGGATTCTACGTTGAGCTCCCTGCGTGAGGTTGTTTGCGAGAGCGTTCTGTTTGACAGCTGGGGCTGAGGTCTTCTGCTGTACTTCTGGAAATAAACACCACGTTTTGTACATCTTCGTTTCCTGTGTTCTACTGTCGGAAGAGCCATTTAGGAATCCTTCTTGATTTCACAGTTTCCCAGCTCTCTTTTGAGGTCCCGGATCTACAGCAACGGGTTGCAGCTGTGGAGGAGGCTAACACGTATACAGTGAACCTTGTAAAAACGCAAGATTCTCAAATGGCGCTTATACAAGCAAAGATCGAAGACCTTGAGAACCGGCAACGGCGCCAGAATTTAAGGGTTTTTGGTATTCCGGAAGGGAGGGAAGGCACAGATCCTCGGGCTTTTATTGTTAGTCTCTTTCAGAAAGCCTTTCCTGACCTGGCAGACTGGGATATGGACACCCAGGTCCAGCGTGCACATAGATTACCTTTGTTTATATCACAGGGCTATCAAGCCAGGTCTAACTTTGCACGGCCAATGCTGGTGTATCTGGGCAACTTTTTGTTACGACAAGTGATCTATCTGAAGGCGCCCCCGTCGGCCCCTGTGAAACTGGATGCAATGTCTATATTTGTGCGTTCTGATTTGTGTAAACAAACAATAGACAAGCGATGGAGGCTGCGTCAACTGATGGATCAGTTCAAAGATGTGTGTTCACAAGTATTTCTGCAAGAGCCTGCTCGTCTAAAGATTATGAAGGATGGCCGATCACATTTTTTCTTTAATGAACATGACGCTCAACAAGCCTTATCAGAGTGGCAATCTGCTGCCAAGAAAGGGCCGAATGTTTAAAGGCAGCAAATTTTTTTTTCCTGGGTTAATAGAGAGGAATAACTTGTGATTGCTTATGAAATATGTTTTACAATATATTCACTTTTTTTTGTTACGTTTGGCTGTTATTGTACACACGTTTGGGGAGGAGCGGGCGGGGTAAGGTGGTGGACTGGGGTTTGTGGGGGGGTGTATAGGGAGCGTCCTCCTAATGCTGTCATTTTGGGACAGCAAAGAAGGGGGCGATTCCTTTTCGTAGGTACTGGGGGGTGGGTTGGGTGGGTTGGTTGGGTGGGGGAGGGACAGAGAATAGTAGTCGGCCGTTATGGGCCGATTTGTTTGAGCGGCAGGTGGGGAGGGTGTCAGGGAGGGAGGGGTTTAAACAGCCATAGTTTAGTTAAATTAGCACTGGTAGAGCACAAGGGAAGGAGACATGCAATGAGGGGGGAGATGATTGTATTGGCTTCACAAGAATTGTTAAATGCTGGACTTTAAGTATATGTGTTGGAATGTATCTGGGCTCAATTATGCCGGAAAGCGCCGGCTTGTAATGGAGGAACTTCGTGTATTCAAATCTCATATATTGGGGCTCTCCGAAACGCATTTAGCTTTTAAAGACAGAGCACAGTTAAAACAGCTTGGATATGACATACTTGTTAGTACTTCGCAACTAATCTCTATTCGAGGGGTGGCTATATTAAAGTCTAAGAACTGCCGGGCCACTGCTCTCCGCACACTGGCCGATTCCAAAGGGAGATGGGCAATCGCTCAATTACTGATTTTTGGGAGTAAGATTATGGTATGTATGTTATATGGCCCTAACACTGATTGCCCTGATGTCTTTTTATACTTATGTTCTGAATTGCTGGAGTGGGCAGGCAAGTTGATTGTTATGGGAGACTTTAATTGTATCCTAGATAGCAAGATAGATACTACTAATATATCAACTCGTGTCAGAATGGGCAGGACTAGGGCAGCAATTTTAGAACTTCTTTACATACATCAACTGGAGGATGCCTGGAGAAGATTATATCCCACTGTACCTGGATACACATTTTTTTCACATCCGCACAAGTCATATTCAAGAATAGATATGATTTTTATTAATAATACTACGTTGGAAAACACATTCATAGAGGTTTGTCCTAAAATTACTTCAGACCACAACCCTGTGATGCTCAAAGTGCGGCTTCAGCCGGGGGGCAAAGAGTTAGTGAGGGAAATTTCTTTTCCTAGACACCTCCTCAGCAATCCAGAGTATGTGAAATTTATGCGAGGAACACTGGGGGAGTATATAGAGAATAATTGGGGCACGGCGTCCACTGCAGTTGTCTGGGATTGTATGAAGGCTTATGTAAGAGGGGCTATCATTGCAAAACATTATAAAACAGAACTGGCAGGGGGTACGACTGATGGAGCAAGAACATAAGCTTTACTTAGATTTGGAGCAAAAACACGCTAGAGCGATTGTCACAAAGGACTCCGGCGAACAGCTGGTTTATCAGCAGGTTATCGAAGTAAGAGCTAAACTTAAGAGAAGGTTAAGGGACAAAGTAGCAAATAATTACTATAAGTTCAAAACTAAACAATATGAATATGGGGAAAGGGTTGGCCGCTTGTTGGCCAATCAGATCGCTGATTTAAGGGCTAGATCTCGCATTAAACTAATTAAAGGGGCAGACGGTCTAGCCTATACTAGTTCTGTAGATATAGTGGATCAATTCAGGCTATTCTATGCTGATTTGTACGGTAATTCAACTTCTTTTAGTCAGCAAACTGCTATGGAGTATATTCAGGAGAGCGCAATGCCCGTTCTGAACCCACTACTTTCCGAGCCTTTGCAAAATGATGTTGATATTGGGGAAATTGAGGAAGCGATTAGCGCTCTGCCTGCTGGCAAGGCTGTCGGCGAAGACACAATTCCGTTGGAGTTTTACAAGATCTTTAAAGATGTGTTAGTGCCGTTTTTTTTTGCATTATGCAATGAAATCATGCAGGGGGAGGATGTTCCTTCCTCCTGGAATATTACCAATATCATAGTGTTTCCAAAAAAGGGGAAACTGGTAGAGGAGATGAGTTCATATCGGCCTATATCGTTGATTAATGCCAATGCCAAAATCTTCTCAAAAGTTCTTGCCTCGCGCTTGGCTCCAGTCATTCACGTATTAGTTTCGGAGCAGCAGCATGGCTTTGTACCTGGTAGAGACACGGCGGCTCACATCAATACAGCTATCGCTGCATTTGATGTCTCCGGTCAACTAAATCAGCATATTGGGATGCTGGTGCTGGACGCCGAGAAGGCCTTTGACTGGGTGGCCTGGGGATCTTTATGGTCAACGATGACATCACTAGGTCTCGGTCGGAGGTTTGTCTCAGCAGTCCAGAAACTTTGTAGCAATCCGACTGCTACCGTTAAGCTTAACGGCCTCTCCTCATCTTATTTTGCAGTTCAAAGTGGTACGCGGCGGGGGTGTCCCCTATCTCTGCTATTGTTCGCCCTTTATATTGAGCCTTTTATAAAACATCTGATACATAATGCTAGGATTCCTCCAGTGTCTCTTAATGGTTTAGAACTTAAACTAACCGCATATGCAGACGATATCGCAGTCTTTTCCACCAGACCAGAAGACACTATAGTCGAGATCACACAAGAAGCCCAGCGTTTTGGGTCTTTCTCAGGCTACAAACTAAATTTAAATAAGACACTAACAATTTTAAATTACCAACTTGATACGGTCCCAGTTGCATTGGGGATTACAAGAACAGCAACATATCTGGGAGTTTGCATCAGTAGTCAAGTTGATGAGGTGAATACATTAAACTATGAGTCATTGCTAAAGAAGGTGGTGGCAAAGTTGCGTAGTTGGCACCGGCTTCCCCTCAGTATATTTGGGAGGTGCAATATTGTAAAAATGAATATTCTTCCTAAGTTTTTGTACCTATATCGTACAATTCCATTTAGGGTGCCACTGGCATTTTTTAAGCGCTTAGATGGTGCCGTAGGTAGCTTTATTTGGGGCTATCGGCGTGCACGGAGAGCCCTTCGATACATTAAGTTGTCATATAAACAAGGCGGCTTTAAGCTTCCAGATTTTAAATTATACTTTTGGGCCGCATTTGTTGGTCAAATTCAAAGTTTGCTCAAGGGACCTGACACTGGCATAGTCTGGTTCTCATACCAATTGGCTTGCGGACCAGACACAGGGTTTTTGCTATATAAAACTGCCGACCCCAACTACTATAAGAGGGTTCGATTTAAGGTAGTTAGAGATATCGTTAGGATATGGCATGACATTTGTAAGGCATATTCACTACCAGAGCTGCATGCATACACTATGTTATGGGGAAACCCCACATTACCCGATATATTTCACGACTACGGGCCGATTCCGATGTGGGTCGGAAAGCACTCCGACCGAGCGGGAATCGGAGTGTTTTCCGACCGATCCGGACTCCTGCAGTCCGACGGAACGAGTACGATGCGGCTGTATGCTGTCGGACTCGGTTCGGTCGGACTCCCATAGAAGTCAATGGGAGCCGGTCGTACGACGCGTACATGGGCTCCCATTGACTGAATGGGTACGTCGCGAACAAGTGCGCCCCATACTGTGGGTACGCATCGGTGCCATCCGCACCGTACATGCCTGTGTTGGGGAGACCCATAGGTCTCCCCCTGTGTCCGAGTCGTAAGGCCGCGGGTGAAGGGGGGTCCGATGCGGACCCCCGAAGTCCGACTCCGGGTGCTTTTGCGAGCCAGACGCTCCGACTCGATCCGGCTGTCCGAATCGAGCATCGTACTAGCTCGGTCGTGAAACGTCTCCATTGCGCGCCACGGTTTGCTTGAGACCGAGTCGTACGGAGCGGTTCGGAGCCGGAAACGATTCGGACGGAGAATTCGCGCTTGTTCGCATCGTACTTCGCCGTCCAGACCCATGTACGAATCGGACGGAAAATCAGCCTCCGAATCGGATCCGCTAATGCTGAACCCGATTCGGTGCCCTTCCGACCGAGATCGGAATCGGCCCCTACGTTGGGAGAGGGTGGCAAAGTAAGGGTATAGTACAGCTTGGCCAGTTATATGATGAACAAGGGTTTTGGTCGTTTGCTGCTTTGAAAGAAGAGTTTGGGTTGTCGCAGAATACATTTTTTAAGTATTTGCAAATTAGGGACTACTTTACCCGTGGTCTGGGTCTATTATAGATGCCTAGTCCATCCGAGGTGTTATCTGCACTTTTTCAGATTTCAGGCAGAGGGCTTCTTGGTAAAGTATATCAGAAACTTCTAGCTACTGCTAGCGATGATGGCATACAGATTGCAGCAAAGTTAAGTCGGATTTTAGAAACTGCTATAACTAAAGAGGAAGTACAGGAATCTTTGGAAACCATAGATTCAGCAGTAGCATCAGTTAATTTGAAACTACAGCAGCATAGGGTCATATTCATGCTGTACTATACTCTAGAGCTTATTTCTAAATGGGCTGTGAACCAATCGTCAGCTAAATCATATTGCCCAAAATGCCAAGAGCATGCTGCTGATTTACGACATATGTTTGTTACGTGTTCAAGGCTGAGTTCATTTTGATCTGATGTTTATCACGTTTTTGCAACATTGGTCGGCCATACTAGTCTGATGACAGAGAAGAAAATAGTATTTGGGGCAATACTAGATCGGGTTTGTCTTACGGGACCATTTGTTTCAATCATAATTGCATGTGCTTGTTTGTGTATCGCTCGAGTTTGGATTAAAAAAACAAGTCCTAGTATTAATGAATTTTGGGTCCTACTCAGAGAAATTTGTGAAATGGAACTGGCGCTAGCCAAAGCCAGAGGCCCACGTTCCTGGTTAAAATTCAAACGGGTTTGGTCCAGTCTCCAGTGGGATTAGAATTTGTGGTACATATGATTTTTAGTGTTAGTTACTGTAATTAGTTATGTTTAAAGTTATTTTCATATTCATCTCCGTTTGTGTACAATGTAAGCTCTATCCTTTGTGTTCTTATGTGATTTTGGATTTGGTTAATGGATTTATTTCAGTGCTTTTCTGTGGTGTATTGAATTATATTTATGGCTAATAAAATGAAGAAAAAAAGAGACTTGATGTCTCCATAGCGGTTCTCCACTTACAAACGGCATCATGCAAAAAAAATATAATAGCAATGTTATAACAATGTTATTTACATTAGTTGGCATTATGTAAGCAATTTCTTTTGTTATTGTGGTCTCTCTGCATGCATGGAACACCGTATATGTTACCACCGATGATGTTTGTTTCCACTATATATTTCTTGTACCATCACGTAAAAGGTATATAAAGGAAATGTATGCTGGTAAATATAACGTGGTCACTGTTGTTTCTATGCGATGGTCAGCCTTTAATGTGATGGATGTGACAATTGAAAATCAAGCGCATAGGTATGATAAAATAATACATCAAGGGAAGATGTTAATATAAACTTGCACTTCTGTGTATTTCATAGATGTAAGTGCATGTCTGAAACCTGAAACAGATGTAAAGCCTTTTTTTAAGCGATTACTTTGAAATTAAATCACAATTAAAAGTAATGTTGCACTGGCAAATCATTGCATTTATTTGTACCCTGATTTGATGGTGAAACATTTTTAAATGTGATTGCGACCCCAAAACACACAATTACATTGCGTTTCTATCACTGAAATGGAAAGAGTTTATTTAGGTATGTGTTTACAAAGAAAATCATGCTATTAAAAGACTTAGTTTAGGCGTATGTTTTGCAATTAAATCAGATGCACTCAAAATTTAAAGTAATTCACAAGATCCTCAGCACACGTCTATAGAGTGATATTAAATATCAATGCAAGTATACACAAATTATAAACACAGTTTCAGAAATCTTCTCTTTCTTTTATTCTTTTCTTTCTGATCAGCCAACACGTGTTTCGTCGCACAAACTGGAAAATCGTCCCACGACTTTCTCAAGGCTTCAATGTCATTGGTAGCAACTTTCCACGTGGTGATAATTCCATCCCACACGCTTTAGACTGGGGGTGAGTCTAGTATCCTTTGCTTTGAAGTGAGCAAATCCGTAATTTTCAGTAAAAGCCTTGAGAAAGTCGCGGGACGATTTCCCAGTTTGTGCGACGAAACACGTGTTGGCTGATCAGAAAGAAATTAAGATATTAAGTTGTGTTATGCCTTTTTTATTAGGGAGTGTTGGTTTTATCGTTGCCAGCAAATTCTGGTTGTTATCAACACGCCCCATTTGTGGCGTGGAGTTGTTGTGCTTTATAGTAGAAAGCATATGTGTCGATGAGAGGTTGTTATATCTCGCACAAAATGTTACCTTTGCAATTTCTTGCATAAAGAAACCAAGGCTCTTTCTAATGACCGTTTAATGATATTTTATTTTTTCGGCACTTTCGAATCACTTTCATTGAATCCATCTATATTAGGGTATTATATCTAGGGGACCGTATTGCAACACTGTATTCTTTTGCCATATGTGGCAGTCGTCCTATTTTTGGTTCTTTTTGAAAGTTAGGTTTCCCACATGGAGGCTGGTTTTTAGACTTATCTCAGGTGAAAGTATGGGCTTGCAACTTTTGTTAAAACAAATTTCTTTTTCTCCTTCAATATAGGAATATCATTTTTTGGGCTCTTATCAAGGAGACCCACGTTATTGGTGCATTATTAATAGACACACTGGGAGTATATATCCAAAATAGGCTGGGACCGGAGTGGGTTCTCCGCCCCTACTATTGAGCAGGCGCCTTATACGCGACCACCGACCACACATAACTCTGGTATGTACCTAATGGGCTGTATGCCCATTTATATTGTTTGGGTAACACTATGCTAGGATCTTCACCCGTAAACTGAAGAGTTGATAATAAGAAATGACAGTCCAGTCCGCTTTTTCACTTATTACTATACCTGACACTTGGGAGATATTAATAACGGGTCCCCTGTGTTAAGTTTTTGTTTGTCATAAATATTGTTCATTTATAACTACATGGTACCATGTTGGGTTATCTTTTATAATAATTTAATCAATATGTGTCATATTAGTGAGATATCAAAAATGGGTTTTTAAATAGTGTCCAAGGACACATTGGTTTTAATATCCATGAGTGGAGTCGCTGATAGATTCAACAGCATATCCGTGCTTGTCTACAAAGGGGATTAGCGATTTAATGTTTTTAAGGTGTGGTGTAAGGGTAGAGACTATATGTCTACAAATATAGATTTCATCGTTTGTCAGGGTTTTTATGTTTTGTCTGTTTTATGCACATTTCGTTGTTTTTAGTGTTATTCACAGTAGGAATATGAAATAATGTCCAGTGTCATGTTTGAGTTATATGTATTGTTATATGTCACACAATTAAGTTGCTTATGTAAATATTTTTTTCTTTTTTTTGTTATTTGTTGTATTTGTTTCAGCCCTGATGAAGTTCATATATTGAACAAAACGCGTTGGCTGATGCTGTGCTTAACTTTTAAGGATTGTGAAAAATAAAGACGGATATATATATTTTTTGATCACGAAGATACTGACTGTGCTTCTTTATTGATTTGAATTTGATTGGTTAGTGCACCGCCCCATTGTTGTTCAAAGTACTTTATATCTGCATTGGCAGTTGGCACTCTTCAACGGCGGGTGCAGGAGCGGTTTGTGCACACCGACTTATAACATATTAGGGGAATATAAAAAGGAGGTGCGGCCACTGGAGTCCGCCGTTGTTTCTCAAATCTCATTGATTCTATGGACCAGCCAGCACTCCTTTAAATATCCCAACATCAGTTACAAAATATGCCTAAACTTATTGATAGGAGAGAAGAACATGCACAGGACCTATTTGGCAAAGGATTCAGTGCGGCAGCAGCCGCACCAACAACAGAAAAACAAGACACTGGATTACGATCATGCTTCCTGAAACTGGAGAGAGTAAAAAACAAGAGCTTGCTCGCTGGTGGGACGGTGTTACCCTCCAGCAGTACCTAGATAATAAGAAGATACCACGAGGCCTTCGCATTTTGATCTTTCCGACTTTTGAGGATCTAAGCGAGGATCTTCTAGGCGAATGGGAGCACAACCTGGAAGGGGCCTCTGTGACAATGATGCGTATCCTGATTAAACATGCCAGTGAAAAAGGTCAAAAATTACAGGTCGAAATTGACAACTTAGAAAAACAGATCGAGGGCATGGATTGTAAGGATTTAGTGGAGAAGAATTATGTTATTCTCAACAAGGTTATTGAGGAACACCAGCATTACTTACGAGATAAGAAAATGCGTAAGATCAGGAGGGACGACCGCGATTACAGGGATGGCAGGATATATACCTTTGCTAAGAAATATGACAACCATAGCAACAGTGAGGATAAGAAAAGGGCAAGGGAAGAAAGCGTAGAAAATCGATCTGCCAGCAGTATTTCATTGGAGTCTAGTGGAAGTATTATCTCAAACCAATCCATATCTGAGATCCCTTTAGGGGAAGGTACATCAAACTTCCAGAAAGAACTAGAACGAGTCCGACAGGGGGAGAGACAACCAAAAAAGGCCCCAAAAAAATCAGAAGAGGTGGGAGGGCAAGGATTAAGAGGAGACAGTCACTCCATGTTATTACGTCCCAAGAAAAATTAGAGTACACAATCGGAGTAGATCAAATTGGGGTTTCCACCACGGGGGATACTACCGATTCAGTTGACATACATGTAACTCGTTTAGATCTGAATATCATCAATTTGTCCAAAAGGGAATTAAATGAATGTGAACGTAATGTTTTAAGAAGGGGATTGGGATTCTGTCCTACACAATTTGGTGATCTTGCTAATGTACATGTTGATCTGTATAAATTCCTACGCACACTTAAATTAAAAGAATTTTTTTCAGAGCAAACACCACTTGTTGCTGCCAATATATCTGATACACCAGTTGTAGATAGAACAATTGAGGATATACGACAAGTACAAACACTTCTTTCTATTGAAAATGATGAAATGAAAGATATGAGTACGCTTTTGCATGATCTAGATATAACTGAGAATCTCAAGCGAGATACGGGTCTCAGACCAAGATCGAAATTTGTGCCACAGCATGGCTACCATTGTAATATTGATAAATTTGGGGAAATGATCACCAAGGAGCTATATAGTCTGGATAAACCCACAATACACACACCGCAACACCACTACAACCTATCTAGAACTGAGAGAGAGGCCCTCAATAGATTGCAATGGCATACCACCATTGTTATCAGGGAGGCAGATAAGGGGGGGAATGTGGTGGTAATGGATGTACAAGATTATTTGGGCGAAATCACAAGACAATTAAATGATCACCAATGTTACGAACTGATAGGCCACAACCCCATTGATGAGTTGCAAGGCAACATAAATAGGAAATTGACAGAATGGAGGGAAGAATGTCTCATCACAGATGATGAATTTAAATACCTTCATGTTGAACACGCACGTTTCCCGTGCATCTACATTTTACCGAAGGTGCATAAGGGTGGCAACTTTCCACCAGGGAGACCGATTATCTCGGGGGTGGGTTCACCCACTGAGAGACTCTCAGAATTTGTTGATCTTACATTACAAAAACATGTTATTAATCTTCCTGCATATATTAAAGACAGTAAGGACATTTTGAATAAATTTGATGGATTCCCGTGGTCTGAGGAACTCAGATTTGTAACCTTTGATGTGGTAGGGCTCTACACTTGCATCCAAAAGGAGTTCGGCATGTTGGCAGTTCAATACTACCTGGACAAAGAAGGGGCAGACCACTATGCCTATAACCTTATGATCATGGACATGATTGAATTAATTTTAACTAATAATTTTTTCAAGCATGTTGAAAGGTGGTACCACCAATTGCAGGGGACCGCGATGGGTTCCAGGTTCGCTCCTTCTTATGCCGGCCTCTTCATGGGCTGGTATGAGAGGGAGCACGCCTGGAGCAAATGTGCCTCCCACTGGACCAAACATATTGGGGCCGATTCCGATCTCGGCCGGTAGGGCTCCGAATCGGATTCGGCTTTACCGGATCCGATTCGGAGCCCTGTTTCCCGACCGAACCGTACGCGGGTCCGGCCGAGCGAGTACGATGCGAAATCGCCGACCGACTCGTCCGGGCGTCCCGACCGCTCCGACCGACTCGCTCCCGGCTCGAACCGCTCCGACCGACTCGCTCGGACTCGACTCGCACCGCGCAATGGAGACGTTTCCCGGCCGGGTAAGTACGATGCGCGCCGCGAGCAGTCCGACCGAGCCGCGCCGTCCGGCTCGTAAGAGCTGTCGGAGCCGTACTTTGGGGGTCCGTGTCGGACCCCCCTGTACGCGTAGCCGCGCGAGTCGCACACAGGGGGGACCCATGGGTCCCCCTACCTGTGCGTGTACGGCGCGAATCGCTTCGCCGCGTACCCGCTGTAGGGGGCGCCCTTGTCCGACTCCGCACCCATTGAGTCAATGGGAGCCCGCGTACGCGTTGTACGACCGGCTCCCATTGACTTCAATGGGAGTCCGACCGACTCGAGTCCGATAACATACGGACGCATCGTACTCATTCGGTCGGACTGCACGGGTCCGATTCGGTCGGAAATCTCTCCGGGTCCGGCTCGGTCGGAGAAATTTCCGGCCCGAATCGGAATCGACCCCATTGTGTTTTGGGGTAGGTACTTAGACGATATTATCTGTCTATGGTCTGGTCCGGTCCGGGAGTTACAAGACTATTTTACATACTTAAATGATAATACATACAATGTACAGTTAACTATGTCACACAATATTGAATCTATGGACTTCCTGGATATACATTTTTTTGTTAATCAAGGCTTGGTACAGAGTACATTGTTTAGAAAAGTACATCCTGCAATAGTATTCTACATGCTACCAGTGCACACGCCAGTTCAGTCATTACAAACATTCCATATGGGGAAATGGTCAGAACTCGACGCATTTGTAGTGAAGAGATGGGGTTTAGGGACAATATTAGTGACATCAAACAAAGGTTTCGAAACAGGGGCTATAATGACGATACTCTCAATAAGGCAGAACGGAGGGTACTTAACCTTCCGAGATCGGATACCCTCGTACAACCCATTAACAACAAAAGGAATTATAAACAAGTGAAGGGTAATACTAGAGAGAGAATATCGTTTTTCACAAACTATACAGGCCACAATGATAAAATCTTTAAGGCCTTTAGAAAATATTGGCATTTACTTTGGGACATTCCGAAATTACGCCCTTTCATTAAAGAGACACCTTCAATTGTCTATAGAAGAGGACGTACACTGAGGAGGACCTTATGTCCCAGTTATGTTACTACCAAACCGATTACAACTTGGTTACCTGCAGCCCCGGTGGGTTTTTATACATGCACTACATGTAATGTTTGTTCCCTTGGCCTTAACAAATGTAAAGAGTTCTGCTACAATACTGGCAAAACATATACAATTAGGCATTTCATAAACTGTAACACCCAATACGTGGTGTACACTCTTGTGTGCCCGTGTGGCATGGTATATGTAGGGAGTACGGTACGAAGTCTTAAAAAAGAATACAGGAACATCGTCGTGCATTAATTAACGGAGACACACGATACCCCTTGACTGAACATTACCGGACCTCACATGCGGACAATACCACTTTTAAATTCTGTGGTATTGATCACATTCCTCCTAGCAATCGGGGTGGAAACAGAGAGCTAACATTACGTCAGACGGAGTCCAAATGGATTTGTAGACTTCAGTCAGTCCTTAAAGGACATAATACAGATTATGAATTTCATTATTTTCTAATATGATCATATAGGTTTTGTCCCTTTGTATATCTATGTTTCGGACATGAGAGTGTAAGTAATTAATTGCCCTATTGCATTTACGTTCTATCTGTTAATATTCGAGGTCTATCAATTTTGGTTTTATGCTAATCTGATCTACTCTTTAGATTATTACCGTGTAGGTATTTTTTAGTGCCTTCACCTTCAGTAACAGGTATGGGTATATGCAAAAACTTTTGACCATACCCTTTTAACATCAAGTGTTAGCGTTAGCCTTCTAGGGTCCCTACAACTGGTTATTGTATTTAGGGCTCTGAGCCACTTTTTCTATAAGTCCGGCATTTCCAAGTACAGTATACAATGTGTCCCCCCCCCCTTTTTTCCATCTATCCATGCGCCTAATATGATCGAATGGCGCTTACTGTACATACTGCCCTGATCTTTTCGCATATCTCATTTAAGTTGTGCGATGTATATTTATTCACTCGCTGGCTCTAGGTACTTTATATGGGGCCCCGTTGCATTTGAATTTAAGAACAGCATGTTCAATGTGCAATGTACTATGTATTTTATACATTTCTTTTTCCTTAGGAATTAGCTTATACTAATAAATTTTATGCGTCACGTATGAATAATTATTGCTTACAGCCCTGACCTTTTTGTTTATATTAATTTGAGGTTTCAATTGTACTTCAGGATCTCCATTAAATCAATTATTGTTTTGAGCATTATTAAATGTCGGTCTTCGAAGACAGCCTAATCGTTAAGATTAATAATATGGGGTTGATGTACACTATTTTTATCATCATATTAGAATCAGTGAGAGTCATATTTCATGATTCGCCGGTTCTTGATTTCCTTTTTTATGCCCCGTTTTAGTAGAGGATGGTTTCTGTTGTCCCTTCTTCATTTTCGCATCAGGTTTCCTTTGCTGTCATAGCAACCATCGATGTAATGAGCGGTTAGCGTAGTCAGACCTGAAACGTCGATTAACACGCAGGATGGCTAACAGATAAGGATAAGGTCTGTTTTGGCATTCTGCCAAAATAGTCTTTTCTCATGTGCAGCTGTTTTTATTTTTCGCGGGTCTTTTTTGCTTAAATATCTGCTTTCTTACCTGCGCAACACTCGCCCGATCGTGTATTGAGATGCAGCAGTGAAGGACTGCAGGTAAGCGCTCTTGAAATAAGACGCTAGTGTTGCCGCTTTATGTTTGGATTTAGTGGTTCTGCCCTTTAACCCTATTGTGTTATGCCTTTTTTATTAGGGAGTGTTGGTTTTATCGTTGCCAACAAATTCTGGTTGTTATCAACACGCCCCATTTGTGGCGTGGAGTTGTTGTGCTTTATAGTAGAAAGCATATGTGTCGATGAGAGGTTGTTATATCGATGCGTTATCTCGCACAAAATGTTACCTTTGCAATTTCTTGCATAAAGAAACCAAGGCTCTTTCTAATGACCGTTTAATGATATTTTATTTTTTCGACACTTTCGAATCACTTTCATTGAATCCATCTATATTAGGGTATTATATCTAGGGGACCGTATTGCAACACTGTATTCTTTTGCCATATGTGGCAGTCGTCCTATTTTTTGGTTCTTTTGAAAGTTAGGTTTCCCACATGGAGGCTGGTTTTTAGACTTATCTCAGGTGAAAGTATGGGCTTGCAACTTTTGTTAAAACAAATTTCTTTTTCTCCTTCAATATAGGAATATCATTTTTTGGGCTCTTATCAAGGAGACCCACGTTATTGGTGCATTATTAATAGACACACTGGGAGTATATATCCAAAATAGGCTGGGACCGGAGTGGGTTCTCAGCCCCTACTATTGAGCAGGCGCCTTATACGCGACCACCGACCACACATAACTCTGGTATGTACCTAATGGGCTGTATGCCCATTTATATTGTTTGGGTAACACTATGCTAGGATCTTCACCCGTAAACTGAAGAGTTGATAATAAGAAATGACAGTCCAGTCCGCTTTTTCACTTATTACTATACCTGACACTTGGGAGATATTAATAACGGGTCCCCTGTGTTAAGTTTTTGTTTGTCATAAATATTGTTCATTTATAACTACATGGTACCATGTTGGGTTATCTTTTATAATAATTTAATCAATATGTGTCATATTAGTGAGATATCAAAAATGGGTTTTTAAATAGTGTCCAAGG
Organism: Calotriton arnoldi; assembly: GCA_963921515.1. Lineage (NCBI taxonomy): Eukaryota > Metazoa > Chordata > Amphibia > Caudata > Salamandridae > Calotriton > Calotriton arnoldi. Next base: position 258,373 of record CAWUFW010007063.1, read on the forward strand.
ACACATTGGTTTTAATATCCATGAGTGGAGTCGCTGATAGATTCAACAGCATATCCGTGCTTGTCTACAAAGGGGATTAGCGATTTAATGTTTTTAAGGTGTGGTGTAAGGGTAGAGACTATATGTCTACAAATATAGATTTCATCGTTTGTCAGGGTTTTTATGTTTTGTCTGTTTTATGCACATTTCGTTGTTTTTAGTGTTATTCACAGTAGGAATATGAAATAATGTCCAGTGTCATGTTTGAGTTATATGTATTGTTATATGTCACACAATTAAGTTGCTTATGTAAATATTTTTTTCTTTTTTTTTGTTATTTGTTGTATTTGTTTCAGCCCTGATGAAGTTCATATATTGAACGAAACGCGTTGGCTGATGCTGTGCTTAACTTTTAAGGATTGTGAAAAATAAAGACGGATATATATATTTTTTGATCACGAAGATACTGACTGTGCTTCTTTATTGATTTGAATTTGATTGGTTAGTGCACCGCCCCATTGTTGTTCATATGTAGAATTCATTTGAATTACTTTTACATTTGCTTAAACAAAGGCTTTGTATCACTTGCTTTTGTTTGTAAACACGCACCCAAATAAAGTCTTTAAATTGAAGTGATAAAAGTGTGATGTGGCCACGTGTTTTTAAAAGTCAATCACGGGTGCGCCGAATTGCAAGTGTAACATACGGATGCTGGACATGAGTGTTGACGTGCGCCAATCATGTGTGAAATAACTAAACAGACGCACTCAAAAAAAATAACAGCGTCTGGCATTTGACCTCAGTTTTTTCATGTACAGCAAATGTGACAAGATGAGAACAACATTCACAGGTCTGTTTACAGAGGAGCTTGGAGCAGTGAGTGGATACATGAGCCTCGTGTTAAGTGCTCTTTAACAAAGAAAAAAAAGTAGTCCCTGAAACAGAACCTAAAATGGAAACAGTGGAGGGATAGTGTAATTGGTCCATGCTCTCAGGAAGGGCTAAACACAGGAAGATGCATGACAAATGCATGCCATGGACAAATGGAGAGAAAGAATATGAATGGAGACAGCAACTGGGAAGCCTATGGGCAGACTAAAGCTCACAAAGTTTACACGACATGTCTCTCCGAGACAGTGCATGCTCTGTCTAGCCGAGGCCTAAAAAGGCATATCATTGCTTATATGACTGCAGTGTAATGTTGTGGCAAGGTCGCAGAGGACGCAAATGAATGTTGAAATATTATTATTTTTAATGAAAAGATGTGGAATGGTGCACCCAGAAATATAGCAGTACACAAATACTTAGGGGCCGATTCCGATCTCGGCCGGTAGGGTTCCGAATCGGATTCGGCTTTACCGGATCCGATTCGGAGCCCTGTTTCCCGACCGAACCGTACGCGGGTCCGGCCGAGCGAGTACGATGCAAAATCGCCGACCGACTCGTCCGGGCGTCCCGACCGCTCCGACCGACTCGCTCCCGGCTCGAACCGCTCCGACCGACTCGCTCGGACTCGACTCGCACCGCGCAATGGAGACGTTTCCCGGCCGGGTAAGTACGATGCGCGCCGCGAGCAGTCCGACCGAGCCGCGCACTCCGGCTCGTAAGAGCTGTCGGAGCCGTACTTTGGGGGTCCGTGTCGGACCCCCTGTACGCGTAGCCGCGCGAGTCGCACACAGGGGGGACCATGGGTCCCCCTACCTGTGCGTGTACGGCGCGAATCGCTTGCCGCGTACCCACTGTAGGGGCGCCCTTGTCCGACTCGCACCCATTGAGTCAATGGGAGCCCGCGTACGCGTTGTACGACCGGCTCCCATTGACTTCAATGGGAGTCCGACCGACTCGAGTCCGATAACATACGGACGCATCGTACTCGTTCGGTCGGACTGCACGGGTCCGATTCGGTCGGAAATCTCTCCGGGTCCGGCTAAGTTGTGTTTTTTAAGAAAATATTATTCCTTTATTTTTATATTCATATATAAAATCTCCATAAACGAACATCCAGCCAACGCGTTTCGTTCAAACAAGCATTTGAACTTCGTCAGGGTTGTGAATAGTATACAAAAAACATATATAAGAAGACAATACAGTAACATAAATTACACATAAAACAATGCAATACTTTTTTTGAAAAAGCAAATGGGTCACACAATGACAAGACCAAAATATACAATAACAGCACAACAAGAAAACAATCACAATATATTAAATCAACAGTTATAAACCAGAATATCACTGATCCATTGCGGAAGCTAGTATGCAGGGAAACCCAACCAAAGAGGGGGACCTACTCAGTTGCTAACCAACAGTCCTTAAGAATTGGTAAACACAGAAGAGAGGGAAGAAGAATAGGCTAAATATAATATTGTACAGTACTTTGTTGACATTTACCATAATCAATGGTTTTGCTTTATGTTTATGACACACTCGCAGTACTTCCATAATTTATGATGTCTTCAATATATCACCCCTTGCACCTTTATATTTCCTATAATTATTTGTATTTTTCAAATCCTACATTGTGTTTACTTACCCCCACATATGGGTAGAGATGTACATACCTTTAGTGTCCTAATATTCTTTAGACTCCTGGTGCGTATATTAGTGATAGTAGTCTTCAAAACCATTGGTCAAATCAAGCATATGTTGCAATTGGATAGACTCAATATTCCTGAGCCAAATCCATCAGAAACATATATAGCTGATCCAATGATAAATGGGGCAATATTGACCACCATATGATGCTTGATGAGATCGATTTAAATTAATTTGTGATTAAACCCTAAACATTTTTAGACTCAATAAAATACCGGATTACCACTGATAACTATGTGATCACACAATCCTGTATCACAGTTGTACCAAACGTGCATACATCCATTGTTTACATAGCCATGTCTGTCTGCCAAGGTGACCAGAAAACACCCCAGATCTGCAGAGCCCCATCTTGTGTCATCTGTAGCGCACACGTGATCCACACGATCTGAGCAAAAGTGACAGAATTATATGCAATTGTGGAATCTTCATTGTGGAAACACTGCAACGGAACACCTTCCTGGAAGTATGCGTTTCTCCCGTCATACATTCTCAGGATTTTGAAATATTCACTAGCATTAACAAGTCATTGGGTCTGGAGGTAAAACAATGCTTGGTAGGAACTTTAAAAGGCAGTAAACAATACATTGTAGTCTGGTTTGGTGGCCTAAATCAGATATTCTAAATGGCCATGAATAAAACAACATGGTCTGCATCATCCCTAGGTTGAAGGCTTTTGCTACTGAGAACAAACGTAATTTAACAGAGCAGATGCAACAGACTATTATAGAGACCAAAATAGGTACATGCTGGAAGGAAAACTGGAAGCTAATGAGACAGCCACAAGGCACTAAGGACACAGTTCTGCACAATTGTAAAGAACTGGTGTTAAAATTAAAGTCAAAGAAAAATGACCATGAACACATTTGAAGGTCTTACACATTAAGTTGCTACAGTGAAGAACTCAGGGGCCTATGGCTCAGGGAAATAGTTTTGGCATCTTCAGCTATACCCAGAAACATCTCAGGCCTCAAGTCTTTCACAATGGGCTGTGTAGGAGGCTGGCTAAGTATATGGTGCACACTTATTTAAGTGAATCACCCAGCACTAATACAGACAACCCTTATGGTGCTTTAGTGGTCTTAGACAACCATAGAAAGCTCTCTAAGTGGTAGCTGTGGAGAGAAGCCTTCAGGCTTAGTCCAGAAGGAGTGTTAAGCAGCTTGTTTTACCAGAACTAATCATATAGTGTAGGTTAAACGAAAACGAACCAAACAGTGTAGTTAAAAACATTTTTATATTTATTATACACCGTTAGAAATGGGGGTCTCTAGTTGGCAGAGGTAGGTACCTTTGTACAAATAGGGACCCTTGCTTCTAGTCAGGGTAAGGGGATACACACTCTAGATAATCCCTGCTCACCACCTTGGTAGCTTGGCACGAGCAGACAGGCTTATCCCAAAGGCAATGTGTAAAGTATTTGTACCAACACTCACAGTAACACAGTGATAACACCACAAATGGACACCACACCGGTTAAGAAAATAAAGTATCTTTATCTAAACTTAACAAGACCAAAACGACAAAAATCCAACATACAAGTATTAAGAAAAATGACTTTCAAAAGGTTTTAGCAACTTAGTCCATAGAAACTATGGATGCGTGATTTCTTGCAAAGTACCTGTTGTTGTGACAAAGTTCACCAAGCCAAACAGCCGCAGTGATGAGAAGCGTCGAAAAACAAAGAGATGAGTCGTTACTGAGACCTTCGTGGATGTGATGCGACAGTTCCGCTGTACACAGGGGAGCGATGTGTCGGGTCTGGTCTGTAGGGGGAAGCGATGCGTCGGTTCTGAGATTACTCCGATCCGCGGGTGATGCGTCGGGGAAAACATGCGGCACAGGGACGATGTGTGGAAATCTGGGATGCGTCGGCGAGTGGCACTACGTCAACCTTTTCAGCCACGATGCCATGATGCATCGATTTTTGCAGCGGCGACAGGTGCTGCATCGGTTTCAGCAGCGGCGCGGCGGTGCAGGGAGATTCTTCTCACACCACGGCTTTGCGTCGGAAAACAGTTGTCAGAAGAGCGATGCATCGACCTCCTTGTTTGTTGCGTTGCTTTCCAGCTCCCAGAAGCAGAAACAACCTCCTGAGGCCCCACACAGTCACAGGCACTCCTGGCAGGTCAGAACTCCCAGCAACGAAGTTCAGGGGAGCTGGGGGTGAAGTCTTTGTGTTCCTGAGACTTCAAAACAGGAGGCAAGCTCTACTCAAGCCCTTGGAGACTTTCCTCAAGCAGGGGACGCAGCACACTGCAAAGTCCTTCTCCTTTCTTTGGCAGAAACAGCAACTGCAGGCCAACCCCAGACACACAGCAAGGGCAGTACTTCTCCTCAGTTTCTCCAGCTCTTCTCCTCAGCAAAGGTTCCTCTTGATTCCAGAAGTAGTCTAAAGTTCAGGGGTTTTAGGTCTAATACGTATACCCCAAAATGTCTTTGTTCTCTTTGTGCAAGGGTCTCTGAGCCCAGTCCAAACCAGTTCTTTCCTCTCTGGTGCAGCTGCCCGGCAGGAGGTGGAGACAGCATTGTGTAAGGCAGACAGGCCCTATTCAGGTGCAAGGGAAATCTCCTCCTACCAGTCTAAATGCAGACCGTGCCGATTCAGGTGCTAGTGAGAACTCCTCCCCTACTCTGAATGCAGCCCAGGTCTATTCAGCCCAGCCCTACTCATTCAGGAAAGGCAGGACACACATCAACCCCCCCGGTGGCTGTCTGAGAGAGTGCACCTCCCGAGTCCCTGTCACTCCAAAACCAGACAGTCAATACAGAAACAGGCAGAGGCACACAGAATTGTTAAACAAGAAAATGCCTACTTTCTAAAAGTGGCATTTTCAAACACACAATTTAAAAACCATCTTTAGTAAAAGATGTGTTATTAAATTCTGAGTTCAGAGAGCCTAAACTTTATTTTTTTATCTTATCCCTATGGGAAGATATGCTTGTAAAATGTTACAAAGCATTCCCCATTCAATCCTATGGGGCAATATAGCCTTTCAATAGTGAAAAACGAAATTAGCAGTATTTCACTATCAGGACATGTTCCACACATCAGTACATGTCCTACCTTTCACATACACTGCACCCTGCCGAGGGGGGTACCTTGGGCCTACCATAGGGGTGACTAACATGTAAGAAAAGGGAAGGTTAGGGCCTGGCAAGTGGGTGCACTTGCCAAGTCGACATGGCAGTTAACAACTGCGCACAGACACTGCAGTGGCAGGTCTGAATTACCTTTTCAGAGCTACTCATGTGGGTGGCACAATCAGTGCTGCATGCCCACTAGTAGTATTTGATTTACCAGCCCCGGCATACCCAGTGCACTTTACTAGGGACTGACCAGTAAGTCCAATATGCCAATCATGGATAACCAATCATGTTCACAATTTACACAACGTGCATATGCACTTTAGCACTGATTAGCAGTGGTAAAGTGCCCAGAGCCCTAAAACCAACAACAACAACAGGTCAGGAAAAAATAGGAGGAAGAAGCAAAAAGTTTGGGGATAACCCTACAAAAAGGGCCAAGTCCAGCATACACATTCACAAACACATTGGTATATCTCCTACCCAGAGATATCATCACAATACACACAATATTTCAAATGTGAACAGGTAAGTAATATACTGAAGAAGTGAAATGAGAACTATGACCGAAGTCGGGACTTGGACCAGAAGACTCAGAAGATCTGGGGACACAAGGAACCACCCGAGGTAAGTACCTAGGAACCCCACGGAGGCTGTGTGCAGAGTGGCAACACAGCCGCGTTCTCAATGCAACTCAATGGGAAAGTCACAGTTGCAGTTTTTAAGAAGAAGGACCCTTCCCAGTGGACCCTGAAGAAACCCCGTGGAAGACAGAAGGTTGGAGAGTCACCCCACCCATGGATACCCCAGGAACCAGGATACATACACCTGGGAAGCCGGTGCATAGGTGTAAAGTTACATTGGACACCGCTGTAGACCACAATGGAGGACTTCAGTAAAGATGCCGCTAGCGAAGTGGGTTAAAGATTCTGGTGGAATCCAAGGGTGGATTCTTGAAGAGGAGTACCTGCAAGCAGAGGGGACAGAGTCTATGCCACTCGGAAGTGACCAGGAGGCACGGAAGACCAATGAGCACCAATGACAGAAGATGCAGGATTGATGACAGTGACCTTGTCGCTGCAGCTGTGAGGACCAGGCAATGTGTGGAAGACCAGGAGCGGTTCACGAGCTGCCCCCCATCGTAAGTCAAGAACTGACAGACGTGGTAAACAAAAAAGGCGCACCGTTGGGACCAGCAAGGTCTGAGGGATTCACCCAGTGCAGGAGAGTCAGAACAGTCCTCAAGCAAGCAGGGGAGCCCACAGAAGTCAAAGAAGACCCTCAAGAGGACCCACAGGCCGAAGGCACAGGAGTCGTAAGAGGACCTCGAGCAGCTCACCAAAGTTGCAGGCCCACGGTGCAGAGGATGTGGTGAGGATGAAGATTTTGGCAGGACGAGATGATGGGGGCTGGAGCTTCTTGTGGCCTGAAGATCTCTGGAGAACAGAGTGAACAAGCCTTGGCAACAGCAAGTCGACGCTGTGCACAGGGTTTCTGTTCCAGCAATTCTGATGAGGGATACTGGCCTCAAACAGGTTGAGATCCGGGTCTGGTGGCTCAGTGGACTAATGCATCCACTGCAGGGGCCTGTGTTCGACCTCATGGTCACAGGTTCAAATCCCGGCGGGTCTACTCAGCCTTTCATTCATTTGAGGTCGATAAAATGAGTACCATTGAGTTGGGTAACAATAAACATCTGTTATTCAGCGCCAAGATGCCCCGTTGCTGGGGTGAACGTGCGCTTTACAAATACACATGTTATGTTATGTTATGTTAAGACAGTGCAGGCCTCGAGGGAGTGGAAGAACCACCACCTGTGTCGCTGAGCCTTTCACAGCCCGTAGGATGTCAGGAGCAGCAGACCAGTCAGCTTGGTTGAGGTGTCTGCAGATGCAGGGGAGTCACTCCTTCACTCCAAGGGAGATTACTTTGGTGTTTTTAATGCCCACATGCCTGGAGAAGAACCTGGATGAAGCACAGGCACAGATGACGCAGAAGACTGGCAGGACGACTAGACCAGGAGCAGCAGGAGTCTTCCATTATGCAGTTCCGGTTCGAGGTGAAGTCCAACGAAGTCCAAGGTGCCCAGATGGTTTAAGTTGAAGTGGTTTCGGATTTGAATCTTGTCCCACAATGAATCTATCGAGCCACCCCCAGGTAAGCCCTTAAGTACCCTAGGGAAAGGGTTGGGATGATTCAAGGATCCCTCCCAGAGGAGTGGCTGTACAGAGGGGAGGATACTCCCATGTCCTTTGTCCAGTTTCGAGCCAGAGTGGGAGCCAACAGCTCACTGAACTGGCTCAAACTGGAGTGTGAAAGGGGGGCACCAAATGTGCCCTTCAAAGCAGTCTGGTGGCGCTGGCAAGCGCTCCCACCCCAGCTCCATACACTAAGTCCTGTCTGGGAGGTGGTCACAACTCCCTGTGACAGGAAACCTATTGTTATACCTTCCCCTTCTTGAGCTCAGCTCAGCAGCAGAAGGGCAGAATCGTGTCTGTGGTTGGCAGCAGCACTAGCTTGCTGTTAGATCCTAAAAGGCTGGTACCGGGATTATAGGGGGGCACACTACGGGAGCCCCCCAGTACATGGAATCCTAGATCCAACACTGGAATCGGTATTGGGGTAGGATTCCAACATGTTTAATCCCAAACATGACCAGTTTCAGTGCAGCCAATATATAGTTAGACATCTCATATTTGACTTGATGTCCACTATATGTACTAAATGGCTGACCGCACTTACAAAGCCTGGAGAATATACTCTGGGGTTTGTAGAGGGGCCCTGCTCATGCAGAGGCACCCTCACACTTGCAACCAAGCACCCTGCCCTCAGGACTGAAGAGTCTGCCATAGGGGTGGCTTATAGGCTTTAAGTGCAGTGACCTCAGATATAAGGAAGCTTATATCTGTTTTTAAGTGGTGCTAGCACAAACCTACACAGGCTGCAATGGCAGGCTTGTAGTCACAGTTTGAGTGTTCTCTCATGGGTGGCCTAATATATGCTGCAGCCCATGGGAGACCCCTGGTGTACCTATGCCCTGGGTACCTTAGTACCATATACTAGGGACTTACCTGGGTACACCAGTAGCCAATTGGGAAGGTACCTAGTCAGAAAACAGAGCAACACTAGCAAAAAGTGGGGGTAACCATGCTAGAAGGATCCTACCTTCCTACAGGCTGTATTACAAATTTTCAGCCAATGGAGCAAAGGTGGCCAGCCGGAATGTCACTATGTATACAGAGCTTCCTAAATTCCTCCTTCCACTAAACAGGAAGCTAAAGGCAACTAAACCAGAAGTGTCTTTTTACATCTCCAACTGCCTGCTAAACTATAGCTAGTGCACCTTCCTGTATTTTATTCTTGGGTCTTTTGAAGGGCGCCAGAGGGACTGATTTAAGTGGTTTAAGCTGTGTGTATCAGCGTACAGGAGCCAGGCTCTCTGGGTAAAAGCCCCTTAGTGGACAATGTAGTGTTGAGTGAGTTAGCAATGACAGAACCCTGTTGGATCCTGATGGACTCTGTAGAACTGTGACGCAAGCGTTAGAGCGTAGTGAAGTAAATGCAGGTTTATAATGTTGAGTTCACGGTTACATGCAGAAGAATAAAGATGTATTACAATAAGCTCAGTGTGTGGCGTAGTCATTAGCGATATCCCAGGTTGGGGAGGTAGCTACAGCTGGTGTTGAGATAGGGGATAAGTAACCTGAAGATCGACAGTGCTCTCCCAGAGAGTTTGCCATGGTCCAGCGAACTGCTTCTGCATGCCATGTGTGGCTCAGTTCAAGCGCCGGGTGGATGCTTTGCATATGTAGAGTCAAACCGCAACTCCTGCTGTGTAAAGCATTTGAAGATAATGAAGGCTTCACTGAGAAGTCTACATATCGTTGGTCAAGAACGCAACCTAAAGCTATACATCATACAGAGTGATAACGCAAAAGGCGAATACAACCAGGTTTTTGAAAGAGCAGCAAATAGTGAAAGCCAATTGCAAGATAACGCTGTGATTAGAAGCACTGTGAGGCAGAGATCAACCAGATGTCAGACAGTACAAAGAGGCGCCTAAAAGCAAAGCAATTTATATACAATAAATAATCATCTGCTTATCAGAACTGATTAGAGAGACTCATCATACCACAGAGCAGGGTGGAGTAGCCCCAGAAGAAGTACCCAGGGCTGTGTTTACCAAGCTGTCCATACCCAAACTGGCATGCCATCAAAGCTGCTGGGTGGATACTCAGAACAACTCCAGAGGTCTCTAAAAAAGTGAAAGGCTCCCATGGTGACAAAGAGGGAGGTCACAGTTCCACCAACTGGCCCAGGATGTCCCAGAGGCCTGAACAGCACAGGTTCTTTGAGTTGTTATGGATGAAGCAGGTCTTATCCGACAGCAGACAATGTCTAAGAGACCTCCACTCTCAGTTTCAGCCAATCACACAAATGGTTATAATGCAACTGTGTTCCTGACACCACCATTTGATACCACCAAAAAGCTGAATATTGGCAGTAGATGGACTGCTTGGATAGAGACATTTGATGATTTCATTTATGTACTAGAAGAAACAGATAACAGGAAGATTATCAAATACCTTAAGAATCTAGCTGGTAAAGGTGTAAAAGAAGTCATAAAGAAAATGCAGTGAGTTGACGAAATTGCAAACTGTCAAATCAAAGAAGCCTTGAATCTCAAGTTCATTCCAATGCCAAATGTAGGTTATGAAGGGTACATTTTCAGTCGAGAATGACAGAAAGATGGTGAAACCATCGACAAATTCATTCAGAGACTAGATATGCTCCTCAAACACTGTAAGTTCAATGAATTTAATGATGAAGAAGCTATACTCCTCAGAGTTATTGATGGATGCAGACGACGAATGCTGATCGAAACTCCTATACTGGAGTGCGTTCCCATGGCTGCCAGAGCGTGCCGATCGACAAGGGACACAGAGGGTTGTTTCAACGGTAGAAGAAGTTGCGCTTCAGGTGTGGATTTCGTTTCCACATGAATGTAAATGTCCCGCCATAGGACAGGTTTGTAAAGGCTCTGGGAAGAGCAACCATTTTGTAATGGTTTGCAAGGCAAAGGAAAAAGTAAGTGCGTTACGGCACAAAGACAAAATTGCAGCCCGAACACTTCAAAAGCAACGTTTGACGCATTCTCACAAGGCCAAGCAACCACACTAATTGAGGCAAATCAACACCAAACAAAGACGATCGGGATCTAAATCATCATCAAGCAGTTCTTCATATCAATGTCAACTGAAAGTGCTGATGCTGGTTGTGCACTGCCTATGTTTACCTCAGAAAAATGTGCGCATATTGTATTGGCCACTTGTGAATAAAAATACAGGTCAAAGAAAAGTGGACATGAAAAAGCATCAAAGTCATTCAAACATTGTCTGAAGATTACACTAAAGGTAAATGGTTGCTCAATGCCTTTTATTGTCAACAGTGGTGCATTGATAAACATAATGATTGAGGAGAAATGCAATGAACTATCTCCAGTGCCTCGACTTAAGCCATCGAAAACTAAAGTGTATACATGGGCTGCATCGATGCCATTAAAAAGTCAAGGTTCCTTTGAAGCAATGATGAAACACAAGAAAACTGAAGTATAAGCACCCATTCATGTAATTCAAGGTACTGCCTCAAGTGCCTGCTTGCTCAGCTTCAGCACAGCTGCTGATATGGGACTGATATCAGTGAACTATAACATGAATGCTCATCATAAAATAGTAAGTACATTTCCTTCATTGTTTCATGGGTTAGGAAAGCTCAAGACTATGAAAGTGCAATTACACATTCATAAAAATGTCCGCACCTATTGCTCAAAGACACAGATGAACTGCATTTCATTTACAGAAACCTATTGAAAAAGTATTTGAATCATTTCCCAAACATGATATCATTAAACGTTCCATTGGTCCAACACCCTGGGTTTCTCCCATAGTGGTAGTGCCCAAAACGGACAGTGAAGGAGCTGTATGCATCGGCATTGACGTGTGTCAAGCGAACAAGGCAATTGAATGAGAACGACATCCAGGTCCACACAATGCCGCCATGATTACCCAATTGAATGCTCAAAGACATATTGTGGCATATGCAAGCAGAAGTTTGTCCCATACTCATGCTTATTCACAACTTGAGAAAGAAAGTTTAGCAGTAGTGTGGGTTTGTGAACATTTCCACATCTTCTTGTATGGAAATCCTTTCACGCTTGTTTTGGATCATAAAGCGTTGTTCACCATCTTTGTCAATCCAAAGGCCAAGAAGCCTCCTTGCATTGAACGATAGGGTCTATGATTACAAGAATACAACAACACAATTGTGCACCATCCAGGGAAAGATCAAATCCCTGCTGACTATTTCTCACAAGTGCCTCTACAGTGTCATGGTACCGCTTCCAAGACAGCTGAAGTCTACATAAATTTCATTGTGAAATCCAGCACACCAGCTGCCATTTCGTTGGAACAAATTGTCACTGTTACGAGTCAAGATAGTAACATGTTAAAACTGAATGACATTATTGCACATCAGTCTTGGAACCAGCACACTCGACCTCTTGCCAGTGACAGTGAGTACAGAAGTTTAAAAATGTCAAAGATGAAATGGCTGTTACTTAGGAAGCCATTGTTTTAAAAGGTTCGAGAATTGGTATTTTGGAGAGTCTGCAAAAACAGATAATTGAAGTAGCACATGAAGGACATCGTGGAATCGTTGCCACAAAACTAGCACTCCGAGACCCAGTCTGGTTTCCCCATCTCGATGAGAAAGTTGAAAGAGAATTGAAGGCCTGTCATCTATGCAACTGCCTTTCATTGAAAACCACTCAACACACCTAAAAAAATGTCAGATTTTCCAAAGCATGCATGTAAAAGTGTTGCCCTTGACTTCTTCGGTCCTCTTGACAGTAGACATCATCGGATGGTGATTGTTGATGAATACTCTTGGTTTCCATTGATAGAAGATCTCTCATCCCTCAATCAAGAAAGAGTCATCAAGAGATTTGAAGGCATCTTTGTGACATGGGGTGTTCCTGAGATCCTAAAACATGACAACGGCCCACCTTTCAACAATCGAGAATTCAGAGACTTTCTCAATCATCTTAATGCGAAGCATCAGAATAGCACACCTCTTTGGCCTCAGGCCAATGCCCTTGTCAAAAGTTTAATGAGTACTCTCAAGAAAGCTGTTCAGTGTGCTCTACTGGAAGAGTTCGACCTTAAAACTGTCTAGAATTCTACTCTTCGAGCTTACCGTTCAACCCCTCACTCGACCACAGGTGAAAACCCTGCAACCATGATGTTTGGGAGAGTCGTGCGAACCAAATTACCTCATTGAACCTTGAGAAGATCAAGTACTGAGGAAGAAATCCACGTAAATAACTTGGGTTGGAAAAGGAAAATGAAAGGCCTTTACAGACAAGCGCCAATGTACAAAAGACGTTATTTTCACTAGAGGAGATTGAGTGCTTGTCAGTCAATCTAGAAAATGAAAATGTGATGCTCCCTTCGATGCTGAGCCCTTTCATGTTGTGAACAATAAAGAACACATGGTGACTGCCCAACATCCTGGGAAGTCCTTTACACAAGATTCCTTGCATGTGGCTCATCACTCTTCAGGCACTGATGTCACTGTAGAGACTGGGTCTGAAAGGACAAGTGAAAACCCCCTGACTGCTGTTGTTCCTACATCACCAATGCAGGTCATGGACACTTTTTCTGCCTGTCCCCAGTTTCTGAAGACACGGTCTGGATGTGTGAATAAAGCACCACGAAAACTCACGGAGGAGCTTTGATTAAGTGCATATTTGCAAAAATGTTTTTATTTTTTATTTAACAGAGGGGGAGATGTAGGGTCATGTGAGTTAGCAATGACGGAACCGATGTGGCTCCTGATGGACTCTGTAGAACTGTGACGCAAGCGTTAGAATGTAGTGATTTGAATGCAGGTTTAGAATGTTGAGTTTGTGGTTACATGCAGAAGAATAAAGACATGTTCTACTAAGGTCAGTGTGTGGCATAGTCATTAATGGGTACCCAGGCTGGGGAGAATGCTACAGACATGTTTTACACAGCACAACATAAAGGGGATAGAGGTGCCCAAGTGCTGTTGAAGGTCAAATGTTCTGGCAGTGTGTGGATGAATATTCCCTCAGTCCAACAGGCATCTGTAACATCTCTGTAGGATTTAGCATGATTGTTGTTACATATACATGGTGGATGAAGCCAGTGTGAATTGGAACCACAATTGTGTCCAGCTTTTACAGTGTCTTCCACAAGATATCATTCACCCTGTACACAACCTCTCATCCACACATCATGTGTGAAAAATGCAACACACATTGAAACAGACAGCACAAATTCCAGGGGAATGCAGGGTTCCCAACTTTGAGGAACTGAACAAACGTCACAGAATTTTTGCTCCTAACCCTGAATAATAAGTAAGGGTTTGGAGCAAAAAAGGTTCTCACCCTAAACCTCTAGTAAGTCGTCCCTAACGATCATAGGCCTCATAACCTTGATGATAGGCAGTTGACACTGACCTGGGGTTCAGACACATTTTGCTTGGTTTCTCTCCTTGAGCAGTAAAGTCTTGTGTGGTGCTTGTGAACATCACCAAAGACAGTGAACTCAGATTGTTTGATCCACTGTAGAATAATTACAGGGAAGGCCAGTAAAGGTCTAATAGTGGCAAAGCCCATCGTTGAGTCTCCATTCCATGTGAGAATCACCAGTACAATGAGAATCTGACATTAGTAGATGCACTGAAGCAGTTTGAGCATGAAGGTTACTGTTTGAGTTTCACTCATCTCTGCTGTATTGCTGGAATAAGGCAATCCATGGCCCTGTGCCATTAATTGTGATAGTGCAAAGGATTATCATCCATTAACCACTAAGGGTGAAGTGGCAGTGCAACAGTAACCTGTTAATGTCAGCTGTGGCGGTGACACTAATGTGTATTAGTGTCGACAGATTAGTAAAATGAATTTGATTTATCTTTTCTTCTTCATTGCTTGCAGAACTTCCCCATTTGTTTATTCATCGGTAGAACATTAATAGCATGAACCTGTTCACAGGGTCACTAAAGCACTTCACAGTAACTATTTTAACAAAAAGGAACAGATAACAGAGAGATCAGTGAAGGAAAGATGTCATTCTGGTCGCATGATAGAAGTAAGGCTATAGAGTAGTAGAACCTTTGGCTGAAAGGTACAATTGGAAAAGGAGGTCTTTAAGTCCCTTCTCAACGAGGGAGCAAGTGTGGATCATCCATGGTCGTTTTCAGTCCATCCTATACAGGCACATTAAAATGGTTAGAATTTCCAGAGGTGTTAAGTTCAGTGACCCCTTTTTGATACTTCCCTCTCTTTCAAATGGTGCTTTAACTGCTTTTGCATTCATTATTCCACAACATTTTGTTGTGTTGGACTTGGAATGTAGTGATGTCACTTATCCTTGCTAGTACATGTCATATTCGTAGCATGATGAGTGGGGAGGATTCCAGAGGGATCAGTTGGAGCTGGGCACTGAAGGGTGAGGCTGTTACTCTTGGTTGATGTAGGTGTAATGATGAAAGTTATCCAAGGTACTTACCACGTGGCCTGTCATCTTATGAACTTTGTAACACATTTCTTAAGAAATAGTCTGCCAATCAAAAAACAACTTCCAGTCTTAAAAATACATCAATAAATGATCAAACACAGAGCACAAACCAAACAACTCTTTCCACCAACAACTCTTCAAAACGATCACCTAACGTGCAATCAAATTATACAATAAAGTTTTGGCACTGAGCCCAAGAATAATCAAATTCACATTTGGGTGGTTTGAGTAACGAGGGGCTAACGTATGCCTGGTATTTTCATCCCTGGGAAATCCACCTGGTAGAAATGGGAATAAAAAGAGAAAAAAACCTCCATAAATATTTATCGAAAATTGATTAGCCTGTGTCATTCCTCATTTCTCGGGGAAGGGGACATGCTCGTCATTGTCCAGTAATCCTCCATTCCATAAGTACCGATATTTCAGCTTCGGGAATACCTATTGCATTATTGTGGAACTTTGTGGAATGGAGCTTAATAGTAAATGATTTTCCTTTATATTTTGATTAGGTTGCATTGTACCAAAGGGTTACGCCCACTCTGTGTCAATGGGGAAATGTGCTGATAAATAGGGGCCATAGTTACTTAACTATATGGATTACACTCATTTTAGTCGAGCTGAGGAGCATGAATTATGAATTACGTTGTTGTTGTGCAAATATCGCTTAAGTAAACATGAAATCCATCTGGGGCACCTCTTTACAGAACGCATCTTTAGTTAATGTTAATTCATTATCCCTCCCGGATTCAAGATTGGAAAACACCATGTTTAATTTGCAGGTCACTATATGTGTTTGCGAACAGCTCCAAAACCCGCCTCTCCATCTGCGGGGGCTGGAGATCTCAGAATATGAATGAGTTTTACAAATGCCATCCAGATGTCTTCTTATTTGTGAGTATACGCATATTATGCAAATCAGCACAAATACAACGTACAGATATATTAAGTAAAAAAGATTTGGAGAGTAATGCTTGTATTTTTCATATCAAACCCTTCAACGTCGGCAGTAGGTGCTGTGCAGCCTAATGGCAACTCCCCCATCTTAAATAATGACTTCACAGATGGTACCTTTTTATGACTGTTGGATGTGATGAATAAATAATTTCAGTTTCTCTCTCTCTCGCCCTCTATTTCTCTCTCTCTTCTCTGTCACTCTAACTCTTGGGTTACTGCAATGGCTGGTCAGCAAAAATTAAATCATCACCATTCCAAACTGCAAAAGCTTGGCGAATCTCACACAAAAACATTTTTGCAAACTTGTCACATTCAGCTAGAATAATATTTCTTCCTCAAATTTGTATTTCCTGGCTGGTTGATGACCATCAGGTATGAACCCAGGGAATGGTAATTAATGTTCAAGACTTGCCTTTAAAAAAACGTATATGCCACTTTGTTATTTACTTTTTATATCCTAGGACAATGGGCTGAATTACATAGATTGCATCGGTGCACTTGTGTACAGACAGAACCCGTTTTTAAAGATTGCTCTTGTTAATGTCAATTTTTGCATGGTTCTGGCACTCGAGAATACGAATCCCGAATTCCCCACACTGATTTTGTGTGATTCGTATTATTTTGTCCAGTCTTACAAAGAGTATCTACACTAGTAGAGCCAAAATGGATTCAGAGATTCAAAAGGGTACACCATCAAGCACAAAATGCTTTGGCGACAGGTGGCTATGCTGAAAGAATGCTTGCCACGGACTTATGTGATTCACACCTTGAGTCATCAGCGTGTAGGGATACACATTGCAGGGAATTCAATGGCTGATTAAGCTGCAAAAGCAACAGCACAAACTGCTGCTGTCGCTGGGATTACTCGTTCAAGTACGAGAGTAGCGAGAGACATCATGATGGCTGTCAACACTGCACTTGAAAACACACATCTGCAGAAAGTCTTTCTAGCAAAGTACTCCTACCAGTTAAGTGTGCAAAATGTAACATTTGCTCGTATTCCCGAATTGGGGGATTGGGTAATACCAAATTCAGATGGCAGGTTAGGTTTGATCTTAGCAGCACATGAGGGTTTAGCATCGGCACACGCAAGAGTGGCGGCTACAGTTTCACTATTGCAGCAATTCTATTGGTGGCCAGGTCTTTACAAACAGACTTGGGACATTTTCCTTGAATGTGACATCTATCAGCAGATGAAGGGTTCCACTGTAGCACAGCCACTACAGACACCTCTTTTAATTTCAGACAGGCCTCTAGCTTGTATTTATCTGGACCACTGCTGTCCCTTGCAATCAGATGGGACTTACAAATACATCTTTGGTTGCAGTGGATTCCTGCTCTCGTGTCCTATGGATTTGCCCACAGTGATCGGCTGATGCAAAACCTGTAATCAAAGACTGCAAGTCTTTATGGGGACATACGCAGTAAGCACATTCCATTCAGACCAGGGGCCGGCGATTGCCACTAAGGCTTACAAAAGCACCATGGGAAAATTGTGTATTAGTGCATGGTACTTCTCCCCCCTACCATCCAAAGGGAAACAGGGTAGTGGAAAGGAAGAACCAAGACTTAAAGCAGTCTTTAACAGCAAGGGTATTAGGTCACATCAGTCACATCACCTATATGGGGTCCAAAGAGCATTAAACAATCTGCTAGAAAATCCCTGGGTGGACGGACTCCCCATGAGATCCTGTTTGGGCTTAAGATGTGGGTACCTGACCTCGACAGTCCCAGCACATTGGCTGCAGAAACACCATTTGATATAAATGAACGATTGGCTGTTTTACAGGAACTGAACAGTTACCGGAATGCACAAAACAATGTCCAAATTAAATGCACCACCAATGGAGAAGTGGAGGAAGCATCAGCAGCCTCTGGCTGGATGCCAAAGATTGGTGAACTGGTCAGAGAGAAAATTGTGGACAAAAAAGAATTTGGGCCATCATACAGAGCGCCTGTACTGGTCCTGGCTGTTGAAGGTACCGTAACTGTACTTTTACTGTTGCTTGCTGGTTGCAAATACAAGAGTTTTTTGTCAATAGCTCTCTTCAAACTGCATCACGTGGCTGGTTCTACACAGTCGGGCACGTGGGATGCCGGTGTAGTTACCTGTCTTCTTTCACTACTATCCAGGAAGTCACATTGGATGTTTTGATCAACAATTATGTTTCTTCTCCCCGGCTGGTGATAGCACACAATGAAGTATATCACAACAACTATTCAAACAGCTTGCAAAGAAACAGAGATTTTTATTTGGAAACCTGACACAGATGGTGTTTACATCAACGTACCACAATTCGAGTCTACTCTAAGTTCCACTCAAAATACCAAATGCCAAAAATAGAACAAAGAGCCTCTGGGTACTTTGTCGACTTTGATGACTTCTCATCTGACTCCTCTGAGTCACTATCACCTCCAATACCACTTCTTCAAGGTAGATTGCATGCTTTCTATTTTTGGTTGAAGAAGGTGTATTTTGTTCCTCCATGGAAAACTGTGAATTGCAATTTCATTACTTTCCTCGTACTGTGTATTGATTTTGTGACAGTCTTTTTCTTGCTTCTAAGTGGACACTTTCTCCCAGAATGCTCTGCAGTACAAATGGTGAACTTGGTTTTAACAACCCATTCTTCATCATACGAAGTGTGAAGAGACCTTTCCCTGGTGAACATTTGTGCTGTTCTGGTTCCTGATGGAATTGTTTGGGATAGGGTATTGTATGACATATTTGATCCTGCTGATTTTGCAAATTCAATATGTGTTTCCCATTTCTTTACATGATTTTATCAGCCCTAGTACCATCCCCGATGATTGGGACATTAATACAGTGCATGAAATGCTGAAGGATCTTCCCTCACTGGTTTTAATTCCAAACAAATGTATGAAGGAACTTCTAATTATGATGAAATGTTCTGTTTTCAGCATTATGGTGATCACTTCTTGCATAAAGCAAGTTCTCCACATGGAGAATTTAATTACATATAACTTGAGCACTGCTCTACACCACCACAGGTTAGCTCACATACGTTTGCACAGAAGTTTGCATATTTCTCTGGTCACAATACAACTGACCCAGTGTCTTATTACTATAAGCTTGCACCATCGCTAGAAAAGAAAAAATATGCTCACTAACACAAAGGTGATATATTCTGAATCTTTTCTTTTCCAATTGTCCACACAAGGGTTTAACTTTTGGAGGGACATAATTAAGTTGAAATATGCCAGATACCATACCAAATTATGTTCCTGAACAAAACAGTGCAGCATACATCATGTCTTGGCTTGGCTAAGATAAAAGATCTAAACACACCTAACATCCCCACATTTGCATGTTTAGCGTACAGGCAATGGTTCACAAACTACATGGAGGGTACATTAGACACCATGCTTCACAACGGTTCATACAATTCTTTAGGGACCAATCAGGGTTGATGGTTAGTGTGGCCGTTAAATTCTAATGGATGTCATTCAAGTTTCCTAGGTAACAACGAAGGGTTTAAGATCAGCAGGCCCGACCCATATTACGTTCAGACACAAAACTCGATAGTGGTGATAACTTACAGTGTTGAGAAGTTGTGCCTTTAATGGCTAAAAACCTCAACATTGTCCCAGGTGAAACAACACTTGTCCCTTCTTTCTGATGACATGGGGCTACAGGATGTTCTACTAGGTCCTCAAAAATGATGTTAATAGTGCTTGTATACAAATTATACAATATACAGCAAAATGTGGAAAGTTTCCCAGCAGAAGGCTGCTGAGAGACTGCTGAGATTGACAGACCAAATTTAGAAAGGGCACTTGCGGTACTAGATAATGGCATAACTACTTTATCCACTAAGATATACTCTCTTGGTAACATTGTGTCAACTGAGATAGACATCTTACAGAATGACATGTCCTCATTACAACATGGGCAGTTACAGCTTAGATCAATTATCAATCAATCAAGCATTATTTCTAAAGTGCTGCTTCTCCCCGGACAGGGTAGCCAGGTGCTGTACTGTGGTGTCAATAGAAGAGGCTGGTTTTGAGCCCCTTCATGAAGTGGGTCAGCTAGGGTGAAGTACGGAGGTGGAGGGGAAGGGCGTTCCAGGAATCAATGGCGAAGTGGGATAAGGAGCATCCTCCGGTGCGTCAGCGTCAGATGCATGGTATATGTGCGAGGGCAAGAGAAGCGGAGTAGAGGGTCCTGGGAAGTAGGTGGAAGTTCAGGTGATGGTTCATGTAGGCGGGTGTTTGGTCATGGAGGGCTTTGTCGGCGTGGGTCAGGAGCTTGAATTGACAGCTCTTCTGGTTGGGGAGCCAGTGGAGGTCTTTCAGGTGCTTGAAGATGTGGGTCCTCTTTCGTAGGTTGAGGATGAGTCTGGCTGCTACGTTCTGGATCAACTGGAGTCTCTCATGATTTCAGTGGTGGTGCCTGCATAGAGTGCGTTGCCGTAGTCCAGTCTGCTGATGATGAGTGTCTGCGTCATGGTTCTCCTGGTGTTGATCGGGAGCCACTTGAAGACTTTGCGGAGCATGCAGGAGAGTGTGGAAGAGCAGGCTGAGGAGACTGAGTTGACCTGGTGCTTCATGGAGAGTTCACTTACCAGGATGTTGTTGAGGTTGCGGGCATGGTCTTTCGGAGTGGGTCCAAGTTCCGATGGCCACAAGTAGTCATTCCAGAGGGAGGTGTGTCTGCCGAAGATCAGCACTTCAGTTTTGTCCATGTTGAGCTTCAGGCAGTTGTTTTTAATCCAGGCTTAAACGTTCTTCATACAGTGGTGGAAGTTGGTCTTCATGGTGGTGGGGTCTGCTGAGAGTAAGAGAATGAGCTGGGTGTCGTCGGTGTAGGAGACTATGTTGATGTTGTGGTTTCTGAGGATGTCCGCAAGGGGTATCATGTAGATGTTGAGGATGGTAGGACTGAGGGAAGAACCTTGCAGGACGCTGCAGATGGTGCGCTTGGGTTGAGAGTTATAAGGAGGGAGATATTTTTTCTGGGTGCCCCGTGAAAAAGGATGCCATCCATTTGAGCGCATCATCTGTGATTCAGATCTTTCGTAGTCGAGTGATGAGTGTGTTATTAAGATGGACTCTGCAGACACTCTGTTTGGGTCACATACCATGGCAACATCTTAAAGCCACAAGCTTGTTTTTACTTTACAATCTGACAAAACAGACAATTATAACAAGGAAGGACACAACATACACCATGTTACACATAGAGAAACTAGAGAAATTACCATTTACTGTTGCAGAAATATATATGTCACAGATTGGATAATCCACGGCTTTATTTCTATGCCAGTATCAACATTCCACTTTCAATACTGCTTGCAATACCATCAAGTAGACAGATATGAAGCGCTAAGAGAATGATATGTGCACGAGTCATGGAATTTAACTTTTAGATATCACTGTAGGAATGGCGAAACTGAGGTCTTTCTCAGCGGCTCAGACTACGAGAATACCTTAGGACATTCCTTGGTGTGCTGAGGAGTTTCGCTTCATGGTGCATGTAATGTGTCAATGGCAAATACGTCCTGCTATCTAAAGGGTTCCCCAGCTGCTGTGATACGTCCAGCTTTTAGACTGCTCTCAAATGGGAGTTCTTTGATGTTGAATGATCAAGGTTTCTGCGTAATGAAACTGGGAATAGTCTATCTGGTGACGATTTCTGCAGCCATGACTTGTTGCACACAAGTATTATTTCCACCTGCTCACACATTTAGGGAGGAAACACTTTGGCCTTCAATAAATCTTTCAAATGTGCACTTTGATGTTCTGAGCAGACTGGCAGCCTTGCTGTTCCAGAAGGATGTGACCATAACATCTGCAAAAGAGACGTTTGATCTTCAAGTTGCAAGGTCTTCCTCTGAGATACAGTCGCTACTTCACACTAATTTTCCCTTACATTTTGGGTAGCTGGTGCACCACATCTTTACCATGTCTGGTACCGTGGGAGTAGCATTCTATTTGAAGAAAATAGGCTCAGACTTGGTTAATACATTCCAGACAGTCTTTGGAGTTTTTCCATCAATTATGCACTCCGTGCTGGGAAGCATTTTTGGAGGTCTTCCGCTGGTCATGTTACTAATTTGTCGAGACTTTGCTTTTACTTTTTCTGCTCCGCAATGGATGTCCCATTAAGAGGCCAAATGAAACTAGAACTTCTTCATGTGCTCCTGTGATGTAAATGCATAATGCAGTGTTTTGGCGCACCTTTGCTTCGGGAGCTAAACAAACATTAGTTCTTTTCCTTTCGACCTGTGTGGCTACACTGCGCGCAGCCCGTATTCTGCTGCTTTTTGTACACTTTCGAGTGTGCAATGGATTTATGCTTAGGAACGCAACTGGTTCAGTCTTTGGACATTGACCTACTGGTAAGCCCGTTAACAGCCCACTTGTACTGTTGTCCCTTGCGCTTGCTGTTGCTTCTAAATGCATTCTACAAGCCTTAATGGGAGGCTTCAGCTCCCAGTGATCTGGATCTTGGCTCAGCTTCTGCAGTTCTCGCACTGGCTACTCCTCCTTCGGCAGCTGCTGAAGAGGAAGGATGGGAACATGTTTGCTTCATGGATCTGATTCGATGAGTGTCTCTGGGAACATCGTCTGCGGTGGCTGGTAATAGCAAAGTTTCGTCTACTTCTCAGAACACATAAACAATCTGTCAGTTTAGAGTCATGGGACAATTTTTAATATGGCTTTTGTTTTTTATGCAAAATAGCTTTCTAAATTATTTTATGTTTGCTTTTATCATTTTAACAATTTTAATGGTTTTCAGTGTACTCTGTTTTTGAAGAAGCATGATGATTTTTTAGATTTTAGTAGCATTCTTTTATATTGATTGACCCTTATATTTTAGCATGTCTAGGGATAGCTTTCTCGACTTCCATCCAAGGAGTGGGTGTTCTTTGGTCAGGACAGGCCGAGCAGAAACTGCTCCATTTACATGCTCACGTTTCTTAAGTTGCCTTCTCTTTCACACACAATAACTTTCCACATACATTTGCGTGCATGTCAATGCAGAATAATATTCTCTGAATCTTCATTGCTTACATTTCAACTTTGTAGGCACTCTATCACGATACCTTGAACATTCAGTACAAGGGATAAAGTTCACTGCACAAATGTTATATTTGTTATTTGTCTAGTTGACAACTTCACTATCCAACTAGAATAAACAACTGAGGCCCAAACAGGTATTTGTGACATGGCCACATGGGTTCTATTGTTACACAGCCACTTCCTTGTTTAGGCAAAAGAGCACTCAGCTGACACTGTGGGGCTACCACATGTCAAAATTCCAACCCAGCTGACTCCTGTGTACCAACACAAGGGATGTCCAGCGCTACACCAAGACAGGCAGCCTGATGACACTTACCCCCAGGTAATGGGCAGTTAGTTCACCTGGCAGGGATTTGGCAGATGACCCACCTGCGGCAAGACTTGGGGGTCAATTACGATGGCGTTCGGAAAGCTAATCTGAATCGTAACCTATTTTTCCGACCGAATCGAATACATGTCCGACCAACGGATTACGATGCAAGGAAACTGTTCGGGCTGTCCGAATAGGTTCCGATCGGCATTTGGACAGACCGAGTCGTTCGGAGCTGAATCGTACAGCTCTATGGACACTTTTTTCCGACCGAGCGATTACGATGTCCGAATCTGACAGCCGTTCCGAATCGGTTTGTCTGACACGAAATGGCTGTCAGATTCTGAATTTGTGGGCCTGTAGCAGGCCCCCCTTCACCCGTAGACCTCTGGTTGGGGCCCGTGGGGGTACCCATGGGACCCCTCTGTACAACCATGCACAGTGTGGCAGGCACCATGGGGTGCCCATCACAAGGGGCAAGGTTTTCCCCAACCACCCCTTTTTTAAATGGGAGCCTGTGTTCTCATTCGGAACACAGACTCCCAATGAAGTCAATACGAGTTCAACTGAATGATGTTCAGAAGCATCGCAATCGGTCGGTCAGACTCGCAGAACCCGATTCGGTCACAAAAGATTCCAAAACCGGTTCAGTCAGAAGAGTTTCCGAATGACATCGTAATCGACCCCTAGGTTGGGGAGCGCTTGTTAGGAGTACATATATACACAGTACTTATATGCCTGCATATGTACATTGTTTTAGCACAATGGTAGAAATGTTTATTCTTTTCAAGGTTCTTATATAATGCTAATTACGCTAATCTGTTTCATTTTACTCATAATCGCAGTGCACGTCTTTTATGCAAAAATCACAACGCTACAATAAGTATTGTAAAGTCTTGCTGATTATTTCTTGTGTGCTTTTTAGGGTATGCACGAGAGTCCAAATGAAAAGATTCTAGATCTGTTACTACAATTTCTTTGGGGGATCAGGGTTGTCATGTTCTGAGGTTGCCCTGTAAGGTTAGGGGTACAGATGGTGCACTGTTAGCTAGCGGGAGTATAGGCCAACATCTCCTAAGGGGGTGAGAGGAATCAGACTTGCACTATCCCAACGTATAAATTGTCTGACAAATGCACAGTTTTACCACACTTTAGAACAAGCCGTACGACACAGGTGGGTTGTGGAAGGCAAGGCATTTTTTACATTGAGATAAGCACAAGGAGAGTGTAGAACAAATGGTGGTCTGGGTGGGTGGCAGGCCACCAGATTGAATTTATGACCAGTTTGGTTTTGGTAAATGTAGAGACTGGTGGGAGGAGGTAGCATGATGTCAGGTTTTTATTTCCTTTGAGAGGGGACACTACACATTATAAATTATTTATAGGTAAATGGTGAAAATGTGGATATTTTTAATCCTGGGGTGGATTTAATCTTGTGGTTCTCAGGGCTGTAATAGACAACTTGAACTTTACTCTCGTTGCCTATTTGATGGCACACAGAACGCCTCTGCCAAAAGCATCTGTTTTTCACTGTTAACCATTTATCATTTCATAGGTAATATATAGACTGTATTAATTTTCACTATTGTGAATCAGATTTTCT
The DNA here is from genome assembly GCA_963921515.1 of Calotriton arnoldi. Lineage (NCBI taxonomy): Eukaryota > Metazoa > Chordata > Amphibia > Caudata > Salamandridae > Calotriton > Calotriton arnoldi. The sequence goes on from CAWUFW010007063.1 coordinate 283,553, forward strand.
GGACATTATTATCCACTGTAAGTACATCACAGCAGTGGGAAACAAAAAGTCATTACCAAGAACTGTGAGGTAGAATACCTCTTGTCCACAATTCATTTAAACAGAGGGCATCATCTCCAACATAAGCAAAATCAAGGAAAGTGTTGTACATTAGAAGGGTTAGATTTATTATTGCCACTTCAATCTAAACAACAGCAGGGGAAGTGTTAGACTTTGGAGGGTTTAGATTTGCTATTCCCACTTCAATCTAAACAACAGTAGAGAAAGTGTTGGATTTTGAAGGGTTTATTAATATTAATAATAATAATAATAAAATAATAATAATAATAACAATAATAATAACAATAAGAAGAAGAAGAAGAAGAGTGAAGCTTATAAACTGCATATCTACTTCAACAGAAGTGTCCAAGCGCTAGAAGGTCTAACTCCCAAGAAAGAATCGAAAGCAGCCTAAAGAGAAAGACTGCCTGTCTAACGAGCCACGTTTTTAAGTTTTTGAGGAACAGAAGCTCTGTCTTTGATTGCCTCTGATAAAGCAGAATAGAGTTCCATAACTTGGGTGCTAGAAAGCTAAAGGAGTTGGTCCCAATGCTAGCTTTTTTCACTCCGTGGACCTGAGCTAACAAGGCCCCAGAGGACCTAAGGCACCTCGAAGGAGAATTGGGTTTAATGAGCAGGTGCAGATAGCAAGCACCTGTCTTCCTAAAAGCACCATAAAAGTAGCAGAGGGCTTTGAAAGAGAAATGTTTCTTTAGCTGGAGCCAGTGCAATGTGTACACCTCTGAGCCCATAGAAGTCCACTTGAGAAGATTTAACAAAAGCTGAGCTGCAGAGTTCTGGACACCTTGGAGTCTCATAAACTGAGACTGGGAGACTCCCAATATAAGATGCTGTAGTAATCCAGCTGAGAGGTAACTAGTGCCTGGATCACTGTTTTTTCGGCAGATTCAGGCAGAAGGCTGATGATGTTCTTATGAGAATTTAAAATCCCAAATCATTTGTCTGTTTATGCTTTCCACTTTATTACCCTATAAACCTGCTACATAATTATAAATTATTCAACTTCAGAAAAATAAATTGCACTTTTAAAAATCACAAATACACTTAAATAATTAAAATACCAATTAATAAATTATATTGAAAAAACGGTTGTACGGCGGTACGATGCAGGCAATTACTTTGCATGCCTTTAACACTCATTTTTTTACGGCGAATATGCATTTAAAACGCATGCCAATACCACACATTGTTTTTATATTTAAAAACAATGTATTTGTGGGGGAGACCCCCACCTCCCTAACTTACCTTAAATGCGTGGTATTGGCATGCATTGTAAATGCATATTCGCGGTAAAAATATGCGCGCTAAAAAATGCGTGGTATAGGCACAACGAGGTAAAAACCTTGTTGTAAAGGCTGTTTACCCGAAAAAACGCACTACTAATTTCATATTTAATTTACATAAAACATTATTTTAAAATTAATTATTGGTACTAGCGGCGCATTTTGTGGGGGGCTACATAGATTTTCATCCTACCTGCCTCACCAATACTGCTCAACTCCTTCAGGCGGTCGCGTCTCTCCCCGGTCCACCACGGGTTTTTTCCCGCTTGAGTGGAGGGAGCTGACGCGTAGAGGGAGAGGCTCTGGGCACTTCCGGTTTGTGGGGAAGTAGAGCGGAGGTTAGCGGTCTAGTTGTTAACCTCCCCTACATAAACGGATGGCTGGCACCACACGCAGCGGACGCGCCACTGGCGTGCCGAAGGCACGCCTAAGTCAAGCCCGTCTGCGCCCATCCGCACCTGGACGTCGCCAGGAGCCAGGACCCATGCTCGTCCCGCAGCAGAAATAGGGAAAAAGGACTGGGTGAGATATACCAGGCAAAAACTTCTAAGCTATAGAAAAGACAGATAACTGCACTCAGCCACTTAATACCATATCATGGATGACAATGGAAGGTCCCTTTACATGTAGAGCATGCTGTTTCAGAGCATGAAACCAGCTACTCGTAGTTTTAATGAAACATTGCTCAGTGGAAGTAATGGCCAACGTTGCTACTCAGACCGGATTGATTCCCCTCCCATGACCCCCCTGGAATCTCAAAACTGGAATTGCCTATTATGTAATGTGAGATCTCTACCAAAACACTCGACAGAAATATGGGATCTGCTCTCTTCGAAACTTCCTGACATCGGGTTCCTAAGGGAAACCTGGATAAAACCCAGCTCAACCCCATCTATTGCTGTGGCTCTCCTGGAAGGATATCGGATCCAAAAGTCAGATAGAGATTCCAGAACGGGGGGGGCATAGCTATTATTCATAAAGAGTCCATTAAAGTGTCTATACTCGACCAACTAAGGGGCCTATTAGGATGGCGGGCGGACCTGAGTCCTCCCGCCATCCTCGCGGTGTTGGGACTGGCCGCCAGACATGCGGCGGTCCCGCACCGCGAATTAGGATGCGACCACCACCCTGGCGGTCGCATTCCGCATCTTAACATCGCGGCGGGTGCTGCTTACAGCAGCACCCGCCGCGATGTCAAATCGCATGCCTGGCATTTCCCTGCACCACGTGGCAGGCACCACGTGGTGCCTGCCACTTGGTGCAGGGAACTGCAGGGGGTACCATGGGTACCCCCCAAGTGCACCCAAGTGCACCCCCCCGGGGGCCCGCAACGGGCCCCCAAAGCCAATCCCCGCCAGCACTTCCATGGCAGCATCGCCGCCATGGAAGGGCCAGTATTCCACCCACATCATAATATGGCTGGCGGTGCCTGCTAGGCACCGCCACCATATTACTGGCCCAGCACCGCCCGGCGGAAAAGCGGCGGACGGACTTTGTGTCCGCCGCGATACCCCCGCCATCATAATATGGCGGGGGGTATTTCTCGTTACGATGGCGTAACGTTCGCCACTGCCGGCTCGGCGGTGGCGATCGTTACGCCATCATAATGAGCCCCTTAGTAATGACACTTTGGAAATTTTTGTTTTTAGAATAGATCTGCTCCCCCAACATTGCTGGAAAGGTGTTCTGGTCTATCGACCACTGGGGTCCCTCTCCAATTTCTCGCTTCAATTAATGGAATTCATCCTACCACATGAGATTTCAACTAGAAACTTTGTGCTCCTAGGAGATTTTAATATCCATAGCGAAAATTCCACAAATCAAGACACGGCTAGCTTTCTGGCAGACCTAACCTCACTCGAACTGGGCAGGATCAATAGCGGTCCCACTCACTTAGCGGGACATACGTTAGATATTATATTTTCCAATTCCACCAATATCATCTGTGGTGCCACCTCTCTTCTCACCTGGACAGACCATTCACTTATAGGGTTCTATATTAAAGGCCCGGGGACACTCAACAATCCTCGTACTAATTCAGCCAGATGGCGTAGACAGTGGTTCAATCTCACGCCCGAGGATTTTCAAAAAACTTTCCTTAGCTCTCAAAATTCTGATACAGGTAATGTGGAGGAGCGCCTAGCTTGTTTCAACTCTACTATTAAAACCACCATCGACCGTCTGGTCCCGCTGAAAAAATGCACCAACGTAGCCAGGCGTCCTCAGTCAGCTTGGTTCTCTCTTTAACTTCGAACAGAAAAGAGCAGTTGCAAAAAAATTAGAACGACTATGGCGTTTATCACATCTCTCACAGGATAAAGAAAGATACAAACTAGCATTGGCGCAATACCATAAAAACATCAAACATGCTCGCAGAACCCATATAGCACAAGAACTTGAACAGGCAGGGAATGCACCTAAAACCCTCTATCAGATCTTAAAAACTTTCACTAATCCCAAGGCATGTGACAAAGAAGAAATACTCTCCCAAGTCCTATGTGACAAATTAGCTATACATTTTACCCAAAAAATTGAATTAATCTACAACAAAATCACAGCAGCTGGAAGCCCTCAGATCGAATCCACGACTGACCGACATGCAAGTGTAGATAACGCACAGAGGCTAGATGCATTCACGGCACTTAAGCCCGAAGAGGTGGAGACTTTACTTAAAACGATAAAGTCAGGTTCCCCGTTGGACATCATCCCTGCTAAGATCACCTCATTGCTAGCCAAACAACTTGCAGCTCCTATTTGCTCTATTCTGAACTGCTCTTTAGAAAAGGGTATTCTCCCCACAGCATGGAAAGCAGCGCAGATAATTCCCATCCGGAAAAATCTTAAAGCCCCTATGGAGGATTTATCCAACTACCGTCCCATTTAATTATTACCTCTCCTGAGCAAGGTACTAGAAAACATGTGAACACGCATTTGTCTGATTTTGTCGAAGCCTCAAGCTGTCTTGGTTCATCTCAGTCGGGCTTTAGACCCAGACATAGTACGGAGACTGCCTTCATTGAAGTTACTGACAACATCAGAATGTCCCTAGGCAACGGACAAGCGGTGCTGCTGGTGTTGCTTGACTTATCGGCAGCCTTCGATACTATCTCTCATCAGACCTTGCTTAGGAGGCTAGGGGAAATTGGCATCCATGAGAGTGCTTTGAAATGGATGATGAGTTTTCTGTCTGACAGAACTCAAACTGTAAATCTGGGCCTGTTCTGTTCTAAAACCACAAAATTGACTAAGGGAGTGCCGCCGGGCTCCTGCTTGAGTCCCACTTTATTCAACATTTATGTTGCCCCCTTAGCAAGATTGCTAAGGAACTCAGGCTTTGTTCCTATGTCCTATGCTGATGATACTCAGCTTCTACTTTCTTTTGACAAGAACAATCCCAATGCCCAGGTAATCTTCGCAGAGGGTATGCGCTCCATTGTAAGCTGGATGCGAAATAACTTTCTCCAGCTTAATGCAGGGAAAACAGAGATAATGCAGTTTGGCGAGGCAATGCTGAGGTGGTCTCCTGGGTGGTGGCCCGAGGAAATGGGCACCGCACCAACGCCAAAACTAGTGGCAAAAAACTTGGGTGTCCGTTTGGACCAGAAGTTGACTATGAAAGAGCACGCGACATCGACTGTCGGGTCATGCTTTCACGTGCTCGGGCTTCTAAGGAAGGTATTCCCCTTTCTGCCACTACACACGCAAAAAACACTCATCCAGGCACTAGTGTTAAGCCAGTTAGATTATTGCAATTCCTTGATGATTTCAGCAAATGAAGCATCTTTGAATAGGCTGCAAGTAGTTCAGAACACCGCTGCCCGTTTGGTAGCCAACCGCCCCCCTCGAACTTCTTCTCTGCCCCTTCTGCGACAGCTACACTGGCTGCCAATACGAATGCGAATCAAGTTTAAGATTTGTTGCATTGTGCACAATTCTCTGAATGGAAAATGTCCCAGCTACTTAGCGAAGAAATTGACCAACTACCTGCCGACCCGATCTCTTCGTTCAGGATCCAAATCTCTCCTTGTCACCCCTCGCTATAATAAAGAGCGCTTGGGAGGAAAAGCTTTCTCCCACGTAGCTCCTACCTTCTGGAATGCACTACCAGTGCATCTTCGACTCTGTCCGGATTACTTACAGTTTAGAAAACATCTTAAAACCCTACTGTTCTAACCCTCCTCTACACGTGACTGGAAGCAGCAATCCGACAGCGTGGAGATACCCCTTGGGGGGTGATTCAGGCGCTCTATAAGAAATTAAATCAAATCAAATCAAAATAAAAACATATTAATTGTTTAAATAATGTTTCACCTTATTCCCTACAAATCCACCAACATGGTACTAAAATGTAAATTACAAATTAAATGTAAAAAATAATTACATATTAAAAATGACAAACTATAGTAAAAAATTATAAAAATTATTTTAATGATACTAGTGCCTAAAATTAATATAATAATTAATATATATTTAATAATTATAAAATATGTGTAATACAACTATACTAAAATAAACTACTACATTCAATAATATTTTTTGAAACTACGATATATATGTAAAATAACAATATTCTTACATTCTTTTTTTCAGTTCTTTGATATTTTTCTATGAACGAGATTTTTGACAGGATATTAATACAACTCAATATTTTATTAAAAGCTTTCTTACTTTAGGTGAATGGATGCATATGAGCTCTCTCCTCATATACAAAAGAATATTATCATTGCAAGGAAATTGGGACATATGGTCATCGCTTTCCATCTTCTATATTTTCTACTATAAAGCGAGCAGAAAATAAGTGGATGAATGTTGAAATATATATAACAATGAAGTTGGCATCTAACTTGCCAGATATTCTTCTCAGACCTTTTTGTTAGATGAAGCCTAACAATGTTATCTAAAAATCTAACCCTCTTTCAACCAAGGGCTCCCCTGTCCTTGGTTAATAGGGGTAAGTTGTCGATGATGAGCCTCTCTAGAAACGACTCTCTGTGCTTCAAATATTTGGTTTTTATGAGGAAGGCTACTATACATTGATGAGACTGATGAGAAAAGTGTTTCTCCTTCACGAGTAGTCTCCACACCAAGCTCTTGCTCTACCTTACCTCATGGAGTCTATTTGACGTAAAGAAGACTGAGAAAAGAGAGATGGACGGTTGCACTCTTGCTTACAAAGTAGAGATGGAGGCACTCTTGTTCACAAGTTGAATCGTCTGTCATCTTGAAATTAGAGGAAGTTGCATGAGACTAAAGAGAGCAAACCTTTTGTTAGAAAACAAACTAGGTTTAAGTTAGTTAATTGATAGCCTATCACTGGTGTTCTTTAGACTTGGAGCCTGCATCAATGAGAGCCCTGTTTTCCCCAATATACTTGCTTGCTAGATCTTGAAGACTTTTACTGATTCCCGAAGTAAGAAATGGAAGCTGTTTCTATTGTCTGGAAGTCATTGATGAACTCAACCAGTGAACCAGAGTTTGACCAGCCAATCTCACAAATTACCCATTTGACCAGTGGGATACTCTTCCTGTTGTTTTGCCCCACTTCCCTCTTATATGTGACTTACGCGTCTCAAGTTATGTCATAGGATATTTGTGGAAATGAAGCAAGAGATAAGACTCAGACATTGCAATGAACAATTCTGAAGTTATATGTGTCTTTGCCATGTTCCCAGCGGTGTGAATGAGAAGTCGGAGTCATGTGACTGGAGGTTACTGACTGTTATCAGGAATTTTATGGCACTAACCCCAACCACTAATCTTCTTCAGAGGCACCTAGTACCACTAAAGAGCTTTGAAAACCTCTGACTTTCAGAATCTGACATGGGTGATGTGCCCACCTTGATCAAATATAGGATTCAACAGCACCAAATCTCCACCAACGATTTTTCAACTTTCTTAAAGTTCTCCATCACCAACTATCTAATGCAAGTGGTAACCAAATACGATGAAAGTGGAAACTCATCAAACTCTGTGCAAGTACCCAGTTTTTCTGATGACTTTGCGGAATCACCCTTGCTGAGGGGCACCATTTACCACACTGAGCATTTTCTCACTTTACTTGACCTCTTTGCCATGATGACTCAATCAGTGTACCTTACCTCATCGAATCCTCTTCTGGTCAAGCTTTGAGAGTCATCCCAATATTGTGGCAGCTGACCCTAAAAAGAGGCTTAGAGTGGATTCAACGTTTTTGAGTGAAGCTAACCTCCCCACCTCTGATGATGTCAACTTCCAGATCAGATACATTTCACCAATGTTCTTCTGAAAAGTTACATAATGATGGTTATTCATTTTTTATCCTTTTTAATAGCAGATTTACATTGAGTTCTCTCGTAATCTCTGTTAGTGACACTCCCTGTAGAATGTCATTAGAACTTTAGTGATTGATAGGTATTGAATTGCTCTTCATTTGTTTCAACTTTTTTTCAGCTGGTACAGTCTTAATTTTGCAACTGTATTGCAATTTATGTGTTGTATTTTTACCCTCTTTAATACTTCCAGAGAATAACGACCTTATTTAGATTTTGGAATAACAGGAGGAATGCTGTAAATTGGGGGCCTCATGTGCCGCCGGAATGTCACTTTTTGTGACGTTCCATGGCGCAGCAGCCTGCTCCATATTTATGAGACAGCACTAAGCCACTTTTTTGGGCTTAATGCTGCCTCATAAATATCGTTCCCTATAATGCAGCTTTCTGCGTTAAAGGGGCGTGCAATGGGTATTGCTGGGGGCATTCCCAGCAACATCCATGGCTTTTTAACACTGCCCCAGATTCACGAGAAATCATAAATCAGAGGCAGCACCAAAAACGTATGCCTCCCAGGGGAGGAGTAAGGGAGGCAGAATGAGGAGAAATATCTCCGTCACTTTTGAGCCACTGGAATATCACTTTTTTTTTGTTTAAATTTGTTTATTGTTTTTTGCCACATTTTATATAGTACATAACCGCTTAGGAGTTACATGGCTGTACAGGGGTCATGCCCCCTCTTCCGCTTTTACTTTTGCATTTTACATCAATAGACAGTCCAAGCTTTTCTCCTTTTTTCCTTTTCGTTTTTCCTCTTGTCGATACCAGTTTGCAACAGAACACACATGTAACAGGGTATACAACACATTTCTCACCTCTCATATAATGAACTTAAGGTCTGTAAGATAGAGCATTGTTTTGAATTATACCTTTCTGACTACTTGTTGTTGGTCTGCACACGCATGCATTTGGGCAGAGCTGTGCTGTATAGGATGTCTTTGCCAATCTACACCCTCCTTCATAAGAACCTGCCTTTAGAGATTTCTACAAAAAAAGATGCTCCCTACAAGGTGCCAAGTGCTAGAAAAAATGAGCTGAATGAGCCTGAGCAGCTGAGATGAACCTAAGTAAGCCCAAAGACCAACTGGAGTACTGCATACAAGAATATGGAGACAAAATATTTATTTTTGAGGCCATAGATTCCACTTTCCAATACCCCTATAGAGTGGAAGCTAAGTAGAAATAATTACAGTTACAGAAAACTTTATTAGCTTTTGAAGATCAAAGATACTCGCAAAGATATGGGACGGCTTTCCTGTTTTCATTGTTTATTTTTTGTAGATTTTAGTGATGTTTTCTCAACATTAATGAAAACATTTTGAAATAGGTGTTTATCTGTGTTTATTCAGCTGCCTACACCCACCCAAATAGACAAAAACTGTGGTTTTCCACTGTTTACAACACATATTGATTTTTTGAGGTAACCGTTCTCATGCAATTATTTTAAAGGAGAAGTATTAGAGGGCATGTGGCGTTTTCCTACTGCGTACACTGGATTTATAATAAATTGTGCTAAGCACAGAGGTTTGTGCATTGTACGCACACATGCACCCTCCCACATCTCATTACCTCTCACACACAGGGGCATATGTACAAACCCCTATCGCCACGGGAACATCACTTTTTCCTGTGGCGATAGGGGCTTTGACTTATTTACAAGGCAGTGTTAAATGACTTAACGTGGCTTAACGATGCCTTGTAAATAAGGCCCCCTCTCACGCTATGCTTAGTGTGAAAGGGGTGGGCAGTGGGTGTTGTGGTGGGCATTCCACCGCAACACCCACTGATTTTGACGTTGCCCCCTATTTACAATGGTGGTGTAAATAGGAGGCAGAGCCAGAATTAAAACCAGCGAAAACCTGGTCTTAACTTCGCGAAATGAGGAGAAATGCTTCATTTCTCCTCGTTTTTGCTTTTTCGATGTGTGCTGCCTTGTGCAGCACACATGGAAAAAGCAAAACGCCTTGAATTGTTTATGTGTAGGAAGGTGTCCCTTCCTGCACATAAACAGTCTTTAAAAAAATGACATTTTGTAACTTCCATGTGTGCTGCATTAAGCAGCACACATAGAAGTGACAAAACAGCATTTAAATATTGTTTATGTGCAGGAAGGACACCTTCCTACACATAAATAATCCTCCCCTGCACGCAGACACCCTTGCACTATGGTGCAAGGGTGCCTGCATTGGCGCTAGACAGTCAAGTGTAGCGCCAGCGCAGGGGGAAACGCAAGGCTGCACCATATTCTTGTAAATATGGTTAAGCCTTGCGTTTCTGAAGTGGCTGAGTAAGGCGTTAAGCCATGATGGCTAACGCCTCACTCCGCCTCTTCTTTGTACATATGCCCCTCACCCTCTTGGAACTGTCTTTTATTGCAAAGACTATTATCCGATTAAGAAAGTGTAGCAATCAAATGTTTTTACTAAACAAATTCCTGGACATCGTCTGAGGGGGCGGGGGGGGCAGATTCATTTACCTACTCCTTGTTTAATTTTACATTATTCAGAAGCCTCATACTCTAATGGGATTTAATCAAACGTTTTGTGAATAGTAAAGTCACAGGTTATCTGCTTTTTAGATGTGTGGTCTCAAGCATGATTCAGAAATAAAACCATAGGTATCATACAGATACATATTCAAAGGAAGCTAATATCATTTTAGTTGTAAAGACAGAAAAGCAAACTGATTATGCACTCATGAAGGACAAACGTGAAAGCGTTTACTCCGTTTCCAAAGCAGTATTTGGACACACATAGGCGGGACAGCTCTATCGACCCTAACCAGATTTAGGAGGGCATTTACGATAATGCACTGAGGTCCAGTTCTGAGTTACAACATACAACCAATGTGGGCAGAAATTTGAGTTCCCTCCACAACCGCTATTACAAGTAATGTGGTAATTTTGCATGCAACATTAAGGTATCTGGTTTTCTGAGAGCATTTTTCCAGATCAAACGCACTAAAATTCATACCTGGAAATTGGCACAGAATTCAGGGATTGATGCTACAGGATTAGTAATTTTGGAAAGGAAAATAATTAAATCGGAATTCACAATGTACACAGAATGAGAGCTGAGTGGCTGGATAAAGTCAACTGGGAACCATAGAAAAATATCTTACAATTGATTTCCAGAAGGTGCATCATAGCACCAGTGTTCCGTTAAAGTAAATCAATAATAATTGATTTAAAGTTGTCAGGTTGGCATCAACCTGCCCAAGATTTAAGCTAAGGAAAAACGTCCACTAAACACTCACAAACATTTTATAGTGCAAGGGAAATGCTACGTAGGAGTTGACATCAGATTCTGATGAAGTTCTTTCATTTCCTAGGGGGTGATGGTCCGTCGCTTCTGTAGTTTCACTCACCTGCACCTGAATCCTGTCTGGATTGAGACAACAGTAATCAAGGAGCTCTGTACAACCTGCATCATTGAACTGGCATATGATTTGAGCTGGGGGTGATGTCCCACAAGATAATTATTCTTCCTTGCAATCGGCAAAGCCAGAAGGGTCCAGGGAAAAACCCCCACATCAAGAGAGGAAGCATCTGTTCTCTGGTGCATCTCCACTGACTTTTCACAGAGGTAGTGGCTAGTCATCTCTTGGTTGATTCACTGGACAGTTTTGAAAGCTACGCCCAGGCTTGATCTTGCTGAGGCCCAAATCCTTGCAAGGCCTCACTGTGAATAAATAATTATTTAAAAAGGAACATGGCAGTCTGCACCGATTGTCACAATGTCTGGTGTCTCCTGATCGCCAGCTCAATATAAAACACTACAGCCATGAAAAGGAGCTTTTTCTGGTCTTATTAGACCTCAGTGTCTACTTTCCCTGTTGGTAGGCTACCACCACTCGCCCTCAGTTGTTGAGGTGAGAGAAGGCAGAGCCTTTAATTTAGAGTCAGGTGCAGTCACGTTCAAGTTAGTAGATGAAACAAAATGCTCAGTAATTTGATGGCCTTATTTGTGCTGAGCCAGCATAGCCCACAGACTTATGTTCACATTAAGTTCAGTCTGAAACGTGGGGATGTGGTAGGCCTTGTGATATGCTACTGCAATGCAGTTTCTGATGGTATCAAGCTGTTTATACTCCAGGCCTTTTATACACGTCATTTTTTAGGTCGAGCCTGGGCAGTGCATGCGCTGCGAGCCATGCTGTATTGGAGTATGTACTTGAAGCCCCGCCCACTCTCCACCCATATTTGTCATTGGCTTGTGTCATTGTCCTTTATAAATGCTGCCTTCTGATTCGTTATTAGGCTTGTTAGTCCCTCCTTAGTACCACCTTGTCTTCTTTTGTAACAACCCATGAGGACTGGCCCTTTTACTTCGGTTGTCTTATTTAGTCTGTAAGCACTATGGGCCACATGCATCAAAGTCAGGATTTGCGAATCCTAAATAGCGAATTTTAAGAAATCGCTATTTAGGACTCGCAAATCCCTATGCATGTAGGGATTGCAAAAAAAATTGTGATTCCTACATATTCCTTAATTGTGACTCGCAAATTGTGAATCGCAATTAAGGAATAGCTACCCATTCATTCCTATGGGCCTAGAGGCCGATAGGAATGAATGGGAATTGCATGCACAATTTGCGAGTACCAAATTGGTACTCGCAAATTGCGCATGCACTTTCAAGGGTGCAAGGGTGCCAAAAGGACACCCTGTAGCACCCCTGAAATTGCCATGTTACCACATGTTGCACACATACATGCCCCAAGGGCATGTGTGTGTGTAACATGAAACTTTGAGAAATGCACTTTAGTACATTTTTCAAAGTTTTTGCAAATTACCATCAAGCTCAAATTGATGGTAATTTGCGATCCCTAATTGCGAATTCGCAATTTGAAATTGCATCATGCATTGCATTTAGGGAATCGCAATTTGCGATTCCCTAAATGCATTCGCAATTTAAGTAATCGCAAATTTTGCGATTACTTAAATTGCGATTTTGCATTTGGGTTGATTCATCCCAAATGCAAAAATACCGGTCGCAAAGGGACAGATTCTGCGAATCTGCCCGTTTGCGATCGGTATTTTCGTTGATGCATGTGCTCCTATTTTCTTTAATGAGTTTCTCCTACTGCAGTCACAACATGCTTTCCTGCAACATTCAGCGCCCCATCCATGCTTTCACTTTCCAAGCAGCCCCAGTCAATGGCGGTGGCTTCTTTGAAATTAAATAGCTCTTGCATTTACAAGAGTTTGAGCTATTGGCATTGTAAATGAAAATGCCTTTTATTTGTGTATTAATTATCAAAACAGATGAATAAAAGTCATTGTCATTTACAATGCCAATAGCTTAAACTCTCGAAATGCGAGACCTATTGCATTGCAAATGCTTGTTCAAATGCATTACCACCTTCTTTGAGGTGTCTTTAACATCAATGTTTTGCGACCGGATTGAGGTTACAAAACATTTATACAATTAATACCGATTTGGGACTTGTAAAGTCTGCCAACAGCATGTCCATTCCAAATAGCAAAATGATATTGATTCGCAATCCATTTTAGGAGTTGAAAAAAACATTCTGAATCCTAAAAAGGGATTGATACATAAGGAAAAGCATTTTCATAGTATCAAACGCTGATTTGCAGCATTTGGGATCATTAAAATACTTAGGGGCAGATTTACAAGGAAGTGCCGCAGCGAGGCAACGCAAGCCCTTTGGCTGCGCCACGCTGCAGCACTTCCAAAGCACAGGAATGCGACATATTTACAATAATTTGTCGCATTCCTGTGCTCTCCCCTGCGCTGGCGCACAAACTGCTGCCATGCGCCGGCACAGGCACCCTTGCACCATGGTGCAAGGATGCCTGCGTCATGGGGAGATTGTTTTTGTGCAGGAAGGGGCACCTTCCTGCACAAAAACAATCACTACAGGCATTTTTCCTCTTTCAATGCGCGCTGTCGAATGCAGCACGCATTGAAAGAGGGAAAAACGAGGAGAAACGAGGAGAAATGAAAACATTTCTCCTCATTGCGCCTCGCTATGCCACCCCTAGGGTGGCGTAGCATTCAGACGCATTTCCAGATTTACGATTCCTTGTAAATCTGGAAATGTGTCGTGTTCCATGGGTGTTGTGTGGGAACACCCACAGCAACACCCATGGAACACCCCTTTCACGCAAAGTGCTGCGTGTAAAGGGGCCATATTTAACAAGGACAGGAAAAGCCACGCAGGGTGGCTTTTCCCGTCCTTGTAAATATGGAGCAGTAACAGGCGCCACCAGTACGTCACAAAAAATGACTACCGGTGGCGCAGGGGGCTTGTAAATCTGCCTAGTACATCTGGCCTTTGCTCTTTGGAATTTAATTTGGACCTTACATTCTTGGAGTCTAGCTCTAGTTTTTTCTTCTTGGACCCTCACCAACAATTCCTTATTAAGACTTCACCTTGGCCAACGCAAATAAAGAATGGCACAAGGTTATTTAAAAAAATATCCTTGCGTTGCTTCTGGAGGGTGGTCCCGGACAGGTTGCTGAGGTATTACCAATAGCACAAACTGCTTTACTCACTGCTCCCATCCTTATGCAAGAGAATTTCTTACTGGGAGAAAAGATTTCTGGCTCCTCTGACTTTCAATCTCCCAGGAAGATTTCTTACATCATTCATTTCAGATATCAAAAGGCTGTGTACATACTTGAACGACTCTGAACATCAGAGGCTTCCGCTAAAGAAACTATAGGAGTCAACTCCTGGCAGTATCCTACTATACTCATTGTTCACTGGGTACTAAGAGCATGGGAGTCACTGTTTTGCAGTTTGGAACCATTGCCATGCAACTGGCAGATGCAGTAATTCATGTGCATTAATTTATGCAAATTGTTTCTGCGTTCATGAAGCAGACCATCGTTGCTGCTGGATTACAGTACCATCAAAGCCAGAAGAGTCCTGCTAAAATGAAGAATAGCCATTATCTGTTCTTGGCTTTGGCACTGTGGATGAACTGGAACTATGGAACCTGTCAGCCCAGGGTACCCAAAGTAGGATGACATTAGGCCGTGGCAATTATTTTTAACTAAATATAATCTGACATAAATCCTGGTTATTGGATTTTGAGCATTCAGCCTTGTTTTTGTTTCTCTTTTGCTTCTGTCACTGGAGACTGGTTTGAGCTGAAAATACCCCCAAGGAAATCGTTTACCTGGATGCATGCCATAACGTCATGCAATCCACTAACAATGTTCATCATGCGACTTTGGAAACTTTATGGAAAATACAAGCAGTTACCTTGTGTAACCGCAAAAGTGTGTTTCACGTAATACACATAATGTTCACAATACTATGCATAATGCGTATGGAAGATTTTCACAATTTCGCCACCCCTAGGTGGCATGTATCAGTCCCATCTACCACTATTTCTCCAATAGTATTCATCAGCACTCCTGTAAGGTAGAATGGTCAGTTTGCTCAAATTGGTTGTAGGTTTTACTTTTTAGCCCAATAAAAAGTATTATCATTCAGTAGTCCCCCTGTGCCCCTCTTACAGCCCTGCAAGTGTAAATAGATATTCTGTGTGAGGATCCATATTAGGACCATATACTATCCTTCACCTTGCTGAGACTCCACTTATCCTAAACGGAATACCCACTGATAGTCTCTCACCACTCATGGCCAAGTTTTTATTGTACGAAGTTGTACTTCCACAAATTGTTATCAAACCAAATTGCAGGCTGTCAGCTGGAAAGAGACACAGGTGGGGCCTTAGGGGCGTTTTTCTTCTTTCAGACAACAATTTCCAATAGTATTGGGTTCACTTAGACTCAAGGATAGGTTCAGTTAATCTTCAGTTTCAGTCTCTTCTCCTCTCCTATTACTGCAGTAGCCTTTTCTTCACGCTTAGTTCTTTCCGCTCGTCGCCATTGTGGTAAATGAAGATGCAAGGTAGCCTGTAGTGCAGGTGATAAAAGGATGATTTGTTCTTTAAGATAAGAGCCTCAGGTTACAGGTGGAAGATGGTAAGAAGATCAGAAAAGCCCCACCAGGAGCACTATCCTTGCTGCTCAGCCCACACACTCCAACTGATATTCACTCCACCAGGCACACATCAGCATTCTATTACGTCACACACTGCCTGAGCAACAGGGGACATAAAACTGAGGAGATAATGCATGGCATAGAAATGGACATACCACAATACCTTTCTGTAAAGTGTTACTATAGCAACTGGATTTAATGTATGCACTATAAAACACATCACAATAATAATGCAAGCATTGAGCCTACTTTGCACATATGTGTTTGCCCTTTTCATGCTGGGCTATTATTTAGATAAAGTTGATTTCCAATTGCTTAAGTAAATCAATTATGAGAAGAAAACTGATCCTTAGGAGGTCGTCAAGATCCTATGACTTTTCAACAGATGCTAGGCCACTTCTTTTGCCACAGTTTATGCCAGTGAATAGCAAAGAATCTAAGAAGAGTAAGGCAATCACACTGATATCTGTGGTTATAAGATAAATTCTCATTGGACCAACAGCAGAGCAATAACCAGGAACAATCAGACTTTATTGGTGACTCTATAATAAAGAAATTATTTGGACCAATCTGGAAATATAGTAAACAAAGTAAATGGCTCATAAGTAAAAGAAAATGCACGAGTATGGTTTGGATAATGTTGATTGGATACATGTCTATGTTAAGGGGCATTTATATTAAAAACCATGCAGTGCAGCAAGCCACCTTGCTGTGCCGCTTGATAGGGAAAGGGCAGGCATGTACTGTATTTGCGATACATTCCTATCTTTTTCCTACACTGGTGCACAATGTGTTGCCTAGCGCTAATGCAGGCACCCTTGAACCATGGAGCAAGTGTGCCGGAGTTGTAAGTAATATTTTTTGTGCGGGAAGGGACACCTCGGCTACAGAAATGTTCTCTACACCGGCACCTCCACTCAGCTCCTCAGAACACCCCAGACCATACAGAATACCAAAGCCAGACTCGTCCTGGACCTCCCCAAATGGACCCACATCACTCCACACCTCAGAAACCTTCACCGCCAGTTCAAGATCCTTACTCATGCCTACAAAGCTCTACATGATCAACGACCATCCTACATCAACCATCGACTGAACTTCCATCTACCCACAAGACACCTATGCTCCTCCTCACTAGACAGGAAACAGACATAGTGGACTTGAAGAAAATAGATTTAGAGCCATCTCTTCTAACTCCCTCTCTGAGGACTATTGGATGCAAAATAAATCCTAAAAAAATAATAATAATTACAACAAAAATAATAATACTAATAACGCCCAACAGTTTTTAATGGTGTCCTACAAGTAGTTGACAATGTCCCCTCTAGAGGTTCTGACATTTTCCATCACCTGGTCTTCCATCTTCCAAAATCAGAGTTCCGCTGCCATCCACCGCAGCTTCTGCCCACATTCACCCTGTGGCGTGCCAAACACACAATAAAGGGTCGGTCATCTTACATCACATTGTGCACCACTGTCCATCACAGGATCTGCTGCTTTCATCATATGATGTGTCCTTATTCACTGCTAGGCCTGCGACATCCGGTCATATTGTCTGCCATCTGCCACAAGAGGGTGTACCACTTTACATTGCATCACTTGCCACTTCAAAACACTGGGTCAACCTCACTGTTTGCCACTTTCTACAACAATGTCTTCAACTTTCCACCTTTCAAAAGAGGCTGAAACATGTCCTGCTGTTTTCCATCAAAGACTCTGCCACCTTATATCAGAGAGTGAGTAAACACCTGCTGCCACCACATACCACAGCAGGGCCTGCAACTATCCCACGGATACCGTCGCCGAACATCATATGCTCTGCCACGACAACCGCGCACACTCCATGCATTAAGGTTAATTCTCAGTCTCCGAGAACTTTGAGCAGAAAGTGCTCATAGATTGACTCGCCTGCGGATGCTCCAGTTCACTGTAGGCAGCAGTCAATCCTGCGTCCCTCGCATATTAACGATTTCCCCTCTGCATGCAGAGCTCATCAAAGCCTGAACTGCTAATCAGGAAGAATATGTTTGGTGATCAATCAACTGTTTGCTAAATCATTCACCCGTTTAAATGGCAAGAACATGATGTGATTGCAGATTTAAGGACTGGGAGACACCTTGAAATGAGATGTGTACTAAATGTGAAAATTGTCATTTTTTTAAAGGCACAACAAGCTTTCCATCCCTTTCCACAGTAATGCAGACATTTTAAAAAGACTGCAACATGCTTCACATACGCCCTCACAATAATAAAGACATTTTTAAAAGGCCACCCATGGGTTATTTCCTCTCCACCTAGTAATTGAGGCATTTCTAAAAGACTACAACATGTTTCACTTCTACTTCCGCAGTAAGACGCATTTAAAAGCCTATGACATGCTTCACATCCACTCCCACAGTAATGCAGACATTTTTTAAAGGCTACAACATGTTTCACATCCACTCGCCTAGTAAGACATTTTAAAAGGTTACAACGTGCTTCACATCCACTCCTACAGCAACACAGACCTTTTTAAAAGAAAAAAGCATGTTTCAAATCCACAATGCCATCACTACGTGTACTACTAGCCAACATATTATCATTAGCCCTGTAAATATCTTTTCAGATTGCCAGCTCACTTTTTTTCATAAATTGTTCGTTTAAAAACATAATAAACATATAAACCAATACAAAAACATATGTGATTATCCCGTTTGTGGTTATTTACTTGACTATGCTGCTCATTAAAGTTAAATAGGCGCTATAACAAATGTTTACAGGTAATTATTATCCAGGATAGAGAACTGTTTATAAGACTCTCTTAATTGGCCACTGGTGGTGTTTTGATCAAGAAGATATGCCTTAAATTTGGTGTTTTTGGTGAGCTCCTTGATTCGATGGCTGTGTCTTGTTTTGGGTGCTGACTGTGTATGTGGTGCGTGTTTCTACGGCGTGTTTCTAGAGGTGTTTCTACGGTTTGTGTGTGTTACAGAACTCCCCTGAGCAGTGTGTCATTTAAGGAAGGCGCTATATATTCGAATGTGTGTATTGTGAAGGGGTCGTTTGAGTAAACGGACACACTCTTCATTGTTTGGTAGCTGCGTGAATGAAGGTGGTTTGTTTTATGGAATGTGTAGGAGCTGTCCTTGTGTGATGTCAGAGCTGTGCTGTGGTTGATCTTACATAGGTGTTGTATTTTAGCCGTTGCACTAAGCATGATGCAGGAGCATCACTGTGCTATACTGTGAGAGTCATGCTGGGCATTAATGTAAAGAATACAGGCTAGATGCGTACCAGATAGAGAACTCAGGGGCATATGTACAAGCCCCTATCGCCACCACAACGTCACTTATAACGACGTTGAGGTGGCGATAGGGGCTTAGCCTTATTTACAAGGCAGCATTAAGTCACTTAACATGGCTTAACGCTGCCTTGTAAATAAGGCCTCCACTCATACTATGCTTGAAAGGGGTGGGCAGTGGGTGTTGCGGTGGCCGTTCACCGCAACACCCATTGATTTTGACGCTGCCCCCTATGCACAAGGGCAGCGTACATAGGAGGCAGCGCCAAAATTAAGACCAGGGAAAACCTGGTCTTAAGTTGTAGAAACAAGGAGAAATGCATTATTTCTCCTCGTTTTTGCTTTTTCCATGTGTGCTGGCGTGTGCAGAACACATGGAAAAAGCAAAATGCCAATGATTGTTTATGTACAAGAAGGTCCCCCTTCCTGTACATAAACAATCTTAAAATAGAAATGCAATTTTGTGACTTTCATGTGTGCTGCATGAAGCAGCACACATAAAAGTCACAAAATGCATTTTAGGATTGTTTATGTGCAGGAAGGGACACCTTCCTACACATAAAAAATTCTCCCCTGCACGCAGACACCCTTGCACTGTTGTGCAAGGGTGCCTGCTTTGGCGCTACACTGCTAAGTGTAACGCCAGCACAGGGGGCAACGCAAGGCTGCATGATATTGTTGTAAATATAGTGCAGCCTTGCGTTTCTGAAGTGGCGGAGTGAGGCGTTAAGCCATGATGGCTAATGCCTCACTCCGTCACTTCCTCGTACATATGTCCCTCTATTTGCTGTGAAGTCGAACTGTCTTTTGATAGAGAGTTTTGCTGTTTTTGGGAAGCTGTGTCCTAAGGGAGCTGGGATTGAACTCGTCATCAGGACACTGCTGGTTCATGAGTGATTTCTATCTTTCTATCCTGGGATTGTGCAGTTCAATGTGTGTGGAGGATGTACCTCTGCTGAAGGCCTGTTTCTGCTCATGTAGTGCCTTTCTGACGTCCCTTCCTTTTCCACAGCCCCTTCCTTACAGAGGACACTTTTTATTTTATAGATATTTTGCAGGTTTCATCTCCCAAGAGAACGTGGCGTTACAGCCAGAGCTGCCGACTTTAGAACTAGGGAACTAAGGGGCTTATTACGATAGTGGTCGGATTTGATCCGGCCGCCACCGTAGCGGTGATTGGGTCCGACCGCCATGCGTGCGGCGGTCCCGTCCATGCAATTAGGATGTGACCGCTACCACTGCGGCCGGATTCCGCACCTTTATCATTGTGGCGGGCGGTGCTGACAGCTGCACCGCCGCGATGCATAAAGGAGCATGTTGTACATTTCACTGCACTACGTGGCAGGCACTACACTGTGCCTGCCACTTGGTGCAGTGAAATGTAGGGGGGTACCATGGGTCCCCCACCAGTGCACCCCCACCCCACCACAACACAATGGGGGCCCGCAACAGGCCCCCGGAGACATTCACCGCCTGCCTTTCAAAGGCAGTTCAACCTCCGCGGAAAGGCTGGCTACCGCCGGCATCA
Organism: Calotriton arnoldi; assembly: GCA_963921515.1. Lineage (NCBI taxonomy): Eukaryota > Metazoa > Chordata > Amphibia > Caudata > Salamandridae > Calotriton > Calotriton arnoldi. Next base: position 303,992 of record CAWUFW010007063.1, read on the forward strand.
TAATCGTGCCGGCGGAGCCTGCTAGTCACCGCCGCCATTATAAGCCCGATGAACGTTCCGCCGGACAATCGTTTCGATTGCTACCGGCGGAAAAGCGGCAGACGGTCTTTCCGTCCGCCGCGGTACCCACCCCACCCCAACACAAGGGGGGCCCGTAACGGGCCCCCGGAGACATTTACCGCCTGCCTTTCAAAGGCGGTTCAACCGCCGCGGAAAGGCTGGCTACCGCCGGCATCATAATCGTGCCGGCGGAGCCTGTTAGTCACCGCCGCCATTATAAGCCCGATGAACGTTCCGCCGGACAATCGTTTCGATTGCTACCGGCGGAAAAGCGGCGGACGGTCTTTCCGTCCGCCGCGGTACCCACCGCCATCGTAATATGGCGGGTGGTTTATCGCGTTACGATGCCGGAGCGGTCTCCACCGCCGGCCCGGCAGTGGCGAACCGCCCGACATCGTAATAAGCCCCCAGGTTCGAGTTTCGGCGTCGGCGACACATCTTGTGATTCTGGGCAGATTGCTTAATCTCCCCGTGCCTAAAAAAACACATGAATGTGACCTTGTGTAATGTAACTGGTGCTCATGAAATGCGCTCCGATATCTTCGTGTCGAGTTCGCGTCCTATAAAAACTGCAAAAAAAAATCGAAAAAATAATAATAAAACTTCACATTATCCTGTGCCCAAATCATATCATTCTCCCGCCGCACTTCCGTGTTGTGGGCTGGGGGTGGGGGAGTCTTCACAGCAGAAACTAGACCATTATGTTCATACATCTGCTTTGTCCACTTCGTGCTCAGCCCTCGAGCACACAATCTGATCTCCAGTTTAATTGGAATGGCTGAATATGAGCCATTCGCCGGCGTTTATGCTTATTGCCCTGGCTTTTCTCAGACCCCGTGTACGTTGCTGCGGTGCCAGCTTCAGTAATAGAAGGAACATTGGGTGGAGTTCAGGACGCCAGGGGTGTAATACGCGCTGTCGCTTTGGCTAAAATATCGGCTGTTGTCCGGCGCGTGCAGAGCATTAGAGTCGGCCAGACCTTCATAGCATGCATACATCGCGTGGCGTTCATTATATCTGCACCTGTTCTCCATCTGGGCTTCCGGCTGCTGCCCTCGCTCTCTGGCGCAACACCTCCCCTCAGCCCCGAGCTCACCCCCTCCTCCTTGGATTTATGGTTCTGACGCCCACTGGGCCTCGTGCTGCCTCCCACCTGCCTGTGTCGTCTTGAGCTGATTGCATTCTTTCTATACACTCCATGCCAACCCCTCCATAGCTCGGAGTACCAGCACTGATGCTGCGACCGAGAACTCCGAAATCTGCCCCCACAGATCTCTTATAGCTCCATAGTATATTTGTGCAGTCCATGGTTGGGAGGAGTCCAGTCCCCGGCCGTGCACAGGATTTACTAATCGGGTGGAGAGCAATTGGCACCTCATAGTGGGAACTGAAGGACGAGGGAGGTCATTTAACACAGTTTTACCTCAGGGCAGTAAAATCACACACCAAAAAATGCTACATGATGAAAGGGCCCATTATCTTGTCCCCCATGCCAGAAGCTTAAACCCACTGTGAAAGCTTTCTGAAATGGACGGCTTCGACTTTGCAAATGGCAACCATTATATGGTAAGGGCGCAAGGAAAGGTCCATCCATATAGGAGAACTAGGAGGTGGGCAGCTAATTCTAGGAAAAAAATCAAAATACAAAAATTAAAAATGAAAGTGAAAAAAACTGGCGGTGGAGCTAAATTCATCATTCATACAGGGCATCAATTGCTAGCAGTTTGTCTATGTCCGGCACTGTAAGGATGAAACATTGTGGACAAAGATGCCTGTTGGGGACTACTTCATCTTTCTCTCTTCATCTTGAGTGTGAGACTTTGGCCTGGTGGGAAGGCCAGAGAGGCTAAGACTAGCACCTTATACTAGAACACTGATGTCTATGGCTTCATGGAGCCCACATCAACATCTAGGCCCGAAGTGATTAATCATGGAACCAGAAGTTGGACTGCATGCCAGTCCCACATTGGTTTGTGGGTTCCTTTGGGTTGATGTTATCAGTGACAGAAAGGAAGATTCTAGAAAGGGAACCCAGGGATAGTGTTAGAAATAAATGTTAAAATAAAATGTGACTTGCATAACGAATTAGAATTTCACTTCACAATGCATTTAAACCTCTGCTAAAGAATTTGCATTGACAAATAACACGTAGGGAAAATGTGCTTGCTTTAAATGTGTGAGAATCACTATAGAATGCATTTAAACTCTGCTAAAGAATTTCATAAGTAAAGCACACGTAGGGAAAATGTACTTGCTTAAATGTGTAGAAAAAATAATGTGGAGTGAAAAAATGTAAGAGACTATCATTTTCAGTGTGCTTCTGTAAGCAGGCCCAAACCGTTTTCTTTCGGCTCTTGCTCACAGCTAAATAGATGGATTATTTAGAATATTTTGCCTAGCACCAGCATCCTACTAAAGAATGTGCTGAGTGCAAGATTATGTTCTTTTTCTTCATCACACTACATTAGCTCACCCTGCTTTAACAATTAATTTTGCTGTGGATTCATAATGAATAGACTGTTAGAATAAGGAATAAATTAGATATTTTTTATTTATTTATTTATTTTGTGTTTTATAGAGCGCGAACTTGACCCGTTAGGGTATCAGAGCGCTTTACAGGAATCATAACAATGTACAATACGTTTGGAATCACGATAATATACAAAAGATAAAGAGGGGCAGGGTGCAGGATATATAAAGGATAGCGGGCACGTATGTACATTTTGCTTATTATAGTTACTCGAGAACAACTCCCCAGGTTTCTAGGAGCGGTGACTAGGTAATCCGAGGGGAGGCACTAGTCCGGAGTTGATGAGGGTCTCTGTGCTGGTAGAAGGCAACATTTAACTGAGGAATTTACCCATAAGGACGGTTTTGGCCTCCTTCTTGAAGCGTGCCAGAGAAGGGATTCTTCTGATGGCGGGCGGTAGAGAGTTCCATATTCTTGGGGCGGCCCCCGAGAAGGCCCGATTGTAGGTTTTTCTTTTCCGGAAGCGTGCAGGTTGAAGCAGGAGGTCTCTGGCGGATCGGGAGTTTCTGATTCCTCCGGATACCACCAATTTCTGTGCAAGGTAAGCAGGGGAGTTTGAGTATAAGGCCTTGTGTGTGATGCAGGCCAGTTTAAGCTGTATTCTAGCCTCAAGAGGAAGCCAGTTCAAAGCTTTCAGGTGTGGAGAAATGTGGTCGAATTTTCTTGAGCTGGTAAGAAGTCTGGCGGCAGTGTTGAGGCAGGCTTTTAGAGGTGCCAGGGAGACCTTAGGTAAACCCGAGAGGGTAGAGCAGCCGTATTCCAGTCTGGAGATGACAAGAGCTTGGACTGCCACTTTTAGGTCAGCAGTGTCGAGGAAGGGTTTCAGTTTCCTGAGGTAGCTCAGGTGGAATCTGGCTGATTTGGCCATCACGTTGATGTGGTCCTGCATGTTCAAATTTCTGTCCAGGGTAATTCCCAGAGATTTGGCCAAGTCCACGATGGTCGGTGGGCAATCTAAGGCTGTGATAGCCTTAATCCATGTCTGCATCTCGGGATTGGTTTTTGGGGGGGAAATTAGGAGAAATTCTGTTTTCTTTGCGTTGAGTTTGAGTTGATTGGAGGCGAGCCATCGTACAGTCTCTTTCAGAGCCTCATTCAGGGAGAGAATTTCCTCGAGGGATGAGGTTTTGATGTAGATCTGGGTGTCATCAGCGTACATATGGAAGGAGATATTCGCTGTGCGTAGGACTTCGGCAAGAGGTTCAAGGTAGAGGTTGAAGAGGGTAGGGGACAGGGTTGATCCTTGAGGGACTCCAACCATGACCGGAGATGGAGCCAATAGGTTGCCATTGATTAGGAATCTCTGTGATCGGTTTTGGAGGAAGGACCTGAACCATTCTAGAACGGAGCCATCCAATCCCATTCTGAGATTGAGGCGTTCGAGTAGTTTTACATGGTTGACCTTGTCGAAGGCCAAGGATAGGTCTAGAAGGATTAGGAGGCAAGTTTTCCCTTGGTCAAGGGCTTGGATGGCATCGTCAACGATGTGGAGCATGGTCGTTTCGGTGCTGTGCCCGGGTCTAAATCCAGACTGGAAGTCATCAAGTAGGTGGAATTTGTTGATGTGTTGACTTAGTTGCTGTTGTACACATTTCTCCAACACTTTAGCTAAGAGGGGGATGTTGGAGATAGGTCTGAAGTTGTCGGGGGAGGCTGGGTCAAGCAACGGCTTTTTCAAGATGGGGAGGACGTGGCCGGCTTTGAGAGAGTCAGGAATGGATCCCTGCCGCAGGGAGGCGTTAATTATTGCGGTCCAGCTAGGAATAACGGACTGGGCGGCGGCCGCTAGGCAGTTAGGGGGGGAGAGGGTCATTGAAATGGTTGATCGGTTTTAAGGTCGATAGGATTTTGGCGACGGAGTCTTCATCATAGAGTTTGAAATCGGTCCAGAGTGCTTGATTTTTAGGTGAAGTCAGTGGGGGCAGCGCCGGTAGACGAGGCAGGTCCGGAAGGAGTAGAGAGTGTGTGGCGGCACTAAGTTCATTTCCTAAGGCTGTGGCTTTGTCAGCGAAGAAAGAGGAGAATTCCTCGGATGATATTGAAGACTTGGGGGTTTCTTTCGCGGTTTTGGCCAGTTTATTGGATTTGTGTTTGACCAGTTCGAAGAGCTTGCGGGGTCTGTTCTTGGCGTTCCCCAGTTCGGATCTGAAGAAATCTTTTTTTGAGTTGATGATGTTCCTGTTGTAGGCATTTCTGGCCTGGCGGAGAAGTTTTAGATGTGCTACAGAGGGGTGCTGTCTCCAGAGTCTTTCGGATTGTCGGAGGGCTCTCCTCTCATTGTTGAGGGATCCAGTGAACCAGGGGTTCCTGTCTTTGATTTGGGTTCTCTTTAGTTTTAGTGGGGCTAAGTCATCCAGAATGTTCGATATAGTTGTAGAGTAGTGATCGTTGAGGTCACTGACCGTTGTGATATGCGAGGGGGGGGGAGGTCTGATTTGCAGCGAGCCTCCAATTCCCTGTGGTCCAGGTTTTTAGTGTCTCTGACCCAGCATTTAGGAATCACTGGTTGCAGTGCCCTTGACTTGCGGGTGCCAGGTAGTAGGAAGGCGATGGCATGGTGGTCAGACCAGTCGCAAGGGTCTATAGAGATAAGCTTGACTGTTGATTCCTTAGAGATGATCCAGTCAAGGGTGGCCCCTTTCGAATGTGTTGGGAGTGAGCAGGCTTGGGTCAGGGCTTGATCGGCCAAGAGGTCTTTGATGTTGTTGACATGAGGATCCTTGGGGTCGTTCCAGTGCAGGTTGAAATCACCAAGGAAAATATCTTTAGCGTTGGACGAGGTCTTAGCTGTAATGAGTTCCATAAGGTGGTCGGTGAAAGAGTCGTTCGTGCCTGGGGGGTGGTAAAAGATGTGCAAGTTGCACAGTTGGGTGGAGTTGCTGCAAATGGAAAGGGCGAGGTATTCGCAGGAGTCGGTGGAATCCGCCAGAAGTTCAGTGACAAGGAGGTTGGAGCCGTAGATGCATGCGATGCCTCCTCCTTTTTTGCTAGATTGCCTGTCCAGTCTTGCAATGTTGTAGTTGGGAGGGACTAAGAGGTCCAGGCACGGAGATGAGGAATCGTTGAGCCAGGATTCTGTTAGAATTGCTAAGTCGAAGTTTTTGTTCAGGATGAGATCAGCAATATCGGAGGCGTGCTTAAAGGCCGATTGGCAATTGATTAGGAGACCAGATAGAGAGGGATCGGCGGGAATGTTGGGGGTCAGGGCGGACAGGAGAACTGGCGCTAGGTTGCTTTTGACTACACTTCTGTTGCGGAGGGTAGCCGATCTGTTGGGGTTGATAGTGACCTTGCTGATGGCATGTTCGGTACTCATGTCTAGAGGACAAAGGGTAGCTGGGGTAGAGTTGTAGTCACGGAGGATGGCAAGGATTTCCTCTTCAGTGAGGTCTAGCGGGCTTGGGGTGTCAAGTGTAGAATTGTAGGAGAGGACGAGAGCTAGGGTTTCTTCCTCTGAGAGGTGGAGAGATTGCTTGCGAGGGCGGTGGTGTCTCTGGGATAACGGTAGTGGGTGCTTGGGGGGCTCTGTGGTGTGAGGGGGAGTGGAGTTCCGCTGGGGTTTGAGGTTGGCGAAGGATAGTTCAGCGAGGTGAAGGAGGTTCATTAGATCCAGAATGGAGATATGGATGCTCTGAGTTAATTTGGCAGCTCTTGAGTGCAGGGTTTCGAAATCCATATAAGAGGGAGGCGTTAGAGGGCAGGAGGGCGATATTTCAGGATCAATACTATCGGCATGCAAAGGGGATCGGGTAGAAGGGGTGGCTCAACTTGTATCGACGGTTTTTGGAGGCAAATCGGTCTCACAGTTAGCATGGGGAGCTAGCGGGGAGAAGACCAGGGGTCTAGGGGTGAGTCTGTTGGCCAGGCTGGGAGGTGTGCTAGAGGGGATAGGATGCTCTGTGTTGGAAACCCTTGGAGGGGTGGTTTGTGGGAGGCTAGGGATGCTAGGCCGGCTGGTCGGTGGGTCGGTGAGGCGGGTGTTAGATGCCTTGCTAGTGTCGTGCACATGGTTACTGAGGACGGTAAAGAGGTCGGCAAATTTGTTAAGGTTTTTGGTTGAGGCTTGGATCAGGACAATGCCATTTTTGTAGCGGGTGATTGTGAGGTCGGCTCGCAGGGTTGCGGAGGGCGCTATTGTAAGCTTAGTGCCATGAGGAATGTTCCTGGTTGCGCGTACATTGAGGAGGTGCGCAAAGGATTTGTGCCAGGAGGAGGTTCTTCTGGAGTAGAAGATAAGGTCGTTGATGACTGTGCCATTGTCCGCTCTGTAACGCAGGTCGGAAATCAATGTCTCAGGGTGACTTTTCAGGGTGGAATGCTTGAAGGATTTTGCAGCGGTTTTGGAGAGGTTGGGAGGGTAAACCAGAGTAAAAGAGTTTTCCCCTGTAGCAGTTAGGCTGGGACTTGCCATGGTGGTTGGGATGGGGTACTATAGGAACGACAAGGGACAGTTAAGCAGCAGCGAGGTAGGGTTGCCACCTACCAAGGCGAGGGGGAGTTGAAGTGGGCTAACTTAGCTTAGTCTCTTCCGAGCGGGGAGGTGGGGTAGCCAAATCACGGCCAATCTGCGAGATATATTTTGTGTATGCTTAACCAGGATATTGTCGTTAAATTAGTTTAATTACACTTTGACTAGTACTTTGTCTTCACAACGGGACATTGAAAGCAGGTTAAATTTTTGGTATGAAGGTTCTCACTAGAACTTTGCCCCATGTATCCAAACATTGAAACAGAAGTCAACGATGTACCTGCGTGAATGTTTACCGTGGGAATCAAGAGGAGAAGCAACAGATGTCGGTGGCACCATCGGATGAGTGGTTTCTTGACTAAAGACAACATACACCTATTAATTTTTGTTACATTATTGTGAATTTCCTATTATAATCAAGTGTTCCTAGCTAGAGAGAAAGGGAAGACCCTTTTACCTTGCATGTTGCTTGATACTTCATGCGTTCTGTCCTCGTTACTGAAAGCTACTGCGGACAGTGACTTTACTCACTTTTACCCTAACCCTTTTGATCAATGCTACTAATACGATCATTCCTCTATCACTGATTTATTTAACGGTTGCTACTGCAGTAGATTTCTACTCGAGCGGCAGCTTTCTCAACGTGGACTGGTAGTTTCTCATCGCGAGCGGTCGCGAGCATACGCGACCACTCGCAATGAGAAACCTGACCTCCCCGCGTTGAGAATCACGCCGGGAGGTTTATTTTCCACGCTCGCGATCGGCAACTTGATGTTGCTGATCGCGAACGAGGAAAAAGTCTCGCCGGGAGGTCATTTTGCTTGCTCGCGGTCGCCAACTTGACATTGAGGACCGCGAGCAAGGAAAAAATTACAGCTACGCGTGTTTGCACTGTGCTACGTGCAATTCGCGTAGTGCGAAGTAGCGCAAACTTCGCAAACTACGCGAGCGTAGCGTAGTACTTCGCCCAAGGTTATTTAGGACCTGATTTTTCTGATTTTTGGGCACTAATAGTTTCTGGTAGCAGAGATATGTTTACACCCCGAATGCAGATATAAAAATAATATCCAAGCTATGTTAAAATAATCACTGACTCCATTTTCCAGTGACCAGATCCTGACGGTGTGGCAGAGCGGAATCGAAGGCAGTTGCGGTTTGGAAGGTGTGAGTATTAATAGGGTGAAATTGTTGGGGCTGTGAGCATATTTTCTTTCGAGTTATGTGAGTGAGTAATATAGGAATCGAGAAGTTTGTTTAAGAGAAGATGTTGAGTTCCAGGCTCGCTTAAGTCGAAAGATACCAGGATAATATATAGCTAAACTTGTTTGCAGAGATTTTAGGTGTGAAGTTTCAGGTACCATCACTTGCATCAATAACATAGGGACAAGCTGTTGTGATTGATTAATCTTGGCTAATGTTAGTGGAACTGTATTGCACACATGGGGAAAACTGCATTGATTTGTGTGATTTTTTGCTGGTCGAGAATTCACTTGCAATTGTAGCAAACTCCTGAATGGTTTTAATACTTCATTTCTGTTAGTAGAGCAAACAAGAAGTTGTTTAAGAAGTTATTTGAAGAGGTTGTATGAATGCGAGAAGAAATTGTGAAGGAGTGTGACTGCTGAGAGGAGTGAGATTGTACGTCAAAGTGTTTTGCGCTGGGATTAGACGGTTGGTGTGCTTTCGCGCTGCCCTTGGTTACTGTATTTTCAGTGCTGCGCTGTGATTGGATCTTTTCAATTTCAGTACTGTCTTTGGATTTGGTAGCGAATCGCATGGAAATAATAGTTGACATTTGATTAGAGAACTGAAATTTGACGTATGCGGAACAAAATCAAAACATTTGGCTTGAAGTATATTTTGAAATTAAATTGGCATCATGCAATGTTTTAAGGATTTTAAGAAATTGGTAAGAGGGGATGTTATAAATTAATTTCTGCACGAAAAGGTGAGGAGGCACCTCCTGAGGGCACTTCGGCATACATTATGACTACCGAACATGGTTTAAATTCATGCTTCTGGCTTCGACAATGGGTTAGGATTACGGAAAATGAGGGTGCTTTGAGTTTTCCAAGATCTGAAACATTTAATACAAGAATCCTAGATCATTTGAAGGGAAAATTGTGCGAAATGAAGCCACCACATCGACCTATGCAATATGAGACTTTTAATGCTTGGGAAAAGGTCACGAGAGAAAAGGAGAAAGAAAAATATCAGAGAAAGACTGGACGAGCAATGCAGAATTATGCAAAAGCTCGATGGAATGAAGAGCAGCGTAGATGGAGAACGGCATTATTGAAGGAACCAGATTATATCTGGTTCTTACTTCAGAATCTTCAAAAAAGTAAGGATTCTGCTAGACAAGATGGAGACGAGTCAGATACAGATTCGGGAGATGAGATATTAGAACAGATGTTGTCTTCCCGACCCCCACCACCTACTGTTTTCTCTGACCCAGGACAGTTAGGTGCAAGTGCCATTCAGACCATAGCCACTGCTCCTGTTGATCCAGGTCCACTTTCAATTGAGCGACCTTTACATATTTTACAAATTGGTTCACCAGTTGTGAGACGACCACCAGCTTTAGTTCCTAACGAAAATGTTCCGGTTGCACCCCAAGTGGTTGCCAGTACTCTTCCACAAATTGAGAGAAGGTCTGATGTCTCATTGACATCAGCATTTAAAAGTGTACCGGCAACCCAAAATTCACAGTTAGTTTTGTGGAGACCCTCACAAACTTTACAGGTTTTAGTAGATAGAGGAAGGACACTAGTCCATTAGCTCCTAGTGACTTGAGTGTCAATGAGGATGGATATTTACCATCATGGCTTGAGGAAGTCATAAGAGTGAAAAAGGTTGAAGTCACTGAGCCCCCAAAAGAATAAGACTCCATAAAGGATAGACCATTGGACATTTCAAAATTGAAGGTAGAATTAGAAGAGATAATCAAGGGTTATCTAGGGTTTGATCATGTAGCTCAGTACCAGAGAAATGAACTAATCTGCATATGCAAGGATATTACTTGAAGAGCTGCAGTGGTGCTCAACAGATTGGCAGGAATTGCAAAAAGGTTTGATGTGGATCTTACCAGCAATGTGAACTTGCATTGGAGCTATAGAGTTGAATAGGATGATCAAGATATAGAGAATACGAGGGTTACAGGCATGCAATTGCACCTTATACAATTGACAAAATGCATTTGCAGATGGAAGGATGTGGAGAAATTTGAACTCACGGGCAAAGAAACATAAAAAAAGAGAGAAGCAGCTATGGGAGGAAAACAGGATGAGCCCAGTGAGGATGAAGCAGCAGCCTACCCATTTAGAGAAATAGCTGGAAGCACCTATGTGCATGTGCCTTGGAATAGGAGTGATTTGACAGCATTTATAAACAATTTTCCAAAGTTGAAAGACAAGCCAGTGCAGTGTATGCAAAAGTAGAGAGGTTCATAAAGATTTTGAAGGTGTTGTGGATTGATTTGAAGACGTACTTTGACATTGTGGTGCCAGCTGATTTATAGGCAGAATATAAGACTGCGGTACAATGGCTGAAGGAACAATCAAGCGATAAAGGAAGGCGCAAATGCACCTTCACCAGTGGTGGATCTGCTTCTGAGAATTCCCAGGGAAGGTGCCTGAGAGAGGGGAAAAATTGCGTACTTGGCACAAACTTGGAGGTAGACCAGAGTAGGCCTTATGTAGGTGCAAATGTTTATGGTCACGACGTGTCATTTTTGATCTACACATGAGCCATCCTTTCAACTGTTAGAACAGTGGAAGTACCAGACTTACATCTCTCGGGAAAGACTATCCAAGTAGTTGGGGTTACAAATAAACACATTTTAGATCTGATTTCAAAAGAAGTCCATCTAAAAATGGGGACATTTGAGGAAAAACACCAATTTTTTGTTTGCGACACAAGCCCAGTAAATCTGTTTGGAAGAGACCTATTGTGCAAATTGAATTGTACTATATACTGCACACCGGACGGTGTTGCTTTCCAGAACCATGATGAAGATGTAGATTTAAAAATGATCATACAAAATGCAAAGGGAGGAATGTTCCCTTTATTGACCATCTCTGAATTGCCTGAGGACCTAAGTAATACAGTAAATGCAGAAGTCTGGGACTTCACAGGGAAATATATTGGACTTATAAAAGCTGTAGAGCAATCCAAATCAAAGTAAAACCCAATGATGTTTACCACAGAACACCATCCTATCATTTGACTCCAGAGACGATTGCAAGAATAAAACCAGTGATTGAAGACATGCTACAGAAAGGCATATTGAGGGAGTTGATTGGAAGCCCATGTAACTCTCCCATTATGAGTTTACAGAAGCCCAATGGGAAATATAGAATAGTCCAAGACCTGCGGAGGATTAACGAAATTGTAGTGCCCTATTGTCCTGTGGTACCAAATCCTGCGACTGTTATTTTTTAAATCCCATGTACTGCAGAATGGTTCACTGTCATTGATCTATGTCAGGCTTTCTTTTCAGTGCCCCTGCATAAACATAGCCAGTATTTGTTTTCATTTACGTTCCAGCAGAGGACCTTAATGTGGTGTTGTGTCCCTCAAGGGTATACAGAGAGCCCGTCTGTCTTTAATCAGATCTTAAAATTAAATATAGAATCTCTGCAAATGTCATGTGATTCTACTCTTGTTCAATATATAGACGACCTACTTGTAGCATCAGAGACACAAGATGCTTGTAGAAGCGACACCATTGCACTCTTGAATCATCTGGCAGAAAACAGACACAAAGTGATTCCAGGGAAACTGCAGTACTGTGAATAACAGGTTCAATATCTGGGACACATCATCCTGAAGGAAGTTAGGAAAGTGTCTCCAGAAAGAGTGGAAGCCAACTTACAGATTAATCCACCATGAACTCAGAAGGAAGTCAGAATGTTTTTGGGAATGGTTGGCTACTGTAGGCAAGGGATACCAGACTTTTCCTTGATGGCAAAACCTCTACTAAGGTTGATACACCGAGATTTGTCTGACCCGCTTCCATAGGACAACGAATGTACAAAAGTGTTCCTAGATCTGAAACTAGAAATTGTGTTACACCCGGGCACTAGGAATCCCTGATTATACTAAAGAATTCACAATGTTTTGCAGTGAGAGGGATGGTGCGCTCTCTCAGTATTGACACAGGCACATGGCTGAGCCCAAAGACAGTGGCTTATCTTTCCACCACACTTGATCCTGAAGCGGCAGGTCTCCCTGGTTGCCTTAAAGCAGTGGCCGCGGTAAGTGCCTAGTCTGGAAAAGAGCAAGAACACAGTGATGGGACATCCTTTAACTGTTATGGTCCTGCACTCTGTGGAGCTATTATTGACCCTAAAGAAAACTCAGCATCTCACCCATAATAGAAGGACTCGCTATGAACAAAATCTATTGGCTCTGAACATGTTGTTATAAAGCATGTAATGTAAGGTGTTAAACCCATCAACACTACTGCCTGTAGCTGAGTAAGAAGAAAAATGTGAAGAATTTGACTATGATTGCCTAAGTTTCACAGAACTTTGCACCAAACCCCGACCCAACATTAAGGATGAACCACCTATAGACCCCGGTCATGTCCTATTTGTAGACGGTTCATGCCTGAGAGGAAATGAATGCCCACTAAGAGCAGCATATGCCGTGTGCTCAGTAAATGATATGATAGACGCCTCCTGGCTTCAGACTGTTTTCTCTGAACAATTTGCCGAGTTAACTGCGCTCATCTGAGCTTGCAGCTTAACTGCACAAATGAGAGTCACCATATTTACTGAGAGCCAGTACGGGTTTGGTGTGGTCCACGAGTTTGGGTAATTATGGTTACAGAGAGGTTACTTACACAGGTACTCCTATCTGAAATGGACACCATGTTAAGAATTTGCTTGAAGCACCCCAATTGCCTAGTGAAATTGCTGTGGCATAATGTCCAGGTCATCAAACTGGCAGCAGGTGCGTTGCCATGGGCAACCGATACGCTGACTCTGTAGGCAGGTATTGCTCACTGTTAGCATGTACATTTAATGGAGCATTCACATGCGAATCTGAGGAAGACAGCTCTTTTGCAATGGTATTGTAAATTACTGACACTTGGGAGGAACTGAAAAGGGTACAGGAAAATGTATCTGAAACAGAATAGATGGATTTGGTCAGGATGTGTAAGGAACATAAATGACAGATGGATGTCAGCAGATGGAAGACCAATGCTGCCTGATAGCTTGGTCTTTCCAATGACACAGTACTATCATGGATACACACAGTTAGGGAGAGACGTCAATGTGAGAGCATTTTGAAAAAAGTTAGTACAATCCCAGGTTCTGAATGATTGCTGATGAGATTTGCCGTACGTGCATTACATGTCAACAGCTAACCGCAGGTAGAAAAATACAAGTCAGAAGCACACACATAGAGAGATGAGGTGGTCCCTTTAACAGAATGCAGATGGATTTTTATCAAAATGCCTGTGCACGATGGGTTGAGATATATCCTGGTGATTGTCTGTATTTTCTCAAAATGGGTGGAAGCCTACCCAACAAGAAGAAACAACAGTCTGACTGTAGATAAACTGCTATTATGTGAGCTGATCCCAAGATTCAAGATGTCGGTCCTTCTTGATTCAGACAGAGGAACACATTTCAACAATGAAGTGATGAACATGTTGTGTGCTGCTCTACAAATTTAACAAACGCTACACTGCGGTTACAGGCCAGAAGCATCTGGTATAGTTGAACAAATGAACTTTACCATAAAATCTAGATTGGCGAAGGTTTGTGCTTCAACTTCCCTAAGGTGGTTAGATGCTTTACCTTTGGTGTTGATGAGCCTTTGAAGTACACCAGACAGGAAAACAGGATTATCGCCTACATGAGATATTGATGGGAAGGGCTATGAGACTGCCAGCTGTGCCTGAAAATGCCCTTGGGAATATCACAGATGATATCATATTGGACAACTACAAGGGAATGGCTGATGTAGTTCGTTCTATCTCTCATCAGGTATCAGCTGCCATACAAGACCCTCATTAAGAACAGTGCCACAACCTCAGTCCTGGTGATTGGGTCGTAATCAAGAAGCACGTTTGGAAGACTTGTCTTGAACCCGATGGGAAGGCCCCTTCCAAGTCATTCTGACTACAAACTCAGCTGTTAAATGTGCTGGAATCCCGAACTGGATTCATGCCTCACACACCAAAAGAGTGAGCGATTTAGAAGAAGTTGCTTTGGTCTATGATCCTGAAAGAAGAGCTTTAGTGGTCACACCACCAGTTGAAAGACCACATAGACCTGCAGCTCCAGCACTTGTCCTGATACAGAGAAAAGCACAAGGAGAAGAAAGGGGTGAAGATCTGCAAACCAAGAGACAAGTACAAGTACCCAAGGTGACGCAAATTGGCATTGAGATCTTTGACAAAGACAAAACAGACACTGAATCACATGCTAAAAAAATCCATGAAATAGTGCAAGAAAACGGACAAGATCCCGGTAAAGGAACGAGCACTGGGACAAGAAGAGTCCGTCGCCAAGCAGAGTGGCCAAGAAGTCTTGTACCTGGGAGACTAAAGAGAAGCACATCAATAGCACAGATTCCGGAGACTGTGCATGAGGAAAGTGAGACAGAAGATGAAGGTGATTTTGATCCCAACCATCAAGTCATAAGGCACTCCAAAAGGACTGGAGTACCTTGCAGAAGATATTCAGCACCCTAATGGTCTTACTATGTGAATGCAGCACTGAATGTTACTTTGGAAGATCTGTGCAACATGAATCCTGAACTATTAGAGCCTACCTAAAAATAAAGAGACATTAAAGCTGGAAAACTAAATTTGAAAATAAACTAACTTAATGTTAATGCGAAGAAATACTGTAAACAATACCTGTTAGATGTTTTTGTTTTAGTTATTTGTTTTATAGAAGACTAACCTAGGTCAGAGAAGAAAGTTACAGATGAATAGGGATAAATGTTTAGAAGAACACAGAGTTAAGGATTGTTTATTAGGAAACTGATTTGCAAAAAAAAGAAAATAGAAAAACTTAGCTTCAAAGAAGATCATCTACCACTCCTCTACAGCAAGTTATTCAAGCACTGACGCAGAAAGATGTATTGCAATGCAAATACGAGTAAATGTATCCTGGGTGCAGTTTTCATGACAACAGTTAAAATGATCACAATAGTATTAATAGGGTTTTAGCTAATGCCTAATTCAGAACCACAATACACAAATGTTACTAATAAACACACACACACAATATTAGGGATTGCTAGTGCACAAAAACATGTGTGAGTTAAAATTAACATGATTACTCTACTAATGCATATTCTAGGTTAGTTCAAGAATACACTAATGCTATGGATGCTAAAGATTGCTATGTCTGTGCACACTTGCCTACTTCCATTTCTGTGGAAGTGACATACTATCATATACCTTTGTCTTATGCTGTTTCCTGTAGTATTTTACTATCACTAGTTTATAGATGAGGACATTTCCACTACTTTTATTCTAATCATGATTTAGCACTTTCTAGAGTGCCTTAAATAGAAAGCATGAATGTACACCCTCAAGCAAAAGTCATGGACACAGCTAGGTATTATTTCTTTCAATGTACACCCACAGATAGTGTAAAATCTTACAATAACAATTTAACTTGCCTAATGCGACTTGTAGAAAAAGCATACATTATGGCTTTAGAAGAAAGATACATGAACATGAGTAAAGCAACAGACAGAAAGGGAGACATATTATAGAATGCATGGAAGAAGGAAGAGAAGGAATTTAGAAAGAAGGTGGTTTACCCTAAACTCAGACTAGACAGCCGACACAAAGGGAAGATTTGCGTTTACAAAAGGAGAACACCAAAAAGGACTAGACATGTAGGAATTAGCAGTTGTGACCCCACATTCAAATAGATAGGGGGATCTTGGCAAATATTACAGGGAGATGAAAGTGCAATTCCAGGGGTTTATCACATTTGTGGACAAAACACTTATTTCCTATTGCCAGCAGATTGAGAGGGAACTTGCGATTTAGGTATACTATTTCCAAAGATGAACCATGTTAGAAGCTTAGATGCGTTAACACTAACACCAGCACACAGACAGAAATGTAGCAAAGAGAAAGGAACTGGATTGGTGGGAGATATATTTGGAGCAGTGATTCCACCTGTGGGAGCCGTTCTGAATGATGAAATGATTAGAAAGTTAGCAACAGTTGTTGACAAAACAGCAACTATCACTTCAGGACCTTTATTCTTAGTAAATACTGGACCTTTTGCTTTAAGGTCCATGGTTTTGCCGGACTGTCTTGCTTTAGACATACTACTCACAGAGAAGGGAGGAGTCTGCTGCATGCTGAAATTAACCCACTGCTGTTCATACATACCTGATGAAAACAAAGAAATAGAGAGTTATGCAAAGAACATTTCCGATTTAGAACCCGAATTACATGAACTGGAAACACCAAATTTGCATAAAAAATTTAGGAAAGGATTGAGCACCATTGGAAATTGGTTTTCAACAGCAGGGAAAGGTATACTGAAAGCGAACTTAATGGCAATAGTAATAGTGGGGCTTTGTCTAATATTTCTTTATGCACTATTGCTGAGTTGTAAATATTTCTTGTGCAACTTACAGGAAACATTCGAGAGGAAGATGTATGAGAGGGACATGGGATTATGTGGCATCATGAATGACAACTATATAAAGTCATTCAAATTTAGAGGAGCAAAAAGAAAAAGACGAGACACATCCGAAGGAGAAAGTGCTTTCTGAAAATTGAATTTGCATGTGAAACAGAATTAGATGCTGATTTAAAAAACATCAGAAGGGAGGGATTGTTAGAAATAAATTTTAAAACAAAATTGGATTTGCATAATGAATTAGAATTTCACTTTAGAATGCATTTAAACCTCTGTTAAAGAATTTGCATAAATAAATAACATGCAGGATAAATTGGCTTTGCAATGAGACATTGGAAGCAGCTAATAGTTTAGGTATGAAGGTTCTCATGAGAACATTCCCCCATGTATTCAAACATTGAAACAGTAGTCAACTATGTACCGGCGTGAATGTTTACCATGGGAATCAGGAGGAGAAGCAATGGTTGTCGACAACATAATTGGATGAGTGATTTTCATTGGCAAAAGATGACGTACACCTACTAATTTTCATTACCTTATTGTGCATTTCATATTATAATTGAGTGTTCCTAGCTAGAGAGAAAGGTAAGACCCTTTTTCCTTGCACAACGCTTGATGCTTCAGGCATTCTGTCCCCTTTACTGAAAGCTATTGCTGACAGTGACTTTGCTCACTTTTACCCTAACCCTTTTGATCAATGTTACTGCTACGATCATCCCTCTATCACTAATTTATTTTAACGTAGCTACTGCAGCTATGGGGAATCTTGGCTGAGTTTCCAGAATGACCCTTTATGGGAAGTTCAACACTTTATCTATGCTCCAAAAATCTTGTTCTTTTCCAGAAGAGACTCTTCATGGGATATCTATAGGGTAGGTTAAGCTCTTGGGAATAATAGGGACTGATTTCCTATATGGAACACTCTGTTTAATTTATGCTGTCACTAATTAATCAAAATTTTTCTCAATATTTCTGTAATTGGACTAATCTGAATAAAAATGACAAAACCAAGCTAACTCCCTAAAATTAAATAAAGGTTTAGAAACTCCTTCAACTTCTCATCATTGACTGAAAATTAAGTACTTGACAGTTGATGATATACATGTTCTGCACTTCTGTTTTAGCTCCATTCAAAAATGGTTGCAAAGATCTATCGACCTGATGAAGTGCCACAGGATTTCAAGTATCCAAGCTGTAAGTTTGGGTGATTGATTTGAGACCTGATTTGTCTGATTTTTGGGCGCTAACAATAGTGTCCCATTCCTAAATGAATGCTATTTGCATGTGCCCCAGGAATTGTTTGGACTGCTACCTTTAACACCTAGGACAGTAGGCTACGTAATGCCTGGGTGAGTGGGGGCTGGGGTAGGGTGGGCTTCTTCCTCTCTTCATCAGTCTGCCAGCCATGGAACACGGCACCTGGCCTGGTATTGTGTTGCAAAGCTACTATTTCTGGGAGAGGTCCATTCCTCTACTTGCTGATTGCACCTGCTCCAGGGCCTCGGGAGATGGAATATTTCAATGGGATCAGCACCACCTCCAAACTAGGAAGCAGAGATTGCTGGATACCCTATTTCCTGGTGCACCACTGTACAACGAGCAATGCAACCTGATTTGTGGCATATCGCTGCAGCAATGACGAAGCAAGTAAGAGCACCCTTATACAACCTAGCACTATCTATCCTGAAACCTAAGCACCACAGGTGAGACCTAGGAGTCTGTAATGAATGTATTCCTTCTCTTTGCTAACTGCAATTCCTAGCGAGACAATGCTTAACCATAGACAAGCGCTTTGTTGACATGCAGTCATCATCACCTCTCTTAATGATTTTGCATCCCAACCTTCAGCTCACCATAAGACTTGGTTTCCTTCCTAGCCTATATCAATCATTGCCATCTCTGCTGTTCCTCAGTAACATCACTATGTGGCAGTTCAGTCCAGGGAGCTCTTTAACCTTGATCAATGGCCTCAACATGTGTAAACCACCGAAATCAAACTCCTGGGGCTAGAAGCGCACTTCTGGGAGGAGAACAACCACACAGGTAGAGATGACAGTACTGTGTTTTATTCAGTTGGTCTTTATGCTCATGTTTCCCACCACATTCTCTAATACAGCATGCATTTTTAGGAGCAATGCATTGAGTTTATCATTTTATTTATTGTGTTCAGTAGTTCAGTTCATAGGAAAGTCTCCTCTATGCAAGGAGCCATGACCAAACAGGTCACTTGCTTCCTAGTGTTATCAATAGCACCTACCTCTGTAGAGGCCCATTCTTAGTGCTTAATTTGTAAAATTATAAGTGCCAGGGCCCTCGTCAGAAAGCCATTGGAGTTTGCACCACCCATTGCCCCTACCAGCAATGCCAATGGCAGCACCAATACAACTACAAACCATCACACTCCTACAATTGTGACAATGCAGATGATTCCAGGCCCCCAAAGCTATAAGAATGGCTTGGGCGGCAGGTGTTACTCATTTTTAATAAATGTTGAATTAATAAACAATTTTTGTTGTGCTCATCTCTAAATTAGGCAAACAGCGCCACCATTTGGCAGACTATCATAAGGGCCGGTGTTGACAATTTGGTGCCTGTGTCGAGGACTGGAAAACACTGGCTCAAATTAAGCACTGCCCATTCTTGTTTTATTGTAGTCAGGTACACTCATTTCACACATTCCACATCAGTATGAGGAACCATGAACAAAGACTCCTGGATGCATTTTTGAATTATTTTCTCTAATGGATTTATGTGCGTGTCAATCAGGAGTGGGGACAATGCAGAGCAGTGGTGCAGGTTTTGCACTGAGCTTGGTGTGGATGGGTGAAGGAAATGGCGGAAAGTGTTTTGATCTCATTGCTGGTTTGAGAAGCAAATACATTAGATATATGGGAAGTTAAAATACAATGGTATCTTCTATCTTGGGGATGAAACGGGTAACAATTGGAACTGAGAATAAGAGGAACCTGCATCTGAGAACACGCAGTTCATACTAGACAGGGTTTAAAACAAAAGACAGTACAAGGAACAGCCAAGAAGTAGGAAAGAGTGCAGCGGGTTTGAAGGCTGAAATAGTAAAGAAATTGATTTTTCAAAGGGTTTTTTGTGAAAACGATAGAAACAGAAGAAGGCAGAAGAGCAAACACGCTATTACATGATTAGAGATGCCACAAACTCAAGATGCCAGAAGTTAAGTGTAAGCAGATCTTGTGATCCATAATTTTACTTTCCATTCTTGCATTTGTAGCATTTTTTCTTAAATGCAGGAATGCAACCAGGACTGGACTGGCAACCTAAAGCAGCCCTGTCAAATTTTGTCAGACCAGCCCCCATACAGTGTGTTGGACTTGGCCCTTTTTGCAGGGTCATCCCTGAACTTTTTGCCTTCCTCCTATATTTTCTCTGACCTGTTTTTGTTGGTTTTATGACTCTGGGCACTTTACCACTGCTGATCAGTGCTAAAGTGCATATGCTCTCCCCATGATAAATTGTGTTATGGATTAGTGACTCCATGATTGGATGATTGGTTTACTTGTCAGTCCCTAGTACAGTGCACTGCGTGTGCCCAGGGCTTGTAAATCCAATGCTGCTGGTGGGCTTGCAGCACTGGTTGTGCCACCCACAGAAGCAGCTTGTAAAATGTGTCTCAGGCCTGCCATTGCAGAGCCTGTGTGCAGTCTGTGACTGCCATGTCGACTTGGCAAGTGCACCCACTTGCCAGTCCCTAAACCTTCCCTTATCTTCATATCAGACACCCCTAAGGTAGGCCCAAGGGCAGGGTGCATTGTAAGTATAAGGTAGGACATGCCCTGGTGTGTGTGGCATGTCCTAATAGTGAATTACAGCCATTTTCGTTTTTCACTATTGCAAGGCTACCTGTTCTCCATAGGCCAGAATGGGCAGTTTTGATTATTACACCTTATAATCCTAACTGACCCAGAGAACATGGTAGAAAAACGAATTTAGTATGCCTGAACTCAGAATGATAAAATACATCTTTTAGTGAAGTTGGTTTTAACATTCTTTGTTTGAAAATACCACTTTTAGAAAGTAGGTATTTTCTTGCCTAAACTTCCAAGCCTGCCTCTGCTAGGTTGTGTATTCCTTGTCTAGAGATTGAGTGACAGGGGCTGGGGGTGGCTACAGGAGACAGGGTGAGTCAGCACAGGGCTGAATAGGAAGGTCTGCATCCAGAGTGGAGGGAGGAGTTGCACCTGGGTCTGAATAGGGCTGTGCCTGCCTTCCACAATGCTGGCTCCACCTCCTGCCGGGCGTCTGATGGCTCTGCCCCTCACTCACAAAGGAAAGAAGGAGTCAGAAAAACAAAGTGCTCCAGGACTGACCAGAACTGGTTTTGGACTAGGCAGAGGCCTCTCTGCCTTCAGAGAACAAAGGGAAAAGGTGTATAAAAGGGGACCCAGACCCCTAGGAAATTAGATCACTTCTGGGAAATCAAGAAACCTGTTGCCAAGGAGAAGAACCGGAGAAGCTGAAGGAGGAGTACTGCCCCTGTGCTGTTTTGCTGATTGGGGTTGGCCTGCAGTGGTTGCTTTCTGCCAAGGACAGGAGAAAAGACTTTGCTGTGCTTTGTCATCTTGAAGAAGGGAATCTCCAAGGGCTTGAACTGAGCTTGCCTCCTGCCTGAAGTCACAGGGACACAAAGACTTCACCCCTTCTGTTTGCCTGCATCTGGAACTGCTGTTTTAGCTGCTAACAGAGGGAAATTGCAACACCGACGCCGGCGAGCGACGCCGTAACCTGCACCGAAGCCGTGGGCACCGCTCGTGAAGAGCACGACGCACCGCCCCGACTTGCACCGTAGGCCCGACGCCTGCCGACGCCGTGCGACATCGGCTCCGAAGCCGTCATCGAGGCCGCTGCCTGCACCGGAGCCGAGGACACCGCTCGTGACGCTCACGACGCACCGTCCCGACTCGCACCGCAGCCCCGACTTCACCGACGCCAGGGCTTCATCATCGCGGAGCCGATCCTCGACGTGGGTGACCCCGAATCCATCGACGCCGCACCATCGTAAGGAACCGCCGCCTCGCCGCCATCCGCGACGTCACCTCCCCGACACAGTAAGGAACCGACGCCTCACCTCCCTGCGCTGCAGTAAGGAACCGAGACATCACCTCCCCTGGGGTCGTAAGGAACCGACGCCGCCGGCGCCAACGAAGCATCACCTCCCCGACGCCGTGCACCGTCTTTGTTTTCATCGAATTCCAGGTACTGTTCTTTGTGGGTCTGCTCGACTCCGGGCCCGACGCCGCGCACCTCGCGGTCGGCGCCGTACTTTGGGATTTCCACCGGTCACGACGTCGTGATAACTCCAAGTGGAGTTATTTGTTGCTACAAGCTTTATTTGATTGACTATCCTATTTTTGAAGATAACGTGAACTGTCTCTATCATTTTAAGTCTATTTTTGAGTACAGTATTGTGGATTTTTGCTATTGGGTCTTGTGATAAGTCTATATAAAGATTACTTATTTTTACATAAACAACCTGTGTGGTGTCCATCTGTAGTGTTTTCACTGTATTACTGTATGTGTTCACAAATGCTTTACACACTGCCTCTGAGATAAGCCTGTCTGCTCGTGCCAAGCTACCAGGGGGTGAGCAGGGGTTATTTTAGGAGTGTTTCCCCCTTATCCTGACTAGAAGCAAGGGTCCCTATTTGGACAAAGGTGCAAACCATTGCCAACTAGAGACCCCAGTTCTAACATTGGTGGTCAGCGGTGAGGATTTGGACTTGCATTTGTGATTCATATACAGTGATTGGTGTACACTACTAGTGAGTGCAGACCAATACGCGACCACATACCTTTTTGATAGGACTTTTTTTCCTTGGAACCTTTATTTTTGTTGAGAACTGCCAATTTTCACCATGAGCAAAAAAGGATCCATTGCACCTGCAGATATTGAATTTGAAGAAGATAGGGTTGATACCTACACTGTGCCAGAACTCAAAGCTGTTTGCAAAAAGTTTAAAATCTCTATGAGAGGCCTCACCAGGAAGGAGGAGTTTCACAAGGCACTGAGAGCCTGGTTGGAAGCACGGAATGCCAGTGGGCAGTCCGAGGAGCCTGTGGAGGAGGCAGAGAATTTAGATGGGCAGCTTGAGGGGCCATTGGGCTTACCTGGGAGGGGAGTGCCTTCCAGGGAGGGCAGCAGTGTTTCTCAAAGGGCCTGTCTCCAGAGGAGCTGGAGGACAGGGACAAAAGCAGGATGCATGAAATGGAAATGGCCAAACTAAAACAGGGAAGCCATGATAGCCTTGAGCATAAGAAATTGGAGTTGGAAAGTAAGAGGTTGGCCATGGAAGAAAGGAAGATGCTTTTAGAGCATGAGAGAATGATGAGGGTGTTGGAGTTCAAAGCCAGGGGCTTAGGGATTCCTCCTTCTGGTGGCAGCAAAATTGTATTACCTAGTGCTGAGGGAGTAGTACACACACCCAGAGATGTGGTGCCTGACTTGGAGGGGTTAATATACACCAGGAGGTTCAAGGGTATGAGGTAGCTCCAGTGGTGCGCAGCGTCCCTGAGGTGGATTGGGGAACTGGCACAGGGGTTCATAGTCCTAGTGGTGGGAGGGACACTCTACTGACTCTAGATGAGAGGTGCAGGGAGAGGGGTTCCCCATGTTTGAATTCCTGGGGTGTGAGTGTGAAGACCGCCCAGAAGAGTGTGGGTTGAGTGACAGAGACAGTCAGATACTGTCTTGCCAATCTCAGCAGAGTGGTGTGGGGTACATGTGTGAGGCACTGGATGGTGAGGTGAAGGATAACTTGGTTAACACCTGTGAGGGGTTGTGTGATCCAATTGTGGGAGAGCATATTGTAAGTCCCTGTTTTCCAGAGCTATGCCAACACCTGTTGGAGAGTGAGTTCTCTGACCCCAGGAGCTCACGAGGGAGGAAGACCTTTTGGTGGTTTCCAGAGGGTCTGAAAAGGCATTGGGGAGTGACCCTAAGAGGAGTGGCTCAGGTATCTTCCAGCCCAGAGTGGTGGAAGTGGTTCAGAGTAGCCCAGCTAGGTCCCGGTGTAGTGGGAGGGGTGTAGGGGCTCACGTCCTGTCTCAGTGGAGAAGGAGTGAGTGTGGGGCTGCGTGTCCCAAGGTGCCCGAAACCCAGTCTCAGAGCCTGGATGGTTCTTTAAGGGATCACCAGGTAGGGAGCCTAGGCTGTCCTGATGGGCCGCCTGTTGAGGAGGATCTCCTAGTGTCTAGAGAACCTGGAGCGTCTGTAAATGGAGCTCCAGTGTTTCTGGTATCTGGCAGTGCCGCTCCACTTGGGAGGGTGCAGAAGTCCAGAGTGAGGGGTGAGAGGGGGAGAGAGTCCCCAGTGGAAGAACCAGTGGGTCAGGGACCCGCCAGAAGGGCTGAGTCACCAGTGAATGACCATGGTGACACCACTTCTGTCCTGGGGGATCTTCGCGCGCTGTCAGATGGACAGGGGTCGGGAGATCTGCGCCAGGCGGACTGTCACACAACACATGAGAGATGTGTTACCCTCTGGGGGCATGCGTGCTCCCCAGGAAGTCCTGGTGCGCCAGGCAGATTATTACACAACTCTAGAGGAGTGTGTTTCCCTTGGGGGGTTGGTGTACCCTCCCGGAAGTCCTGGGTTGCCAGGCACAGGTCCAGCCTAAGGGTACAGACCCTGGGTTGGAGGACCAGGTTCAGGGTGTCCCCCTGACCTGGAGGAAGGGGCAGCTGCTAACAGTGCCCCTACCAGTTTGTCTTCTGGGGGCACCACTCCAGGTGGGAGGGTGCAGGACCCCAGTAAGGGGGCGGGGAGAGGACAGCCTCACCCCTGGCCTCTACCCAGTCTAAGGGTACAGACCCTATGCTGGGATCCCAGTTGCAGGATAGAACCCCTGAACTGGTGGGCGGACTGTGCAGGACCCCTGCCACAGGTGCCCTGACAATTCTGGAAGGGGGTACAGCTCCAGGTGGGAGGGTGCAGAGCCCCAAGGAGGAGGACCAGGTGTGGGAGAGCCCACCCCAGTCTCCTGTCCAGCCGCCGGTTACAGGCCCGGGGCTGGTGGGTCAGTGTCAGGATGTCATACCTGACCTGACGGTTGGGAGAGTGGACAAAGGGTGCCAGGCACCTGGGGCTACTGCCCCCGCTCTCTGACACCACAGAGGTTGGAGAGCCATGAAAGGCCTGGGGCCTGGCTCTCATCACTGACGGCTGTCAGTGGCCACTGTGGCTTGCTGTCCTGGTGGACAGAGTTGCCCCTGGGAGGGGGACAGAAGTCACACCCCGGGGTGGACTAGGCCACACATTTGTGTTGGCCATGTGGGTACTGTCTGTCGGTTGGGACACACCTGTGAGCAAGCTAAGGTTAGGTGCTGCACAGGTGGTGTCCACAGTTGAGGAGAAGGGTTCCCCATGGGTTAGCTGGGTGGGCCCTGAGAGTATGGACAGAGGGATCCAAATAGGTTCAGATTGGCGTAGAACTGGAGTATGCCCCTGCTGTTGTGGGCCAGGGTCCAGGTTCTATCGCCCAAAGCAGAGAAGCCCATCAGGGTAGTGATTGGTCTCCCCTGCGTTTTGGCTGGAAGGGGTTGTGTTGGACTTGGCCCTTTTTGCAGGGTCATCCCTGAACTTTTTGCCTTCCTCCTATATTTTCTCTGACCTGTTTTTGTTGGTTTTATGACTCTGGGCACTTTACCACTGCTGATCAGTGCTAAAGTGCATATGCTCTCCCATGATAAATTGTGTTATGGATTAGTGACTCCATGATTGGATGATTGGTTTACTTGTCAGTCCCTAGTACAGTGCACTGCGTGTGCCCAGGGCTTGTAAATCCAATGCTGCTGGTGGGCTTGCAGCACTGGTTGTGCCACCCACAGAAGCAGCTTGTAAAATGTGTCTCAGGCCTGCCATTGCAGAGCCTGTGTGCAGTCTGTGACTGCCATGTCGACTTGGCAAGTGCACCCACTTGCCAGTCCCTAAACCTTCCCTTATCTTCATATCAGACACCCCTAAGGTAGGCCCAAGGGCAGGGTGCATTGTAAGTATAAGGTAGGACATGCCCTGGTGTGTGTGGCATGTCCTAATAGTGAATTACAGCCATTTTCGTTTTTCACTATTGCAAGGCTACCTGTTCTCCATAGGCCAGAATGGGCAGTTTTGATTATTACACCTTATAATCCTAACTGACCCAGAGAACATGGTAGAAAAACGAATTTAGTATGCCTGAACTCAGAATGATAAAATACATCTTTTAGTGAAGTTGGTTTTAACATTCTTTGTTTGAAAATACCACTTTTAGAAAGTAGGTATTTTCTTGCCTAAACTTCCAAGCCTGCCTCTGCTAGGTTGTGTATTCCTTGTCTAGAGATTGAGTGACAGGGGCTGGGGGTGGCTACAGGAGACAGGGTGAGTCAGCACAGGGCTGAATAGGAAGGTCTGCATCCAGAGTGGAGGGAGGAGTTGCACCTGGGTCTGAATAGGGCTGTGCCTGCCTTCCACAATGCTGGCTCCACCTCCTGCCGGGCGTCTGATGGCTCTGCCCCTCACTCACAAAGGAAAGAAGGAGTCAGAAAAACAAAGTGCTCCAGGACTGACCAGAACTGGTTTTGGACTAGGCAGAGGCCTCTCTGCCTTCAGAGAACAAAGGGAAAAGGTGTATAAAAAGGGGACCCAGACCCCTAGGAAATTAGATCACTTCTGGGAAATCAAGAAACCTGTTGCCAAGGAGAAGAACCGGAGAAGCTGAAGGAGGAGTACTGCCCCTGTGCTGTTTTGCTGATTGGGGTTGGCCTGCAGTGGTTGCTTTCTGCCAAGGACAGGAGAAAAGACTTTGCTGTGCTTTGTCATCTTGAAGAAGGGAATCTCCAAGGGCTTGAACTGAGCTTGCCTCCTGCCTGAAGTCACAGGGACACAAAGACTTCACCCCTTCTGTTTGCCTGCATCTGGAACTGCTGTTTTAGCTGCTAACAGAGGGAAATTGCAACACCGACGCCGGCGAGCGACGCCGTAACCTGCACCGAAGCCGTGGGCACCGCTCGTGAAGAGCACGACGCACCGCCCCGACTTGCACCGTAGGCCCGACGCCTGCCGACGCCGTGCGACATCGGCTCCGAGCCGCCATCGAGGCCGCTGCCTGCACCGGAGCCGAGGACACCGCTCGTGACGCTCACGACGCACCGTCCCGACTCGCACCGCAGCCCCGACTTCACCGACGCCAGGGCTTCATCATCGCGGAGCCGATCCTCGACGTGGGTGACCCCGAATCCATCGACGCCGCACCATCGTAAGGAACCGCCGCCTCGCCGCCATCCGCGACGTCACCTCCCCGACACAGTAAGGAACCAACGCCTCACCTCCCTGCGCTGCAGTAAGGAACCGAGACATCACCTCCCTGGGGTCGTAAGGAACCGACGCCGCCGGCGCCAACGAAGCATCACCTCCCCGACGCCGTGCACCGTCTTTGTTTTCATCGAATTCCAGGTACTGTTCTTTGTGGGTCTGCTCGACTCCGGGCCCGACGCCGCGCACCTCGCGGTCGGCGCCGTACTTTGGGATTTCCACCGGTCACGACGTCGTGATAACTCCAAGTGGAGTTATTTGTTGCTACAAGCTTTATTTGATTGACTATCCTATTTTTGAAGATAACGTGAACTGTCTCTATCATTTTAAGTCTATTTTTGAGTACAGTATTGTGGATTTTTGCTATTGGGTCTTGTGATAAGTCTATATAAAGATTACTTATTTTTACATAAACAACCTGTGTGGTGTCCATCTGTAGTGTTTTCACTGTATTACTGTATGTGTTCACAAATGCTTTACACACTGCCTCTGAGATAAGCCTGTCTGCTCGTGCCAAGCTACCAGGGGGTGAGCAGGGGTTATTTTAGGAGTGTTTCCCCCTTATCCTGACTAGAAGCAAGGGTCCCTATTTGGACAAAGGTGCAAACCATTGCCAACTAGAGACCCCCAGTTCTAACACAGTGCATAGCGAGTTCAGAGAGTGAGCCTGACCACTACAAATGGGGGCTTTGGTGGGTTCTACCTCCAAAGTAAATGATGACCTTACAGTGCACCATTGTGCACATTGTGCACAAGAGTACCAGATACTTTTAATGTTATTTTTAAAAATCGATTTTTGTGTTTAGTGATGGATAGAGGTAAAGGGAGATGAGGGTGATGTGAGGGCTCATTGGGCCATAAAGGTAAAGGGAGGTGACTGAGGACGGAGGGCATTTTGTTGGTAGAGGTAAACAGATGTGAGGGCAAATTGAGGGTTCATGGTTGGGTAGAGGTAAAGGGAGGTGAGGGTGACTTGAGGTATCAGGGGTGGGTAAAGGTAAAGGGAGGTGAGGTGAGGGTGACTTGATGGTTAGGTGGTGGGCAGAGGTAAAAGGAGGTGAGGCTGACTTGAGGGCTCAGGAATGGGTAGAGGTAAAGGGAGGTGAGGGTGAGTTTAGGGCTCAGGGGTGGGAAGAACTAAAGGGAGGAGAGTGTGACTTGAGGTTTATGGGTTGGCCATAGGTAAAGGGAGATTTAGGTTACTTGAGGATTCAGGAGCAGGTAGAGGCAAAGGGAGGTGAGAGTGTCTTCAGTTTTATCGGGTAGATAGAGGTAAAGGGTGGTGATGCAGATTTGGGGGCTTGGGGTGGGTAGAGGTGATGGGAGTTGAGGGTGACTTGAAGGCTTAGAGTGGATAGAGATAAAGGAACATGAGGGTGACAAGGGCTCAGGGATGGGTAGACGTAAAGGGAGGTGAGGGTGAGTTAAGTGCTTATGGGTGGGTAGAGGTAAAGAGCAGTGAAGGTGACATGAGGGCTTATGGGGGCAGTAGAGATAAAGAGAAATGAGGGAGGATTGAGCGCATTTTGTTGGTGGATAAACAGAGGTAACGGTGACTTGAGGGTTCATGGGTGGGTAGAGGTAAAGGGAGGTGAGGTGAGGTGAGGTTGACTTGAGGTTTTAGGGGTAGGCAGAGGTAAAGGGATGTGAGGGTGACTTGATGGTTCAGGGGCCGATAGAAGTAAAGGGAGGTGAAGGTGACATGCGGGCCTGGGTGGGTAGGGGCGAAGAGAGTTGAGGGTGACTTTAAGGATCAGGTTGGGTAGAGGTAGAGGCAAAGGGAGGTGAGGGTGGCATGAGGACTCGGTGTGGGTAGAGGTAAAGGGAAGTGAGGGTGACTTGAGTGTTCTGGGGTGGGTAGAGGTAAAGTGAGATGAGGGTGACTTAAGGACTTGGGGTGGAGAGAGGTAAAGAGAGGCGTGGGTAGCTTGAGGGTTTGGGGTGGGTAGATGTAAAGAGAGGTGAGGGTGACATGAGTGTTTAGGGTGGGTAGAGGTGAGGGTGACTTGAGGGTTCGGGGTTGGATAGAGGTGACAGGAGGTGAGGGTGACTTGAGGGCTTGGGGTGGGTAGCGATAAAGGAAGGTGAGGGTGACTTGAGGATTTGGACGTGGGTACAGGAAAAGGGAGGTGAGGGTGGTGTTAGGGGTTAGGGCTGGGTAAAGGTAAAATATAAGCCTTTTGAAATCATGCATGTTTGATGATGAACAAAACATCCTCTAAATGATAAAAGAGGTAACCAACAAATAAGTGTAAGTGACATAGACTTGTTTATTCAGAAGAACACATACTTTATGGCAACAATCTTAAGCACAGGGAGTATGTTTATAGCTTCATTATCAATTGAAGAGGCGGGCAGCCAAAATATATGTTCCCAAAATGGGTTGCTTTCAGCTCTTGGAAATACTGGGAAGCATGAGCTTCTACTATGATAGTTTCAAGTTGTCTGCAAAAGTACTACAATCCAAGCACAATTAGAGTGGAAGAACACTAATCAAGAAATCAATCAGTACTTGGTCCATGCTCCAGTGAAGTAAACAAGAACACATGGAGACATAGTGACACAAAACGCTGGCACTCTCTCACCCAGGAAAAGGAAGAAAATAAGATTGACAATGAACCCAACCAATGGTAAGTTAAGGGAGGGCTTAAAAACCCTATTTAGAGCTTTTTAAAAAAAAGAAAATAGATCGTCGCAAGAGACAGCGCATGTGCGATGTCTTAGACGATACCTAAACACAGTGGCCCATAAAATTGGAAATAAAAAACTGAAAAAAAATCATTAGGAGAATATCTAATGTCATCTCAGCAATATCTTCAAAAATATGGCAATCACTCCATGGTGGAAGATGCAAAAGCATGTTTTACTGTATATTCAGAGCTCCTAGGTCCCTTCCTAAAACATTTAAAGGCAAAATATTATAAAGGTCATTATGCAACATATATATGATTAGTGGAAACACAACAATTAAAATATATATTTTTAAAAGTGACGTGCTCATTCAGCTGTTCTACTAATTCTATCTATATTTTTAAGAGGTAAAAATTGCTATTTCGTAAAATACATCTAAATCCTGAATACCATCTATGATCAGGGAAAACATGAAGCTGCTTCTTCAGTATCTACAACTGCTTGATATCAAGCGTTTAATCTGTGTACCTCACCATGGACAATATATCAACATTAAGCTCCCTTGGAGGTAAATGCTGAATCCTTGCGTTCCACTGAAATGCTTGTGCATATTTTTTATTGTTTGCTGCACTGAGTATGAACAGTGGCGGCCAGCATGGATCAGGGGTGGCGGAGCAGGGGACGGGGTGAGAGGGATGGGATGTAAAAAATAAATGAAAATAAAATGTACCTTATCGCCGTGTCTCTCTGTCTCTCCTCTGCTTCTGACTCGGGCTGGAACAAATAGCAGAAAGCACACAGGCTCCCCTGAGCAATCACAACGCTGCAATGCAGCGTTGTGATTAGTGTGAGCACTGTGGTTCAGCGCTTAGACGGTGCCTGGGGGCCTGTGCATGTTCTCCACCCAGGCTGTAATTACAGCCAGCGTGGAGAACATGCAAAGTGAGCATGACTGTTTGGCCGGCCCAAGAGGGCCGGCCAAAGCGTCAGGCGCACTTGGGTGGGCAAACCACTACTCCCTTGTTCTGCTCTGGGAGCAGAGCTGCCCGCCCGCCCCGTCCACACAGCAGCAGGAACAAATAAAATGATAATAACATTGAGTTATTATCATTTTATTTTTCTTTAGTTACACTGACTGCTTAAAAGCAGTAGGGCAATGCTCCTCCGCCTTAGTGGAGGAGCCCCCACTGAGTATGAACAAGCAAAACTGTGTGAAGCAGTTCCTTTATCATTGAATTCCTTTTGCTTTGAGTTCATCTCAAACACACTTCAAGTACTCAAGATCTGGGTACCCATTGATTTGCGGTACATCACACATCCTGGTTTTGCAATAAATATTCCTTGTGACACTATAACTGGCTCCAGTACTACGAGACTGACCAATTGTAAATATTAATTTCTGATCAAAGGCTTTCTTAAGCAGATGTAAAATGCCCCATCCTTTCTCATTATCCGGCAGGCATACTCTACAGTGTGCTCCCTGGAACCTCTGGATCCCCTTGAATTCCATCTGTAATGTCATAGTCAATCAATATACTGACACAGTGGTAGCCAAGAAGCTTATCAGGTATACAGTAGTGGGTCATTCTTCCATCTGGCTATCTCCAATTACAACACAGTAAGCTTTATTACACACAGAACAGAGTGGCTTGTGCAACATTGTTGTTTTTAAAAACTGTTCACATAATTCATGTTTGCATTGTCCAGAGACATTTTCTTTGTAGGAATCTCAAGACAGATGTGGCAAGAAACCTTTTGCTCTTCTATTCTTGCCTTCTTCAATTTTTCTCATTTATTATTTTTTTTTAACAAAGGATGAAATCTTTCTTGCAAAATCTGAGGGGCATATATACAAGGAAATGGCACAGCTTGGTGGCAAATTTTGCAGCGCCATGCTGCATTACTTAAAAAATGTAGGGATGCGCCATATTTACAACAATATGGTGCACCCCTGTGTTTTCCCTTGCACTGGCGCTAAAAATAGCTGCCTAGCGCCAACACAGATACATAGTGCAAAGGTGCCTGAGTTGCAGGGAATGATTGTTTATGTGCAGGAAGGTGTTCCTTCCTGCATATAAACAATCAATAATGGCAATTTACTACTTCTATGTGTGCTGCATGCTGCAGAATGCAGCACACATAGAAGCAGCAAATCTCAATTATTTAATGATTGTTTATATGAAGGAAGGGACACCTTCTTGCACATAAACAATCATTAAAAGCATTTTGTTCTTTCTGTGTGTGCTGCAAAATACAGCACACTTAGAAAAAGCAAAAACGAGGAGAAATAATAATATTTCTCCTCGCTGCATAAATCTAGCGGCTGCTTTTGCATGGCATTATTTTTTGGTGTTGCCACAGGACCTTTTAAATCTGGGGCAGCATCAAACAGCAATAGGTGTTGCGGTGGAATGCTCACAGCAACACCCAATGCATGTCCATTTCACACAGAAAACTGCGGGCAAGGGTACCATATTTACAAAGCAGCATTAAGCCACGCAAAGTGGCTTAACGCCACTTTGTAAATATGCTGCAAGGCATTGCGCCACTGGAACATCGTAAAAAGTGACGTTCCGGTGGAGCAATCCCCTTGTGGATATGCCCCTCAGTCTTTCCGCTTGCTATATGAGCCTATGGGCACATTCTGCACTTATGACAAATTTCTTATGAGCCAATGGTTCAGATCTTTTTCAGCAGCCATCACATGAGGAAGTAAACCAGTAATGATTAGTGTTTCAGCTACCATTTGGAATGACATGTCACACAATGTCTTTGCCAAACCAGCAATTAAAATCGAGTAACTTCCTAGATGAATGGAAATCCGCCAGGTTGATTATTTTCTTACTTAGGGCATCATTACGATGGCGGGCGGACAAAGTCCGTCCGCCACCGCAACGGCAAACGGGACCGCCCGCAAGAGGTGCGGCGGTCCCGCCATGTCAATTAGGATGCCACCGCCACTGTGGCATCCCGCATCATTTACATTGCGGCGGGCGGTGCTGTGAGCAGCACCCGCCGCAATGTAATAAAAGCATGTTGCGCATTGGCATGCACAACGTGACAGGCACCGCGCGGTGCCTGCCACCCTGTGCATGCCAATGTAGGGGGGTACCGTAGGTACCCCTCAAGTGCACCCCCCACCCCCCGGGGGCCCGCAATGGGCCCCCATTACCAAAGACCGTATGCCTTTCCATGGCGGCAATGCCGCCATGGAAAGGCACATCTCTGCCTGCATCACAATATGGATGGCGGTGTCTTGCAGACACCGCCACCATATTGTGCACATTTTCCGCCCGGTCGACGAGTCGACTGGCGGAAAAGCGGCGGACGGTCTTCCCGTCTGCCGCGGACCCCCCAGCCATCCTAATATGGCAGGGGGTAACTGAGGCATGGATGGCGGCGGATCGCCCCCGCCGGGCCGGCGGTGGCTACCGCCGGGCCGGCGGGGGCGATCCGCCCGCCATCCTAATAGGCCCCTTATTGTTTACTGTCCTCTGAAAGACAAACAAAATATTCATAAGCATGTTTAGAGAGCTTTTTAGGTATAAATATGTAAATATGAGGTTAACGCTTGGGCCCTGAGTATTTCTTAATTGCTTGGACACAAGATACTTTTTCCCTTTTGCCTTAATATCTTTTTTATCACTTAATGATGGAACTGTAACTGATTTAAAGACAGTTCACCTTCATTTATCCGTCTGTGGAGTTATATCGCTAAGTGTACAGTCTTTGCATCTTGCTCTTTTCTCATATGTCTTAAATGGTTTTTCACCTCCAAAAGCTCCTATTTGGGCCAGCTACTATATGTGAATTTGTGGTCTTTTTTGTTAGGATTCGCTTATATTTTTCATTTAACATTTTTGATTTTCGGTCTGGCAATTCAAAAACACCCTGGGAAAAATCCCCCAACACCTTCAGAAAAAGAAACACATACGACTGGCCAGCTTTCTCCACTTGGCCTCCACGATGGAGCGCAAAGAAATTCAGCACACTCATGCCCTCTGAATTTTATGAACAGTCAATTCTAATGCGAAATCTATGCTTCAAGTCTTCAATCTCTTGGAGACAAAAATGATTAAATTGTTTATACTGGGCAGAGGAAACTCTTTTTGACAATTTTTTTCATCAAATACCAAACTGTCATTGAGTCCAGAGTGCAAATGCTCTCTGATTTCTTGCTTGTCTGATGAAAATCTGGAAAACACTGATAAATCGTTTCAATGTCTTTGTATGTGCCAGCTATTGTTTCAATTCTATTTTCAAAAGTTTCTCTTGTTTTTGTACATTTACAAAGAAAGTGCATATTTTCTTTTCTGCAGTTCCACCTTTGAAAACAAATTAGTGTTGAGGCTTGCAATACTGGCTTGCATGCATGTAAGCAAAAAGCCTCTTGAGTAAGAAGGTCATCTCGGGGCCCATGATGCTTCACTAAGCGTTTGTTGGTCATATCATAGGAAAGGCATTGACTTACCACTATTATAATTTCCATCCATAATTGACAGTAAGCAATGAAGCTAACTTCTGAAACATTGATCACTGTCGGTTCATGGTGTTTATCTTCATAGTGGTGATAGGTGTTACATGGGATGAGGAGGATCACTCTGGAAGACTGTCCCTAATGCGGTTGTCTCGAAGAAGACTGGGACCACATGGCCAGATCTGCCGTAGATTGGAAAAATATCTGCTTATCTTTTGAACAACTCGTTGCTCAGGCATCACCTATTCTTCCTACTGGTAGCGCACGCGTGCAGATGTCCGGGAACTGACTGTTTCATGTATTGTAAGGGGAACACCCACACTCGATGATCTACAAATACCTAACACGGGGTATCTCAATGCAACTTCAATGTTTGTTTGGGAAGGGATATAGTGAAGAAACCTTCAAAGTGGATCTGTTTAACACTTTCATACGGCCATGGGGTTGTAGCCTACAGCAGTTCACACACTAATATTTTTAAAAGCATACTTATTATACTGAAGCAAATCTACAACTTCTAGAAAGAAAATGCTGTTTGCTAAAAAGCCCAGGGTCCCATGAACATTGGGACAATTGGTAGTTATGCTCATTAGTCTTCATTGGGAATTATTTATTTTCCTTACCAATGGAAAGAACATTGCAAACATATATGATCCCTGGCAGTTCGGACTTGATGCAAACAGGTACAAATAAAAACCGTATCAACAACAAAGCCCTTTGTATTTGTCACACAAAATATATTTCTCTGAGGACAACCCCTAGCGCCTGAGGCCCTCATTTACAAATTTTTGGTGTAGGGCAGCGCCACAAGCCTTACTGCTGCACTGCGATACGTCAAAAGAAAAGGGCAGGAATGCGCTGTATTTATGAGATACGGTGCATTCCTTTCCTATTTTACTGCACTGGGCTCAAAAGGCTGCCTTGCGTCAATGCAGGCACTCTTGCAACATGGTGCAAGGGTGTCGGCGTTGTAGGGATGATTGTTTTTGTGCAGGAAGGGACACCTTCCTGTACAAAAACAATAAATGGAGGTGAAAGGGCCATTAGTTCTAGACCTTCTCAAGAGACACACTCCGATGGTTGTTTTTCGCAGCATGAAAGTGTAAAGGGGAGGAAAAATCGTTATTTCACAATCAATTAGCCTTTAACCCTCCTCGATACATAATAACTTACGGACAACTATATAAGAATAGTTAATTTATTACAAAGCCAAGAATAACTGGACATAGAGACACCTCAACACGAGGGTATAAAAATACAGAGGAATTAGCATGAAGCCAAATCTATGCATCCAATTTAAGCGGTGCAGCATGAACAAAATGATTAATTCAAGAAGTAGGATACAGAGAATCAGAAAGCATGAGTCCAAGTTCCCCTGCATCATGGGTTGGTGGGTAAAAAGCATTACATCTATCCCTACATTATCGCTAAGGTGACATCCCTAGATAAGCATCTTTGGTAAAAGGGAAGGTGTCAGTACATGGAGCCTTCCTAAGAAGCCTTTCCACCATCAAATAGGTCAAGCAGCATAAAGTCACTATTGTAAAGAAAGAGCTCGATCTGAAATGCTCTCTCTTCAAAGGCAAGAAAGAAGCTGGCCCTTTCCCTAATTTCAACACTCAGTTATCCACAGGTAGCACTCCCATAATGCACAGCGTGCACATGATCCACAATAGGCACAGTCATGTGAGCATTTTTCCACGATATTCTCCATGTTACTTCTTCGCAACAATTTGTCCTTGGTTCCCATGACATTTTCCCATGTGAATTCGTCTCCGTCTTTATCAACTCCAAGCCATGTAACTGTAACTTCTACTCTCCTTGCTTAGCCACTAAAACAAAGACATTACTTTTCCCTAATGAATGCTTCTCCAGCTGCAATACAAACGTGAGAAAGAACAGATTCTACAGTGCACATGAAATTCAAACTATTAATTCTAAACGCGAGAGTTTTCAGGGACTTGCATTTCAGACCTACGATTGAAGCTAACATAAGAATGCATTACTTTAGATATCACATATTAGCATAACTCTATTGCGTTTTAACTAACAGATTACCAAATTATAGAAATACCATTCAGTACATAAGTGATGTTATCTTCACATCACAAGTTTCCCATGTTAACATTTTCTGCTAATTACATTTATTTCCTACGTTAATTCTCCATGTTACTTGTCAATAACCTAAAACATGTCACGTAATTTTGTTAACACATTTCACAATTCTAACACCTCACCTTAATATAATTGCAAGATTATATGTGGATGCACTCTACACATGATAATGATGCACCCCTACAAATGAAATGCGATTCCTGCTGCATCAGTTCCTCCCTCTGATGATGTTGAGTCATCACAAAAACCTGTCTGAACTCCTCCATTTGCTTCAAATTTTCATGATGACTGTCCTGCAGTCTTTCCATCCTTCTCTCTCGTTCCCTTAAGGAGTTCTCCATCTGTCTTGCTACGTACAATTTATAAGCCCTTATCATCGCTACCAAAACAATGATACAGATGATGACAATCATCGGTTTCAAGATGTATCCAAATATTCCACTTCCCAAACTTGCAAACCATTTTCCAACTGCGCCAAACCCTTTTCCAACTTTGTCCCAAACTCCCTCAGCTGCCAAGTCCCGTACTTCCTGATGTAATTCAGTGATGTTATTAATATATCCTTTCATATCTTTACTTTTATCAGGGATATAAGTACAACACTGTTGGACCTTCAGCATCTGACAGACTCCGCCGTTTTTTTGCAAGCAATACATCTAAAGCAAGGCGATTCTCGATCACCATCATCCTTATCGATACCATCTCTCCATCTAAAAGTAGCAAAGACTTAGGGGCCGATTCCGATCTGGGACGGAAATCTCTCCGACCGAGCCGGACCCGGAGAGATTTCCGACCGAATCGGACCCTAGCAGCCCGACCGAACGAGTACGATGCGTCCGTATGCTATCGGACTCGATTCGGTCGGACTCCCATTGAAGTCAATGGGAGCCGGTTGTACAACGCGTACGCGGGCTCCCATTGACTCAATGGGTGCGAGGCGAACAAGGGCGCCCCCTACAGCGGGTACGCATCGAAGAGACTCGTGCTGTACACGCACAGGTAGGGGGGACCCATGGGTCCCCCCTGTGTGCGACTCGCGCGGCTACGCGTACAGGGGGATCCGACACGGACCCCCAAAGTGCGGCTCCGACTGCTCTTTGGAGCTGGACTGCGCGAGTCGGTCGGACTGCTTGAGGCGTGCATCGTACTTACCCGGCCGGGGAATGTCTCCATTGCACGGTGCAAGTCGTGTCCGAGCGAGTCGGTCGGAGCGGTCGGGTTCTGCGAACGAGTCGGTCGGCGATTTCGCGAGCGCACGCATCGTACTCGCTCGCCGGACGCACATCCGAATCGGTCGGAAAATAGGGCTCCGAATCGGATCCGGTTAAGCCGAATCCGATTCGGTGCCCTACCGGCCGAGATCGGAATCGACCCCTTAGCCATGTTAACAGATAATCTATCCACTATAGTAGACAGCCTTCTAATCTTGATGTCATTCAATACCACTCCCACACTACAAATATATCTTTCACAAGCTTTCCAGCATGTTTTTCCCTGCTGTTCATGTTTCTCTCAACACCCTCCAGATCACCCACATGGTATATTTTCAGAAACATGACTGCCAAATAACAAGTACCATACCAATTGCTTCTTTCCACACACAAAATATACTCCTGTTACCATTCAAACTAACTCTTGCAAAAACGTCTTCCAAGGACCATTTATTAAGAAGACATGATCACACGCAGTCTGTCCCAAGAATAGTGTATCATAATGACTCTCAGCTTGTCGTATGCAAAGCTTGCCTCATTGTTCTCAATCCAAAGCTATAGGACCAGAACTTCCCTTAGCCTTATGAGCAAACTCCTCCTTGGTCCAATCAGAATCTTCTCCTTGTTCTTAACTTTATTAACTAATCCCCTGTGTCTGTCTTCTAACTGATCTATACATTTCTTTTCTGCATCTGATAGTATGCATGTTAAGTTATGCCTATGCGCCTAAGCAGCGTCTAATGTCATTGTTGGTGAGAAATAATTTTCCATTCTTTCTACTCTCTTATAGTAGTCATATTTATTAAGATGTTTATATACAGGTATTTCTGAAAGTACCACATCATAATTTGAGAAGCAGTACTCATAATGGACTTTTCCATAAAAAATGCTAAGGAGTAAGCTACAGCTAATGCTATAAGTCAAGGGCTAGTGATGATATCGTATTCCCTCCTCGACCGAGGCAGGTAATTGCATGCACACATAGCAGTGTCTAATTTCCATAGTGTCTATGTACTCATAAAGCAACACAGCATACGCATTTGGTATGTAATCACCCTTGGATAGATCTACATGAAGAAAGTGATTAGTTTGCTCTATTAAGCTTTTCTCAGATCCTATCTAGTGTACCCTCTTTTGAGACAGTAGTGGTAGGTGTGGATGTCCAATGTACTCCCACCCCATGTTGTCAGGTGAACTTAAAATTGACTCTATAATGACTGCAGCTATCACTACAATTACTCCTACGATAAGTGTACCTACAATACTTTTGTGCCTACGATTTGAATTTCCAGACTCCATTTTTAAAGTAGCTCGGACCACAGTTCAGGAGAGGAATGGCACACAGAGTATCCTTTCTCCGCCTCTCTGCACGTATGACAAGAGTCCTTGAGCAGCTTTCTTTTGAAATCTTGGAAAGTCCTTTTCAACACTCATTGGTTTGCAGTATTTATAGAGTTTGGAAGACTTCCCTAGCCCTCTTTCTTCTTCTTCTCGATGAAATACCTAAATGTATTCTTCTTCTACTCTGGCCTAGGTTATCCTCTTTGAAACAAGTATTTACAATTCAAAGTTCAGTTCACATCCCTTATCAGATCAGAGCCAATCTCCTCAATGACTCGTTGTTACAGTTCAGCTCTCAATGCTGCAATCTTTTGAGGAGATTGTGGTGCTCCAAAGCCTGGGAATTCAATGTCTTCCAGAATCAGGGTCCGTAAACCACTTAGCCTTGGTGGAAAAGGAACAGCCAACAACAGAAGTGCATTTGCTTCAATCCCAGGAAGTCTCATCAATATCTTGACAACCAATATTGAGATCTCAGACCTCGCTCTCCCCAGAATTTACAACTAGATAAGTCCATTTGGGAGAGGAATATCTCCGACAAGGCACTCAAGCTCTCCTGGACATTCTCGCGTTTCCTGAGTCTTACTCACTTTCACTTAGGTGTTTACTAATGCAGTAGCAGGGACAGCAGGCAAACGCATCACTCTTCCCATAAGTATTTGATGAGGCGACAACCCAGTTTTCCTGTTAGGGATGCTACGCAGACTCATTAGTACCAAAGGTAAAGCATCAGGCCATTTCAAAGATGTCGAAGCACACACTTGAGCCAACCTCAATTTCAAGGAACCTTTTATTTGCTCCACCATCCCTGAAGCCTCCAGCCTGTAGCTACAATGTAGTCTCTGATCCACATTCAAAACGGCGCACAACAACTTCATGATTTCATTGTGGAAGTGTGTTCATCTATCCGACTCCAAAGTAGTTGGAAATCCAAATCTAGGAATGAGTTCCCTCAACAAAAGTTTGGCTACTGTGAGGCTATCACACCTCCTAGTTGGGTAGGCCTCGACCCATGCGAAATATGCATGCAACAACCAAGATGTATCTCAATCCATTACACACAGGCATCTCAACAAAATCCATTTGGATCCGATTAAAGGGTCCCTCTGACCTGCCAATGTGACTCAGGCCAATGACAGTCTTCTTCCCAGCATTCATCTGTTGACACATGACACATCGATGACACACAGCTTCTGCAATCACTAGAAACCTCGGATTGAACTAAGTCTTCCTGAACAATCTCACCATTGCATCCCTCCCTATATGACCTGCTCCATGAATTTGCCTCGCCATAGGATGTAACAAACAATCCGGTAATACTGCCCTGCCATCAGCTGATACCCAAATGTCATCGTTCCCTTTCTCACATCCTGCTCTGATCCATCCTGCTTGTTCCTTCTCTGTGACCTCTATTTGTAAACTCCTCACTTCATCCCACGTATCAGCAACTCTAGCATCATGTTGAGCTCTGTCTGTTCTGTACTCTCGCCAGTATATTCTACATTGAAAACACGTGCATGAAAAGCACAGTTGCATGCAAATTCGTCTGCATACCTTTTTTCGACAGTAACAAAATAATTTCCCCTTCCATGGGTTGCGCACTTAATGACAGTCACTTTTCTTGGCAGTTGTAGAGCTTCCAACAGTTGCCTCACATACTCCCTGTTCCTGATAGGGGACCCAGATGACGTTAAGAACCCTCTCTGCGACCATAGCTGTCTGAAATCATGAACTACACCGAAACCGTATTGGCTATCGGTATAGATCATGATTCGGATTTGTTCAGAAACAAGTCATGCACGGGTCAAGGCAATGATTTCAGCTTGTGCGGAGTGTACTCCCTGTAACCAATCAGCTTCCACCACTCCAGAGATGGTATAAACAGAAAACACTGCTCTCAAATTACCTTCATTGTCTCTTAAGCATGAATCATCAATAAAGAAGACATGGTCAGGATCAGATAATGGGTTTCGTACAAAGTTCAGTGACATCCAGACAGTCATGGTCTCCACATTCTTCCCCTTCAGCACTTGGACCAAGTGACAAGGTAGCAGGATTTAACACAGAGCACCACTTTAGTGTGATGTTTTCAGCAGCAAGAAGCACCTGTTCATACCTTGTCAGCCTGTTATTTGTCAACTGCTGTGTTTTGGTTCTCGTCATCAAAAGCTCAACTGAATTTGGTACATATACTGTAAGAGGATGACCCATCACAATGCTCTCACATCATTCAATACTGACACCTGTTGCAGCAACGGATTTGAGACATCCGTGCAACGCTGAAGCTACAGGATCTAATGTAGCTGAAAAATAGACCACTGGTCTATGGGCACCTCCATGTGTCTGGGTGAGTACAGATAGAGCACATCCCTCTCGTTCATGGCAGAAAAGTGAGAACGCTTAGTTGTAGTCAGGCATTCCAAAAGCTGGAGCATGACACAGGCACGCTCTCAACTCCAGGAAGGCAAGCAAGCAATTGTTATAACAAGGTACCGGATCACACTCATCCTTGTGAGTCAGCATTTGCAAAGGTTTTGCCATCAAGGAAAAATTGGGAATTCACTGTCGGCAGTAGCCAACCATTCCCAAGAACAATCTGACCTCTTTTTGGGTACTAGGCAGATTTATTTCCATGATCGCCTCCACTCTTTCTGGCGACACCTTTCTCTGTCCCGTTTTGATTCGGTGAAACAAGTATTGTACTTCATTTAGACAGTACTGAAGCTTGCTCGGAGACACCTTGCGCCCATTGTCAGCCAGGTGGTTCAGCAAAACAATGGTATTGTCCCTGCAGGCTTCTCGCATTTCGGACATGATAAGGAGTTCGTTGATGTCCTGGACCAGCACCGAGTTTTGGGGTAGGACCTGACTCTCAAGATTCTTCTTCAGGATATGATTGAAAATGGATGGGCTTTCAGTATACCCTTGAGGGATACGACACCGTGTTAAGACACAGATTCCCAAACGGAAAGTGAATACAAATTGGCTTTCCTCATGCAATGAAATGGAGAAAAAGGCCTGGCAGAGGTCAATCTCAGTGAACCATTCAGCTTCACAAGGAATCTGAAATAGGATTGCAGATGGATTCGGTACCACAGGACAACATGGGGTCACTATATCATTGATCTTCCTAAGGTCCTGAACACTGTGATATTTCCAACTCGGCTTCTGCAACACCATAAGAGGAGAATTGCACAGACTTCACATGATCTCCTTTCGGATGCCCTGCGCAATCATGAATTGAATTACAAGTGTAATCCCTGCCACCGTTTCTTGGGTCAAATTGTACTGGGATGTTCTTGGAAATTCTGCATTTGGTTTGATCTGTATGTGAACTGGCTTGTCTTCTCGAATCATTCCAATCTCTTCTCCTGTGAAGTCCCATACCACTGCAGGGACAGTGTCTCGGAGGTCCAGCGGCATGTCTTCCAGTCAGTAAAGGAAACATTTCAGTACAAAGTTTCTGATTTGCCAGAGTGAAAACAATGTCTTCATCATTTGTCTGCAATTCAAGTACCTTGGGAGTGCAGTAGATGGTACAATTCAATTTGCACAACAGGTCACACACTAACAGACACACCGGACTCGAATCACACACCACAAACTGATGGTGATCCTGAAAAGCCTTCTGAAAGGCATCTCTCCAGTCACCCTTCTTATGCTCTTCATCTATGACCACCTCTCCTCCCACTTATCCAGCATACTCTTGGCCCTTATTTCTATTACCAACTCCTGAATGTGCGTCCTCAATCCAGTCACTCTCTTTTCCTCTACTCTGGGTCACTGTAGGTAAGCCAGTGATTTCCCTGCAATGCCTTCATTTGGGATAAATCTACTCCATACATCTGAGCCAACTCCGACAACTTCTCATGTGCTTGTCTCATCCTTCGGGTGACATCCTTAGCCATAAACAACATGTCATCTGGCTCATAGGTCTCTATTCTGTCTAAAGGTAGACTCCCACTGA
Source organism: Calotriton arnoldi (assembly GCA_963921515.1). Lineage (NCBI taxonomy): Eukaryota > Metazoa > Chordata > Amphibia > Caudata > Salamandridae > Calotriton > Calotriton arnoldi. Next base: position 346,751 of record CAWUFW010007063.1, read on the forward strand.
TAATTTCCTCTAATTCTGCCTTCATCCTTAGCACATCCACTAGCTTCACCTTCATTGCAGCCATGACTTGCTATTCTGGTTTTCCTTGCTGTTATTATTGTCCCTCAACCAGCATTACAAGTCTGCAACTTCTAAAACGTGCTGATTATTAGAAGTTCCCCGACTTGTGCTTGCTTCTTGAATCATGCCACATGGTGCCCTCACTGGAGTTTCCCACATTCTCATATCTGAACTAGTGCTTAATATAGGTATAGGCCTTATGGTGCTGGAGTCAATCCGTTCTCAGGAAGGGTCAGCAGTAGTCACTAAAGGAGTACTGAATTCCGTAGGCACTAAATGATGACAGCTCCCGTTTGCGCTCCCTATTCTTCCCAAACTGGTCCCTTCGGCATGTACGGACTGTCTCTGACCGATGCTTCCTACTGAGCCTGAGTCATAAACAGGAACGACAGGATGAATGGTAACCAGTACTGTAAGAGCTTACGGCAACCGTGAAGTAACATTGGCACCATTCTGTTCCACACGTCCCAAGGCGGGCACTCCCGTCCCCACTGCTCCTGCCGATATCATTCCCACAACCCCTGAATCAGAAGTCACTGGTGCTGATGTGCTTCCCACATTCTCGGTACCTTCCATGCTTTGTCCCCCTTCACCTATTGTGGACTGTAAGGTGGAGGACGTTCAGCTAACAACCCATTAAACAAGCTGTCTTCATTATCACCACTGTCTCTTCCGTTTGTCCTTCTGCTCCTAACCTGTGGTCCTCCATCTCCTACCAGCACTGGGTACAACCTCTCTCCCTCAATGGTATCCACTCTCCAAATCTTAAGACTGGCGTCCCACTATGCATAGTGATACACCTTCACCTTTTTCTTCATCCTTCCTTGATATTTCTCTTTTTGCTTAGCATGAGCTGCACGCATCTATGCGTCTAATGCCTGAAACTGTGTGGGTTTGGGCAAAGGTAGCATCGCAAACATCATTCCCCTCAGCTGCTTCTACACGTCTAGTCTGATTGAGCCAAAACATGGAAATGACAATTCACCTTCCTTTTCAGTAATTTTGTACCAATTTTGGAGCCAGATTATAGTGTGGAGCCCAACTTTTGTCACCATGTGGTGTGCTGGAGTATCCTCGTGTGGCGCCTCTTCGCCCACTCGAGTAACAATAACAAACCCTTCATCACCCCTGAAAAGGTCCCTTAAAACTCTAAAGCATCGCATGATTTTAAAGTGTAATTTTCTGTTCAATGGATTACGACAATCCGTTTTCAACCACAGACTTCCAGATGACTACCAACCAATCCCAGTGCGGGTTACACCAACCGTCCTATTGCAACGCGGCACAACCTGACGTCACTCTTACTCCTCGCAGCGGCTAACACTCCTTCACAATTTCTCCATACGCATTCACTCATGGGAAACGTCCATTACAACGCAGGCATTACATCGTAATGCCTTTACAACGCAACTTTAACAACGGAGGTGCCATTATATCGCATGCCATTGCAACGCATGTGCCATTACAACGGATGTCGTTACAACGTATGCCATTACAACGCATAGTAAGGTAAGTAATGGTTGCAAGTGAGGTAAGTTGATTATTTTTTATATATATTTTTTTTAAGAAAGTAATAGTTAATAGTAATAGTTTTATTTTACAATTTTTTTAATTGTTTAAAAAAAAATATATCATATAATTTAATTTAAATGGATAGGTTTGGGTTGGGTAGTGTATTTATATTATTTGAGTTTTATTAAAAAATTTGATTAGTTGTTTATTTATCTAAAAAAATATTAAATATCTATGAATTAATTTATTAATTTGAAATATTTTATTTTTGCTTTGCACGTTTTCCCTGGGATGGGATGTATGGGAAATAGGGGGTTTGGGTGGGGGAGTGTATTAATACTCAGGTATTAATTTTAATACTTAAGAATTAAAAGATATTTAGTGTTAGTTATAGAAAATTTAAAAAATTGTTTTTTAAATATTATTAAAAAAGTTTTAGGCACATATCCTCTGGGATTGGGATGCATGGGAAATATAGGTTTTTTTGGTGGGGGAGTGTTTTAATACTCAGGTAATATTTTTTTAAATTAATATACAATTATTTATTATTTATAGTGATAGAAATATTTTATAATATTTTAATTTAAATAATTGTAAAATATTTAGGCATCTATAATTTGGGAATGGATGCATGTGAAACATGGGCTTTTGGTTGGGAATGTATTAATACTCAAGTACTAATTTTAATACTTGAGAATTATTAGAAATTTAGTTTTACTGTTAGATAATTTTAAAAATAATTTATATTTAATTTAATGAAAAAAGCTTTTGCCTCCTAAATCTGGGAAATAGGAGTTTTGGGTGGTGGAGTGTATTAATACTCAGGTATATTTTTAAAATTCTAGAGAATTAATTGATATTTAGATTTAGTGATAGTTAATTATAAAAATATTTTTAAGTAATAATATTTAAAAAAAGGCATTTGCACCTATCCTCTGGGACGGGATGCACGTTTTCCCTGGGATGGGATGTGGGAGTATATTAATACTCAGGTATTAATTGTAATACTTAAGTATTATTTATTACTTAATTTATACGTTTTTTTATTGTAAATTTTTAAAATTAATTAAATTTAATAACATTTATAAAAGTAATTTGCAGATAAATTCAGGGTGTTTTTGGGTAGGGGGATTTGATTTAAAGGAATAAATATAATTTCTTATTTAAAAATTTATATTTTAAAATTTCATTCATAAAATTAATAATCATTTAAAAGTTAATTATTATATTTACAAAATTTAAGAGAGTATAAATGTACAACATGAGTATGTATAAATAGACATAGACATTTTTTAAAAGCAAAAATGTAATTCCAAAAATAATATTTAACAAAACAATCAATAGACACATTGATGGTATTGTAGATATTTGTATTATATTTATTAGAAATATAAAACAGAATCAATAAATATTCAAAAAATGTGGTACATTTTTTTATTAGTAGTATTATTTTTTACAAATAAACATAGATTTTTGTATGTATTGTAACATATATTTTTTATTTTCTTTGTAGGTTTTCCCACGGTTTCCCATTGAAGTCAATGGGTGAAATTGTCCTTTTTCCTTTTTACGGAAAGAGATGACGTTGCCTCGTGTACGTAAGTTTAGTCATTGCGAGGTTTGTCGCGGTCAGGATCAGAAGCAAGGGAGAGCTGCATCCAGGTAAAGCAAATTTTAATTATTAAAAATAGATTAAGGGTGGTATAGTTTATTGTAAGGAGAGAGGAGTTGTATTTTGATGTTATTGTATGTTTTAACTTAAAAATGGTTTCCAAAACAGGTAGCAGTTGTAGGCCCACGTCGGGTTGATTGCTTTTGTAACACTTTGGGGCCGATTCCGATCTCGGCCGGTAGGGCTCCGAATAGGATTCGGCTTTACCGGATCCGATTCGGAGCCCTGTTTCCCGACCGAACCGTACGCGGGTCCGGCCGAGCGAGTACGATGCGAATTCGCCGACCGACTCGTCCGGGCGACCCGACCGCTCCGACCGACTCGTACCCGGATCGTACCGCTCCGACCGACTCGCTCGGACCCAATTCGCACCGCGCAATGGAGACGTTTTCCGGCCGGGTAAGTACGATGCGCACCTCGACCGCTCCGACCGACTCGCGCCGTCCGACTCGAACTCGCTGTCGGAGCCGTACTTTGGGGGTCCGTGTCGGACCCCCTGTCTGCGCGTACCCGTGCGAGGCGCACACAGGGGGACCCATGGGTCCCCCCTACCTGTGCGTGTACGCCGCGAGCGCTCCGCGGCGTACTCGCTGTAGGGGGCGCCCTTGTCCGCCTCGCACCCATTGAGGCAATGGGAGCCCGCGTACGCGTTGTACGACCGGCTCCCATTGAGTACAATGGGAGTCCGACCGACTCGTGTCCGGTGGCATACGAATGCATCGGACTCGTTCGGTCGGACTGCACGGGTCCGATTCGGTCGGAAATCTCTCCGGGTCCGGCTCGGTCGGAGAGATTTCCGGCCCGAATCGGAATCGACCCCTTTTTGTTTAATAGGATTACTTTCAAAAGATTGTTTATATTTTCTATTAAACAATAGTGTCATGAAAGTAATCTTTTTTGGTAATTTTTTTGATTCAACGGGTTTTTAGAAATTTTGTTATTGCGTCGCCGCGGTTTGCTGGATAGGACGAAGGAACATGGACAAAGACTTCGTGGGTTGCAAAAAGACTTTTTTGGCCATTTTTAAACCATTGCTATATGGTTTTTGGGACCTATGCTGGACTTTGGTCGTGAGAGGATTTCAACGATGGATTTTTGTTTTTTTGGGTGCGTTTTTGTAGGTAAGCACAGTACATTTTGCAGCTCAATTTTTGCTGTTAAAATATGGCTTTGCTGAACTGTGTCCATTTTGGTTATTTTAACTCAGGTCATGGATTATTTCACGGATTATGGATTATTTCCAATGGATTAAAGGACTGCTCAAGACTCTTGGTGAGATGTGGGTTTGTACGTAAGTCCAAAAGTTGGAAAAAAAAGACAACTGAAGGTAAGAAACCCAACTTTTTATTTCTAATTTAAATGTTTTTGAAAAATGCCAATTGAATTAGGGGAATTCTTTTTCAAAACAGGCATGTAAGGAGGTTTAGGAGTTAGTGTAGATTAGAAATGTAGAATGTGTGCAATATTATCTAGGTAGTCTGAAGCCACCATCAACGAAAATTGTTGAATTGCACCCAATAGTCGCTCGGACATTTCTTTTGTTATTTTAGAGATTTGTGGGTTCAGAATACCAGTTAATGATTGCGCTATTCTAATTTCTTGGAAACTTTGCTCCTTCTTCAAAATTTACAAGAAATGATAGAAGTTAGGATGTGGTTTACCGATGGAGTTGTGCCATCACTCTATGGCATTATTTGTTTTTGCTCCTCCCTCTAAGCAGGTCGAGTAGCAGTTCCACCACTTCACATGGAAACGTGGTTTCCTCCTGCGGCCTGGCCTGCTTAGAATGCCAATCCATGTGTCTTCAAAGTAATTTAGAAGGGGTGCCAATTTGCCCTCGTTTGCACTAAAATAGTCAGATTCAGTAATACATGTGTAGTATTCATCTACACTGTCAGGAGGAACAAAGCAAAGTGCAGTTAGTTTCTTTAATTCAAATTGTAGTTTACTGTCTGATATATGATCCTCAACTAAGGATGTTTTTTGAATTTTTCGCCAATACACCTGTGAAGTGAAAAAAACATCCTTGAATTTGGGTATCCGTGAACCTTTTGGTAATTGTGTTAATCATAAGTAATTCAAAGTCAATTAACACTTTTCTAGGACTTTTGTTCATAGTTTTAGCTTTTATCACTGACAAAAATTCAGTGTATGTTGAGGATTGTTTATCAGGGAGTAAACTGTACACTAAGGGCACTACTGTTTGATTAATGTAGGCATGAATAGTGTATATTTGGGTAAATGGATGGGGTGTGGATTTAAACGTCCCATCCATCATCCAAATATCACTACTCTCCAACTTAACAAGATTATGGGGTGTACTAAAGATTAGTATTTTTTTAAGAGGGTTTTTGTTGTCATGCAAAAGAAAGGGTTCATTAGTAACGGTTACAGAAAGTTGAGGTGGAATGTTAATGTCAGAAAAGGTTTGGGGTGTTACACCTAGGGGGTTACTTGCCTGTTCTTTACGCTGAATAATTCTGCATAGGTTGGGGATTGTGGGCATACAACTTGCTACATGTGGTGAAATGTGTTGAGAGATCTCCCTCAAAACTGAGCCACAGGGTTCATTGGAGGCGGATGCAAGGATTTTAATTTCATTTATATTCTCCCTTACCTCTATCTCCATTGCAGAGGCAGAGTGGTTATGCTCGGTGGTCCTTTCAACAGTGTCACCAAGAGTAACCGCTCTGCCTGTGCAATGGGATGAGTAATAATGCACACACCTCCAATGACACCTGGGCTCAGTTAATCTCTCCTTACAATAAACGTACCCACTGTGACTTAACAGTCTATTTCCACAGGTTGATTGTATATATGTGGCTTCTTTTCTTGCTGCCATTCTCTGTAGAAAGAAGAAAAAGAGAAAAGGATTGTTTTAATGGTTTTAAGTGTGGTTGTTTCTACAACTAATTTTCCTGCAAGTGAAAAGTTAGTGCACATTGTTTATTTTACAGCTTTATTTTTTTGCATAATTGTACCAGGTTTTAATTGCATTGGCTTGATAATGTTTTTTTGGAATTGTTTCCTGCTTCTGTTCCTTGGATGAAAAAAAGGTTAATTATGGTTCGATTTTACAGAATGGTAAAGGTTACCTTTTTAAGGTTTTTCTGTTGTCTTGTTGAAAAGGCCTCGTGTATTTGCTGGTTTATTAGGGATTTTTCTTTCAGTTCTTCACTATGGGGGTCATTACGATGGCGGGCGGACTTCCGCCACCGCAGTGGAATGCGGGACCGTCCGCAAGTGGTGCGGCGGTCCCGCACATGCTATTAGGATGCCACCGCCACCGTGGCAAGCCCTATCGACAGCATTGTGGCGGGCGGTGCTCACCGCACCGCCCGCCACAATGCTGTGAATGCACGTTGTGCATATGTATGCACAACGTGACAGGCACCACGCGGTGCCTGCCACCTTGTGCATACATATGCAGGGGGGTACCATAGGTACCCCCCATGTGCACCCCCACCCCCCAACTCCCTGGGGGCCCGCTATGGGCCCCCAATAGAAAAGACCACATGCTATTCCGTGGCGGCAACGCCGCCACGGAAAGGCACATCCCGCACACATCCTAATATGGATGGCGGTGTCTAACAGACACCGCCACCATATTAAAACCTTTTCCGCCCGGTCGACTTGTGGACCGGGCGGAAAAGCGGCAGACGGTCTACCCGTCCGCCGCGGTACCCCCGCCATACTAATATGGCGGGGGGAAAATGTGTGGCGGGCGGAGGGAAATAGCGGGCGGATCGCCACCGCCATACGGGCGGTGGTGATCCGCCCGCTAGCCTAATGACCCCCTATGTTGTGTTAGGTGGTTTTGATTCTCTGGTTCTGTTAAAAGTGAAGAGATATTTAATAGATTGTAATTTGTTTTTTTTTGTTTTGCAAATAGGCTGCAAAGAAATTGATTAGTGCTCTTGTCATTGAAAACAAGTCATTTTGCTTTTGTTTATGAGGCTGACATTTTTACTGCAAAGATACTTTTTAAAATAAAATGATTCTGTACTTGAAACCTGCAAAGAAAAAACATTATGTTGTTTTTGATTTTTTTTTACCTTGTATAGTTTGGCTTCTCCAGTGGTGATGGGCTTTTTAATTTGCTTTGATTGATGAATGTGTTCCTCTATTCTTGCTGGTTTATATGGTTTAATCTGTTGAGAAGGTAAAGGAAAATAAAAATGTTTGACGGTATGCTTGACAAATTACAGAACTAAAAATAGGAAATTTACTGTTTAAAATTTATTTATTTTAATTTAAGTAGAATCAATTTTCCACCACCACCATCCAACACTTTCCCTGAGGCAAGCACAGGTTGGAGTAGGAATAGTAAATGTGCCCACACCACCATTCAATACTTTCCCTGAGGCAAGCACAGGTCGGAGTAGGAATAGTAAATTTGCCCCCACCACCATCCAACACTTTCCCTGAGGCAAGCACAGGTCGGAGTAGGAATAGTAAATTTGCACCCACCACCATCCAACACTTTCCATGAGGCAAGCACCTGTCAGAGTAGGAATAGTAAATTTGCCCGCATTACCATCCAACACCTTCCCTGAGGCAAGTACCTGTCGGACTAGGAATAGTAAATTTGGCCCCACCACCACCGAGCACTATCCCTGAGGCAAGCACAGTTCGGAGTAAGAATAGTAAATTAGCCCCCACCACCATCCAACACTTTCCCTGAGCCTGTTACCTGAGGCAAAAACATTGAGGTGTTAAATTAGTAATATTTTAAACATAATTTTGATCTTTGTCTGCTAATGTTTTAATTCTCAGTTCAAGAAAGTTTTTTTTTTTTCGTTCAGATTATTGTTAACATTTTACTTACATTTGATTCTGTAAAGGTTTGTTCCTTCCTGCTAGGTATTTGTTTTTGATTTATGTCCAAATTCTTTTAATAACAAAAGTAAAATGTAATTTAATTTTTTTTCTAGCTTATGAGCTTTTTAAATTTACGTACATTTTGTTCCTTTATTCACTTACTTTTTATAGTTAAGATAATTTCTCGAATATCTGCTTTAGATTGGTGGCTGCTTTTCAAAATGAGTAAATGCTGTAAATAAATTTAAAATTATATTGTAAGTACTTGGGATTCATGTGTCAATATTTTGATGCTGTTTTATTGAAAACGTAATCTTACTTCGGTCTGTAGATGGGAGTGTTCAATTTGACAAACAGCAACATTCTCCAGCTGCTCCTGCTGTGTGTGGTGACCTTGGAAGTCAGTTTACCACTGAGCACAAAATGGTGGTCGGCTTCTTTATACGTTTTTTGAGGGTAAACAACAATTTAAAAGAAAATATGTATTGGAAACAGGTTTTTCGCGCGATTCACAACCTGATAGAATGTATATTTATTTTGTCATATGTAAAAATGTTCGTTTATACGTTCCTTCTCGGAATGTCAGCCATTTTATGTAGTTGCTGGCACAGGGACTGTAATAAAAATAGTTGAAGGACTTATGTTTTATGTTCTTCGAAAATGATTGCATGTTTAATCTCTTTTTGACTCTGAGAGTAGTGTGTTTCTTTGGTAAAATGTTTAAAATGTATGTTTTATTTTCCCTGTCTTTTTGGACATTTTTATAGATTTTATTATTAATACTCAGGCATTTTAATGGAAAGGTACTTTAAAAAGTACTTGAGTATTAAAATTAATACCTGGGTATTAATAATCTCCCCCACCCAAAACCCCTATTTCCCTTGCATCCCGTCCCAGATGATGGTTTTGAAAAAAAAAAAAGATTAATTTATAGAAAAATTATTAAAAAATAGTATGAATTGTAATGGTATGCGTAGTATTAGTATGCATTGTAATGGAATGCGTTGTAATGGTAGTTTTAATGTATCTCAATGTACATGCATTGTAATGGTATGCGTTGTAAAAACATGCGATGTAATGGTATTTGCGTTGTAAAAACTGTGATGTAAAAGCATACGTTGTAATGGTATGCGTTGTAACGTCATATATTTTTCACTCACACAATCAACTTATCGGTAGTTGTCTGTCACTCTAAAAGATCAATAGAATTCAACCACTCAAGAACATTCACATGCAGTAACCCTCGACCAGTGTGGATCACCCGAATCAGTATAGTTAACCCCTGTGCACAAGGTCCACTAGATGATTCCCATATGTCCCATTCACACAAAGTTCCCTGTCTTAGGTGGAACTGCTGATGATGTCTCACGATAACTCCTCAATTCTTCGGTCAGACAATCACAATCTTGGTGTCTTCTACACCTTTTAATATCCTGGGATCTTAGTCCACTTCAGGACCTGAAACTCAAATCTCAATCCTTGGGCCACATCAGACCCGAAACCACATTCACTCGACTCTCACTCCAACTCCTCAAGACATCACACAATCAACCCATTCCCACAGTCTAACATGCTACATACATCCTATTAATACTCACTCCTCCTTCCGCCGCTGATCTCGCCGCACCATCAAACTCCGTGGGTCGGTCTTCGCCGGATTTCATCGCCTCCTGTTCTCAATCATTGGGCTCGAGCGCGGGGCTTTGGGATTCTAAGTTTCACCTCAGCTAGATTAGTTCTGGATTCTCCCCTTACTTTGTGTGCGAACCATCCTTTGCTAGCAACTGAAAGGGCCGGGCCTATTAGTTCTAGACCTTATCTAGAGACACACTCCGATGGTTCTTTTTCACAGTATAATGGTCTAAAGGGAAGGAAAAATCATTAGTTCACAATCAATTAGCCTTTACCCCATCTCAAATAAATAATAACTCGTGGACAACTATATAAGGTTAGTTAATTTATTATAAAGCCTAGAATAACTGGACATAGAGACACCTCAACATGAGGGTATAAAAATACAGGGGAATTAGCAGGAAGCCAAATCTACGCATCCAATTTAAATGGTGCAGCATGAATAAAACTATTAATTCAAGAAGTTGGATACAGAGAATCAGGAAGCATGAGTCCAAGTGTCCTTGCATCAAGGGTTGGTGGGTAAAAAGCACTAAATCTATCCCTACACTATTGCTAAGGTGACATCCCATAATCAATCAAAAGAAGTCCACTCGAAAAGGCTTATTCAAAGCGGTATCTTTCCAAAAGTTAGTGATGCCTATGGGAAAGAATTAATTTTCTTAAATGAAACCCTCATCCACCAAAAGGCCCCTTGGTGGCATGCTTCATCATCGGGTTCTTCCCGCCCCGCTGCGGGACAGGGCGTGCAACGACCGATGGAGACGTGGGAGCACTTTTGTGGAAGGTGTGTGCTTTATCGTTGGAGTGGGAGTGGCAGGGTCAAAGTGATAGTGAATTTTTTTTTCTAAAAAATACCCAGCCTCTAGGAACCTAGGGGCCCATTACGATGGCGGGCGGAAGCACCACCGCCGTGCTGGCGGATGCAAAAAGCACCAGTTACCGCCGGCACGCAGCAGTCCACACGCCCGTCCAATTACGATGCAAAAAGTAGGCCAAACACCGCCGGCAAGCCAGCAACACCGTCCGCCATCAAAGTGCGCCCGTACACGTAGCGGCGCAGCCCAACTGACACACACCGTCCGACGAAACACGTCCCGCCCGGCGCATAAATTACGATGCCGCAAACAAACGGCTCCCACGGCCAAGAGATACCGTACGACAAACCGAAGCGGTAACACGGATGCCGAGCACGGACAACGAAGAAGCGGCTCCCCGAGCATGAATCCAGCACTGCAGGCCCTCCCCATGCTCCTGCTGATGCACCACCAAGGACGCAACGTACCGCGGAGACGCAGGTAGGCACACACACAACAAGTGCACGCAAACAGCGCACACAGTGCAAGGGCGGAAAAGCGGACAACCCCCCACCAGCGCGTGTACACTACACATCCACCATTGCATCCACATATGACACACAGGCCAAATCGCAACATCGCGTAACACATGTGTACACACCACCTGGGACTAGGAACCAACCACCCCGTCACGGCCCCAAAGCGCCAATGACGCCGCCACACATGCGCACAACGCAGAGGCCAACCGCAGCGCCATGCATGCGTCGCACACAGACACAGGGACACAACCAAGCAGCACACACATCAGCCCCACCCCGAACGCACATGACACGTGACAGGCCTGCCACAGACATGTCCCCAACGCCCAATTCACGGACAACACCCAACGCCACACAACCGACGCACACATGTCAGTGAAGACACGCAACAGCAGGACACACCCCAGTGTAACAAACATGGCGTAGCACACAGCGGCGGCAACACAAACTAGGAGAAGCAGGGCCCCTTCGGGAAGAGGAACGCCAGTACCACACTGAAACACCCATACCACCCTGCACATATGAACAAGACATATAAACGGAACACCAAAGAGCCCGGGGACCGACAACAGGTGGCCCAAGAATAACATTCACACACAAGGCCCAACGCAGAGCGGAAAGGCAGCCTGCCGCCCACACAAGGGAGAGCAGACAGCACTGAATGACCTTCCATTCCAACTCCGAAACCACAGCCCTACGACAGAAGCCGGTGAATACAGCCATTGTCCAAGAATAGACCAACACAGGCATGCCGAGGAGACCGACCACAGGGCAGATAGCGCATATCACAGAAGCACACAACGGACGGGGAAGAAAGAAGAAAACACTCTCCCATGTCGGCCACATGCAAGTTAATTGGAAGGAGTCACACATCACTGACCTTGAACTGTCTGAGAAGCATGTGGGAAGAGGGCCCGTGTCCTCCAAACAAGCCAACAGAACACAAGTCCTGTCTCCCTACGACTACACAGAGCTCACAGCAACCTCGGAGCGTGCACATTGCAGACTGCACACACAGCCGGAGCACGCCACCACAACGCACCGCTGCGAAATGGCAACCGCAACACACCTACCCAACTACGCCGAACAGCTCAAGCTGTACAAAACCAACCTGTTCCATACATTGGGATGCGATCTCCTGTCCCTGCTGAACGTAAGTTACCGACTGACTTACCGCATCACATTGTTCAGCTGCGTCATGCCCGTCTTCTACTGTCGGAGGTGTCCCTACCAGCATCCCGTCGAGATATGCCTCTCCAACCCGGCATGTCTGAAGGCGGACCTGCTACCACTACTCCTCCCTCTGGACACACACGACAGGGCCTGCTCTGCCTATGGGGGCATGGCGTATGTGGCCAACATCGCACCCGCACTGAAATGGGACCACTGTGCCTCCACACGACGGATCATCGAGAACAGCTACATCGAATGTCACCCAGCATGCCCCATCATGGTCCTCCAAGGGACAACTTACGAACAACACCTTGACAGCCACCATCCGCTACATTGGCTGGCAAACATGTACACCACCAATGACATGGGAGCCCTGCTGGACGGCATCGCATACCTGACAACCTGTAAATTCGTCGGACCACAACGCAGGTTCCCCGAGTGACCTATGATGTCCAACCCCGCACCCATGCTTAGCTTCCGCACGGACTGGCCAGTCACCACCACAACAGCCATACCAAACGACCGGCAACTGTAACCACACCATCAACGACATCGCCATGACATCGGATATGACCGGGACATGCACACTGTTCCCCATCACATCCAGGAACACCGCATGCATCGTGGGAGGCAGTGGCATGGGCTCTGTGTATCGCACCCACATGGACGGAACTGCACGAACAACCAGGACACGACATGGATCCAGCGCACATGGACACACACACCGCTCAGTGGACATGAATAGGTCGCCTGGAGTCTGTGGGTGCTGCACCCCTCCCACCCCCGCCCCGGGAATCCCATACCAGGACCTTTGCATGGACGACAAGTGCATACAACAACAACACGACCCCAGTGACTGTGACATGTCCAGTAACCACCACAGTGCAACAACAAGTGGCACGCCGCTGCATGCACGCAAGCACATGCCCTGATGTCATCTCACATGCACGCGTGCATGAGGAACAACCGCAGCAAACCTGTCACATGGAACTGAGATGGACTGTGCCCATGATGCCAAGCGGTCTGGTAGGCTACATGTATACCGTCTGTGTCAAAGTCCGCAGCTCCGCAGCAATACGTAAATGTACATTAGCACAGCCTTGGCCAAGCAGATGTCACTCTGAAGCCCACATCCCACATGCAACAGCCAATCACATGTAACCCCACACCCTATCCCATTTGCAATCATGCTCAGTATATCCTCAACATGTATTCCGCTGCCAGTAGTGTCCACTATACTGCATCACAGAGGACAGAAGACTCAATATAATGTTTGAAACCAAAACTGTCTCTGCTGACTCATTTCACAAGTACGAATGAGAGAGGATGAGAGTATGTGAAGTACACGGCAGTCGTGACATGACCATGTAGTCCACTGGTATTGGATGTCAACGCAAATGAGTAGCACTACTGTGGAAGACACACATGTGTCGTGTGAAGTCGTATGGACGCAGTGCTCAGGTGGGTGGGTGCGACAGGTAGATGCGCACATGCCAAGTTGGAGCACGCCGTGTTGGGAGGGGTCATGAACAGTACACCACCGCTTCCCTGGGCATCGTGAGAGGACACCTGTCGGGGGGAGTGAACACGTGTGTGCACAGCAGCCGGGCACACGTACAAAGCGGTACCAGGCGCACCTCAGCCCACCCTCTGTGGACAAGCTGGATCCTGTTGTGCGCCCGCCATGCCCCTTGACAAGGCACACACAGCCCCAGTCGACCAGGTGTAACCCCAACATAGTCAATCCGCACAGGCGATACAGGGCACGGGATGGCAGTGGAGCATGGTGTGTGAGAGGTCTCCTCGCGCTCCTCCTGGTCATATCACGCAGGCAATAGAACCTCAACGTCTAGCATGGCACATGTCAAATGGAAGTGTAGGGGGACGCACCACAGCACGAGCAGCACTGACGTCACGGGAGGTGGCTCGCACCATCCCATCCATTGCCCATCATACCAACCACGCCACATGCCATTGCGACTAAGTGCAAGCGCGTGCGCCACCACCCCGAGCCCTCCCCAGAGAGGCCAAAGAGTGAATGTGTGGGCCATCAGTCACAGACGGACGCGGCATGGCCGCAAGGGCAGCCACTGGGTGTCGCAGGTGGCGGATCCGGAAGGCGAAGACTGAGATGCATAGTCCATGCAGGCCGGGTCTCCATTTGGGGCACCACGCAGGTGGACGGCGTCCCGCAACACATCATACCCTGAGACAGCCCACTCGTGCAACTGGACCCACACATACACTCCTTGCCCTCTCTGGTGCGAGCTTGGGGCTGCCTGTGCAAGCGCTAGCCTCGCAGGTGAACATGCATATTGGGGAGCGAGGGGAGGACATGAGGGCTGGGGCGAAGATGACTGTATCACTGTCAGTTAGTACAAGGGATGACCCAGATGTGGAAAGGAAGAGACGTGTCCCGTGTGTACTGCAACTAGTCGCCAATCCAACTACCCCCCATGTCCGGAATGTGAGCCCGCACCTAGGCCCGCCCATCCGCCACATCGAACATACCACCAGCACGACAACCTTCCCATTCGAAACACTGACTGGGGGTGGCGACCAGTGTACAATCATGTGTAGCCTACCCACGCGTACATGTGGGCCCTCCATGATCCATGTCACCTGCGGCAAAGTCATGACATGCGCAATGAGGGAAGTGAGGAGAGCTGTCCGCCCCACGCGCAGAAGGTGCATCAGCTCCACAGACCCAGCAGCGAGTCCAGCAGGGTTCACATGTGCAGGGGCAGCTGTGCCTGGTGTGAAGGCACATGCATATAGACAGCACATCGACCAATGTGTAGTCTGCCCACATCTACAGTCCATCATCATGCGGACATAGGAATTGAACACAGGGCAACACATCTTCAGTTGGTGCACCCACCGTGACCAACAATGCGCAATCATCGACGTACCCGCCCTGTGCATGGCCCCCACCCAACGGAGGCACATCCAGTGCCACCATCCCACACACACAAGCCTTCCACGGAACATGCTGTGTCCAATGGTCAGTACAGAGTCAGCGCCCATCTGGTGGATCCTGAACAGGAGACACATGCACACACATGCCAGCTCCCACTATGTACGTCTGCCACCTGGCACGTGCAATGTAACCTCTCACCTGTGACGTGTGACTGCAAGCACACAGCCGTCTTGGCATGGGGCTGTCAATGTGGACACCTGTCAATGTTTCGGGAGGTGTGATCCGTACAGTGCTGTACATAGGGTGCAGTGCTGACACCTACTACTGTCTCATATCCCCTCGTGCCACAGGTCCCACTTGTTTTGGCCGCTCAGCCTGTGCCCACATCGTCGTCGTCGTGTGCCATACTCATCCAGCCGCGGAAGCAGTTCCATGCTCAGCAGACATTCATGTTGCCGTGGCGTTGCCGCTTGACGGATATGCAGTCAGTCCCCATCAGCACGCCCCGCAAGTCATTGGGGCCTAGATCCCCATGTGCATGCACATGGCAGTGGTTTGTATCACTAGCCATTGCCATTGTTGGGAGACCTGTGTAAGTGTATTGTGGCCGTGCCGTCCCAGCTTGACAGCTGGGCTGTGGCTCATGTGCTTGCTCAGTCATGTCAGTGATGTGTATGCGAAATTGCTATGTGTCGTGTTGCTTTGACATGTGTCCTCTGCCATTGTCCCTAGGCGGAGACCGAACATTGACCGCCCATACCAATTGCTGGCGGACATGGACGATACAGAGGTTATTAGGAAGTTTCGGCTGGACAGGCCAACCCTGCATCGACTGTGTGCCATGTTAGAACCCCATCTCCGTCCCCGCAGGGTGTATCCGACTGCTGTCACCCCCACGGCTAAGGTGATGGCCGCCATGCATTTCTTCGCCACTGGGTCATTCCAGCACACAGTGGGCATTGGAGGAGGGATGTCCCAGCCCATGTTCAGCAAGGTGCTGAGGGATGTACTGGCAGCCATGATGCTGTACCGAAACAGGTACATCCGCTTCCCCAGGGCTCGTGAATTGGCGGCAGTGAAGGGTGCATTCTATGCCCTTGGCAGAATCCCACACGTCGTTGGAGCCATTGACTGCACACATGTCGTCCTTGTTCCACCACAGGCCACTGAGCACCTGTACCGCAACAGGAAGCACACGCACTCCTGAATGTGCAAGTGGTGTGCCTTGCGGACATGGTGATCACCCACGTGTGTGCAAAGTTCCCAGGCTCGGCCCATGACGCACACATAATGCGCAACAGCATCTTGCCACGACTGATGTCCAATATGCAACAGGATCGTGCCTGTATTGTCGGTGAGTATGTGGAGTGGTGTAGCGTGCTGGTTGTGCGATGCTGAACCCTGTCCAGTTGGAATTGCAACGGTTCTCTGTGTCCCTCACACCCAGGTGACTCTGCGTACCCGAATGGGGCATGGCTGCTCAGTCCATTGAGGAATCCTCGCACCCCAGCAGACGATCGCTACAATGAGGCACATGGGAGGACCAGACGTGTGGTCGAGCGTACCTTTGGCCTCCTCAAGTCCAGGTTCAGGTGCCTGGACCGCACCGAGGGTGCGCTGGCGTACTCCCCACAGAAGGTGTGCCGGATAGTGGTGGCGTGCTGCATGCTGCACAATCTGGCCATTTGGAAGCAGATCCCCCTCATCGTGGATGACGGAGATCAACCAGGGCCCCAGCCCGCAGACCAGGACAGCTCGAGTGAGGACAGCGGAGAGGAGGAAGCTGGTAATGTGCGGCAGCAGCTCATCGCCCGCTACTTCACTTGACGGTGAGTGTCCATGTACGACGGCTGATGTGGCTGTATCTGTGCAGGTGTGTGTGTGCTGTGTCAGGGTGGCCGTTTGTTCACTGCGTGCTGTGTGTCAACGCTCCATGGCCAGGGTAGTATGCCACTGTTGGTGGCTGTGGCATTGTGCCCTATTGCTCTGTGCGATGTGTGTACATTGCTTGTAGTTGTTGACATGTACTGTGTGATGGGTGTGTGACACACTTATTGAATGTGCTCCTGTTCTGTCTCCCACCCCTAGGTCCCTACAGGCCCTCCGGATTCAATTGCCATGCCACGCATCAGGTGCCTTTCCGCCCAAGGTGGCCGTTGTATTCCGTACAAATAAAACACAGGGCACAAACAGCAGTTAGTGAAAAAGGTGCATTTATTACAAACTGTGACATGTGATTGTGTGTAAGGTGATGACAAAAGTGGTGCGTGCAGTGACAATGAGCTGTCGGTCATGGCTGCGTGATGATCAGGGTGTACCCACTGGTTCTATGTCCATAGTCCAACACACACATGCCATCCAGATGGCTGTGTGGAGTGGGATCGTAGTCCAAGTCAATGCAGTGGCTGGTCAAGGAAGGCTGGCGGAAGGCTGGCTGGCTGCCTCACTTGCGTTTGGAGCGTGCGAAGTCCTCCCGGGAGATCTGTTTCCACTCGGACGGCCCCTTCCACGTTTGCGAGGGGGTGCCTGCTTGCGACATGCTGGTGGTTGAGGTGTGCTCACTGGCTGTGGACGCAGGGGAACTGGACACTGCTGCTCCACCCTGCGCCCCGGCAGGTGGTGGCAGAGGGGAGCTGCTGTCCCTGGCAGTGACCTCACCGCCACCACCAGCTGGCCCATGAGGTCCACGAGTTGGCCCATACGGGCGTCCATGGACCTCAGCACCCCCAGCACCTCACGCGTGTCTGAAGCAGACCGGACCCATTGTCCTTGGGCCTCTTCATAGGCCCCAAGGACTCTGGCCATTTGAGGCAGGGCATGGCTCCCAGGGGAGGCTGGCGTTTCCCTGACCCTGCTCCTCCTACCAGTCCTGCTGCCACCGGCCCTGCCCACTAGCCACATTGCTCACCACGGTCCTCGCTGTGGCTCCCAGGGTGGATCCAGTCGGCCGGGCCACCACCTGCGCTGGGGCTGGTGCCAGCGAAGACGTGGTGGTGGTGGCGGCGGTGGTGGTCGGTGCGGCGATGGTGGCGGTTGCGGCAGTGGTAGTGGCCACAATGACCGTGGGTGTGGCCGCAACGACAGTGGCAGCAGGGGGCTGGGAATGTTCAGCAGCCCTGGATGATGGGTTGGTGGGTAGGAGGGGTCCTGGGGAGCGGCTGGGCCCTGCCACACCAGATGGGCCTGCTTGGTGGTCCGTGTCCGAAGAGGAGGACAGATCCTCCAGATCCGTGTGTCCTCGTTGGGGGCTTGTAGGCTGGCTGTGCTGGCTGCTGGCTCCATCCCCAGCATCCAGCAGTTCGTCACCTGTGGAGAGAATGAGATTTGTTATTGTGTTGCACCTGGCGAAGTATGTAGTTGTCGTCTGACATTAACAGTTCGTGCAATCTCGTACATGGGTTTCCCGGAGGCGTGTGTGTGGCTGTAGCATTTGTAGTTGTGTGTGCTTGGCAATGGGACTGTGTGCTGTGCACATGTGGCATGGGACGGATTGGCCATGCCGATGGGTGTGTTGCTGTGCCCCTACTTATTGTGACTCTGGTGTATGCGGGCTCCTGGCCCATCCTGGCTCTGGTTTGTACTTTGCTTTTGGTGTTCAGATGGGACGCTTAGGAACGCATATGGCAACATGGGGGCCATGCCCCAGATTCGCATTTGGGAGGGGATATGCTTTTGGGGTTCAAATGGAACGCTTAGGAACGCATATGGCAACATGGGGGCCATGCCCCAGATTCGCTTTGGGAGGGGATATGCTTTTGGGGTTCAAATGGAACGCTTAGGAACGCATATGGCAACATGGGGGCCATGTCCCAGATTCGCTTTTGGGAGGGGATATGCTTTTGGGGTTCAAATGGAACGCTTAGGAACGCATATGGCAACATGGGGGCCATGCCCCAGATTCGCATTTGGGAGGGAATATGCTTTTGGGGTTCAAATGGAACGCTTAGGAACGCATATGGCAACATGGGGGCTATGCCCCAGATTCGCATTTGGGATGGGATATGCTTTTGGGGTTCAAATGGAACGCTTAGGAACGCATATGGCAACATGGGGGCCATGCCCCAGATTCGCTTTTGGGAGGGGATATGCTTTTGGGGTACATGCTGTGAGCCATGGGTGCCGAACGTGACATGTGTTGTGGCAGCATGACAGTGCATGGTTTGAGGTGTGTGCATGCTTGACATGGCCTGCATATTTGCTGTCTGTTGTGATTACTGGACATGGCATTGGACGCATCGTTATGAGTGAGTGATGGTTGTGTGCCAGCCAACGTATTGCAGTTGTCCCATCTCCTTGGTGTGCGTGCTGCCCTGTGCCATGTGCATCACTGCAGTGCTCGGGGGGTGTGGCCCATGTTGTGTGTTGTTGCTCACAGTGTGTTGTGCGCTTCATTGACTTCTGGCACATGGTTGGTCATGGGCATGTATCTTAGCGTGACTGCTGTATGTGTGGCAGCTGTGCGGATGACATGCCTTTCATGAGACTGGGGCTGACGGATGGATGGTATGTTGTATGTGCATGGTGTGTCTGTGTGTTTGATGGGTTCAGTGGTGTTCGTGTGCATTTATGTTGTTCCGCTCTGTTGCGTCTAGTGTTGTTTGTCTTACATAGGCGTAGTTGTGGGGTGTGTGGTTGACAGGCAGTAGGGGCTACATGGACAGGACTTCAATGGTGTTTCGGTTGTGTGTGATGAGTTGCACAGTGGCTGCCGTGTGGTACTATATTCAGTGTGGCTTGTGCATGCAGACGTGGCTCCTTGGGTGTTGCTATGTATGTGATGGGTCATGTGGGGTGTGAGTCTGTTGTTCATGTCCGTGTGCACATTGTTCACTTGTTCGTGACGGTGGGCGGTGCTGCGTGTTCGTCTGCTACGTGACATGTCCCATGTGTTGGTCGTGTTATGGTCCTCATGCCTCCAGTAATCCAGCCCTGTCCAGTTTCCCACCTGCAAGTTGTTCGTGCGTGCACTGTACTGGATGCCACATGGCTCTAAGCGGGGGTGCTCCATGTTGCAGGTCTGTGGGGGTGGGGGGTGTTGTGGGTCGTGGGGGTGGCTGTACACCCACTGACACCGATTGCTGTGGACCGTGATGTCTGCCTTTCGGCTGTCGTTGTGCACTGCGGTGGCTGACACGTGGCTGTGGGGTGTGGGGGATGCTCCTCCTTGCTGTGCTGTGGGACTGGGGCCTGGTGTGTGTTGTACTTGGGCTGTCCACCCTCCCACCCACTGCACTTTGTGTTCCTGCCACTTACCTGTTACTTGTCGGTTAGTGCAGCTGTGGCGGACACATGGGTGTGGTGGGTGCTCGTTGTGGCACTTCTGGCATATTTGGGGACCTGTTGGTGGTTACGTGGCTGGCTGAGTGTACACATGTCCCCACGTATGTTACAGTTGTTCGGTTTGGGCTGTGTGTGGTGGTGTCTGTTGCATGTGTGTGTGATGTGTTGTGTATTGTGTGCTGGACATGGGGGTGTTTGTCCCTGGGAGCTGTGGCATGGTGGTAGTGCATGTGAGTACATAGCGGTGTGCTGGTATACATTAGTTTGTACTTACCAGCCTCCACTCCCCTGCTAATCCGGCGAGGATCTCCGGATGTATTACGACTCGCACCTTCTCCTCCCACGCTTTGAAGGTCTTAAAGAGCGCGGGATTCCCTCCGCCAGTGACGGCAGCCAGCTCTCTGTTTTTGCCCTCCTTCTTCTTGACCAGGCTCTTTACGTCATTCCAACGTTTGTTTATTTCACCTCTGTTCCTGGGCAGGGTCCCGACTGCATTGACCTGGTCTACGATCCGGTTCCACATTCTGTTTCTGGTGGCTAGTGGTGTGTGCTGGACCATGTTCCCATAGATTTGTGGGTACACCTTGATGATCTCGTCGACCATGACCGTCAGCTCAATGGGCGTGTACTTGGGCATTCTTTGTGGTGCCATGGTGTTTGTGGTGCTGGTGCGGTGTGTGTTGTGTAATGTGCTGGGGGTTTGTGGTGCCGGTGTTTGGTGGTGGTGGTGGTGGTGGTGGTGGTGGTGGTAGTGATGTGTGCGTTTCTGTGGTGTGCTGCTGTCCTTGCTGTGTCACTGTGTCCTCTCCTCTCCTCTCTGGTTTGCAATGTAGCAAGGGGTTGTGGTCTGTGGGAGTGCTGCTTTTGTACTCACCTATGTGGGTGTGTCCTCATGGTCTGTTGTTTTCAGGTGTGTTGTGTCTGGGGTTCTGGCCTTTGTATTTTTTGTTTGTCCGGGGGGTGTTTTCGGGATGTGTACTGTGCTTGTGTATTTGTGCGTGCCTTGCTGTGTGGACTTGTTGGCCATGTTGTGTGCTATTGGTTTTGTGAGCGGATGGTTTCTGTGCAGGTACGTGGGCGCCATGGCTTCTGCCGTGTCGATTCTCATCGGCGTTGTTTGCGCTGGCGGGCGGTATATTTGTGGTTTTTCCGCGCTCATGGCGGTGCGATCGTAATTTCACGTGCGGTGTGTCGGCCGTGAGGGCGGGCGGTTTTGTGTTGTCGTGCGTGTTTCCGTCCGTGGCGGGCGGTTTGACTCCGACTCGGACGTTGGCGGGCGGTATTTTGTGTGATTTTTCCGCCGATGGCGGTTTTCGGTTTGTGTAATCGTAATGGCGTGGTCGGTGTTCAGGCGGTGTGTGCGGGCGGATTTTTGCCGCTTCCATGCCTGGCGGATTTTTTTACGCCGGGTATCGTAATGGGCCCCCTAGACTTTAATGAATCCTGTGGCTGGTATAGTTAAAAAGGGGTTGGAGAGTTACACAATGTAATGGTTGTGTTACTCCTGGTCTACATGTTTCGAGCCTGCCCCCACGGCTCCTCGTCAGGACCAAATTCAATTGATCCCTAATACCACTCCTGAGTAGTGCCTGATGTATTCCTCAGTGCCTAGTCACGGTATGATATGTAAGCGTTATACATTACCTAATTGGTATGATGCTTTAATACAACCTATTTGGTATGATGCCTCAAAAATAATCTGGAAAGTTAAGAATATACAATCAATGGGATTAATTTACCCACAAGGTCAAGTAGTGTAAAACAACATCACCATTGTGTGGAAAAATCGTGATACATTTTTCTGTAATCATTACATTGTTGTGGTGCCCTTTATCCTGTTCAAAAGAATATTTACGAACAAGACAGTACACAAAATAACACAGAAAACACACACTCTATGAAGCCATTGCTGTAAAGTGCTCCTATATAACATGCCCTGTGGTATACACAGTTGGAATAAAAACATTTAGGGGCCGATTCCGATCTCGGCCGGAAGCTCACCGAACGGCATTCGCCCGGGAAAAATACGAGCCGTGCACGTTTTTACCAACCGACTCGTACAGCTATCCGAATGAGCTAGTACGATGCGAATGTACGCGTTGATTCCGACCGACTCGTTTCCGGGTCTGAACCGCTCCGACCGACCCATATGGACACGACTCGCACCACGCAATGGAGACGTGACCCGACCGAGCAAGTACGATGCTCTCGAACAGCCCGACCGACTCGTATCGTCCGGCTCCAAAGAGCTGTCGGAGCCAGACTTCGGGGGTCCATGTCGGACCCCCCTTCACCCGTAGCCTTGCGAGTCGCACACAGGGGGGACCCATGGGTCCCCCCTACACATGCATGTACGGTGCGGGTTGCACCAACGCGTACCCACTGTAGGGGGCGCCCTTGTTCGCGACGTACCCATTCAGTCAATGGGAGCCTGTGTACGCGTCGTACGACCGGCTCCCTTTGACTTCTATGGGAATCCGACCGAACCGAGTCCGGCAGCATACGGCCGCATCGTACTCGTTCGGTCGGACTGCAGGAGTCCGGTTCGGTCGGAAATCTCTCCGGGTCCGGCTCGGTCGGAGAGATTTCCGTCCCAGATCGGAATCGGCCCCTTAGTCTGCTCAATAGGATTAAATAGCCATAAACACATACTTATTTTCAATCTAAACTTGCCCCATGAGCTTTTCACGGGAGGGGAGGGGCGCTTGTAGTCACACTCTGAAAGATAGTTGAAGGTGTAGAGAAATATGGTTATCGGTAAGGACGCGTTGTTGGCTGAAAAATTGGTTGCCAATAGCTAAGCAATTTCGTCAGGAGAAAGGTTTCAAGGATCGGGGAAACGCTGCTATGCCGCGCTCAATCGTTCAAAGCTGCTCCCTCACCCAGCGCA
This sequence comes from Calotriton arnoldi, assembly GCA_963921515.1. NCBI lineage: Eukaryota > Metazoa > Chordata > Amphibia > Caudata > Salamandridae > Calotriton > Calotriton arnoldi. Next base: position 370,047 of record CAWUFW010007063.1, read on the forward strand.
TTGTGCCTGCCCGCGGCTCTATAGGTGCCTGTGAATGCCGAGACCGACCTGAATAAATGTCAGGTCGGCTTGCGCTCACTGCCTTGTGTTAGTGGTGCATAGACTGCTAACCTACAAAGATGGCCGCCGTGAATTGGCCGCCTCTGGGGGATTCTGGGCATGGTGTGCCGAATCCGGGTAATTTCTTCACGCAATGGTGACAATACTATAGGAGTGGTTCTGGGAAATAACTAATGGGTTCACATTTTCAGAAGACGCCGGTATATTAACTCAGCGACGAAGACGAGTGACATTTGATTATTCTTGGAAAGGTTTCACCAAAATTGTATACTCCAAAAATAAAAACTGGGGAGACAAGTAGGCTTTGTTACTTGCGATGGTGAACCATAGATCTTGCTACTAATAATTACAAAAGGACCTTTATTCTTAGATTGGCCCCGGGAAACAGGGTGTCAGTTACTAATCTTTGATAAGGGCTGGCTGATAACTATTACTGAATTCAACCAACTGTGATTTCTAAATACACTCCAAATGGGGAAAAAAGAGAACGCTACTCTCCCCTCACTTAAGTTACTGAGATGTGGTCAAAGATAAAGCCAACGGGGAACTCTTGCTCCTGCATGTGACTTATTTCAGTCATTGCAGTAGGGCTTGGGCGAGAAACCCATAACATAGGGGCCAATTACGATGGCGGACGGACTTAAGTCCATTCGCCATCAATGCGGGGAGTGGGACTGCCTGCCTGTAAGGCGGCGGTCCCGCACGTGGGATTACAATGCGACCGCCACTCTGGCGGTCGCATTGTGCATGTTTAGCATTGCGGCCGCAATGTTAAAAAATGCATGTTGTGCGTTTCCCTGCACTACGTGGCAGGCGCCACGCTGTGCCTGCCACCTGGTGCAGGGAAATGTAGGGGTACCCCCAGTGCACACACTCCTCCCCCAGCACAAGGGGGACCCTCAACGGGCCCCCAAACTACATCCCCGCTACATCCCCGCCAGCCTTTCCATGGCGGTTTCACCACCATGGAAAGTCTGGCGGGGATCCAGCATCGTAATTTGGTGGGCGGTGCCTGCTAGGCACCGCCACCATTCTTACGATGGGAGAGGTCCGACCGCAGCAATCATTACGTTTGCTGCAGTCAGACCCGTGGCAGACGGACTTTCCGTCCGCCACGCACACCGCCCGCCATCAAAATCTGGCAGGCAGAATTGTGCCGCACGATTGCGGTGAATCCGCCACTGGTAGACTGCCGGTGGCGGATTCACCGCAATCATAATCGGCCCCATAGTTCCTGTCTTTTTACAGAAAAAGATATTACAGAAAAAGTGATATTCCATAACAGAGTCTCAAGTTTTTTCTTGGAAATAGTATTACTGGCGGGTTTCAGTTATTTAGTAGAGAGAAACACTTCTCATATTCATGGTATATCTTCACGCAAAATGGCTTCATGGAATTCCATCATTAAACCCTTTTGTGTGGGTGCTCAGACGAAAAACCCACCGTTGTTCCGTTTCAAACAGCTGTGATTCATTAGAGATTTGTTCAATGATAGTCCACTGTAAGTCTTGCACTGTGTGCTTTTTTTCAATGTAGTGCGCAGACATTTTGGTCGTCGCCCTTTCGCATCGTAAATTGCTTTGATGTTCACAGATGCGTGTTTTTATCATCAGTTTTGTCATGCCAATATATTGTAAATGGTAAGGGCACGTGATCATATATATGACGTTTTTAGTGTTACAAGGTGACATCCCTACATAAGCATCTTCAGCAAAAGGAAAGGTGTCAGTACGTGGAGCCTTCCTAAGAAGCCTCTCCACCATCAGATGGGTCAAGCAGCATAAAGCCACTATCGTAAAGAAAGAGCTCGATCTGAGATGCTCTCTCTTCGAAGACAAGAAAGAAGTGGGGCCCTTTCCCTAATTCCAACACTCAGTTATCCACAGGTAGCTCTCCCATAATGCACAGCGTGCACATGATCCACAATAGGCACAGTCATGCAAGCGTTTTTCCACGATGTTCCCCATGTAGCTTCTTCACAACAGTTTGTCCTTGGTTCCCAAGTCCTTTTCCATGTGAATTCATCTCCCTCTTTGTCACCTTCAAGCCATGTAACTACAACTTCTCTCCATGCTTAGCAACTAAAACAAAGCCATTACATTTTCCTAATGAATGCTTCTCCACCTGCAATACAAACGTGAGAAGAACAGATTCTACAGTGCATATGAGATTCGAACTATTAATTTTAAAGCAAGAGTCTTCAGGGCCTTGCATTTCAGGCCTACAATTTAAGCTCACATAGGAATGCATTACTTTAGACATCACATATTAGCATAACTCTATTCAGTTTTAACTAACACACTACCAAATTATAGAAAAATCATTGTTAAACAGATCCAGTATATAAGTAATGTCAACTTCACATCACGAGTTTCCCATGTTCACATTTTCTGCTAATTTCATTCATTTCCTATGTTAATTCTCCATGTTACTTGTCAATAACCTGAAACATGTCACGTAATTTCGTTAACACATTTCACAGTTCTAACACCCCACGTTAATAGAATTGCAAGATTATATGCGGGTGCACTCTACACATGATTATGATGCACCCCTACAAATGAAATGAGATTTCCGCTACATTAGAGCTGATTTCCTCTTTCTATATGTGCTGCTGAATGCAGCACAAATAGGGAGAGGAAAAAATGAGAAGAAATGTTATTTCTCCTTGTTGCGCCTCCCCTACGCCACCCCTGGGAAGGCATAGACTTTTGGTGCATTTCCAAGTTTACAGCATGTTGTAAATCTGGGAATGTGTCAAATGCCATGGGCGTTACGTGGGGACACCGACTGTAATGCCCATGGCAAGCCTCCTTGAGGCAGTGTGAGGAAACACAGAGACTTGCGCTGCGTTGCCTTACACTATATCTGCGTGGCCATGAAAAGCAATGCCGGGTGGCTTTCCTTGGCCTCATAGATATGGCTAAGCCCTGTGCACCAATGGAACATCCAAAAAAGTGAATTTCCAGTGGTGCACAGGGCTTATAAATAAGCCCCAGAATCTCTATTAGGGGAAGGTCAAGCACCAGTACCCATTCAGACATAGACCCGATGCCCAGGTGGCCCAGTGACAGAGGACATACAAATCAAACAGTTCATAAAAAGTATATGAAAATATAGGAAGTGCCTCACGTAAGAGACCACCATGAGCCAGTTAGCTGTTACTCACCAATTTGCTCTCTTTTTCATCATTGGCAACTTTCCTATAATAAATACACATCAGCCTCCTATAAGTCCTCATTTAGAAAGAAATAGCTATGCTGTCTTCCGGAATAAAAAACTAACATTTAAACAAGATGCAAAAGATGGTAGCCACTGCAGGACTCTCATCTCTCTACTTTCTGCAGAGCTCTGAGCTGGACAGTTTCACAGAGTGGGGAAGACATGGAGGCAGCAGCAGGCACCCATATACACACAAATCAGCAGAAACACAGGTGTGATTGTACACAGAGCAATAAGCATACAGTCGTCTTTGTTCAGGCATTTCTGCACATATAAGTATTTAGGCAAACACAGAACGACATTCATACAGTATCCTATGTACATACAAGTAACATATATAGATGGGAAAATAAATGTGGAACTATGGAAGTTGAACCTGAGCTTTTATTATTAATTAAAGACCTTCACAAGGACTTGACGGTCCAAGTTCGATACGGCATGCAAGGAGAAACCAGCCCCTATATTAAATCATAAGTGGAGTAAGAGAGGGATGCATCCACACTTTTTTTTAATTTCTGTTATATATAAATGGAATATCCAAATGTTTGCAGGAGGTAGGGAAGGATGTTCCTTGTATTGGAGGGCAGCAAAAAATTACTCTTTTACTCCTCACTGATGATGCAGTGTTAATTGCACGTACGGCTAAAGGTTTGCAAATATTATTGGACGCATTTTCTAATTTTATGTGTTACTTGGATCTCATGGTGAATCAGTCCAAATCTACGTTATGACTTGCGGGCCATCTATCACTAAAACAAATACTAATATCATGGGGAATTCCATCCTGGAGAAAGTAAATGTTTTTTTTTATTAATCTTTTTATTAGCATTTAAACAACATATACATGGGCAATACATAGTCAGCACTTTTCAATAGTATTATGTAATCGCAATTATCATTGGTACAACAAAGTTGTGCTGTACTGAATCGTACATGTAAAACAAAACATGATGATAACAAGGGAGGGAAGGGGGGACTGAATAATCAGCACATACAGGACTTACTTTCATAATAGTATACAGAGCAGGAACCATGGTGTGTAAGCCAAATGCAGCTCATGCAATGGCAAAAGGTCTCCCCACATGGTCAGGCTACTCACCCCAGCAGATACAGAGAGGGCTGTTAGCGTCTAGGTCCCCCCTGAGTCGCCCATCGCCGGGAAAGCGGCGAGGTACATCACCAACGGATACCAAATGTCTTTTTAACAGGCAGGTGCTGGCATTAAGTCCCAATAAGCATTAAATTGCTCTTGGCAGTACACCGCATCTTTAAGCCATCCTGCAGCGCGCATGGCCATGCATCACCCTCAGCACATCGCCACTCAGGGCGTAGCTAGCAGGAGTAGAACTGCACTCAGTTGATGAACCTCTGACGGTGTGTCCTTTACATATCCCAACAGTGCAACACGAGGGGAGTGTTCCAGTGCCAGGATGCTTGTTTCCGGTTCAGGGAAGACCTGGCTTGGCAGTTCCAGCTGGACTGTTCCCATGAGGCACAGGGTCAAAACTGATTTGCATATAGCTGGGTCTGAACTGAGGTGGCGAAGTGAACTAAAGAATGATGATGGATTCAACCCAGACCTGTGACTGTGGTGAGTGTCTGAAAAGTTTCAGCTCTCTGTCCATCATCTCCTTGTGTTTGCTTTGTTTGCCCTAAGTTGGCAGGGTATGCCCAGACGTGGGTCCCTTGCTCACTATGCCACTAGCTTCAAGGTAGCCTGGCTGATGAGGGTTTTGGAATAAAAATTATGTTTTCGCATTGTTTTACGTTAGTTAGCATTCGCTGCGCCATTTTGTGTATAGGCACCATTTTGTATCGCGATCGAAACTAATTCTTTGTCATTTCCGAGAAACAGCCTTCTCTAGGTTATGTTTCTTCGGAGCTGAAGTTCTGCCACACTAATGAATGCACTGTTCTTATTAGCGCATACCTTTCCTTTTAGATGTGAGCCTTCTCCCACTTGTCTAGTGGCGGGCACAGGCAGAGTGACCTTGAATAGTAGGCAGTGTGTGCCCGGCCTCAGAATCGAAACCTACTCCTTTATAATTTGCTGTCCAGCTGCAACTCTCTGGAAAATCCATGGTGGGTGTGTTTTCATTGGTTTCAAAGTGTATTTAATGTATCGTTATGCTTGCTGATGTCAGTCCCTCCGCAGCAATCCTTAGAGACTGGGCAGACAGGGCTACGCTTTGAGCGTACTCTGAATAAACAGATATTGGTTTGTATTCTCTACTGTCTGACCGACTCTTCATTTGGTATGGAAGGCTGAGAGGTGGTGTTGTGTGATCTGGGTGACCCGAATCGGGTCACTTCCTTCAGTTGGCGCCCGAGCAGGGACTCCTTCGGGTGAGTGGCCCTTCCCCTTCCGCGGACGGGGGAGGAGGTTGAGGCCATCGTTGGGTCAGACGGACAGGTCAGGGATCCCTGCACGAAGAGTTCCTGATACTCGCAGCTGCCCCTTCTATCCTGCCGGACGGTGCCTCGCCCACTGGTCATCCCGACTGGAGTCCTAAACAGCAAAACCCTTGGATCTGACCGTTTGGTCTGAAGAGTCAGCAGTGGAGAATAAATTCGTTTGACCTGCATATATCAGCTGAGTTTGTTTTGGTTCTTTGTGGATATGGTACCATTTTTGGTTTGTATTTGGTGCAGTCTAAGGGCCGTCTTTGGATAAGAAGTATTTGCATTTGTTTTGTTAGGCATAAACTAGTGAATGTTTGAAGATGCCTAGTGTTAGCATATTGATTTCTTTGTGCTGCCGCTGTTGTTCTGCAGCTGCTCGATTGGAAGAAGCTCAGCCAGCGCCTCCAGAAGGCACTCCCAATTTTGATATGTATGTGGAGCATGGTCTTGGCCCTATTATATTTAGTACATTATGGCACAAATATACGAGGGACAATGGCGAGTTGCAGTGGCCATTGACGGGCACGTTTGATGAACAAAAGATTGTGGGGCAGATTTACAAGAAGTGATGCACCGCTGCCGCAATGCAGCGATGCCTCACAAAAATTGGGTCGCCACTGCGGCAACGCAAATCACCACGGATGCACCAAATCAACATCTTGGTGGACCGTGGCGCAAAGCGGCAGCCTGCATCAGAAGAACTGACATAGGTGCCGCAAGACAGCATGACGCAACTGCTGAAAAAGTCACGTAAGGCAGTTTTGCATCACACAACGCCAGCCTGAGTACCCTGCGATACTCAGCACTGCGTGAAGCGGCAAAAAAGCCCACAAAAATCCATGCAAATCCCCCAAAAATACTTTGTGGACCTCAGAGGAGTCTGCAGTGGACCAGGAAGGACACTGCAGTAGTCAGGACCCTCAGGCAACCACCCACAGCAAAAGCCCAGATGCACAGACTGAGACCGGGGCAAAGAGGAAACGCAAATCCAACTTTAGTCAGGAGGAAAATTAAATTCTGGTCACTGCGGTGACCAATTACCAGCACCAGCTCTTCGTGAGTTCGAAGTTGCCACTTGCCAAAAAGGAGGCGATATGGCAGAGCATTGTCCAGAAGATCAACAGTGTCGGAGAAGCTAAAAAGACTGTCATTGACTGTAAAAAGCGCTGGCACGACTGCAAGCGCAGAACAAAAGAAAAGCTTGCGGCAAACCGTAAGGCAGCCTCACAAACCGGAGGAGGTAGCCCAGCAGAACAGGAGGTTCTGGATGCCCTGGAGGAGCATGTGGCAGCTGTCATACCAGAGGAGTTGGTCACTGGCATATCGGGACAGGACAGTGCAGCCTTAGAAAGTCAAGAGCAGTCAACGGGTAAGTCAAAATAAGTGCACATATGTGAGTAATGGGTCATGGTGGTGATCTCAGCTAGAAATGTCCCTGTGCCCCAGTCTGATGTGTGCATCTTGGTGTACTGGGACTTGTCCTCAGTCCCAAATAATCTCAATGTGAGTAAATCACATATGACAATCACACTTAGCAAATGTCTAAACAGGCCTGCCATGTCTATCTCTGATGGGGCAGATATACTGGGCCTCATTTAGGAAGGGCCTTGCGCCACTGGTACGACACTTTTTGAAATTTGAAAGTCAATCAATCAGGGAAATTATAAGAGCGCTACTCACCTGTGAGGGTCTCAAGGCGCTGGAGGAGGGGGGTGGGAAGCATGGGAAACAGCTCCGGTTAGTTGAAGAGCCAGGTCTTGAGGGTCTTTCTGAAGATGTGCAGGGTGGGAGCGCGCCTGATGTTGATCGGCAGCTTGTCCCAAGTCATGCCCACGATGTAGGAGAAGGTTCGTCCACCCGTTCTTGCTCTGCGGATACGCGGGAGTCTGGTGAGGGCAAGGTCGGCGGATCGTAGGTTCCTCTTTGGTACGTGAAAGGAGATTCTACCGTTGAGATATTGGGGTCCGGTGTTGTGGAGGCATTTGTAGGCGTGGGTGAGTATCTTGAAGGTTACTCTTTTCTTGACGGGAGCCAGTGGAGGTTACGCAGGTGCTGGGTGATGGGTACGTGTCGGGGGATGCGTCTTGCCGTGGTGTTCGTTATGGTCTGGAGTATGCGGAGTAGAGACTTGTTGATCCCGGCATAGAGGGCGTTACCATAGTCAGTCAGCTGGTTATGAGTGCATGGGTGACGGTCTTCCTTGATTCAGGGGGGATCCATTTGAAGGTCTTCTGAGGGTGTTGAAGCAGGTGGAGGCGAAAGCGTTGACCTGTTGGGTCATGGAGAGGGAGGAGTTGAGTATGATGCAGAGGTTTTGGGCGTGGCCTGTTGGGGGCTGCTGAGGGCGGTGGGCCACCAGGAGTTGTCCCATGCAGTGGGGGAGGGTCGGAGGACGAGGACCTCTGTCTTCTCAGGGTTGAGCTTCAGGCAGCTGCTGCTCATTCAGGATGTGACGTCTTTCATTCTTTCCTGGAAGTTGAGTCTGGTGGTGATGGGGTCCTTGGTGAGGGAGAGGATGAGCTGGGTGTCGTCAGCAATAGGATAATATGCTGAGTCCGCGTTGTCTGACGATGGCGGCGAGGGGGGCCATGTACATGTTGAAGAGCGTTGGGCTGAGCGATGATCCTTGGGGTACTCCGTAGTTGGTTTCCGTGGGTTCGGAGAGGAAGGCTGGAAGTCTGATTCTCTGGGTTCTTCTGGAGAGGAAGGATCGGAGCCAGTTGAGGGCCGTTCCCTGAATGCCGGCTTTGTGGAGTCTGGCGATGAGTGTGCGGTGGGAGACGGTGTCAAAGGCTGCAGAGAGGTCGAGTAGGATCAGGGTTGCGGTGTGTCCATGGTCGAGGAGGGTGTGGATGTCATCTGTGGCGAGGAGTAGTGTGGTCTCCGTGCTGTGGTTGATGCGGAATCTGGATTGGGAGGGGTCGAGGATGGAGTTTTCTATGATGAATTTCGTTAGCTGGCCGTTGACGGTCTTCTCGGTGACTTTGGCTGCGAAAGAGAGGAGGGAGATGGGTAGGTAGTTCTTGAGGTCCGTAGGATATGCTGATGGCTTCTTGAGTAGGGGTCTGACTTCTGCTTGTTTCCAGTCATCGGAAAAGATGCCGGTTTTGAAGGTGGCGTTGATGGTGCGTTGTAGATCTGGAGCGATGGCAGCGGCGGTTTTGTTTGAAGATGTGCGGGGGCAGGAGTCTGCGGCGGTTCCTGAGTGGATGCCTTTCATGGTCGATGCGGTGTCTTCGATGGTGACTGGGGTCCAGGAGGAGATGATGGTCTGGCTGGCGTTGCTGAAGGATGGGGTGGTTTCAGAGTCAGGTGTCTGGTGGTTGTAATTGTCGTAGAGGCTCTTGATCTTCAGATGGAAGTAGGAGCCAGTGTTGTTGCAGAGGTCCTGGGAGGGGGTGATGTCCGTGGTGGTGCTGGGGGCTTTGGTGAATTCCTGGATGATGCTGAAGAGTTCCTTGGAGTTGCTGGAGTTGGCGAGGATCTTGTTCTGGATGAAGGTACTTTTGATGGTATTCTGTCATGGCGTTCTTGTAAGAGAATTTGCTGTTTCTCCAGTTTTTCATGAGACGTCCGCAGGTGCGCCTGGATTCTTGGAGGTCGGCGGTGAACCGGGTGGCCTTTCTGGGGTGCTGTTTGTCGGGATTACGTAGGAGATGTGATGGACCATTGGCGCAAGGACTTCATAAATGATGTCCACAATCCTGTTGTTCCATCCAAGCAATAAGTTGTGTGAGGCACCAGTGGTGTACACTTGTGTGTGATGAGCAAGGACAGGTAAAGTAACCTTGTGTGTCTGAAAATGTGCCTGTAAATAACAACCTGTAAATTATACATTTGGCATGTCAGTGGTGTGACATGTGTCTTGCTGTAGGTATTTTCATGCAACACCCATGTCCACTGATGCATGTTTAGATTAATGAACATTTTGCAATCCAAAAATGCATCTGAGTGCTATGCCACCCTACGGCTGGCCTACTGAGGAGGAACAAGGAGGAATTTTCTTATGTGCACAGCGTATTTATTCCAGTCAAATGCATAATGTATTCCACAGAATGCATCGGAAGATAAATTAACACCAACATATTGTTAATGTGCATGAAGGTGCCCCTTCATCTACAAAAACAATCTAACCACCAAGCTGGCATCCCATCACCATGGTACAAGGCTGCCGGATTGGGCAACGTGCATACAAATATATGGGGGGATCAACAAGCAACTTGTCCTGCCTGTGTGTCACTGTTAACATGATAAAGATTGATGCACTGGTGGATCAAGGTGCTCATATCAAAAACTCTCTGTGCCTGTGCAGTATGAAAATTTTCAAGCACCATAATGTTGTAAAGATGTTGCATGCCAACATATCGGAAGGGTTGCAGTATGGGTTGCTGCAAAGCAGGCCAACACACTGCAATCACACACTAATTTGAAATTGACATCACAGTGTTGGCAGAAAAGTGTACATACCACCAAGAGAAACATTAGCAAGGCAGTGTATGTCCATGGGTCATTAAAAATAAATACCAACGCTATGCACCACTGTTGTAACAATAAGTGGTGCAATGAGAATGATAGTGGGGATAAGTCTTGATCCTCGGTCTGCATCACAACATAGATCACTTGACTGTGACACAGAGATCATCCTTTAAAAAACCTGATGCCTTTGTCAAAACATCACAAAGATGAAACATGCAAGCACAAGTAACACATTACCATCTTTTTGCAGAAGATGCACCTACTAAATCCAAACATGTGGATGACACACATGATTTTGAAGAGATGGACAACAATCTTCCACAAATAGACCATGACACTCTGAATGACATACTGGACACCATACGGTTACCTACTCCACCTCCAGAGAGTGACTACAATGTGGTAGCTGCTCCCGCAGAAACACCACAAAGTTCCAACACAGTATCTGCCACTACACACCCAACCACTGACTTTGAGGATACACAGATACAGTTCCAGAGAACAGCTGTTGGGCTACAACGTGACCTACTCAGAGAGGTGCATGTGGCTGTCGAGAGTGTGGGTGGTACACTGAAGGCCATACTCAGAAGCCTGAACTCTGAATCTGTAAACATGGCTCAGGAACAAGCCATCAACAACCCAACCCCTGGTCTTGCCCAACCATCATCCAACATATCGTCAATAATGAGTCAGAGGCATGAACAAATGCCAACACAAAGTGGCCGCATGGAGGTGGCAAAACATCTTCAAAATATCTATGATATCCTTCGAGACAAGCAGCAAAAGCAGGACATTTACCTTGCAACAATGACTGGCTTTCATAGTGAGTTATTAACTGTCATAAAAAACCAGCAAATCATGATAAATGCGCTAATGGCTAACAACTCGACACAGGATAATTATATGTTATATATTTGGTGGCTGGGGAAGTGGCGCACACTCCAGACTGGTCCAAGGCTGTCCAAAAAAAAGATACAAATATTATAGGTGGTGCTTAAGGAGGAGGGAGAGCCACCAGGTCTTCCTCAACGGGAAAACAAACAACAGTCTTCTTTTCGGAAAATTCAGAATAAACTCCAAGCACTCCAAAATCAAATCACGAGTTCGTATTTATACGTAGATTTCAGTGTCTTTTATTCAGACATTAAGCTTCTTATTCAATGTAACAATTCTTCTGTACAAAATCCATGGTCAAACATAGCAGCTTCATGCCAACACGTGTTTCGTCCGTTCAGTACAAAATGGACTTCATCAGGGCTCAATTTGTCATTATTCTCGTATAATCTATCAGAAAGTTACAATCCATGAGGAGCTTCTAAAATCACAGTATTGGCCTCAGTCCACATTGAATACAAGTATGGAGTGGCATATAAAACAGCATCCGCAATCGGTCGGTGGAATGCTCCAACCCCATGCGGTATCCGTGGCGTTCACCTCGACACAGGATAATGCTGTAACTCACACCTCCTCTGCCACTGCTGTTGGTCTCACTAGTTCCACACACCCTGCAACTACAGAGCCAACTGAGCAACAATCCGAATCTTCTGATGAGGATGACTCTACTGCAACTCAATTTAAGCGGAAGACAGGACCCTAAAATCACACTGTGTCACAGGTGTTGTTTACCAAGAGAACTTTCTCTCCATTGTTGACAAACATTGCCAAGAGACAATCTCCTCTCAAAACCGGTGACACCTGTGCACCTAAATCATAACTTTCATCATGTCTGAAGTTCAAAACATTGTGCAAACAAGAATGTCTAACTCACTAAACCAAGTTTAAAGAACTTGTTTTCTCAAATCCTCACAACTCTGTCAACATAAGTGCAGCTTCACAACTTGTGTGACAAGAGCAATGTCACTTTGTTTTATGTTTGATCTATTTCACCATGTCACTGTGATTGTTGTGTGTAACTAAATCTTAGCACCTGTGAAAGAGTGTGTAAGGACTCGCTCAATGTCTGTTAAGTATTACACTGTCAATATTACAATCCATGTTCAAATATTGCAATATGAACAAAAATGATGTTTTGTTAATAGAAGCAACATGTACAGCAAGTTAAATTAGTCATACTAGTAAACTACTAGTCATACTAGTAAACAAGATGGGCCTGATTCACAGAACTAACTTACGTCAAAAACGTAAAGTTAGTACTTTTTGGTATTCACAGAATACACTTACTCATTTTGGTATTCACAGAATGAACTTACTCATTTCGGTATTCACAGAAGTTAGGACTCCTAACTTTAGGACTCCTAAATGCCTTCTGTGAATACCGAAAGTCTTAAAGTTAGGATTTTTCTCAGTTTAGGAGTAGTAAAGTTAATCCTAACTTTAAGACTTTCGGTATTCACAGAAGGCATTTAGGAGTCCTAAAGTTAGGAGTCCTAACTTTACTACTCCTAAACTGAGAAAAATCCTAACTTTAAGACTTTCGGTATTCACAGAAGGCATTTAGGAGTCCTAAAGTTAGGAGTCCTAACTTTACTACTCCTAAACTGAGAAAAATCCTAACTTTAAGACTTTCGGTATTCACAGAAGGCATTTAGGAGTCCTAAAGTTAGGACTACTAACTTCTGTGAATACCGAAATGAGTAACTTCATTCTGTGAATACCAAAATGAGTAAGTGTATTCTGTGAATACCAAAAGTACTAACTTTACGTTTTTGACGTAAGTTAGTTCTGTGAATCAGGCCCGATGTGTGCAAAGTTGTACCTGGCTACTACATACACCATCAGTGTCACTCAGCTTGTCCTGTATACAGACATAGTGGTGGGCAGTGGTATGAAGTTACTACTTGTAACACAATAACTAGTTGGCCATGAACATGAAATAGCTCCAAAAGCACCTAGAGTGACAATGTGTAGTGTGTAGGTCCTGTCCATCTGTGTAAGAGACAACACCTATGTACCCAAATATATCATCACTAAACATAGTTGACACTGATTTGTGATACATACACAAACAAGTGTTCTCTGCATAGCCATGATTTAAATCATAGCCATATGTATGTCAAGCCACAAGTGTTTACATAAAACAGTTGATTCACAAGTGTTGGAATAACATGTACAAATACATCATCATGAAGCAGCAACCTGCTAGATTTTGCAATGAATATTCGCTCAAAGCCAAAATCGTGGTACATCCCATGTGCCCAATGACGCAGACATACAACTTTCGAACTGCTGAACACCAATCAATACTATAAAATTTTGCAAAAATACAAAAATGTATTAACAATGAAAATATGTAAGAAAAACCCATAACAAACTATCTATATTACTCATACTAAACTATCTTAAAAGCTACAACACTATCTAAAAATCTATCTATCCTAACTATAGGTAACCTAACTTACTTAACTTAACTTATCCTAAGCTAAACATGAATCACGTTAGACCACTAAACATCAAACCCCACCCACCCTTAACACATCAATGCACAAAAGACATACATATACTTATCCTAAACATAAACTAAGATGAAAAGCAGTAAAACACATATACATTTATTTTTTATTTTTTAAGAAACAAGTAACAACACACTAGATCACCCGCCCACCCCAAAGTATAGGAAAAATAGATATTAACTAACATTGGAACTTATGTAAAATATAAAAAACCTAACTACACTACCTAATCTAACTATGCTGCACCTACACTATGACTAATCCTAAATACAATGCCAAAAGAAGCTATAAAAAATATATACAAAGTGGCCACTAGAATTGGCTCATTAGATGGTCCATACACTGCTGCATGTAGTCCATTTTTTGTAACATTGCAGCCATCTGCAATTCCAGGCCACGTATCTTCAATTTGAAATATTCAACGTCTTGGCTGGACATCCCCTGGCTGCAAGACTGTCCAGATGTCGAGGGAGCTGCAATTCCGGGTCCTGGGGCTGGTGTAGGTGCCTGAGATGTTCCTTCCTGCAGAGCAGTCCCACCTCCATTGCCAATATCCTTCGAGGACGCCTTCCCATTACCATTGTTTTTTAGGTCTCGCCTACGCAGCGCGCATGCGCTGCTTAGGAGGGGACCTTTTGGAATCGATCAGCTTTTTGGCCAAAAACGTGCATGTTTTGTATTGCTTTCTATTGCAATGCGTGCACGTCTGGCGTTTCCCTTGCGGGAGCGAGCTTTGGCGCCATCTGTTTGTAATTATTGCGCCTGGCGCAGCTCGCTCCCGCAAGGTAAAGGCTGTCCATGGACTTCCTGCCGCGCTCCACTGAAATTCCTTTGAGTGGTGCCCTCAGGATACATCCAGTATCCTGTTCGGCGTGGCCCTGTTTGCTTGTTTCAAGTGCTTCTGCGCTAACACTGGATTCCTTGATGCGGTGTGAAAATGCTATATCGGTTTTATCTCTGTTCTCCTGATGCAGTGTTAAAATTTAGAACAATTAACTTCACGTGAGAAAAGCGCTACCCCCCGATGCAAAGCGCTACCCCCCCCCCATGCGGTCTGAAAATGGGTGCTTGTTTTAAATGTTTCTGCGTGAACCCTCGATCCCTTGATGCGGTGTGAATTTTTTTTTGGTTTAATTTCTGTTCTCTTGATGCGGTGTTAGAATTTAGAACAATTAACTTCACGTGAGAAAAGCGCTAACCCCCCCTCCCCCGATGCGGTCTGAAAATGCTTTGTTGCACTGCGTAAGTACAGTACACATACTCCTAGTGCACTGCGTTAAACCTGGATGCGGGGTGAAAATGGGTGCTTGCTTATTTAAAATGTTTCTGCGTTAACCCTCGATGCGGGGTGAAAATGCTTTTTCGCTTTCATTTCTGTTTTCCTGATGCGGTGTGACAATACAGAACAATAAACTTCACGTGAAAAAATCGTCCAACCCCTATGCGGTCTCAAAATGCTTTGTTGCACTGTGTAAGTACAGTAAACATGCTCCTAGTGCACTGCGTAAGTACAGTAAACATGCTCCTATTGGTATGAAGTATTCATTTTTGAACTTTCCATTTTGGGTGCTTGCTTATTTTAAATGGATTGCGTTAACCCTCGATCTCTTGATGCGGTGTGAAAATGCTTTTTCGTTTTTTTAAAACAATTAGATTTTATTTGAGTTCTCTCGATGCGGTGTGCAAATACTGAACAATAAACTTCACGTCAGAAAAGCGGTTTGTAAATGCTTTTGCGCTAACTCCCGATGCGGTCTTAAAATCCTTTGTTGCACTGCCTAACTATAGTAAACATTCTACTATTGGCATGGAGAATGGCAAACTGAATAATGTCATGGTTAGAAACGCCCTATTAGTGTTTAATTTGTAAACAAATTAAGTGCAGTGAATCATATTATTTTGCAGTTTTAAGGTGCACTTTTATTTCCTTCTTTTAACAAACAGCATGAAATCTGTGGAAACAAAAAGCGGGTGTGGTTTTGAACAGAAAATGCTAACGTACCATCTTGTAACCCACATTGCTGTGTTTTATTTTGATTATATTTCCCCAACTATATGTGTAGGTGCGCACAAAGCACAATTAATCACCAATTGCAGTTTATAAACATTTTGGCACTATTTTAAATGCGAATGTTTTACTCAGATATTTTACGGCATGTGTGGCATTTATAAAATGTATAGTAAACGTTAAACGTGTAACAGTGTGTTTAAATTCTTATTTTACTTTCTAGATGCAACCTACAGTTGGTTTCGGTCCTTGGGCATCCTGATGTTTCTTTTTCTAAAGTTACCGATTTGATTTCACACATGCTGCTGCCGGAAAGATTTCGGGGCATATTAGCAATGCCTGGCGATAATTATCGCAAAGCGCAATTAGCGCTTGGATAATTATCGCCAGGCATCGCCGGTTTCTATCGCGGAGTTAGCGTGCAATCAGCCATGCTAATCTCCAAAGCGATAGAAACCTGGAGAACAGTGTGAATATCGCCTGAAAACAGGCGATATTCACACTGTTCCCCAGTTCTGCTTGCTGATAGTGCGAGGGGACTTAGCCATGTAATCCACCTCTCATTGGATTACATGGCTAAGTCAGAGTGGGACCAGGTGTTAGCAAACCAGCGCTAAACGTGTTTAGCGCTGGTTCGCTAATCACCGCCCCTGCCTCGCTGATAGGCGTTAGCGACCTCAGCGACTGTTTCCAGTCGCTGTTAGGTGGGGAACGCCTATTTTGCATGCCATTAGCGATAAATATCGCTGGCATGCAAAGCGGCACCCAACCCGGTCGCTATCGCCTACAAGCTGTCGCTAACAGCAGTTAGCGACAGCTTGTTGATAAGGCGATAATATTATCGCCGCTTTAGCCGGAAAAAGTCCCGCTAAAGTGGCGATAATCGCCTTGCTAATATGCCCCTTCGATCTTTACAACGAGGAGGCTTATTCCCAGACAATTAACTCGTCTTGGTTTCCTTGAGTCCTTGGTTTCTGTGATTTTTAACACTACGGCAGACTTTTAGGCTCCGTTAGTTTCTAGAAAACCAATGTGAATAATGTAGGATTTATTAAATCAGCATCATGAGCCAGCGTTAAAACTACGGTTTTTGGTAACAAAGTGCAAACCGTATTGCAAATTTCAATATTTTTGGGTAAACTTACAATTTTGCACAAACGTGCCTTCAGCCGCCTTCTTACTGCTTTATTTGCATCCAAATAGCTGCTGGAGCTTTTATTTGACTTATTCTTTAAACAACATTTATTTTCTGTGTCTCTTGCACTCTTTAACTGCTTCAAAAGTTCTGGCTTCTTGGAGTTTTATTAACCTCCCCAGTATAAATCCTGGGATGGCGCTTATTGTGCAAATGAAGTACAATCATTGGCATTGCACCCACGTCTTTGCAGCATGTGCTTAATCTACTGAGCTACCTTACTAATGCTTGTTGCTTTCCGGTGTAGTGTGGGGCTTTATCATTTATTTTTAGGTACATTAAAATGCTGTATTTCACTGTGCGATGCGGTGTGCAAAGACAGAACGATAAACCTCACGTGAGAAATATTGCTGTGCCCCCGATGCTTGTGAAAATACTGAACAACAAACGTCATGTTAAAAATGGCTTTTGAAAATGCTTCTGCGCTACCCCACCCAGCAGTGTGAAAATGATTTGTCGACAATCCTTTTTTTTATAATAATTAGATTTCATTGGTTTTTTCCCGAGGCGGTGTGCAAATAATGATCAACAAACCTCACGTGGATATGCGGTTTACAAATGCATTTTTCGTTTTTATTTCTGTTCTCATGATGAACAATTAACTTCATGTGAGAAAAACGCTTACCCCCCATGCGGTCTCCTCCACTCCACTCTCCTCCACTCCACTCTCCTCCACTCCACTCTCCTACACTCCACTCTTCTACACTCCACTCTTCTACACCCTACTCCACGCTACTCTACTTTATTCCACGCCACTATACTTTACTCCATTCAACCCAACTCTACTATACTCCACTCAACTATAATCCACTCACATTTATTCCACTCCACTCTACTTTACTCCAATACACTCTACTCCACTGCATAACACTCTACTTTACTACACTCTATTTTACTATACTCCGCTCTATTACAATATCCTTTACTCAACTCCACTCTTCTTTACTTCACTCCACTCTACTTTACTCCACTGTACTCCACTCATAAAACTATTTTACTACAACACACTCATCTTTACTACCCACCACTCTACTTTTCTCTACAACACTTTGCTTCACTTCAAGCCAATACACTATACTTTACTCTAACCAACTCTACTTTATTCCACTCCACTCCACTATACTCCACTCTGCTCAACGCCACTCTACTTTACTCAACCACACTCATTTGCAATACAATAAGTCTCGCATTTGCAAAAGTATCAGCTATTGGCATTAGAAATAACAATGCCTTTTATTTAGGTGTTTTAAAAAACAGCAACCAATACAAAAAAAACACATTTTGTACTTATAATGGTTGCTTACAAAATACAAAATGACAATAATTGAGCCACTTTTAATGCCAGCCTTACTCATAGTAAGCATACTATATTTATGCATCACTTGCCAGTTTTCAAAAAGGCATAATCATTTACAATGCCAATAGCTCAAACTCTTGCAAATGCGAGACCTATTGCATTGCAAATGCTTGTGTTTCTTGTGGCTTTTCCCTTTGTTGTTGTTTCACCCTATTTGCTTGCAAGCCTGCTTCCGGTTGCAACGCCCAGACCTCTGTTATTTTTTTATATTATTTTGAAAAACATTGTTTTCAGGCTTGTTGGGTCAATTGTATCAACTGACTCAGAACAATAACAGACTTCACCATGGCAAACATAAGCTCAGAACAATAACTCAGACTTCACCATGGTAAACCTAAGCTTAGCCGCTCTGATTTCTATCGCATTAGTTTATTCTTCTCCCTTCTTTTTTTGCTGTCATACACTCACTCCTTCAGCTGATCTGTCTTTCCCACCTACACTTTGTCTGGCTTCTATAGCGCCTTCATCCTGCTCCAAGCCAAGCCCTCGTAGCACTATATGTTGTGTCTCCTCCCCATAAGCACAATAATTATTTACCGCAATGCAACAGCAGGCTCTTAAGTAAATAAACAAGCATTGGCATAGCCAATAGGTCTCGCCTTTGGGACCTTATAAGTGTTTAGCCATGCAACAGTTGATGTTGTTGCACCAAGGATATTGTGCTGCATAACTAAATACTTATAAGGTCCCAAAAGCGAGACCTATTGGCTATGCCAATGCTTGTTTTCTTTGCAGGAACATTTGAAACCCATGTCTTGGCATCCTTCTGCTTGTCATACAGACGAGACATCCATCGGAAGCCCTTAGCAACCTCACAGATGCGTGAGTATCTTGTTTTGCAAATATGGAAATTCCTTTCCTCCTCTGCAGTCATGTTATCTTTTGGAAAAGAAGTACACATGTGTCAGTCAGAGTCAGAATCAGAATAAGCTTTATTCTATTTAAAAGTTTAAATCATAAAAGCACAATGCATAAAAAACAATCAGTAAATCTTGCAGTTACAATTTCACACAGAGTCTAAAAACAGTCATAATAAATTATTAAAAAGAGTAAATCACATTGTATTCCTACTTCTAATCACGCCCTTCAGATATTTAGTCAAGTGACTAGTATATACATCATTTTCTAAAAGTTGCAATTTAAAAAAGGCAGGATGACATTGTCTCAGTCCTAGCACCCTTAGTATTGGCAGGATCCATCTTTTTCTTAAAATGGTGTAAAAGTTGCAGAAGAACAGAATATGTATGGTGGACTGGGTAGATATGTCATCGCATGGGCATGGGCATAATAATCGGGACCAATCATTCGTGTTGAGGAAGGAAATCAGTTTGAAGAAGTTGCCTAAACGGAAACGAGTCAGCAACATCCTATCATATCCTCCCATTACTTTTACAAGATAGGGTTGCACCCCCGGCTGTATTAATAAAAATTGATTCTCTCTAACTGTTGGTTTTATTATGTTTTTATTATGTTGGTAGAGAGTCTAGTGATCTCCAGAAGATCCAAACAGGCAATCTTTAAGGATTTCCTTGTAATCAAAGTGATACTGGTCGGAGTATTCTGGGTGGCCTAAATCAGCCATAAAATTATTAACATATTTGAGCCACGGGATATGAAACACCTGTTGTAACTTAATGCAATCATGATTAAAGCCAGTAGAGTTGCTAGACCATATCTTGTGCCATAGCAAGACCGGTTGTATTTTGATTAGGTCCGATATATATGGCAAACCAAGATCCGCATGGCAAATGTATGTAGCTGTGCTGTTATGTACCGCTAGTAGATATCTCAGGAAAGCGTTCTCAACCGACTGTATGGGTTGTGGGTCAGCATAACCCCAGATTCCGGCTCCATACATGGTGGTTGAGACACATTATGCTTTATAGATCCTAATCAGTTCAGCAATAGGTTGTTTGCCCAGTTTTCTTGAGAAATTCACCAATGCTGCTGTCGCTTTTGCGAATAACAATTTTCTAGATAATATGGCCTTTGACCAGGAGCCCATTTTTTCAAAAAGAATTCCCAAATATGAAAAGCAATTGGTAAATTCAACCCTCTCATTATTAATAAAGATGTCTCGGCATTTTACACTGTTATTACCACTGTTATTACTTCATAACAAATGTTTTTGTAGTATTTACGTGGAGATCTAAATTCGACATGAACGGTTAAAAAGCTAGAAACTACTCTCTGCAGTCCTATCTGTGTACGGGACAGTAAGACGGCATCGTCCGCGTATAACAATGCTGGAATTGGACGATTGCCAATGTATGGAAAGTCCTGGGATTCACTAGTTAATACTGGTCCCAGCCCGTTTATGTATAAAGTAAAAAGAAAGGGGACAAGCACGCACCCCTGCCTTACCCCCTCGTGACTGGAAATTTAAAGCTACACTCTCCAGAGCCACCATATCGGACACTGGCCTTTGCACCTTGATATAACTGCATCAGAAAATTTACAAGTTGGGTTTCCACACCCATGGTTTCTAGGATGTTCCAGAGTTTACAGTGGTTAACACAGTCAAATGCCGAGCTAAGATCAACAAATGCCAGGAAAAGGTTCCCACGTTTAGCTTGCATATATATTTCCCAAATTATATTTAAATTTAGACCTTGTTAGATAGTGCCCAATCCTTGATGGAATCCATATTGCAGTTCCGTAATTACACCCATATCCTCAGCCCACGTCCGTAGTCTATTTAATATAGTTCGGCCAGCCACTTTTACAAATGAATCTAAAAGTGAGATCGGTCTGTAACATATAGGATCATTACGATCAAAGTTTTTAAAAATGAGGACCAAAGTTGATTCTGTCAGTCAATGTGTACATAACTGACAAATGTAGATAGACAATGCATGCGATCTTTTAAGATGGCTCCAAAAATTGTGCCAATCATCTGATAACTGTGTGGGCCACATGCACCAGAAGCATACTGCTAAGTTTGTGCATCACATACTATGCTATCAGCTAAACCTTATGGTCCTAAGTAAATCCTTGTTTCCAAAGAATGAAAATAATCTCAACACTCAGAGACATAAGAAACCAGTTAACATACATCATGTCCCCGGATCATTTCTTCAAAGATTTTCATTATGTGGCTCACCAGGTAACATTCATGTAGTCATGTGATCCTTAAGCTGCAACAACTGCTGTGACCAGATAGTGTCACAGTGTGTTTAGTCTGAGGTTCGTATTTGCAAGCCATTTGACACGCATGTACGTTCATTTCACACATTTACAGAGTTATGCACTGTCGGAGCACGTGCCTATGTAAGAAGCAGATATGCGGTTTGTGGTACAACAATGATGCCACATCTAATGAATGACACTACTCATGTTGACTGACATGCAGCATGCCATGTAGGACTAGCAGGGTGAACTACACATTGCCTTAGGATTTAGGCATACATGCCCCTACCTGGGAACATAGATTCATGGTATTGTGTCCTTTGTCCATTCAGCAACACATCAAAATATTGCTAAAGTTTGATTACAGCTACTTGGTTCTCATGTAAATGGACCAAGGATTCATTTGTGCATGAGGAATTCAGTCTCACACAGTCAGGACTCAAAAGGCTTTTCTTGAGCACAAGATGTGCCCCATTTGCGTCATGACACAATAAAATCTTGTCCTTAACACTGCACGATGATTACCCACATGAAATAACACAAGGCAGACTGACAATCCCAAAGCTCAGTTGCATACGAATCAATATGGCCTATTTACGGACATTGAAAGTGCCGGATTGTTACGAAGTTTAAGTAACAAGACATCAGAAATTTGAAGCATGTATGACAAATAACGGTTAGACAACTAAACATGCTCACATGTTTTTTTGCAAAATCATTAAGAGACAGATGTCAAGGATGCACACTGAACATGGGCCTTTTTGCTTCATTGTACTCCGGGGTATTACATTGACTCTCAGCAAAAATGCATTACAAACCGTGTACTTCCCTGGCCCACTTGACTCTGAATTTGCACCCACACTGCAAACCCCGCACACCTTCCTGTTAAACAACTGGACACAACACCACTACTCACACGTATTGAGGACTGTTGTAAGACTGCCTTCCTTGCCAAACATCATACAGCTGATCCTGCTGTCTCCACTTGGCTTCTGCTACTCCAGTCAAAGTGGCAATAGGCACTGCATTGTGCATTGTGAACTGAGGGAAGGCATGTCTGACACTTTCATGGAATTTCATTGGTCCAGTCATGTCTTTATGCAGTACACCATTCACAATGTGTTGCCTCATGTCATTTGAACTTGAATAGCGTAAGCCAAGTCGAGACAGCAGCTGGATCTAGTTATCTTCCTATAGGTTGCCACAGACATAATCAATTTTGGATCCTTGCACATCATCAACATCACAATCAATGATAAATAATACTCACTGGTAGCGTTGGGGGTCTTCAAACGTGTCTACCTCCCCTTGTGTGTATGGCTGGGGTCCACCTATGAAACATGAACAGATGTACAATCAGCTGTGAATGCCGGACATATATATAGTCTATGCATTTTTCAAAGAATATTGTCATAACACATGCAGCTAATTCCCAGACCTTGTAACTCTCTTAATCTCAAGTACAGCAATGTTGCTCCACTGACACTTGGACAGTGCAAATGCTGGGTCACTTCCACAGCACCGTCTACTGAGAGTTAAACAATGATGTGTAGCATCCCTGGGAGTGTGCCTGTGCTTTGCCAGAATCATCAGACATGCCCTTACTCAGACACACCTGCACAATGATGGAAGAGTCTGCTTCTCTAATTTGGTTTGTACATGCACATATGAGCACATTCTTGGACATGATAAGTCACAATAGTTGTTTGACTATATACATGTTTGCAGCATGTTGCCCTTTATTTTGTGCCCTGATTGTGCCTTGATTGTCACTGTTGCCCTTGTTTTGTGCCTGTCTCGTTGTTGTTTTCTCCGCCGGCTTCCCGGTCCCTTCCCGCTGCTGCTGTCCCTGTGGGCCATCACCCCTACCGATTCCTGCCTCCCAGCTGCGCCTCCCTCTCCCCTTCCATATTTAATGGTGGCTGCTGCATGTCTGCGCAGTGGATGCACGCAGCGTGCGTGCCAAAGGCAAGACCATCTGCGCCCATCTGTGACCTGAACGGGACCAGCGCCAGAGACCCTGGATATCCAAACTCCCTCCGTTATGACTCAGCGACCCTCCTCGCACTGAACCCAGGAAGAAACAACAACTGCAAACTCTCCACGCAGAGCACCACCCGCTGACAGTTTTCCTGCCACCACTGCCACCAGACCTTCACCACCGACTGTACCCACACGAACACCGCCCACACACCGAACACCAACACCTCTGGAGCCCTGAGATGCATCCTCCTCAACATGCACTCCCTCCACAGACACGCCGTGGAGATCTGGGACCTCCTCGACACCCTCGCACCAGACATCACCTTCCTCACAGACACCTGGACAAACTCCACCTCCACCCCTGACATTGCCACCGCCATCCCCAATAGATACAAGAACCAGAGGAAGGACCGCCCCAACTGCCCAGGAGGAGAACTTGCCATCACACACAAGAGCTCCCTCCAACTCAAGAACTCCAGCTCAAGCAACAGCCCGCCCACCACTGATCAACTCCACTTCCAGATCCAGACCAGCCCCAGAACTACACTGTGAGGCACACTTGGCCACAGCCCCCCCCGACCTCTAACTGCATTCACCACTTCCATCGCCGAACTCATCACACCCCACGCCATCGCCTACATGTACTACATACTCATCAGATACCTGAAGTTACACCTCGACAACCTCAGTTATCCCAACTCTGCCACCCTCCTGGACAACCTCACAAACCTCAGGCAGAAACAACTGGTCACCACCCCCACCCACAAGGCAGGACACACCCTCGACCCCATCTTCACAGGAAGTAACAACATCCACTTCAGCCACCCCACGCAACCCCCATGGACGGACCACCACTGCGTACACTTCCGCATCGACAAACCATCAGCGCACAAACCTACTCCCCGCCCTCCAGAAAGAAATTGGAGCAAGATCACCGAAGAGCAACTTAACTCCGCCCCCAACTGCAATGCCACCACCACCTTGACCAACGCCAACCTCGCAGACGAAGAACTCCACAGATGGATCTCCAACTGCGCAGACGAGATCGCACCCCTACGTAACCCCAACAAACAGCGGCCCAGGAGGCCTCCTGGTTCACCACCAACCTCCAACAATCCAGACGCACCTGCAGACGCATCGAGAAGAACTGGAGTAGCAGGAAATCCTCAGAGGACCGCACCACCTACAAGAACGCCATGACAGAATACCACCAACGCATCAGATCCACCAAAAGGACTTTCATCACTAACAAGATCCTCACCAAATCCAGCAATACCAAGGAACTATTCAGCATCATCCAGGACTTCACCAACCCCCCCAGCAAAACCACAGACATCACCCCCTCCCAGGACCTCTGCAACAAGCTCGGCTGCCACTTCCACCGGATGATCAAGTGCCTCTACGACCACTTCAACAACCAGACACCGGACTCCAAAACCATCCAATCCTCCAGCATTGCCAGCCAACCCACCATCTCATCCTGGACAACAATCACCACCGAAGACACCGCATCGACCATGAAAGGCATCCAATCAGGAGCCCCCACGGACCCCTGCCCCCCCTCTTCCACAGAGCAGCTGTCTCCATCGCTCCAGGACTACAACGCACCATCAATGGCATCCTCGAAACCGGCATATTTCCCGACAACTGGAAGCGCACAGAAGTCAGACCCCTACTCAAGAAGCCTTCAGCAGACCCCACGGACCTAAAAAACTAGCGACCCATCTCCCTCCTCCCATTTCCGGACAAAGTCACCGAGAAGACCGTCAACGTCCAGCTAACGAAATTCATCAAAGTAAACACCATCCTCGACCCCTCCCAATCCAGATTCCAAAGCAACCACAGCCGGGAGACCACTCTATTCGCCACCACAGATGACATCTGCACCCTCCTTGACCAAGGCAACACCACAGCCCCGATCCTACTAGATCTCTTGGCAGCCTTCAACACCGTCTCCCACCGCACACTCACCGCCAGACTCCACGAAGCCGGCATTCAGGGAACTGCCCTCGAATTGCTCCGCTCCTTCCTCGCTGGGAGAACCCAATGAATCAGACGCCCACCTTTCCTCTCCGAACCCACGTAAATCAACTGCCGAGTAACCCAAGGATCATAACTCAGACACACGCTCTTCAACATCTACATGGCCCCCCTCGCCGCCATCGACAGACAGCGCAGACTCAGCATAATATCCTACGCCGACGACACCCAGCTCATCCTCTCCCTCACCAAGGACCCCATTACCACCAGACTCAACTTCCAGGAAGGAATGAAAGACGTTGCATCTGGGATGAGCAACAGCTGCTTGATGCTGGACTCAGAGAAGACAGAGGTTCTCATCCTTGGACCCTCCCCCCCCTGCATGGGACAACTCCTGGTGGCCCACCGCACTCGGCAGCCCCCCCCCGGATCATGCCCAAAACCGCGGCATCGTACTCGACTCCTCCCTCTCCATGGCCCAACAGGTCAACTCCGTTGCCTACACCTCCTTCAACACCCTCCGCATCCTCCAAAAGACCTTCCAATGGATCCCCACATAATCAATGAAGACCATCACCCACGCACTCATAACCAGCAGACTGGACTACAAAAACGCTCTCTACGCCGTGAGCAACAAATCTCTACTCCACAAACTCCAGACCGTACAGAACACCGCTGCCAGGCCTGTCCTCAGCATCCACCGACACAAACACATCACCCAGCACCTGCAAGACCTCCTCTGGCTCCTCGTAGAGAAGAGAGTAACATTCAAGATACTCACCCATGCCTACAAATGCCTCAAACAACACCGGAGCCCAATGCCTCAATGACAGAATCTCCTTCCACACCCCCAAGAGGTACCTCTGATCCGCCGAGCACGCAGTCGCCAAACCCCCGCGCATCCACAGTGCAAGAAGGAGCAGAAGAACCTTTGCCTACATTGCAGCCAAGACCTGGAACGATCTACCGATCAACATCAGGCGCACCCCCCCAGCACATCTTCAGTAAAACTCTCAAGACCTGACTCTTCGACTGACCGGAGCTGAACCACCCTCCGCGCCTTGAGACCCTCACGGGTGAGTAGCACGCTTATAGTTTCAATGAGTGGTTGATTGATTGATTGATTGATTGATGCCTCATGCTTCCAAAGACATTCAAACTAATGTGAAACTTTAAATTTCCTCAACATGGTGCCTAGATATGTCACCCAAGTGTTGGGGTGCAGTGCAATGCCCTTACATTATGTTTCATTCCAAGAACATTAATGAACAGTTAGATGGTCCATGGGTGTTGAGTGTGAACACACACAGCAACACCTATGGAATATGGCTGTGAGGTAAAAGTGCCACACACATATGTGACGTATTTAAATGGCCAATGAATGTCACACATGTTATCTTAAAAAATCACTGGTAATATGATGACACAAAAAGCTTTATTGTTGCATCGCACAGAGAGGCAGATTTTCAAAAAAGTGGTGCAACTGTAGAGATGCGTCACCTTCCCTGCGCCACCATGCGAAACGCTTGCGCCACCATGGATGCACCGTATTTACAATACGGTGCACCATGGTGCAAGGATTGACAAATGCGTCAGCAATTCTGACGCATCTGTTGGCGCAAAAGTCACGCATTGCTGGAGTCGTGCCGCAAGCATGATGCAACTTCAGCAATGCATGGGGACGCCTATACTCATTGTGCTGCGTCCCTCCTTACGCCTGCTCCAAGCAGGCGTAAGGTTTTGACGCAGTAGCGTCCTAGAAGTGGCGCAGTGAAATCTTGTAGATTTCACTGCATCACTTCTATGAGGCTTTTTTGCGTGGAAACGCCCACCCTGCATACATTATACCTGACGCAGGTATGATGTGGTGCAGGGCTCTACAACATGACGCATCTCCCTAGATGTGTCACGTTGTAAATGGGCCGCAATGTTTACACCGCCGCTGCGTCACAAAAAGTGACACAAAGGTGGCGCAAAAAGTGACGCAAAGGGCTTGTAAATCTGCCCCAAAGTGTTACACCCTTGGCACTGTGTGCTTGTGAGTGTGCATATATACCACTCTTCATCAAAACAAATTTAATTTTAACGACATATGTAACTGTGACCTCACAACATGCAATTTGGACATTGATGTCATGATGTATCTCCTCAGAGACCATTGCAATACCAATGATTCTCATTTAAAATATGTACTAAGCAATGTATGGCATTGCTGTGGACCTTTTACCAAACTACAAATTTGTTCTTAGATATTTACTTACCAATTGCCCCACCGACTTCCAGTCCAAGATGGTCCAGTAAGTCTCCCTCTCTGCTGACCAGATCCTGCCAGCGGTGTTTAAGTTGATGGACTGTGCGTTCAACGTCAAATATATGGGCCATGTGGTGCTGGACCCTGTCCCACCTCTGCCTCCGTTCAGATGGTGAGTAGCCCTTGCTCACCCTGCCCCCCGTGCTGATCATACGGGGCAGGAAATGAAAAATGAGCCTTATAAGGCCCCCAAACTGTCTGTGGGACAGGTTTTTGGACCTGCCAGACATGACAAACTTTTATGTTGTTAAACAAAATGAAACTTACAGAAAATATAAATGAAACTTATTGTCAGAAAAAAATTAAAACCCACCCGTATGAATGACCTACACCTATCTACCCCAAATAAACACTCAGACCCCAAGAAACAACAATTTAGACAACAAAAAGACTTTACAATGACAAATGACAGACAAATAAATGTTTAAAGTGCACAAAATACAGACAAAACACAGTGCAAAGTCAAAAAACTATCAGAGCACTCCACAACAGCCTCCTCCACCAAGCACACTCCTAGGAATAGTAAGAGAAAATGAAAGTAACTGTGTACTTCCTGGTTTTCAGCATTGCTGAGTCATTGCATTATTTCCTGCATGGATGCGACACGTTTTGACGTTTTGCGTCATATTTCAGACGAAGTGTCGTGTTTTCGACTCAATTGCCATTTCAGTTCACAGCTGCATGTGTGACGTTTCTATGTTTTGGTGTGTTTCATCTTTGTTGCGTTAGGCCTCATGCGGTAACAGGCATTTGTACATGAAAAGCATCACGTTTGTAATTTTGCGTCTAGATTTATTCAGTTGCGAGCCCTTTTTGTTTTTGCGACATTTTACGGTCAGATGCGACACGTTTTGGGTGTCTGAGTGACTCAACCCTGATTTAGGGATAAATAGGTGAAGATGTGTGGTATTGTGCAAGTGATGTGTCATGTAAGGCACATGTATGTGATCATTTTCAACATGATGCATGATTTTGGGATGTGTTGAGTTAATTTCTGTTACAGACATTCATGAACATCATGAGATATGTGTACAAAAGGACTTATTTACAAGGCCCTTGCGCCACTGGTGCGTCACTTTTAACATGGGAAACAGTCAGTGACGTACCAGCAGCGCAAGGGGCTTGTAAATAAGCCCCATAGTTTTTGCGAAATTGATTTTTTGGTTTGTTTGTGTCACTTTTACAGTCAACTTGCACAGCAGGTTGATAACATTGCATCATGCATCATCATCACAACCTGCAGGACATTTCTTACCATGTCACAGCCAGGCACCCTGTGTGTCTTCACATATGCTTGTGTCAAATACCACCTCTCCTGGTAACTTTTCATGTTGGGGTGGACATGGGTGTTGGTGTGGATTTTGCATACAACACACATGTCCACTTTTGCATTGCAACAGTTATGTGCATGAATACATGCATCTCTGAATTCAGACAGTCACTTCTTGAGGCAGGTGGACATGCAAGTGAAGACTTATGTAGTTTGCCATTTGCTTGTGGCGGTGCACATATGCCAATCTATGTGTCACGTCTGTAGATGTTGATGGCATGATGAATGTACATGTCCTATCTGTATCAATGTGGTGCACACACAAGCGGAAGCAACACCTTAATTTTCATTTTTTTCTATGTGTGACCCAAAACCATGTGTACACACGTGTTACATACACAGATCATTTTGAAGATTCATGACATGAGATGTTACATGTTGATAGATCTATTTCCATATTATGTATTTGTCACATATGACCTGAATACAAAGGTGATCCTCTGATGTTTTTTTTATTGTGACATTAGTGCATATTGCTACAAATGTAGAATTGCTACATCATGTTAAGAATTGAGTGACAATGTGAGTGCGACGTCTTATCCCTGCAGCAGTGTTGAGTATGGCTCATCCTTCAGCTTCACATTCGTTATCACCATCATCCATTTGTTCAGGGCGCTGTTCCTCTTCATCCCAGGGCACATTTGTTTTGACACATATGTTATGTAATATTGCACATGTCATGATCATCTTGCACACCATTTCTGGTGAATAGAGTAGCCTTCCACCTGATAAATCCAGGCAGCGAAACCTGGACTTGAGCATTCCGAGGCTTCTTTCTATGATGTTTCTTGTTCGACAATGTGCATGGTTGTATGCCTTTTGCGGATCAGTCTGGGGATTGCCAAATGGTGTCATCAGCCACTTCTGTAGGCCATATCCTTGATCAGCTGTAAGTGGAAATTAAGATGTATGTGTTAACTTTAGTGGGAATTCAGTATACATGGCATGTGTTGTACATCATGTTTGAATGCATTTTGATTGTGATTTCTGTTTGTGATAATTAGATGTTGTGTTTAACATTGAGTTTCACCATGTTTGTGACACGTGTCACTTGACTTGCTGTCTATCACTTGATGTGCATGACAGTGGACGGTGCTTTGCAGTGCATGATTTGTTGAGTGAAAGGTGTGTGGTGTTGCAATGTGTGAGTGATACCTGTGTAATTATTATGTTTGATGCACACTTTCCCAGATTGTGCATGGCACAACTAGGCACATTTCAATATGTGAGTGCGGCAAATGATTTGTCTGTGCAGAAGTGAGTCAGTTGCAAGGCATAGTGATCCAACACATTTAGTGAATTTTTGGGTTCAATGTCTTTGCCCCTGCGTTGTCACACATTTGGTTGACCTAGCCCTGCACAGGCACCTTTGTCCCATGGTGCACTGATACATGCATCCTGTGTATAATATATTTGTACACAAATGGACACCTTAATGCACGACACATTCCATTTGGCAGGTTAGCTATTTCCATGGATGCTTTACAATGCATTACACCTTTTAATATTTAAATTGAATTAGATGAGGTGTGTGCATATGTAGACAGTGTGAGTTATTGGTCTTCACGAGGTTTTGTGGGATATTCGCTTGCATTTCTATCTGTTATCCCTTAGCACTTTCTGTTATGCTGCTATGTATGTATGCATCTTTGGACTGTATGTTATGTGATTATAGTGTATATGTGGTTTTGCATTTTAACATTCACTTATTGCGTCATTCTGACACAAGGACACTTAATGTGCCAGAGGGCTAGCTATTCATGCAGAGTATAGTTATGTGTTAATTGATTGATGCTTACCTACAAGGAGCCCAATGCCATATTGTCCATTTTAGAAACGCTCATTGATGATGCTGTTCCTGTAGATATATGAATCATACACACTCCCAGGAAAGTTTGCCAGTACATTGATGAATAGTCCCCGATGGTCCACAATGGCCTGGACATTGATGGAGTGTGTGTGCTTCCTGTAGCAGTATAGGTGAGAAGTTGCTGCAGGTGGTACCAGTTGGACATGTGTGCAGTCCATTGCACCAAGTACATGTGGGAAGCAAGTGATGGCATAGAAGCCTTGTTTAATGTCCATCTGCTGCTGTGGTGTGTTGGGGAAATGGATGTGCTGTGGTGTGAGCTGAATGATGGCATCCAAGACAGAAGGGAGGAAGGCAGAGAAAGATGCCTGTGAGCCCCCTGCCACTCGTGCTGCTGTTGCTTGGAAAGATCCTGAGGCCAACATATGTAACACCGCCAGTAGCTTTGTCTGTGGTGGAATGTTGCAGACCCTGTCATTTGGTGTCTGTAGCCATGGTGAGATCTGACGCAGCAGGGTCAAAATGGATGCTTTCTTGAGGCGATACATTTTGATGACTTGTTCATCACGGAGCCCAAAGAGGGTTGTCCTTTGCTGGTAGATGCGCTTCCTTCTCCTGCGCTGCCTTTGTAGTGATGGTGGAGGTTGAGGTTGTGGTATTTGGTCTGGCGGTGCTTGTCGTCTTCTTGGGCCAACTCCCAGCTGCAGGATTAGGAGGCCCATGTTGTCTGATCTGCTTCAAAACTGCTCTGCTGCACTTCTATTCTATTTATGTGGTACTTGCGTCATTTCCTGCACGTGGGTTTAGGAGGCGTAGGCTTGCAAGCGGAATTTCAAAGTTGCGTAACGCATCCAAAAGATGCGTCTCCGAAGTGAATTGTTGTAAATATGCCTGCGTTGAAAATGCGTTGGATTTAACATCGCAACGCCTACCTTGCATATTTTAATACTTACCTTACACAGTGGATTCTCGCGCAGTTCCATTCTGTCGCATCTCCGTTTACGTAACACATCTCCATAGATGTGTCACCTTGTAAATGTTGCATAAAAAAACCCAGTGATGCGTCACGAAAAGTGACGCACCTGTGGCGCAAGGGGCTTGTAAATCTGCCCCTGAGTATTTACAAGAACAGTTGTTTAAGAAACGAATTAGGCAGTCTATGTTTGATTCCCTCAGAACATGGCAGAAAGTAGCTAGACAGCGGCGATTAAAGGCAGAAAAAGAGGCCCGGAAATGAAAAATGCAGACGTTGACTCAGAAGGCTGTAGCATATGATAGGGAGAAACAGGAAAAGGGTGTTAAATGTGAAGATAGGAGGTTTCGATTACATATTGATAAATCATATGTGGTTCAGGAAGAAGATGACGCTTTTGTGGAAAAATTGTTGGATACCCAACCCCCGCCTCCATATGCCCCGCAAAGAATATATCCTATTGTTCCGGTGCCCTCACAGCCGCCTGTTACAGTTGCTTCCACTGTCTCTGTCCCCACATCTATTGCTGTTATTTCGACAGCTATGGCTTCGGCTCCTCCTCCTCCCCTTCCTTCTGTTTCTTTGCCGCCTGTGGCAACTGTGACTGTTAGTACTCCCGCCATACCTATTGTCTCAGTGACCCTTTCGCCAGCTCTTTCCCCCACGACACAGCCCCCAGCAACGAAAGTGCCTGTTGCTTCTGTTGCTTCTCCCACTTTGGTTTTTCATCCTCCGACATTAGTAAGTAGTGGGACACATGTGCGTGAATTTGAGGACATGGATCGGATGAAATTTAAGGAGCGCATGGGACCGTTAGTGCGATCTGATGTGGGGATGAAGAGAAAAAGGTAATAGCTAATCAGGCTGCACAGTGGGCCCGTAACCCTATTTATAGTGTAGAGGATGTCTGGGCGACTATGAAAGATTTTGAGCCTTTTATATAGCAGCATGCCCTCAAATACATGTCTGCTACTCTGATCGGTCTTTGGAAACAGCAGTTTGAAGCGGAGCCACCTCAAGTTTTATATGACATTAGAGATCGAGTGTATATTAGCGAGCTGGGGCCAGAACAAGTCTTTGCCAATGTTATGACATTAATAGCTTATAGGAGAAGACTGCATGAAAAAAGTCCCAGGTCGGTGTCTCAGTTTTCGATGAGAGAGGTTCATCCTATATATCACCCCGAGATACCAGAGGTAACGGATGGGCGAGGTAATGTTACTCGAGCGGCGGTGAGGTTTTATCCCTTAAAACTATTAATTTACCCAATCCTAGGAAAAATCCTACTGCTTCTAATAAAGAACTGACTGAAGCTGCTTCCTCAACAGTGATGACTCGTGCTGATATTGAAATGTTCTTTGGTCTTCTTGTTCCGGTTGATATTTGGAGGCAGGTCCATACTCAAGATCATGTTCCGGAGTTGGGTGGTACTTGGGATCAATTTAATGCATGGGACCAGGAAAAAAAGCCCGGTCATAAGCCTCGAGCGGAAATTTTAGCGTTGCCAGGCCGCATTATTACGTATATGCATTCTCTTATTCCGCCGAGAAAGGTAGACTGGGTAAAATTGTCAGCTTGTCGACAAACGAAAGATAAGAGTGTGTCTGATTTCTTTACCCATTTAGAAAGTACATTTTTGGATTACAGTGGACAGGATTTGTCTGTTGATGGAGGTGTTTGGTTGTTTGTCAATAGATTTGTTTCTAACTTGCTTCCTGAAATTGCGACTCGATTGGAGGCCTCTGAGAGTACTTGGTCCACCTCTTCCCCCTCTGTTATTTAGAATATGGCACAATATTATGAGCATAGGGACAATGAGGAAAAGGAGAGGACAGAGAAGAGACATAAGGATATAAAGACGAAGGTGTTGTTACAGCAGGCTTTTAGAGGGACTGGGAGAGGATGTGGTGGTCCTGTCCGACAGCTTCCACGCACCAGTAGGCTGCCAACAACTACGCCTTTCGGTCCGAATCAGTGTGCTTATTGTAAAGAGGAGGGACATTGATGTAGCGAATGTCCTGTGGTTTTGCAGAAGGTAGCGGTCCCGAGAGGACAAGGTTCTCGTGGACGGGGTCGTGGAACAGGTGGATCAGATGGGGCTCAGAATGCTGTAGCCTCACAGGGTCGTTCTGGTAATAATTACTGCAAGGTTCAACTAAGGAATTTTTGGTGGACAAAGGTACGACAAAAAGTTCTGTTTCTCGAAATATGGTCCCTGGGGCAGCTCTGTCTGGCCATAATAATGTGTTGGTTGTTTTTTCTTGTGTACTGGTTGTAAGCCCCATTTCAAAACCTCTTGCGTGGACTTCTGGTCCTTTCACTGTGGATTCGCCATTCTTGTTGACATCTAATTGTGGTGAAAATTTGATGGGTTTGATTTGTTGAAGAAATTGCATGCTACCATTTATTGCTCCCCGGCAAGTGTCTTTATGACAATGGGCCCAGATGTAGTATGTTCTAAACAGTGTTTGTACAAAGATGCGCCTCTTCCTGTTGAATTTGCAGATGTTCCATCTACTTTGTGGGCAACAGGTAATACAGATGTGGGACTGCTGCAGAAACCACCAGTTTCGATACATCTTAAGGATGGTGCTATTTTGCCTCATATCCCTCAGTATAAAATACCACAGGCAGGAGAACGAGCTTTATTGCAAATTATTCAGGATTTGATCAAGAAGGGAGTGGTTGAGGAGACAACAGCCAATATTTGTAATAGTCCTATTCTCCCCATTCTTAAACGGACGCCTTCAGGTTCTTCTGATTATCAAGGAGATGTCTATTGTTTTGTGATTGATTTGCGTGAGGTTAATAAAATAGTGGTTCCCCAGTTTCCAGTGGTCCCTGACATTACTACTCTTTTGACAATGATTCCTGCTACTGCTAAATTCTTCTCTGTCATTGACTTGAAAAATGCTTTCTTCAGTATTCCTATTCATCCGGATAGCAGGTACGTGTTCGGGTTTAGACTAGCTGGCAGGAGCTTTAGGTTCTGTCGAGCTCCTCAAGGCTATACTGAAAGTCCAAGTATTTATAGTCAAGCTTTAAATTTAAAGAGCCAGTTGGATTCCCTTTCGCTTTCCGCAGGTAATGTATTGGTGCAGTATGTTGATGACTTGCTCATTGCTTCTGACACAGAACAAGGTTGCAAAGACAGTACAGTTAAATTGTTGTTGTATTTGGCCTGACACGGACATAAGGTGTCTCTTTCTAAATTTCAATATTGTCGATAGGAGGTCACCTATTTAGGTCACCTACTGTCGAAGGAGGGTAGGAGATTGACTCCTGAGCGCATCAGTACCATTGTTAAAATGCCCATTCCACAAACACAGAAAGATGTGTGCACTCTTATAGGTATCACTTCCTATTGTCGCCAGTGGATACCTAACTACTCGCTACTAATCAAACCCTTGCTTGCACTAACCATTAAAGACGTGCATGAGCCCCTGCCTTGGATGCCTGAATGTCAGCCGTCTTTTGAGCAATTAAAAACTGCACTTTGTTCAGCCCCAGTACTTGGCACCCCTGAATACAACAAATCGTTTGTATTGTTCGTCCATGAGAATGGCTGGGTGCACGCTTTCTGTTTTAACACAAAAATTTGGAGATAAGCAACGGCCGTGTGCTTATTTCTCTGCTGTTCTTGACCTTGTTGCAAGAGCCCTCCCGAGCTGTCTAAGAGCGGTCGCGGCTGTGGCCATTTCGATCAGACAATCGGCTGGACTCGTACTTGATACTGATCTCACAGTTATGGTACCCCATGCTGTGGAAAAGCTTCTGAATAAGACTAAGACACAGCACCTCACCAGTGCACGTCTGACTGGCTATGAATTAACATTGTTTGCCAAACACACCATGATTAAAAGATGTGATACTCTGAATCCAGCCACGTTACTACCCTTCCCTTCTGAGAATGATGATATTGATAAACATGACTGTATCTTCCGGACGGAAGAAGAGACAAAGGGATGGGTAGACATGCCTGATGTTCCCTTATCTGACCCACAAGGGGAATTATATGTTGATGGCTCTTATTTTAAACTATCAGATGGCACTACAACTGCTGCGTATGCTATCACCACGCTGCGTACAGTGGTTGAGACATCACAAGTTCCCTTTCAATCGGCCCAAGCTGCGGAGCTTGTTGCCTTCTTAAGAGCTTGTGAATTGAGTGAGGGACTGACTGTCAATATCTATACTGACAGCCAGTACGCCTTTGGAGTCGCCCATAATTTTGTGCGACTCTGGGCTGAGTGAGGGTTCCTTTCTTCGCATGGCACCAAGAGTCAGCATGGGCACCTTATATTGAGGGTTTTGTCTGCTTTGACACTCCCTAAGAAAGTGGCCATGGTAAAGTTTAGCGCTCACCGGACAGTTACTGATGATGTGGGTAGGGGAAATGCGTTTGCAGATCAGACAGCTAAGGAAACAGCTCGGACAAAAATGAAAAGAATGTTTGTAGCAGGTCCCGCTAGGTGGGTGCCTGAAGTTACCATGTTTGAGGATACACTTGAGAATGTGAAAGAGATACAAAGTGAGGCCACACTAGAAGAATTAGCACTGTGGCAAGAAAGTACAGCACAATTGAACGATGAGGGATGTTGGATTGACAAGTCATGGAAGCAGAGATGGATGTTGCCAGATGCATATGTTCTCCCTGTAGTCACGATGGCCCATGGCCCAGCCCATATTAGTGCTAAGGGTATTTGCAAGTTGTTAGACCCTGTATGGCAGAACGATAATATTTCTAAGACAGCAGCTCATTTAGTAAAATATTGCATGATGTGCATGATGCACAATCCTGGAAAAGGTACCCCTAACCCACCTGGTAACTTTGCACCATCCACTTTCCCTTTTGAAGTCCTTCAGATGGATTTCATAGAATTAGATTGGTGCAATAATTTGAAATATGTTTTGGTGGTTGTCTGTGCTTTTAGTAAATGGGTTGAGGCTTATCCCACTAAAGACAATACAGCCGTTACGACTGCAAAGGTACTCCTGAAGGAGTTCTATCCTCGTTTCGGCTTGCCCCGTTTGATTTGGAGTTAATTTGTGATGGTTTGCACATAAAGCAGAAGTTTCATGCCGCTAACCACCCGCAGTCAGCAGGTTTGGTTGAGAAGTACAATGGTACTCTAAAACTGAAACTGGCAAAGATTTAGGAGACACCAGGGTTACAGTGGCCAAATGCTTTACCATTAGCTCTTTTGTCGACAAGAACAACAGCACATTCTAAGACAGGATTGTCACCGTACGAGGTCGTGTTTGGACGCCCGGCAAATGTCTGGGGCGTCCTGCGTCCTCGGCGGTTTACTGATATTGAGTATCCATTGTTGATCGATTACCTTTGCCAGTTAACTGAAAATTTTTGTTCTATTCACCAACAGGTCCGGGAAGCCCTGCCAGCTACGCCAGAGGGGCCCGGACACGATATTCAGCCTGGTGACTTTGTGCTTGTTCATAATTTTCAGCAAAAGAAGAGTTTGGAGCCACGGTGGAAGGGGCCGAAGCAGGTCCTCCTAGCTACACGTACAGCAATCAAGATTGATGGTCGAAAGAACTGTGTCCATGCGACTCATTGTTGCAGGATACCTCTACCTTTGCCCTATGATCAGTGGGTGAGGGATGGAGTAGGGGATTCTGAGTGCGAGACGGTGCCTCAGTTTGTCCCCTTCAGTGACGCAGGCTGAATTGGACCAAAACGGATGAGGAAAATGATGAAGTGCTGAATGCAGCAGTACCTCCGGAAATACGGGCTATCCAGGAGCCCCTTTTCACTGATCCCTCTGTGCCTGGAGTTACTAGGTATAATTTGCACCCTCGGCTGAGGAATAGTGCACCAAAGGAGAAGTCATATTAGTTAGGGATGGACTGTGTAAGTTAGGGTGTACTTTGCTATAGTACCAACGAAGCTGCTGGCTTAGGGTGAGGTGCGATTTGTGCACTGTTTGAACATTGGACAGGATAGATTGAAAGTATCCCCCTGGGGGGTACCTTATCCTGGTCGACGTGGGAACCCGAGCTTAGGACAGAGCAAGCTCCACCGCCGGTGCTCAAGAGCACCAACGTTTTGATGAACAATAGGAGCCTGTACCAGTGAGGCTCTGACGGACACTGGGAACTTGTATCATTTTCTTGCTGGCATTTTGGCCCCCTTCCCCCCTTGCTTTATCATTTACTATGCATCCCTTTGGCAGGATGGTTGCTGACGAAGAGCCCCCAGTGATTCCCCCTGTTCATATACGTATATTTTGGTCTACAAAGAAAAAGTTATTGTGTGTTGTTCTTGTGATATTACTGCTGTTGATTCTGGGTGGGGTGTCATGGGTTTTGGAATGTGATCAGGATGCACCGTCATGTACTAAACATAAGGTTGTTTCTAAAATACGCACCAAAAGGACAGCTCTGAGTAATGTTTTTTTCTAGACACACATAAAAGATTTTTTGGAGAAGGTACAGCTTGTTATCCCGCTGAATCTGTTACAAGTTTATGGACTGCTTACCCATTGTCACTGGTCAATTATACGTATACCCGCCTAGTCCAATTCGTAGAGGTAAGGGGTGAGTTTGGAATGGGGTATCCTGGTCCTTGTCTATATTACAGGAAGCCACAAGGAAAGGGATATCCGGGTTGTGACAATAATACATATGGTGATAATCTGTATATGAGAGAGCAGAACATTACCTTAGTGGGCTGGCATTACCAAGATTTAACGGTTACCCGGAAAGCTGGATATTATCCTGCATGTTGTCCGATAGTAAACAGTACTGACGCATTTTTGTATGTCAATAGTTCTGGAATAATATTGTTCAAAAATACGATGGGGTAGATTTACAAGCCCCTTGCCCACTTTTGCGTCATTTTTCCCATGTTAAAAATGACGCAAAATTGGCGCAAGGGGCTTGTAAATCTGCACCGATGTCTTTAGTGAAAAAGAAGGATCCGAGTACTTTTGGAATGAACACCAGATATGCTCCTGTAGAATATCAAGGTCCACTTTATGCACACCCTGGATTTTATTTTTTGTCTAATGGTACTTATTCAAATGTTCATAATGGTACAGATGATGTTTGTTAGAAATGGGATCTCTAGTTGGCAAGGGCTTGCACCTTTGTCCAAGTAGGGACCCTTCTTCCTAGTCAGGGTAAGGGTGTTACACTCGTGAAGTAACCCCTGCTCACCCTCGTGGTAGCTTGGCACGAGCAGTCAGGCTTAATTCAGAGGCAGTGTGTAAAGCATTTGCACATAACCCACAGTAATACAGTGTAAGCACTACAAACGGGCACCACACCAGTTTAGAAAAATAACCAATTTTTATATACTCAAGACAAGACCAATTACGACAAAAATCCACAATACTATACTTTAAAAATGAATGCTTGATAAGGTAACTTCTTCTTTGCAGGAATAGTTCAAAAACAAAGTTTGTGCGAGTCGGTAGCTCCGTCCGAGCCTACCGCGATGCTGAAAACCACAGAGTCTAACAGTTCCAGCCGACCGCGTCGATACGGGCCAGCAGAGTTGTGAACAGACTCGGTCACAGTACCTTTCTCGTTGTGGCTGGTACGGAGTGTACGAGCCGGTCGGCGTTCGTCGCGGTTGCGGTGCAAGACGGAGCGATGCAAGGTGCGGTGTCCCTCGATGCGGTGCAGGCAGCGGCTCGATGAGCGTCGTGCAGACGGAGTCGGTGAGTCCAAGGCGTGCGATGCAGGGTGAGACGATGCTCGATGCGGTGCTGACAGGTTGCGATGCAGGCGACCAAGCCGGAGTGCGGGAGCTGGCGTCGGACAGCGGTGCGAGTCGGAGCGGTGCGTCGCAAACGTGCGAGCGGTGCCCCAAATGCGATGCGGTCATGACTGTTGAGCCAGTTGCAGCGACCGCGTCGGTCGGGTCCGGCTGGTTCAGTGAAGCGATGCGATGCGAACTGCGGTGCCCACAGGTCACGGTGCAAGCAGCGGCTCGATGTGGACGGCGTCGGACGTCGCCTACGGTGAGACCAGGGTTGTGATGCGAAGCGGGGCGATGCGGTCTGCGGTGCAAACAGGTCACCGGCCAGGGATGGATTCGGTTAACGGAGTCGGTTGCGGTTCCCTTCCTCTGTGGCAACTGAAACAGCGTTCCAGAAGCGGTACCCAGAGGCTTGTGAAGTCTTTGTAGTCCCTGAGACTTCTTAACAGGAGGCCAGCTCGGTTCCAGGCCCTTGGAGATACTCAGCACAAGTTTGTAGAAAGTTCAGTCCTTTCACTGCCCAAGGCAGAAGCAGCAGCTGCAGGCCAACCCAACAAAGCAACAACACAGCAAAGGGGCAGTACTCCTCCTGGCAGCTCTTCCAGCTCTTCGTCTTGGCAGGTTCCTTGATTCCAGCAAGATCTAAATTCATGGGGTCAGGGCCCCAATATTTATATCCCAAATTCCTTTGTTCTCTGAAGGCAGAGAGGCCTTTGCCTAGTCCAAACCAGTTCTGGAGCACTTTGTTGACAAGTCTCCGTACCTTCTTTCAGAGAGTAGGCCAGGGACATCAGACGCACCACAGGAGGTGGAGCCAGCATTGTGGAGGGAAGGCACTGTCCTATTCAGGGCCCAGGTGCAACTCCTCCCACCCATCTACATGTAGATCTTGCTATTCAGCCCTGTGCTGACTCACCCTGTCTCCTTGCATCCCCCAGCCCCTGTCACTCACACTCCAGACAAGGAATACACAACCTCGCAGAGGCAGGCTTGGATGGTTAGACAAGAAAATACCCACTTTCTAGAAGTGGTATTTTCAAACACAGAATGTTAAAACCAACTTCACTAAAAGATGCATTTTATCATTCTGAGTCCAGGCATACTAAACTCGAATTTCTACCATGTTCCCGGGGTCAGTTAGGATTATAAGCTGTAATAATCAAAACTGCCCATTCTGGCCTAGGGGGAACAGGTAGCCTTGCAATAGTGAAAAACGAACTAGGCTGTAATTCACTATCAGGACATGCCACACACACCAGGGCATGTCCTACCTTTCGCATACAACGCACCCTGCCCACAGGGGTACCTTGGGCCTACCTTAGGGGTGACTTACATGTAGAAAAGGGAAGGTTTAGGGACTTGCAAGTGTGTGCACTTGCCAAGTCGACATGGCAGCCCGAGGCTGCGCACAGGCTCTGCGATGGCAGGCCCGAGTTATACTTTACGGGCTGTTTGCGTGGGTGGCACAATCCAGTGCTGCAGCCCACCAACAGCATTTGGTCTATAGGCCCTGGCACTCGCAGTGCACTTTACAAGGGACTGACACATAAACCAAATAGGCCAATCATGGAAACACCAATCCATAACACATTTTATACAGGAGCACTTGCACTTTCCCACTGGACAGCAGTGAGGGAAGTGCGCAGAATCATTACACCAGCAAAAACAGAGTCAAAACCGGGAGGTCAGAAAGCAAAAAGTCAGGGGAAACATGCCAAAAGATGCCAAGTCTAACACATGTCCCCTCCAGCTGAAAGTAGGGAGAACTACCCAACCCCATTGGAGTTCTCTTCACTAAGGCGGAAGAACCTGGACAGACCATCTATGTTGGCGTGTTCTGTACCAGGACGGTGTTCCACCGTAAAGTCCATTCCCTGTAGGGAGATGGACCACC
The DNA here is from genome assembly GCA_963921515.1 of Calotriton arnoldi. Classification (NCBI taxonomy): domain Eukaryota; kingdom Metazoa; phylum Chordata; class Amphibia; order Caudata; family Salamandridae; genus Calotriton; species Calotriton arnoldi. The sequence continues at coordinate 411,314 of CAWUFW010007063.1, forward strand.
TTAGCAGTTTTGGATTCTCACCCCTCATTTGCATCAACCATCTGAGGGGCCTGTGGTCTGTCTGAACCCGGAAGTGAGTCCCAAACAGGTATGGTCTCAACTCTTCAGCGCCCAGACCACAGCAAAAGCTTCCCTTTCTATGGCACTCCACCTCTGTTCCCTGGGAAGTAGTCTCCTGCTAAGGAAGACTACAGGCTGATCCAGGCCCTCTTCGTTCAGTTGTGAGAGCACCGCTCCCACACCTTGCTCTGAAGCGTCAGTCTGCACGACGAATTCCTTGGAGAAGTCAGGTGCCTTGAGCACGGGCGCCGTGCACATGGCTGCCTTCAGGGCATCAAAAGCTTTCTGGCAGGACTCAGTCCAGATCACTTTCCTGGGCTGCCTCTTAGAGGTCAGCTCTGTTAAGGGGGCAACGATGGTGCCATAGCCCTTAACAAATCTCCTATAGTAGCCGGTGAGACCTAAGAAGGCTCTCACCTCTGTCTGGGTCTTGGGGGCTCCCAAGCCAGAATGGTGTCAATCTTGGGTTGTAGGGGCGCCACCTGGCCGCTTCCTACCTGGTGTCCCAAGTACACCTCAGAACCCTGCCCGATCTGGCACTTACTGGCCTTGATCGTGAGGCCTGCACCTTGCAGAGCCCTCAACACTTTCTCAAGGTGCTGTAAATGTTCTTCCCAGCTGGAACTGAACACAGCAATGTCATCCAGGTAGGCGGCACTGAAATCCTCCAGCCCAGCCAACACCTGATTGACCAACCTCTGAAAGGTGGCAGGGGCATTCTTCAAACCAAAGGGCATCACCCGGAATTGGTAATGACCTTCTGGGGTTGAGAATGCTGATCTCTCCTTGGCCCCATCGGTTAAGGCAATCTGCCAGTACCCAGACGTCAAATCATACGTGCTGAGGAACCGGGCAGCTCCCAACCGATCAATGAGCTCATCAGCTCTGGGGATGGGGTGCGCGTCAGTCCTGGTGAAGGCATTGAGCCCACGGTAGTCCACACAAAACCGGAGTTCTGGAGTGGCACCGGGCGCAGCAGCCTTTGGGACCAAGACCACTGGGCTGGCCCAAGGACTGTGGGAGGGCTCAATCACCCCTAACGCCAACATCTTAGAGACCTCCTCCTTGATGCTGGCTCTGACCCGGTCAGTCAACCTGTAAATCTGGTGCTTCACAGGAGGGCTGTCACCAGTGTCCACGTCATGGGTACACCAGTGAGTAACACCGGGGGTCAGAGAGAACAGTGGGGCGAACTGTCCCAACAACTGGTGACAGTCCCCCTGCTGCTCCTGAGTCAGAGTAGGGGAGAGGATCACACCTTCTACTGACCCATCATGCTCCTTGGTAGACAGGAGGTCAGGGAGAGGCTCACTCTCCTCTTCCACCCCATCATCTGTCGCCAAGAGCATACTCACTTCGGACCTCTCGAAGTGGGGCTTGAGGCGGTTCACGTGAAGGACCCTCAAAGGGTTCCTTGGAGCTTGCAAATCCACCAGGTAGGTGACGTCACTTTTGCGCTCCTTTACCTCATATGGCCCAGTCCACTTGTCCTGCAAGGCACAAGGTGCCACTGGGGCCATGACCCACACTTTTTGCCCAGGTTGAAATTCGACCAGAGTGGCATTCTGGTCATACCATCTCTTCATTTCTTCCTGGCTTGCTTCTAGGTTCGCCTGAGCGAGTTTCCTGAAGCGGGCAGTTTGGTTTCTAAAGGCCAGCATGTAGCTAAATACATCCTGGGGAGTTTTCCTGGGAGCCGCCTCCCAGCCTTCCTTTACCAAACTCAGAGGTCCTCTGACAGGGTGGCCATACAGGAGCTCAAAGGGGCTGTACCCAAGAGACTTCTGAGGCACCTCCCTGTATGCAAAGAGTAGGCATGGCAAGAGGACGTCCCACTTACGCCTCATGGGTTCTGTTAGACCCTTGATCATGCCTTTCAAGGTCTGGTTGAATCTCTCCACCAGACCGTTTCCTCGTGGGTGGTAAGGAGTGGTGAACTTGTAGGTTACACCACACTCCTTCCACAGGGATGTCATATACTTGGATATGAAATTGGTCCCCCTATCAGAAACCACCTCTCTGGGGAATCCCACACGGGAAAAGATCCCCATTAACGCCCGGCCCACCACTGGCGCCGTCGTAGTCCTGAGAGGGATTGCCTCCGGGTACCGGGTGGCATGGTCCACCAAGACCAGGATGTACCTGTTGCCCATGGCGGTCTTGGGGTCCAGTGGCCCCACAATATCCATCCCTACCCTTTCAAAGGGTGTTCCAACAACAGGAAAAGGTTGGAGAGGAGCTTTGACCTTCCTCCCACTCTTACCACTTGCCTGGCAAGTTTGGCAAGGCCTACAGTGTGCATCTGACTGCCTTCGCATTTGGGGCCAAAGAAGTGGGTGACAAGCCTGTCAAAGGTCTTGTCCTGCCCCAAATGTCCTGCCAAAGGCACGTCATGAGCCAGACCCAGTAGGAAGGTCCTGAAGCGCTGGGCTACCACCAGCACACGGGCTGACCCAGGCTCAGCAACCTTAGGCTCACTGTATAGGAGACCACTCTCCCAGTAGATCAGATGTGACCCGGACTGATTACCAGCTGCCTGGTCTGCAGCCTGCCGCCGCAGACCCTCCAGAGTAGGGCACTCGTTCTGCTCCCGGCAGAACTCCTCCCTGGTGGGACCCCCTTCTTGCTGCCAATGGGTCAGCTCAGAGATGTCTCCCAGTTCGGCTACCTGCTCCCCTGTAGGCACCGGGGCGTCCCCCTCGAGGTCCGCCTCCTCCCGGTCCGTGGGAACTTCGGGGGCCGGTTTCCCGCGCCCCCTGCCCTTTCTCTTGGCAGGGACTTGGGCCACTGTTCCAGGCTCCAAGTCCTCTTGATCACCCTTTCTGGCTGCCATTGACCGAGTAGATATGCATGCCCACTCTGGCAACCCAAGCATCTCCAAGTGAGACCTGAGCTCAACATTCTTCCATAAGGACTGCTCCAGGTCGTTACCTAGCAGACAATCTACAGGCATGGTAGGGCTCACAACCACCCTCAAGGGACCTGAGACCCCCCCATTCAAAGGGAACCTGTGCCACCATACACTGGCGCTCAGAGTTGTCGACAGCAACTACTTGGTGGAATGCTCCTGGGACTACTTGCTTCTCAGACACCAGGTGACACCGGACTGAGGTCACACTGGCTCCAGTGTCTCTGAGAGCCTCTACCCTGTTCCCATTAATGGTCACCCCGGTGCTATATTTCTTTGTGTTAGGGGGCACCTGGTTTCCTGGGACCATCTCACTGTCCCCTAGTGAGACAAGGGTCATTTCTGCGGGGTCCCCACCCTCCTGTGGGCACCCCTCCTCCCCAAGCGCTACACTAGCCAACACTTTGGACTGTCCACCGGTGGGTGGCTGTGTCCCCTTCGGGCACTTGGGGTCCCCCTTAAAGTGACCTACCTGGTCACATGCATAACACTTGCGGGGGCCGGTCTCAACAGGCTTCCCTGTAGAGACCCCTTTCTTCTTATCACCGGGGGCTGGGAACCTTTAGCCTGGGTACTAGTTTGGGGCCCTTTAGAGAACTCCTGTGCTTTACCCTTGTCCCCCCACCTTTCTGCTGGGGACCCTGCCCACCTTTGGCTGAGTCTCCCCCAAACGCTTTCTTGTGGACCCTGGTACTCACCCAGCGGTCCGCTTCCATAGCAAGCTTCCTGGGGTCAGTTAGCTTACTATCCACTAGGTGCTGGCGCAGATCTGCAAAACATAGACTAGACAAGTGCTCCCATGCAATCAAGTTGTAGAGCCCCTGAAAATCTGTTACACTACTGCCCTTCACCCAACCATCCAGAGACCTGCAGAACACATCCACACATTCCAACCAAGTGTTGGCATCAGACTTCTTACTGGACCTGAACTGATCCCTGTACTTTTCAAGAGTAAGACCATACTTTGTGAGAAGGGCATCCTTCATGTCAGCATAGGTGAGGTGATACCCCTTACCCAAAGCTATCAGAGCATCCCTTGCTTCTTCAGGGAAAAGTGGCCACAATCCTGCTCCCCAATTCTCCTCAGGGACCCCATTCATGTGTATGGCTGCCTCATAACCCTGAAACCACCTTTGTATGTCATCCCCCTTCTTGAACTCCTTGCCTACGTTCTTGGGAATGTGCACAATCCTGTCTGCCTTTCTGGACGAATTGCTGCCACCATCTGAGCCTGACTTACTCCTAAGTTCTAGCTCCTTCAGTTCTCTCTCATGCTCTAAGAGCATCTTCCTCTCCTCTATGGCCAGTCTCTTCTCCTCCCACTCACTCTCCAGCCTGAGCTTCTGCAGCTCAAACTGCCTTGCCTCCCGCCTGTCCTCCAGCTCCTCTGGGGACAGACTGCTGCTGCCTGACCTGGCGGGTTCCCCCCTACCCAAAAGCATATCCACCCTGGAAATAGGCTCCTCCACCTCCTCACTGAGATTACCAGGCTGCCCACTGGCATGTCTGGCTGCTACCCAGGCCCTCAGCGCCTTCTGTAGCTCCTCCTTCCTTGTGAGGCCTTTAATTTGGACTTTCAGGTTTTTACAAATTGCTCGTAGTTCCTTTACGGCGTAGGTTTCCAACCTATCCTCCTCAAAGATAATTTCCAGAGATGCAACGGATGATGCAGCTGTGTCAGGCATGACAAAAGTAGTGAGTTGAAAACTGGCAAGATCAAAAATAGGCCAAAAGAAAAAGAACCAGTATGTGGTACGTAATGGTCTGCGATATGGTAGTAGTGCACACCAATCACTGTAAGTCAAGTGCAAACACAAGTCCTATCCTCACCGCTGACAACCAATGTTAGAAATGGGATCTCTAGTTGGCAAGGGCTTGCACCTTTGTCCAAGTAGGGACCCTTCTTCCTAGTCAGGGTAAGGGTGTTACACTCGTGAAGTAACCCCTGCTCACCCTCGTGGTAGCTTGGCACGAGCAGTCAGGCTTAATTCAGAGGCAGTGTGTAAAGCATTTGCACATAACCCACAGTAATACAGTGTAAGCACTACAAACGGGCACCACACCAGTTTAGAAAAATAACCAATTTTTATATACTCAAGACAAGACCAATTACGACAAAAATCCACAATACTATACTTTAAAAATGAATGCTTGATAAGGTAACTTCTTCTTTGCAGGAATAGTTCAAAAACAAAGTTCGTACGAGTCGGTAGCTCCGTCCGAGCCTACCGCGATGCTGAAAACCACAGAGTCTAACAGTTCCAGCCGACCGCGTCGATACGGGCCAGCAGAGTCGTGAACAGACTCGGTCACAGTACCTTTCTCGTTGTGGCTGGTACGAAGTGTACGAGCCGGTCGGCGTTTGTCGCGGTTGTGGTGCAAGACGGAGCGATGCAAGGTGCGGTGTCCCTCGATGCGGTGCAGGCAGCGGCTCGATGAGCGTCGTGCAGACGGAGTCGGTGAGTCCAAGGCGTGCGATGCAGGGTGAGACGATGCTCGATGCGGTGCTGACAGGTTGCGATGCAGGCGACCAAGCCGGAGTGCGGGAGCTGGCGTCGGACAGCGGTGCGAGTCGGAGCGGTGCGTCGCAAACGTGCGAGCGGTGCCCCAAATGCGATGCAGTCACGACTGTTGAGCCAGTTGCAGCGACCGCGTCGGTCGGGTCCGGCTGGTTCAGTGAAGCGATGCGATGCGAACTGCGGTGCCCACAGGTCACGGTGCAAGCAGCGGCTCGATGTGGACGGCGTCGGACGTCGCCTACGGTGAGACCAGGGTTGCGATGCGAAGCGGGGCGATGCGGTCTGCGGTGCAAACAGGTCACCGGCCAGGGATGGATTCGGTTAACGGAGTCGGTTGTGGTTCCCTTCCTCTGTGGCAACTGAAACAGCGTTCCAGAAGCGGTACCCAGAGGCTTGTGAAGTTTTTGTAGTCCCTGAGACTTCTTAACAGGAGGCCAGCTCGGTTCCAGGCCCTTGGAGATACTCAGCACAAGTTTGTAGAAAGTTCAGTCCTTTCACTGCCCAAGACAGAAGCAGCAGCTGCAGGCCAACCCAACAAAGCAACAACACAGCAAAGGGGCAGTACTCCTCCTGGCAGCTCTTCGAGCTCTTCGTCTTGGCAGGTTCCTTGATTCCAGCGAGATCTAAATTCATGGGGTCAGGGCCCCAATATTTATATCCCAAATTCCTTTGTTCTCTGAAGGCAGAGAGGCCTTTGCCTAGTCCAAACCAGTTCTGGAGCACTTTGTTGACAAGTCTCCGTACCTTCTTTCAGAGAGTAGGCCAGGGACATCAGACGCACCACAGGAGGTGGAGCCAGCATTGTGGAGGGAAGGCACTGTCCTATTCAGGGCCCAGGTGTAACTCCTCCCACCCATCTACATGTAGATCTTGCTATTCAGCCCTGTGCTGACTCACCCTGTCTCCTGGCATCCCCCAGCCCCTGTCACTCACACTCCAGACAAGGAATACACAACCTCGCAGAGGCAGGCTTGGATGGTTAGACAAGAAAATACCCACTTTCTAGAAGTGGTATTTTCAAACACAGAATGTTAAAACCAACTTCACTAAAAGATGCATTTTATCATTCTGAGTCCAGGCATACTAAACTCGAATTTCTACCATGTTCCCGGGGTCAGTTAGGATTATAAGCTGTAATAATCAAAACTGCCCGTTCTGGCCTAGGGGGAACAGGTAGCCTTGCAATAGTGAAAACGAACTAGGCTGTAATTCACCATCAGGACATGCCACACACACACCAGGGCATGTCCTACCTTTCGCATACAACGCACCCTGCCCACAGGGGTACCTTGGGCCTACCTTAGGGGTGACTTACATGTAGAAAAGGGAAGGTTTAGGGACTTGCAAGTGTGTGCACTTGCCAAGTCGACATGGCAGCCCCAGGCTGCGCACAGGCTCTGCGATGGCAGGCCCGAGTTACACTTTACGGGCTGTTTGCGTGGGTGGCACAATCCAGTGCTGCAGCCCACCAACAGCATTTGGTCTATAGGCCCTGGCACTCACAGTGCACTTTACAAGGGACTGACACATAAACCAAATAGGCCAATCATGGAAACACCAATCCATAACACATTTTATACAGGAGCACTTGCACTTTCCCACTGGACAGCAGTGAGGGAAGTGCGCAGAATCATTACACCAGCAAAAACAGAGTCAAAATCGGGAGGTCAGAAAGCAAAAAGTCAGGGGAAACACGCCAAAAGATGCCAAGTCTAACAATGTTGCTCTAGGGATGGTGCTCCCTTTAGGTGTGCCTTGTAAGTACAGTAAGCCAAATATACGGTGGGTAAAAAGAACGTTGACTGCAGAGTTTTGTGATGGAGTGACAGATTTGGAAGTCAATAATTATAGTAATGGTATCACCTTTGGATATATTCTCTCCTCCGTTATTACCTTTGGTGGTACTGCTATGGCCAGAGGCGAAAAAGCTAGAGAATATTTTGGATGTAAGCTACAGATACTGTCTAACTCCACAGTAGCAGCTTTGCGTGACATCACCACCCAATTAGAAAGTATGCGAATATACTCCGAGCAGATTAGATATGCTGTTGATTTCATCCTAGCTAAGAGCGGTGGTGTGTGCGCAGTAGTAAAAGACCAGTGTGAAATCGGGATAACTAATATGAAAAAATATTACCTAACACATTTTAGACATTCTAGAAAACGTGAAAGGAATGGAGAGTGGGAACTGGAGTTGGTCATTGTTTGGTGGATGGGGTTGGATCCTTGAAAAGGTGATCTATTTTTTTGTGATTTTGATTTTTTGCTGTGTTTTAATCCAGTGTCTTCCCTTATGTTGCTCCTATTGCACCACCCTTCTTACCCCTAAGAGAATATCGATTCATGATACTAATGCAACAATTATGATTCAAAAGGAAGTCGAAGACCTCATGCAAATAGATGAGGGTAATTTCGAGACATCTTCCCTCCATACTGTTCCCCTTCCTGAAGCTGAGAATATGGAGTGCTTCTAAGAATGTATTCATGATTTGTTGAATTATATGTCTTTTTCATTATTACACAAAATTACTTAGGTCATGCTAAAAGGAGGGTCCGTTGGAATAAAATGTATGTTTTCGTATGTTTTACGTATGTCAGTATTCACGGCGCCATTTTGTGTATAGGCGCCATTTTGTATCGTGATCGAAAGTAATTCTTTGTCATTTCCGAGAAACGGCCTTCTCTAGGTTATGTTTCTTCGGAGCTGAAGTTCTGCCACACTACTGAATGCAGTGTTCTTATTAGCGCATACCTTTCCTTTTAGATGTGAGCCTTCTCCCACTTGTCTAGTGGTGGGCACAGGCAGAGGGATCTTGAATAGTAGGCAGTGTGCGCCCGGCCTCAGAATCGAAAGTTACTCCTTTATAATTTACTGTCCAGCTGCATCTCTCTGAAAAATTCCATGGTGGGTGTGTTTTCATTGGTTTTGAAATGTATTTAATGTATTGTTATGCTTGCTGATGTCAGTCCCTCTGCAGCACTCCTTAGAGGCTGGGCAGACAGGGCTCCGCTCTGAGCGCACTCTGAATAAACAGATATTGGTTTGTATTCTCTACTGTCTGACCAACTCTTCATTTGGTATGGAAGGCTGAGAGGTGGTGTTGTGTGATCCGGGTGACCCGAATTGGGTCACTTCCTTCAGTTGGCGCCCGAACAGGGACTCCTTCGGGTGAGTGGCCCTTCCCCTTCCGCGGACTGGGGGAGGTTGAGGCCATCGTTGGGTCAGACGGACAGGTCAGGGATCCCTGCACGAAGAGTTCCTGATACTCGCAGCTGCCCCTTCTGTCCTGCCGGACGGTGCCTCGCCCACTGGTCATCCCGACTGGAGTCCTAAACGGCAAAACCCTTAGATCTGACCGTTTGATCTGAAGAGTCGGCAGTGGAGAATAAATTTGTTTGACCTGCATATATCAGCTGAGTTTGTTTTGGTTCTTTGTGGATATGGTACCATTTTTTGTTTGTTTTTGGTGCGGTCTAAGGGCTGTCTTTGGATAAGAAGTATTTGCATTTGCTTTGTTAGGCATAAACTAGTGAATGTTTGAAGATGCCTAGTATTAGCAAATTGATTTCTTTGTGCTGCCACTGTTGTACTGCAGCTGCTCGATTGGAAGAAGCTCAGCCAGCGCCTCCAGAAGGCACTCCCAATTTTGATATGTATGTGAAGCATGGTCTTGGCCCTATTATATTTAGTACATTATGGCACAAATATACGAGGGACAATGGCGAGTTGCAGTGGCCATTGACGGGCACGTTTGATGAACAAAAGATTATGGGGCAGATTTACAAGAAGCGATGCATCGCTGCCGCAATGCAGCGATGCATCACAAAAATTGCGTTGCCACTGCGGCAACGCAAATCACCACGGATGCGCCAAATCAACATCTTGGTGGACCATGGCGCAAAGTGGCAGCCTGCGTCAGAAGAACTGATGTAGGTGCCACAAAACTGCCGCAAGTCAGCATGACGCAACTGCTGAAAAAGTCACGTAAGGCAGTTTTGCATCACGCAATGCCAGCCCGAGCACCCTGCAAAACTCCGCACTGCGTGAAGCGGCAAAAAAGCACACAAAAATTCACGCAAATCCCCCCAAAAAACTTTGTGGAACTCAGAGGAGTCTGCAATGGACCAGGAAGGACACTGCAGTAGTCAGGACCCTCAGGCAACCACCCACACCAAAAGCCCAGATGCACAGGCTGAGACCGGGGCAAAGAGGAAACGCAAATCCAACTTTAATCAGGAGGAAAATTAAATACTGGTCACTGTGGTGACCAATTACCAGCACCAGCTCCAGCTCTTCGTGAGTTCGAAGTTGCCACTTGCCAAAATCCCAAATAATCTCAATGTGAGTAAATCACATATGACAATCACACTTAGCAAATGTCTAAACAGCCCTGCCATGTCTATCTCTGATGGGGCAGATATACTGGGCCTCATTTAGGAAGGGCCTTGCGCCATTGGAACAACACTTTTTTTAAATTTGAAAGTCAATCAATCAGGGAAATTATAAGAGCGCTACTCACCTGTGAGGGTCTCAAGGCGCTTGGGGAGGGGGGTGGGAAGCATGGGAAAGAGCTCCGGTTAGTTGAAGAGCCAGGTCTTGAGGGTCTTTCTGAAGATGTGCAGGGTGGGAGCGTGCCTGATGTTGATTGGCAGCTTGTCCCAAGTCATGACCATGATGCAGGAGAAGGTTTGTCCACCCGTTCTTGCTCTGCAGATACGCGGGGGTCTGGTGAGGGTGAGGTCGGCGGATCGTAGGTTCATTTTTGGAACGTGAAAGGATATTCTACCGTTGAGATATTGGGGTCCGGTGTTGTGGAGGCATTTGTAGGCGTGGGTGAGTATCTTGAAGGTTACTCTTTTCTTGACGGGGAGCCAGTCGAGGTTATGCAGGTGCTGGGTGATGGGTACGTGTCAGGGGATGCGTCTCGCCGTGGTGTTCTGTATGGTCTGGAGTATGCGGAGTAGAGACTTGTTGATCCCGGCGTAGAGGGTGTTACCGTAGTCAGTCAGCTGGTTATGAGTGCACGGCTGACGGTCTTCCTTGATTATGAGGGGATCCATTTGAAAGTCTTTCAGAGGATGCGGAGGGTGTTGAAGCAGGTGGAGGCAACAGCGTTGACCTGTTGGGTCATGGAGAGGGAGGAGTTGAGTATGATGCAGAGGTTTTGGGCGTGGCCTGTTGGGGGGCTGCTGAGGGCGGTGGGCCACCAGGAGTTGTCCTATGCAGAGGGGGAAGGTCCGAGGACGAGGACTTCTGTCTTCTCTGGGTTGAGCTTCAGGCAGCTGCTGCTCATCCAGGATGCGACGTCTTTCATTCCTTCCTGGAAGTTGAATCTGGTGGTGATGGGGTCCTTGGTGAGGGAGAGGATGAGCTGGGTGTCGTCGGCATAGGATACTATGCTGAGTCTGCATTGTCTGACGAAGGCGGCGAGGGGGGCCATGTACATGTTGAAGAGCGTTGGGCTGAGCGATGATCCTTGGGGTACTCCGCAGTTGGTTTCCGTGGGTTCGGAGAGGAAGGCTGGAAGTCTGATTCTCTGGGTTCTTCTGGAGAGGAAGGATCGGAGCCAGTTGAGGGCCATTCCCTGAATTCCGACTTTGTGGAGTCTGGCGGTGAGTGTGCGGTGGGAGACGGTGTCAAAGGCTGCAGAGAGGTCGAGTAGGATCAGGGTTGTGGTGTGTCCATGGTCGAGGAGGGTGCAGATGTCGTCTGTGGCGAGGAGTAGGGTGGTCTCCGTGCTTTGGTTGATGCGGAATCCTGATTGGGAGGGGTAGAGGATGGAGTTTTCTATGATGAATTTCATTACCTGGCCGTTGACGGTCTTCTCGGTAACTTTGGCTGCGATAGAGAGGAGGGAGATGGGTAGGTCCATGGGATCTGCTGATGGCTTCTTGAGTAGGGGTCTGACTTCTGCTTGTTTCCAGTCGTCGGGAAAGATGCTGGTTTTGAAGGTGGCGTTGATGGTGCGTTGTAGATCTAGAGCGATGGCAGCAGCGGCTTTGTTGGAAGATGTGCGGGGGCAGGGGTCTGCGGAGGCTCCTGAGTGGATGCCTTTCATGGTCGATGCGGTGTCTTCGATGGTGACTGGGGTCCAGGAGGAGATGATGGGCTGGCTGGCATTGCTGAAGGATGGGGTGGTTTCAGAGTCAGGTGTCTGGTGGTTGGAATTGTCGTAGAGGCTCTTGATCTTCAGATGGAAGTAGGAGCCAATGTTGTTGCAGAGGTCCTGGGAGGGGGTGATGCCCGTGGTGGCGCTGGGGGGTTTGGTGAATTCCTGGATGATGCTGAAGAGTTCCTTGGAGTTGATGGAGTTGGCGAGGATCTTGTTCTGGATGAAGGTACTTTTGGTGGATCTGATGCGTTGGTGGTATTCTGTCATGGCGTTCTTGTAAGAGGTCTGGTCTTCCGAGGATTTGCTGTTTCTCCAGTGTTTCACGAGACGTCCGCAGGTGCGCCTGGATTCTTGGAGGTCGGCGGTGAACTGGGTGGCCTTCCTGGGGTGCTGTTTGTCGGGATTACGTAGGGGATGTGATGGACCATTGGCGCAAGGACTTCATGAATGATGTCCACAATCCTGTTGTCCCATCCAAGCAATAGGTTGTGTGAGGCACCAGTGGTGTACACTTGTGTGTGATGAACAAGGACAGGTAAAGCCACCTTGTGTGTCTGAACATGTGCCTGTAAATAACAACCTGTAAATTATACATTTGGCATGTCAGTGGTGTGACATGTGTCTTGCTGTGAGAAAGCAAAAGACACACAATTGATGGACGGAATGCAGAACAAATCAAAACATTCACCCCCAGTCAAGAGATCTGGGTTAAATCCATCATTCTTTTGCTCACCATGCCGCCCCAGTTTAGACCTGGCCATATGCAAATCAGTCTTGACCCTGTGCCTCATGGGAAGAGTCCAGCCCGAACTGCCAAGCCAGGTCCTCCCTGGACCGGAAACAAGCATCCTAGGACCGGTTTTGGGGTTTCACCCCTCTTCAGCCAGGATAGCTTGATTCCAGTGGCACAGTGAGCCCAGGACCCACGTCTGGGCATACCTGGCACACTTAGGGCAAGAAAGCAAAAGACACACAATTGATGGACGGAATGCAGAACAAATCAAAACATTCACCCCCAGTCAAGAGATCTGGGTTAAATCCATCATTCTTTTGCTCACCATGCCACCCCAGTTTAGACCTGGCCATATGCAAATCAGTCTTGACCCTGTGCCTCATGGGAATAGTCCAGCCCGAACTGCCAAGCCAGGTCCTCCCTGGACCGGAAACAAGCATCCTAGGATCGGTTTCGGGGTTTCACCCCTCTTCAGCCAGGATAGCTTGATTCCAGTGGCACAGTGAGCCCAGGACCCACGTCTGGGCATACCTGGCGCACTTAGGGTGAGAAAGCAAAAGACACACAATTGATTGTTGGAATGCAGAACAAATCAAAACATTCACCCCCAGTCAAGAGATCTGGGTTAAATCCATCATTCTTTTGCTCACCATGCCACCCCAGTTTAGACCTGGCCATATGCAAATCAGTCTTGACCCTGTGCCTCATGGGAACAGTCCAGCCTGAACTGCCATGCCAGGTCCTCCTGGACCGGAAACAAGCATCCTAGGACCGGTTTCGGGGTTTCACCCTCTTCAGCCAGGATAGCTTGATTCCAGTGGCACAGTGAGCCCAGGACCCACGTCTGGGCATACCTGGCACACTTAGGGCGAGAAAGCAAAAGACACACAATTGATGGACGGAATGCAGAACAAATCAAAACATTCACCCCCAGTCAAGAGATCTGGGTTAAATCCATCATTCTTTTGCTCACCATGCCACCCCAGTTTAGACCTGGCCATATGCAAATCAGTCTTGACCCTGTGCCTCATGGGAACAGTCCAGCCCGAACTGCCAAGCCAGGTCCTCCCTGGACCGGAAACAAGCATCCTAGGACCGGTTTCGGGGTTTCACCCCTCTTCAGCCAGGATAGCTTGATTCCAGTGGCACAGTGAGCCCAGGACCCACGTCTGGGCATACCTGGCACACTTAGGGCGAGAAAGCAAAAGACACACAATTGATGGACGGAATGCAGAACAAATCAAAACATTCACCCCCAGTCAAGAGATCTGGGTTAAATCCATCATTCTTTTGCTCACCATGCCACCCCAGTTTAGACCTGGCCATATGCAAATCAGTCTTGACCCTGTGCCTCATGGGAACAGTCCAGCCCGAACTGCCAAGCCAGGTCCTCCCTGGACCGGGAAACAAGCATCCTAGGACCGGTTTCGGGGTTTCACCCCTCTTCAGCCAGGATAGCTTGATTCCAGTGGCACAGTGAGCCCAGGACCCACGTCTGGGCATACCTGGGGCACTTAGGGCGAGAAAGCAAAAGACACACAATTTATGGACGGAATGCAGAACAAATTAAAACATTCACCCCCAGTCAAGAGATCTGGGTTAAATCCATCATTCTTTTGCTCACCATGCCACCCCAGTTTAGACCTGGCCATATGCAAATCAGTCTTGACCCTGTGCCTCATGGGAACAGTCCAGCCCGAACTGCCAAGCCAGGTCCTCCCTGGACCGGAAACAAGCATCCTAGGACCGGTTTCGGGGTTTCACCCCTCTTCAGCCAGGATAGCTTGATTCCAGTGGCACAGTGAGCCCAGGATCCACATCTGGGCATACCTGGCGCACTTAGGGCGAGAAAGCAAAAGACACACAATTGATGGACGGAATGCAGAACAAATCAAAACATTCACCCCCAGTCAAGAGATCTGGGTTAAATCCATCATTCTTTTGCTCACCATGCCACCCCTGTTTAGACCTGGCCATATGCAAATCAGTCTTGACCCTGTGCCTCATGGGAACAGTCCAGCCCGAACTGCCAAGCCAGGTCCTCCTTGGACCGGAAACAAGCATCCTAGGACCGGTTTCGGGTTTCACCCCTCTTCAGCCAGGATAGCTTGATTCCAGTGGCACAGTGAGCCCAGGACCCACGTCTGGGCATACCTGGCGCACTTAGGGCGAGAAAGCAAAAGACACACAATTGATGGACGGAATGCAGAACAAATCAAAACATTCACCCCAGTCAAGAGATCTGGGTTAAATCCATCATTCTTTTGCTCACCATGCCACCCCAGTTTAGACCTGGCCATATGCAAATCAGTCTTGACCCTGTGCCTCATGGGAACAGTCCAGCCCGAACTGCCAAGCCAGGTCCTCCCTGGACCGGAAACAAGCATCCTAGCACCGGTTTCGGGGTTTCACCCCTCTTCAGCCAGGATAGCTTGATTCCAGTGGCTGTAGGTATTTTCGTGCAACACCCATGTCACTGATGCATGTTTAGATTAATGAACATTTCGCAATCCAAAAGTGCATCTGAGTGCTATGCCACCCTACGGCTGGCCTACTTAGGAGTAACAAGGAGGAATTTTCTAATGTGCACAGCGTATTTATTCCAGTCAAATGCATAATGTATTCCACAGCATGCATCGGAAGATAAATTAACACCAACATATTGTTAATGTGCATGAAGGTGCCCCTTCATCTACAAAAACAATCTAACCACCAAGCTGGCATCCCAGCACCATGGTACAAGGCTGCCGGATTGGGCAACCTGCATACAAATATATTGGGGGATCAACAAGCAACTTGTCCTGCCTGTGTGTCACTGTTAACATGATAAAGATTGATGCACTGGTGGATCAAGGTGCTCATAACAAAAACCCTCTGTGCCTGTGCAGTATGAAAATTTTCAAGCACCATAATGTTGTAAAGATGTTGCATGCCAACATATCTGAAGGGTTGCAGTATGGGGTGCTGCAAAGGAGGACAACACACTGCAATCACACACTAATTTGAAATTGACATCACAGTGTTGGCATAAAAGTGTACCTACCACCAAGAGAAACATTAGCAAGGCAGTGTATGTCCATGGGTCATTAAAAATAAATACCAACGCTATGCACCACTGTTGTAACAATAAGTGGTGCAATGATGATGCAAGTGGGGATAAGTCTTGGTCCTCGGTCTGCATCACAACATAGATCATTTGACTTTGACACAGAGATCATCCTTTAAAAAAACCTGATGCCTTTGTCAAAACATCACAAAGATGAAACATTCAAACACAAGTAACACATTACCATCTTTTTGCAGAAGATGCACCTACTACATCCAAACATGTGGATGACACACATGATTTTGAAGAGATGGACAACAATCTTCCATAAATAGACCATGACACTCTGAATTACATACTGGACACCATACGGTTACCTACTCCACCTCCAGAGAGTGACAACAATGTGGTAGCTGCTCCTGCAGAAACACCACAAAGTTCCAACACAGTATCTGCCACTACACACCCAACCACTGACTTTGAGGATACGCGGATACAGTTCCAGAGAAAAGCTGTTGGGCTACAACGTGACCTACTCAGAGAGGTGCGTGTGGCTGTCGAGAATGTGGGTGGTACACTGCAGGCCATACTCAGAAGCCTGAACTCTGAATCTGTAAACATGGCTCAGGAACAAGCCATCAACAACCCAACCCCTGGTCTTGCCCAATCATTATCCAACATATCATCAATAATGAGTCAGAGGCATGAACAAATGCCAACACAAAGTGGCAGCATGGAGGTGGCAAAACTTCTTCAAAATATCTATGATATCCTTCGAGACATGCAGCAAAAGCAGGACATTTACCTTGCAACAATGACTGGCTTTCATAGTGAGTTATTAAGTGTCATAAAAAACCAGCAAATCATGATAAATACGCTAATGGCTAACAACTCGACACAGGATAATGCTGTACCTCACACCTCCTCTGCCACTGCTGTTGGTCTCACTAGTCCCACACACCCTGCAACTACAGATCCAACTGAGGAACAATCTGAATCTTCTGATGAGGATGACTCTACTGCAACTCAATTTAAGCGGAAGACAGGACCCTAAAATCACACTGTGTCACAGGTGTTGTTTACCAAGAGAACTTTCTCTCCATTGTTGACAAACATTGCCAAGAGACAATCTCCTCTCAAAACCGGTGACACCTGTGCACCTAAATCATAACTTTCATCATGTCTGAAGTTCAAAACATTGTGCAAACAACAATGTCTAACTCACTAAACCAAGTTTAAAGAACTTGTTTTCTCAAATCCTCACAACTCTGTCAACATGAGTGCAGCTTCACAACTTGTGTGACAAGAGCAATGTCACCTTGTTTCATGTTTGATCGATTTCACCATGTCACTGTGATTGTTGTGTGTAAATAAATCTGAGCACCCGTGAAAGAGTGTGTAAGGACTCGCTCAATGTCTGTTAAGTATTACACTGTCAATATTACAATCCATGTTCAAATATTGCAATATGAACATAAATGATGTTGTGTTAATAGAAGCAACATGTACAGCAAGTTAAATTAGTCATACTAGTAAACAAGATGTGTGCAAAGTTGTACCTGGCTACTACATACACCATCAGTGTCACTCAACTTGTCCTGTATACAGACATAGTGGTGGGCAGTGGTATGAAGTTACTACTTGTAACAGAACAACTAGTTGGCCATGAACATGAAATAGCTCCAAAAACACCTAGGGGCTTATTTATGAGCCCTTGCGTCACTTTTGCGCCACCGGTGTGTCACTTTTTGTGACGCACCAGCGGCGTAAAAAATGCGCCATGTTGCGTCATATTTACAAAGTGACGCATCTGGGTAGATGCGTCACTTTGTAAACCTCTGCGCCACATTATACCTGCGCCAGGTATAATGTATGCAGGGTGGGCGTTCTGACGCAAGTAAGCCTCGTAGAAGTGACGCAGTGAAATCTATGAGATTTCACTGTGCCACTTCTAGGACGCAAATGCGTCAATATCTTACGCCTGCCTCACAGCAGGCGTAAGACTGACGCAGGCACATTTGAAATGGGACTTGCCCATTTGAAATGACCCATTGCTGAAGTTGCGTCACTTTTGTGACACACTCAAGCAATGCGTCATTTTTGCACCTACAGATACATCAGAAAAACTGACGTATCTGTAACTCCTTGCGACATAATGCGTCATACTATAAATATGACGCATCCAGAATGTCGCAAGGAGGGCGCAATGAAAAGTGACGCATCGCTGTTTTCACGCAGCGATGCGTCACTTTTCATAAATGAGGGCCCTAGAGTGACAATGTGTAGTGTGTACATCCTGTCCATCTGTGTAAGAGACAACACATATGTACCCAAATATATCATCACTAAACATAGTTGACACTGATTTGTGATACATACACAAACAAGTGTTCTCTGCATAACCATGATTTAAATCATCGCCATATGTAGGTCAAGCCACAAGAGTATTTACACAAAACAGTTGATTCACAAGTGTTGGAATAACATGTACAAATACATCATCATGGAACAGCAACCTGCTAGATTTTGCAATGAATATTCACTCAAAGCCAAAATCGTGGTAACATCCCATGTGCCAATGACGCAGACATACAACTTTCGAACTTCTGAACATCAATCAATACTATCAAATTTTGCAAAAATACAAAAATGTATTAACAATGAAAATATGTAAGAAAAACCCATAACAAACTATCTATATTACTCATACTAAACTATCTTAAAAGCTAAAACACTATCTAAAAATCTATCTATCCTAACTATAGGTAACCTACCTTACTTAACTTAACTTATCGTAAGCTAAACATGAATCACGTTAGACCACTATACATCAGCCCCCACCCACCCTTAACACATCAATGCACAATAGACATACATATACTTATCCTAAACATAAACTAAGATGAAAAGTAGTAAAACACATATACATTTTTTTATTATTTTTTTAAGAAACAAGTAACAACACACTGGATCACCCCCCCCCCCACCCCAAAGTATAGGAAAAATAGATAATAACTGACATTGGAACTTTTGTAGAATATAAAAAACCTAACTACCCTACCTAACACTACCTAATCCAACTATGCTACACCTACACTACGACTAATCCTAAATAAAATGCCAAAAGAAGCTATAAAAAATGTATACAAAGTGCCCACTAGAATTGGCTCATTAGATGGTCCATACACTGCTTCATGTAGTCCATTTTTTGTAACATTGCAGCCATCTGCAATTGCAGGCCACGTATCTTCAATTTGAAATATTCAACGTCTTGGCTGGACATCCCCTGGCTGCAAGACTGTCCAGATGTCAAGGGCGCTGCAATTCTGGGTCCTGGGGCTGGTGTAGGCGCCTGAGATGTTCCTTCCTGCAGAACAGTCCCACCTCCATTGCCAATGTCCTTCGAGGACGCCTTCCCATTACCATTGTTTTTTTTCTTTGCAGGAACATTTGAAACCCATGTCTTGGCAGCCTTCTGCTTGTCATACAGACAAGACATCCATCGGAAGCCCTTAGCCACCTCACAGATGTGTGAGTATCTTGTTTTGCTAATATGGAAATTCCTTTCCTCCTCTGCAGTCATGTTATCTTTTGGGTGTCAGTCAGAATCAGAATCAGAATAAGCTTTATTCGATTTAAAAGGTTAAATCATAAAAGCACAATGCATAAAAAACAGTAAATCTTGCAGTTACAATTTCACACAGAGTCTAAAAACAGTCATAATAAATTATTAAAAAGAGTAAATCACATTGTATTCCTACTTCTAATCACGCACTTCAGATATTTAGTCAAGTGACTAGTATATACATCATTTTCTAAAAGTTGCAATTTAAAAAAGGCAGGACGACATTGCCTCAGTCCTAGCACCGTTATTATTGGCAGGATCCATCTTTTTCTTAAAATGGTGTAAAAGTTGCAGAAGAACAGAATATGTATGGTGGACTGGGTAGATATGTCATCGCATGGGCATGGGCATAATAATCGGGACCAATCATTCGTGTTGGGGAAGGAAATCAGTTTGAAGAAGTTGCCTAAATGGAAACGAGTCAGCAACATCCTGTCATATCTTCCCATTACTTTTACAAGATAGGGTTGCACCCCTGGCTGTATTAATAACAATTGATTCTCTCTAACTGTTGGTTTTATTATGTCGGTAGAGAGTCTAGTGATCTCCAGAAGATCCAAACAGGCAATCTTTAAGGATTTCCTTGTAATCAAAGTGATACTGGTTGGATTATAAAAGTATTCTGGGTGGCCTAAATCAGCCTTAAAATTATTAACATATTTGAGCCACGGGATATGAAACGCCTGTTGCAACTTAATGCAATCATTTAACATGTCCTGATTAAAGCTAGTAGAATTGCTAGACCATATCTTGTGCCATAGTAAGACCGGTTATATTTTGATTAGGTCCGATATATATGGCAAACCAAGCTCCGCATGGCAAATGTATGTAGCTGTGCTGTTAGGTACCGTAGTAGATATCTCAGGAAAGAATTCTCAACTGACTGTATGGGTTGTGTGCCAGCATAACCCCAGATTCCGGCTCCATACATGGTGGTTGAGACACATTTTGCTTTATAGATCTTAATCAGTTCAGCAATGGGTCGTTTGCCCAGTTTTCTTGAGAAATTCACCAATGCTGCAGTCGCTTTTGCGAATAACAATTTTCTAGATAATATGGCCTTTGACCAGGAGCCCCTTTTTTCAAAATGAATTCCCAAATATGAAAAGCAATTGGTAAATTCAACCCTCTCATTAATAATAAAGATGTCTCTGCATTTTACACTGTTATTACCACACTTCATAACAAATGTTTTTGTAGTATTTACGTGGAGATGTAAATTCGACATAAAGGTTACAAAGCTAGAAACTACTCTCTGCAGTCCTATCTGTGAACGAGACAGTAAGACGGCATCGTCCGCATATAACAATGCTGGAATTGGACGATTGCCAATGTATGGAAAGTCCTGGGATTCACTAGTTAATACTGGTCCCAGCCCGTTTATGTATAAAGTAAAAAGAAAGGGGGCAAGCAAGCACCCCTGCCTTACCCCCCTCGTGACTGGAAATTTATAGCTACACTCTCCAGAGCCTCCATATCGGACACTGGATTTTGCATCTTGATATAACTGCATCAGAAAATTTACAAGTTGGGTTTCCACACCCATGGTTTCTAGGATGTTCCAGAGTTTACAGTGGTTAACACAGTCAAATGTCGAGCTATGATCGAAAAATGCCAGGAAAAGGGTCCCACGTTTGGCTTGCATATATTTTTCCCAAATTATATTTAAATTTAGACCCTGTTCGATAGTGCCCAATCCTTGACGGAATCCATATTGCAGTTCCGTAATTACACCCATATCCTCAGCCCACGTCTGTAGTCTATTTAATATAGTTCGGCCGGCCACTTTTACTAATGAATCTAAAAGTGAGATCGGTCTGTAACATATAGGATCATTACAATCACCGTTTTTATAAATGGGGACCAAAGTTGATTCTGTCAGTCAATGTGTACATAACTGACAAATGTAGATAGACAATGCATGCGATCTTTTAAGATGGCTCCAAAAATTGTGCCAATCATCTGATCACTGTGAGGGCCTCACGCACCAGAAGCATACTGCTAAGTTTGTGCATCACATACTGTGCTATCAGCTAAACCTTATGGTCCTAAGTAAATCCTTGTTTCCAAAGAATGAAAATAATCTCAACACTCAGAGACATAAGAAACCAGTTAACATACATCATGTCCCCGGATCATTTCTTCAAAGATTTTCATTATGTGGCTCACCAGGTAACATTCATGTAGTCATGTGATCCTTAAGCTGCAACAACTGCTGTGACCAGATAGTGTCACAGTGTGTTTAGTCTGAGGTTCGTATTTGCAAGCCATTTGACACGCATGTACGTTCATTTCACACATTTACAGAGTTATGCACTGTCGGAGCACGTGCCTATGTAAGAAGCAGATATGCGGTTTGTGGTACAACAATGATGCCACATCTAATGAATGACACTACTCATGTTGACTGACATGCAGCATGCCATGTAGGACTAGCAGGGCGAACTACACATGGCCTTAGGATTTAGGCATACATGCCCCTACCTGGGAACATGGATTCATGGTATTGTGTCCTTTGTCCATTCAGCAACACATCAAAATATTGCTAAAGTTTGATTACAGCTACTTGGTCCCCATGTAAATGGACCAAGGATTCATTTGTGCATGAGGAATTCAGTCTCACACAGTCAGGACTCAAAAGGCTTTTCTTGAGCACAAGACGTGCCCCATTTGCGTCATGACACAATAAAATCTTGTCATTATCACTGCACGATGATTACCCACATGAAATAACACAAGGTAGACTGACAATCCCAGAGCTCAGTTGCATACGAATCAGTATGGCCTATTTACGGATATTGAAAGTGCCGGATTGTTACGAAGTTTAAATGACAAGACATCAGAAATTTGAAGCATGTCTGACAAATAACGGTTAGACAACTAAACATGCTCACATTTTTTTTGCATAATCATTAAGAGACAGATGTCAAGGATGCACACTGAACATGGGTCTTTTTGCTTCATTGTACTCCGGGGTATTACATTGACTCTCAGCAAAAATGCATTACAAACCGTGTACTTCCCTGGCCCACTTGACTCTGAATTTGCACCCACACTGCAAACCCCGCACACCATCCTGTTAAACAACTGGACACAACACCACTACTCACACGTATTGAGGACTGTTGTAAGACTGCCTTCCTTGCCAAACATCATACAGCTGATCCTGCTGTCTCCACTTGGCTTCTGCTACTCCAGTCAAAATGGCAATAGGCACTACATTGTGCATTGTGGACTGAGGGAAGGCATGTCTGACACTTTCATGGAATTTCATTGGTCTAGGCATGTCTTTATGCAGTACACCATTCACAATGTGTTGCCTCATGTGATTTGAATTTGAATAGCGTAAGCAAAGTCGAGACAGCAGCTGGATCTAGTGATCTTCCTATAGGTTGCCACAGACGTAATCAATTTTGGATCCTTGCACATCATCAACATTACAATCAATGATAAATGATACTCACTGGTAGCGTTGGGGTCTTCAAACGTGTCTACCTCCCCTTGTGTGTATGGCTGGGGTCCACCTATGAAACATGAACAGATGTACAATCAGCTGTGAATGCCGGACATATATACAGTGTATGCATTTTGCAAAGAATATTGTCATAACACATGCAGCTAATTCCCAGACCATGTAACTCTCTTAACATCAAGTACAGCAATGTTGCGCCACTGACACTTGGACAGTGCAAATGCTGGGTCACTTCCACAGCACCGTCTACTGAGAATTAAACAATGATGTGTAGCATCCCTGGGAGTGTGCCTGTGCTTTGCCAGAATCATCAGACATGCCCTTACGCAGACACACCTGCACAATGATGGAAGGACGTCTGCTTCTCTAAATTGGTTTGTACATGCACATATGAACACATTCTTGGACATGATAAGTCACAATAGTTGTTTGACTATCTACATGTTTGCAGCATGTTGCCCTTTATTTTGTGCCATGATTGTGCCTTGATTGCGACTGTTTCCCTTGTTTTGTGCCTGTCTCGTTGTTGTTTTCTCCGCCGGCTTCCCAGTCCCTGCCCGCTACTGCTGTCCCTGTGGGCCCTCACCCCTAACGATTCCTGCCTCCCATTTGCACCTCCCTCCCCCCTTCCCTACGTAATGGTGGCCGCTGCATGTCCGTGCAGTGGATGCGCACAGCGTGCGTGCCAAAGGCAAGACCATCTGCGCCCATCTGCGACCTGAACGGGACCAGCGCCAGAGACCCTGGATATCCAAACTCCCTCCGCTATGACTCAGCGACCCTCCTCGCACTGAACCCAGGAAGAAACAACAACTGCAAACTCTCCACGCAGAGCACCACCCGCGGACAATTTTCCTGCCACCACTGCAACCACACCTTCACCACTGACTGTACCTACACGAACACCGCCCACACACCGAACACCAACACCTCTGGAGCCCTGTAATGCAACCTCCTCTAAATGCGCTCCCTGCACAGACACGCCGTGGAGATCTGGGACCTCCTCGACACCCTCGCACCAGACATCGCCTTCCTCACAGACACCTGGACAAACTCCACCTCCACCCCGACATTGACACCGCCATCCCCAATAGATACAAGAACCAGAGGAAGGACCGCCCCAACCGCCCAGGAGGAGGATTTGCCATCACACACAAGAGCTCCCTCCAACTCAAGAACTCCAGCTCAAGCAACAGCCCGCCCACCACCGAACAACTCCACTTCCAGATCCAGACCAGCCCCAGAACTACACTGAGAGGCACCCTTGCCCACAGCCCCCCCGGACCTCTAACTGCATTCACCACTTCCATCGCCGAACTCATCACACCCCACGCCATGACCTACATGTACTACATACTCATCGGATACCTAAAGTTACACCTCGACAACCTCAGTTACCCCAACTCCGCCACCCTCCTGGATAACCTCACAAACCTCAGATAGAAACAACTTGTCACCACCCCCACCCACAAGGCAGGACACACTCTCGACCCCATCTTCACAGGAAGTAACAACATCCACTTCAGCCACCCCACGCAACCCCCATGGACGGACCACCACTGCGTACACTTCCGTGTCGACAAACCATCAGCGCACAAACCTACTCCCCGCCTTCCAGAAAGAAACTGGAGCAAGATCACCGAAGAGCAACTCAACTCCACCCCCAACTGCAATGCCACCACCACCTTGACCAACGCCAACCTCGCAGACGAAGAACTCCACAGATGGATCTCCAACTGTGCAGACGAGATCGCACCCCTACGTAACCCCGACAAACAGTGACCCAGGAGTCCTCCTGGTTCACCACCAACCTCCAACAATCCAGACGCGCCTGCAGACGCATCGAGAAGAACTGGAGTAACAGGAAATCCTCAGAGGACCGCACCACCTACAAGAAAGCCATGACAGAATATCACCAACGCATCAGATCCACCAAAAGGACCTTCATCACGAATAAGATCCTCACCAAATCCAGCAATACCAAGGAACTATTCAGCAGCATCCAGGACTTCACCAACCCCCCCAGCAAAACCACGGACATCACCCCCTCCCAGGACCTCAGCAACAAGCTCGGCTGCTACTTCCACCGGATGATCAAGTGCCTCTACGACCACTTCAACAACCAGACACCGGACTCCAAAGCCATCCAATTCTCCAGCAATGCCAGCCAACCCACCATCTCATCCTGGACAACAATCACCACCGAAGACACTGCATCGACCATGAAAGGCATCCACTCAGGAGCCCCCACGGACCCCTGCTCCCCCTCTTCCACAGAGCAGCTGTCGCCATCGCTCCAGGACTACAACGCACCATCAATGGCACCCTCGAAACCGGCATATTTCTCGACAACTGGAAGCACATAGAAGTCAGACCCCTACTCAAGAAGCCTTCAGCAGACCCCACGGACCTCAAAAACTAGCGACCCATCTCCCTCCTCCCATTTCCGGACAAAGTCACTGAGAAGACCGTCAACGTTCAGCTAACGAAATTCATCAAAGTAAACACCATCCTCGACCCCTCCCAATCTGGATTCTAAAGCAACCACAGCCCGGAGACCACTCTACTCGCCACCACAGATGACATCTGCACCCACCTCGACCAAGGACACACCACAGCCCCGATCCTACTAGATCTCTTGGCAGCCTTCAACACTGTCTCCCACCGCACACTCACCGCCAGACTCCACGAAGCCGGCATTCAGGGAACTGCCCTCGAATGGCTCTGCTCCTTCCTCGCCGGAGAACCCAATGAATCAGACTCCCGCCTTTCCTCCCCGAACCCACGTAAATCAACTGCGGAGTACCCCAAGGATCGTAACTCAGACACACGCTCTTCAACATCTACATGGCCCCCCTCGCCGTCATTGACAGACAGCGCGGACTCAGCATAATATCCTAGGCCGACGACACCCAGCTCATCCTCTCCCTCACCAAGGACCCCATTACCACCAGACTAAACTTCCAGGAAGGAATGAAAGACGTTGCTTCCGGGATGAGCAACAGCTGTCTGACGCAGGACTCAGAGAAGACAGAGGTCCTCATCCTTGGACCCTCCCCCTCTGCATGGGACAACTCCTGGTAGCCCACCGCACTCGGCAGCCCCCCGGACCACGCCCAAAACCACTGCATCATACTCGACTCCTCTCTCTCCATGGCCCAACAGGTGAACTCTGTTGCCTACACCTGCTTCAACACCCTCCGCATCCTACAAAAGACCTTCAAATGGATCCCCACATAATCAATGAAGACCATCACCCACGCACTCATAACCAGCAGACTGGACTACGGAAACACCCTCTACACCGTGAGCAACAACTCTCTACTCCACAAGCTCCAGACCGTACAGAACACTGCAGCCAGGCCCGTCCTCGGCATCCCCCGACACAAACACATCACCCAACACCTGGAAGACCTCCACTGGCTCCTCGTAGAGAAGAGAGTAACCTTCAAGATACTCACCCACGCCTACAAATGCCTCAAACAACACCGGAGCCCAATGCCTCAATGACAGAATCTCCTTCTACACCCCTAAGAGGTTCCTCTGATCCGCCGAGCGTGCAGTCGCCAAACCGCCGCGCATCCAGAGAGCAAGAACAGGCAGAAGCACCTTTGCCTACATTGCAGCCAAGACCTGGAATGATCTACCGATCAACATCAGGCGCACCCCCCCAGCACATCTTCAGTAAAACGCTCAAGACCTGACTCTTCGACTAACCGGAGCTGCACCCCCCTCCGCGCCTTGAGACCCTCACGGGTGAATAGCGCGCTTATAGTTTCAATGAGTGGTTGATTGATTAATTGATTCATGCCTCATGCTTCCAAAGACATTCTAAATAATGTGAAACTTTAAATTTCCTCAACATGGTGCCTAGATATGTCACCCAAGTGTTGGGGTGCACTGCAATGCCCTTACTTTATGTTTCATTCCAAGAACATTAATGAACAGTTAGATGGTCCATGGGTGTTGAGTGTGAACACACACAGCAACACCTATGGAACAGGGCTGTGAGGTAAAAGTGCCACACACATATGGGACGTATTTAAATGGCCACTGGTGATATGATGACACAAAAAGCTTTATTGTTGCATAACACAGAGAGGCAGATTTTCAAAAAAGTGGGGCAACTGTAGAGATGCATCACTTTCCCTGCGCCACCATGCAAAACGCTTGCGCCACCATGGATGCACCGTATTTACAATACGATGCACCATGGTGCAAGGATTGACAGATGCGTCAGAAATTCTGACGCATCAGTTGGCGCAAAAGTCACGCATTGCTGGAGTTGTGCCGCAAGCATGACGCAACTTCAGCAATGCATGGGGATGTCCATACTCATTGTGCTGCGTCACTCCTTATGCCTGCTCCAAGCAGGCGTAAGGTTTTGACGCAGTGGCGTCCTAGAAGTGGAACAGTGAAATCTTGTAGATTTCACTGCGTCACTTCTATGAGTCTTTTTTGCGTGGAAACGCCCACCCTGCATACATTATACCTGACGCAGGTATGATGTGGCGCAGGGCTTTACAATGTGACGCATCTCCCTAGATGTGTCACGTTGTAAATGGGCCGCAATGTTTACACCGCCGTTGCGTCACAAAAAGTGACACAAATGTGGAGCAAAAGTGACGCAAGGGGCTTGTAAATCTGCCCAAAAGTGTTACACCCTTGGCACTGTGTGCTTGTGAGTGTGCATATATACCACTCTTCATCAAAACAAATTTAATTTTAACGACATATGTAACTGTGACCTCACAACATGCAATTTGGACATTGATGTCATGATGTTTCTCCTCAGAGACCATTGCAACACCAATGATTCTCATTTAAAATATGTACTGAGCAATGTATGGCATTGCTGTGGACCTCTTACCAAACTACAAATTTGTTCTTAGATATTTACTTACCAATTGGCCCACCGACTTCCAGTCCAAGATGGTCCAGTAAGTCTCCCTCTCTGCTGACCAGATCCTGCCAGCGGTGTTTAAGTTGGTGGACTGTGCGTTCAACGTCAAATATATGGGCCATGTGGTGCTGGACCCTGTCCCACCTCTGCCTCCGTTCAGATGGTGAGTAGCCCTGGCTCACCCTGCCCCCGTGCTGATCATACGAGGCAGGAAATGAAAAATGAGCCATATAAGGCCCCCAAACTGTCTGTGGGACAGGTTTTTGGACCTGCCAGACATGACAAACTTTTATGTTGTTAATCAAAATGAAACTTACAGAAAATATAAATGAAACTTATTGTCAGAAAAAAATTAAAACCCAACAATATGAATGACCTACACCTATCTACCCCAAATAAACACTCAGACCCCAAGAAACAACAATTTAGACAACAAAAAGACTTTACAATGACAAATGACAGACAAATACATGTTTAAATGCACAAAAAACAGACAAAACACAGTGCAAAGTCAAAAAACTATCAGAGCACTCCACAACAGCCTCCTCCACCAAGCACACTCCTAGGAATAGTAAGAGAAAATGAAAGTAACTGTGTACTTCCTGGTTTTGAGCATTGCTGAGTCACTGCATCATTTCCTGCATGGATTCGATACGTTTTGACGTTTTGCGTCATATTTCAGACGAAGTGTTGTGTTTTCGACTCAATTGCCATTTCAATTCACAGCTGCATGCGTGACGTTTCTCTGTTTTGCGTGTGTTTCATCTTTGTTGCGTTAGGCCTCATGCGGTAACAGGCATTTGTACATGAAAAGCGTCACGTTTGTAATTTTGCATCTAGATTTATACAGTTGCGACCCCTTTTTGTTTTTTCGACATTTTACGGTCAGATGCGACACGTTTTGGGTGTCTGAGTGACTCAACCCTGATTGGAAGATGCTTCACGCTTTTATTTTTGCGACATTTTACGGTCAGATGCGACACGTTTTGGGTGTCTGAGTGACTCAACCCTGATTTAGGGATAAATAGGTGAAGATGTGTGGTATTGTGCAAGTGATGTGTCACGTAAGGCACATGTATGTGTTCATTTTCAACATGATGCATGATTTTGGGATGTGTTGAGTTAATTTTTACAGACATTCACGAACATCATGGGATATGTGTACAAAAGGACTTATTTACAAGGCCCTTGCGCCACTGGTGCGTCACTTTTAACATGGGAAAAAGTGACGTACCGGCAGCGCAAGGGGCTTGTAAATAAGCCCCATAGTTTTTGCGAAATTGATTTTTTGGTTTGTTTGTGTCACTTTTACAGTCAACTTGCACAGCAGGTTGATAACATTGCATCATGCATCATCAGCACAACCTGCAGGACATTTCTTACCATGTCACAGCCAGGCACCCTGTGTGTCTTCACATATGCTTGTGTCAAATACCACCTCTCCTGGTAACTTTTCATGTTGGGGGTGGACATGGGTGTTGGTGTGGATTTTGCATGCAACACACATGCCCACTTTTGCATTGCAACAGTTATGTGCATGAATACATGCATCTCTGAATTCAGACAGTCACTGCTTGAGGCAGGTGAACATGCTAGTGAAGACTGATTTAGTTTGCCATTTGCATGTGGTGGTGCACATATGACAATCTGTGTGTCACTTCTGTAGATATTGATGGCATGATGAATGTACATGTCCTATCTGTATCAATGTGGTGCACACACAAGCGGAAGCAACACCTTCATTTTTATTTTTGTCTATGTGTGACCCAAAACCATGTGTACATACATGTTTCATACACAGATCATTTTGAAGATTCATGACATGAGATGTTACATGTTGATAGAGCTATTTGCATATTATGTATTTGTCACATATGACCTGAATACAAAATGGACACAAAGGTGATCCTCTGATGTTTTTTTTATTGTGACATTAGTGCATATTGCTACAAATGTAGAATTGCTACATCATGTGAAGAATTGAGTGACAATGTGAGTGCGACGTCGTATCCCTGCAGCAGTGTTGAGTATGGCTCGTCCTTCAGCTTCATATTCATCATCACCATCATCCATTTGTTCAGGGGGCTGTTCCTCTTCATCCCAGGGCACATTTGTTTTGACACATATGTTATGTAACATTGCACATGTCATGATCATCTTGCACACCATTTCTGGTGAATAGAGTAGCCTTCCACCTGATGAATCCAGGCAGCGAAACCTGGACTTGAGCATTCCGAAGCTTCTTTCTATGATGTTTCTTGTTCGGCAATGTGCATGGTTGTATGCCTCTTGCGGATCAGTCTGGGGATTGCCAAATGGTGTCATCAGCCACTTCTGTAGGCCATATCCTTGATCAGCTGTAAGTGGAAATTAAGATGTATGTGTTAACTTTAGTGGGAATTCAGTATACATGGCATGTGTTGTACATCATGTTTGAATGCATTTTGATTGTGATTTCTGTTTGTGATAATTAGATGTTGTGTTTAACCCCTTGCATGCTGCGCACATTCTCCCGCTGTGCGGGAGAATTAATGAGTGGGCGTCAGACGGCCAGGGGGCGTCCTAAGCATGCAAGGGGTTAACATTGAGTTTCACCATGTTTGTGACAGGTGTCACTTGACTTGCTGTCTATAACTTGATGTGCATGACAGGGGACGGTGCTTTGCAGTGTATGATTTGTTGAGTGAAAGGTGTGTGGTGTTGCAATGTGTGAGTGATACCTGTGTAATTATTATGTTTGATGCACACTTTCCCAGATTGTGCATAGCACATCTAGGCACATTTCAATATGTGAGTGCGGCAAATGATTTGTCTGTGCAGAAGTGAGTCAGTTGCAAGGCATAGTGATCCAACACATTTAGTGAATTTTTAGGTTCAATGTCTTTGCCTCTGTGTTGTCACACATTTAGTTGACCTGGCCCTGCACCGGCACCTTCGTCCCATGGTGCACTGATACATGCATCCTGTGTATAATATATTTGTACACAAATGGACACCTTAATGCACGGACACATTCCATTTGGCAGGTTAGCTATTTCCATAGATGCTTTACAATGCATTACACCTTTCAATGGAATTAGATGAGGTGTGATGTGTGAATATCAAGGACCCCCTGTATATATGAATATACTATTCCTAGGACAGGGTAAACAACCGGGAGAAAATATCGTTCCTAGCTAATAGAAGAACAAGATCACATTGAGTGTAATTAACAATAGAAAGACAATTAGGACAGAAGGTGGCAAAGTTGGATAAAAACTGTGATTATTTATTTAATTAATATTCATATATATAAAACAAAATTAACAAGAATAAAAAACAAATTATAAATAACATATACAATCATGTAACATAATACATTCATGAAAATGCAAATCGAGTATGATAAAATACAAGGTACATATAAAAATTCAGAGTGGCAACAAATAGATCTTCGACGCGCGTTTCGGCGCACGTAGCGCCTTTGTCAGAAAAAGCCACAACAACCTAAAATCAATGAAAACATAACTGAACCATCATTGTCATAATTACATCAATATTTACAATAGTAATAGTAGTGATACATTTATAAAGTGCCTTCAGTTATAACTACAAAGAATTAGGACAGAAACCGGAGTACCCGTGTTAAAGATTTAATTAGAAGAAAGGAATGGAGGAATAAAGTAAATAAACGAAATTGAAAATAAAAATAGATAAAATACAGTAATGCCACTCCCAAACCCGATGTGCAATGGAAAGGGAACGTAAGCTTACTTGAGAACTGATACGACTTGATAAAGATAGACGAGGCTTAGTCACTCGTTATTTTGTTATGCGATGAAACAACATCTGCAATAACATATGTAATACAAAGTTATCAGAGCATTCTAAATATACAGATATTGACGCATCAAGCGCACTATATATCATATTTTGATATCTAGTTCTATTTGGGGCTATTTTATGATCAGGTATTTATAAAATTCTCAATTATATGGAATATCTAGTACAAAAATAAGGATATCAAACACTCTCTAAAGTGATTGATAGTTGAAATATAAACAAACTATGTAGGCCGAGTTAGTTCAGACTTGATCTGGCGATTTTTAATACAATCTGATGAAACAGTTAGTGATGATCAAAAAATAAAACACAACTAATTAAGTATGTAGTATACCGGGTAAATATTCTTGAAAAGATAAGGAATAACTAATCTATATATTAATGAGGTTTATGGTAGGAGAGGATAGGTTTATACGGTAAATAACACGTACAAGCTTCCCGGAATTTAAACCATCATTTGTTTTCAGAAAATACAGGTAAGAGTATGGTGCTTACCAATGAGTTAAAGCGCATGAGAACCGATCAGTACTCTAAGATGTAAGCGTACAGGACGATACTCTTAGGATATTGGTTGAGTTGTGTAGATATTTTTTTTTAAAGAAAATGAGCGGACCTTACTTTGTATCAATATGGACAATGGTCACGTCCTAAAGAAAACATGGAGATAATATAGTAAGCCTGAATATACGGACTTCAAACAAAATATGAATCTAACTGGTACCGTGATGAAAGGTAAGGGGAAAATAGACCTACTTGTATTTAAAGCGATCCTTTTACTTGCCAGTTCTAAAATGAAAATACAAACGGGCTAATGAGTATTCAGCAATGGGCAACCCTATTATAAAATAAAGTGAAGTAGATTAAATCTAAAGGAGAGGGCTGCTAGCCGGAGGAAGACTTACTTGTATAAAGATGCCGCCGCGCGGAATACGTCCAGCGTTATGTCGAGCGAGGTTGGCTTCTGAAAAACGCTCGTCAAAATCGGCGATTTAAACGCGGGTGCGGGATTCTTATTCCGGTCATGTGTTGTCGGGCTGTCAAATCAAAAGGGCGCTTCCTAATCTCGGTTCATACCTTGAATTGACCAATGAGAAATGCGATCTCTGTCTAATGCTTAAAAAGTGTAGGCAGTCGGAGGCAACTGGAACGCTAACCTCTGTCATAGTCAGAATTAGCAATGATGGACACTGCAGGGTCTCCTATTCACTGACATACACGGAATTCATATTCCGGTCATGTGATGTCGAGCTGTCAAATGAGAGGGCACTTCCTAATCTCATTTCTTGTCGTGGACTTACCAATGAGAAGTACGATCTTTGTCTAATGTTTAAAAAGTATTAGGCGGTAGCGTCAGTAGTCGGAGGCAACTGGAACGCTAACAAATGTCATGGTTGGAAGTTGTAAAGGTGACATAGCAGGGTCTCCTCTTCCGATTATGTGATGTCGGGCTATCAAAAAAATGCTTCGTGAATTCAGTGTGTATTATAAACTACCAAACATGATCTAATATTTGGGAGATATTTTATCGTGGATTTACCGATGGGAAATACGATCTTTGTCTAATATTAAAAAATATTAGACGGTAGCGTCAGTAGTCGGAGGCAACTGGAACGCTAACCTTTGTCATGGTCGAAAGTAGCGATAGTAACAGGGTCTCCTCTTCCGATTATGTGATGTCGGGCAAACATAAAGTAAAACGTAACGTAAATTCAGTATGTATTATAAACTGACCGATGCAAAATACCAAACATTATCTAATATTTGGGAGGTGTTACACGATGGTAACGGCAACTGGAGCACTGACCTATATCTGAATCGATTTCATAAAATGAACTGTAATATTACAATTCAAAATAAAGTATACTTATAGACAAAATTACGTAAAACAGTATGTCATGATTAGACAATGGCATTTTCCCAAGGTATGTCATTGTTTAATCCACATTTAAAAGTATTAAGAGAAAAAATCCAACAAACCTCTCTTTTTTACGGATTGCAAGTCCACCCTTCTCATCTGGTAATCTGATTTTTTCTAAAATGTGCCAACGCATTTCATTAGGTTTGTGGTGGAAATCCATATAGTATTTGACTAAGGGTGCTAAGAGTTTCTTTGTTTTAATGGCTGAACGATGTTCTGTTAACCTGGTTTGTATTGCTCTGGAGGTTTCCCCAACATAACCCAAATCACAGGGGCACAAAATTAAATATATGACGTTTTGAGTCTTACAATTCCACAACTGTTGGGCTTGTATAACAAACCCATTGAATTTTAAAATTTCTCCTGTCATCACGGTGGAGCATGACTTACAGGTAGAACATTTGATGGTACCTCTAATTGGTGTTGCACCATGAATAGTTTTCTGAATAAAACTCGGGGTAGAGTTTATGGATTTAAATCGTGAATGAACAATCTTGTCTCTGATGTTTTTATTGCGGCGGTGCGCAAACAGAGGTTTTGCAATCTTGTTCTTTTGTTCTGGATCACTATTTAAAATATGCCAGTTGGTATTTATGATTGGTTTTAATTTATTGTTCAAAGTGGAATGTTTAGTAACACAGACCAGTTGGGAATTTTTAGCGTTGTTGATGTTTCTGAGGAGCTGATCTCTGTCATAAAATCTGGCGCGTTTAAATGATTCCCTCACCAGCCGGTGGGGATAGCCCCTTTCCAGGAACTTGGCTTTCATTATGGTGGCTTGGGCATCGTAATCTGCTATATTAGTGCAGTTACGCCGTACTCTCAAAAATTGTGAGAATGGTATACTATCTTTTTGAGCGCGCGGATGGTAACTTTTGTAGTTCAATAAGGTGTTTCTTGCTGTGGGTTTGATGAATAAGTCAACCTCTAATCTACCTAAGTGATGTTTTTTTCAAAATATCTAAAAATTCCACCTGCTGTACACTGGTATGTGCCACAAATTTAAGATTGGTGTCTGCCAAATTAAGCCACTGTAGAAACTCCAGAAGACTGTCTTCCCCATTGGTCCAGATAAAGAAAATGTCATCTATATATCTGGACCAATGGGAAACTGATTCACAAAAAGGGGCCACCTCATTAAAAATATGTTTTGCTTCGAACAAAGCCATGTATATATTGGCTATTGAGGGTGCTACCGAGGCACCAATACTAACGCCTTTTATTTGGCGGAATAATTGTGATCCAAATTCAAAGATGTTTTCAGTTAAAACTATGTGAAAGCATTGTAATAAAAAGGATTTGGTACAGGGGATCTGAAATTCTTCAATAAACCATTCGGTGGCTACTAAAGCCTCTTGCTGTGGTATATTACTATATAGTGACTCTATGTCTAGAGCCACTAAGATGTCAGTATGGGGATTGAATGGTAAATGTTCTACTCTATTTATCATCTCTCCTGTGTCTTTAATGTAAGATCTAATTTTGGGTATAAACGGTCTTAATATCTTGTCTACAAATTTTGATAAAGGTTCTGTGACTGTTCCAATTGTTGAAACTATTGGGCGATACGGAGGATCTTTCTCATTTTTATGTATTTTTGGAATACCATAAATACATGATGTTTTATTAGTAGAGAAATTTAGATAATCAAATTCCTTCTCAGTGATACTGCCAGTATTGAGAGCCTGATTGGTCACAGATAAGATTTTTTCAGATATTTTGTGCATGGGATTGGATGTAATTTTAGAGTAAAAAGTCTGGTCGGCTAACATGACAGACATCTTTTTTTCATAGTCATCGGTATCGATGACTACAATGCCGCCGCCTTTGTCGGCACTTTTGATGGTTAACGTGTTGTTTTGAGATAAAAATTGCAGTGACAAGAATTCTTCTTTATTTAAATTATATGTAGGTTTAGGAATAAATCGAAGTGCTTCTTCTAATCGTTTGAGAACTACGTGTTCAAAGACAGACACTTCAGGGCCTACTTGATCCAATGAGGGTGTGAAGGTAGATGGCAAGGTTAAAATGTGAGATATGGGTGATAAAATATTTGTGTCTTCAGTCTTAGAAAAATATTTATGTAATCTAATTTTTCTAAAAAGGAGAAAATATCCTGATATAATTCAAAAGTGTTGGCAGATGTGTGGGGTACAAATGATAAGCCTTTGGAAAGAACACTCATGCTAGCAGAATTTAATGTTTGTGAAGATAAATTGAAAATGGGGATTATATCCCGTGTTTCCAATACTGTCTGTTTCGTGTTTCCAATATGTGTTGAGGATCCGGCTGATATTGGTGGGCCTGATAGCTGTCTCTGTGTTGAGGTTGAAATCTCACTCTCTGTAAGTCATGCTCCACCGTGATGACAGGAGAAATTTTTAAATTCAATGGGTTTGTTATACAAGCCCAACAGTTGTGGAATTGTAAGACTCAAAACGTCATATATTTGTTATGTTATGTTATGTTATGTTATGTTAATGAAACTTGTAAAGCGCAGCTGCTGCCCAAAGGCGTCCTGGCGCTAAGCACTACCTGGTGGGTGACCTGACGGAGAATTATACAGAGAAAAGCCAGGTTTTCAACTCCTTCCTGAAGGAAAGGAGATCCGTGGCCTTTCTTAGATGCACAGGAAGATCATTCCAAGCCCTGGCGGCACAGTAAACGAAACTCCTGCCACCCCAACTGGCTTTCTTAACTCGGGGAATAGTCACTAGCTTAGCTTCCGAGGAATGTAGCAATCTTCCAGGAACATACCAGAGTAGTCGGTTTCTCAGGTAGACTGGGCCACTGCCCATCAAGGCTTTGAAAACCATACACAGTGCCTTAAAGCGTGTCCGTTGTTTCACTGGAAGCCAGTGGAGATCTCGAAGACCCTTTCCCACTGAGACGAACCTAGGAATGCCCAAGAGCAGTCTTGCTGCCGCATTTTGCACAATCTGGAGTCTATTAAAAAGTTTCTTTTGTAAACTCAGGTACAGACCGTTACAATAGTCCAGTCGTGACAGGACGAGCGCCGTGACTGCTGTCCTAAAGGTATCTTTAAACAGAAATGTTTTTATTTTTCTCAGCTTTCTAAGAAGAAAGAAACTGGTGGATACCACCCCGCTAACATGATCACCAAAGGTGAGTTTGTCATCCATCACCACACCCAGGTTCTTTACTTTCGCAGAAGGCGCTGGAGGTGTGCCCATTTCCTCTGGCCACCAATCAGGTGACCAGAGGTTAGCCTTATTCCCAAATAGCAAAACCTCCGTTTTGCCGGCATTGAGCTTTAGGCAATTAGATGCCATCCAGCCTGCAACAGATTTCATGCAATCATGACATCTCAGGCTAGTCTCAGCTTCTTTGCCCGGCTGTGATTTGGGTTATGTTGGGGAAACCTCCAGAGCAATACAAACCAGGTTAACAGAACATCGTTCAGCCATTAAAACAAAGAAACTCTTAGCACCCTTAGTCAAACACTATATGGATTTCCACCACAAACCTGATGAAATGCGTTGGCGCATTTTAGAAAAAATCAGATTACCAGATGAGAAGGGTGGACTTGCAATCCGTAAAAAAAGAGAGGTTTACTGGATTTTTTCTCTTAATACTTTTAAATGTGGATTAAACAATGACATACCTTGGGAAAATGCCATTGTCTAATCATGACATACTGTTTTACGTAATTTTGTCTATAAGTATTCTTTATTTTGAATTGTAATATTACAGTTCATTTTATGAAATCGATTCAGATATAGGTCAGTGCTCCAGTTGCCGTTACCATCGTGTAACACCTCCCAAATATTAGATAATGTTTGGTATTTTGCATCGGTCAGTTTATAATACATACTGAATTCACATTACGTTTTACTTTATGTTTGCCCGACATCACATAATCGGAAGAGGAGACCCTGTAATGTTACTATCGCTACTTTCGACCATGACAAAGGTTAGCGTTCCAGTTGCCTCCGTCTACTGACGCTACCGTCTAATATTTTTTAATATTAGACAAAGATCGTATTTCCCATCGGTAAATCCACGATAAAATATCTCCCAAATATTAGATCATGTTTGGTAGTTTATAATACACACTGAATTCACGAAGCATTTTTTTGATAGCCCGACATCACATAATCGGAAGAGGAGACCCTGCTATGTCACCATTGCTACTTCCAACCATGACATAGGTTAGCGTTCCAGTTGCCTCCGACTACTGACGCTACCGCCTAATACTTTTTAAACATTAGACAAAGATCGTACTTCTCATTGGTAAGTCCACGACAAGAAATGAGATTAGGAAGTGCCCTCTCATTTGACAGCTCGACATCACATGACCGGAATATGAATTCCGTGTATGTCAGTGAATAGGAGACCCTGCAGTGTCCATCATTGCTAATTCTGACTATGACAGAGGTTAGCGTTCCAGTTGCCTCCGACTGCCTACACTTTTTAAGCATTAGACAGAGATCGCATTTCTCATTGGCCAATTCAAGGTATGAACCGAGATTAGGAAGCGCCCTTTTGATTTGACAGCCCGACAACACATGACCGGAATAAGAATCCCGCACCCGAGTTTAAATCGCCGATTTTGACGAGCGTTTTTCAGAAGCGAATCTCGCTTGACATAACGCTGGACGTATTCCGTGCGGCGGCATCTTTATACAAGTAAGTCTTCCTCCGGCTAGCAGCCCTCTCCTTTAGATTTAATCTACTTCACTTTATTTTATAATAGGGTTGCCCATTGCTGAATACTCATTAGCCCGTTTGTATTTTCATTTTAGAACTGGCAAGTAAAAGGATCGCTTTAAATACAAGTAGGTCTATTTTCCCCTTACCTTTCATCACGGTACCAGTTAGATTCATATTTTGTTTGAAGTCCGTATATTCAGGCTTACTATATTATCTCCATGTTTTCTTTACGACGTGACCATTGTCCATATTGATACAAAGTAAGGTCCGCTCATTTTCTTTTTTTTAAAATATCTACACAACTCAACCAATATCCTAAGAGTATCGTCCTGTACGCTTACATCTTCGAGTACTGATCGGTTTTCATGCGCTTTAACTCATTGGTAAGCACCATACTCTTACCTGTATTTTCTGAAAACAAATGATGGTTTAAATTCCGGGAAGCTTGTACGTGTTATTTACCGTATAAACCTATCCTCTCCTACCATAAACCTCATTAATATATAGATTAGTTATTCCTTATCTTTTCAAGAATATTTACCCGGTATACTACATACTTAATTAGTTGTGTTTTATTTTTGATCATCACTAACTGTTTCATCAGATTGTATTAAAAATCACCAGATCAAGTCTGAACTAACTCGGCCTACATAGTTTGTTTATATTTCAACTATCAATCACTTTAGAGAGTGTTTGATATCCTTATTTTTGTACTAGATATTTCATATAATTGAGAATTTTATAAATACCTGATCATAAAATAGCCCCAAATAGAACTAGATATCAAAATATGATATATAGTGCGCTTGATGCGTCAATATCTGTATATTTAGAATGCTCTGATAACTTTGTATTACATATGTTATTGCAGATGTTGTTTCATCGCATAACAAAATAACGAGTGACTAAGCCTCGTCTATCTTTATCAAGTCGTATCAGTTCTCAAGTAAGCTTACGTTCCCTTTCCATTGCACATCGGGTTTGGGAGTGGCATTACTGTATTTTATCTATTTTTATTTTCAATTTCGTTTATTTACTTTATTCCTCCATTCCTTTCTTCTAATTAAATCTTTAACACGGGCACTCCGGTTTCTGTCCTAATTCTTTGTAGTTATAACTGAAGGCACTTTATAAATGTATCACTACTATTACTATTGTAAATATTGATGTAATTATGACAATGATGGTTCAGTTATGTTTTCATTGATATTAGGTTTTTATTTATTTTTATTTATTTAAACAGTTTTATATAGCGCTGGCTAGACCCAAAGGTATCAGAGCGCTTTACAGGGATTGGAAGTAGAAACAGATTCTAATATTACATTCATACAAAAAGGAAAAGGGTGAAAAGAAATATGAGCAAAATGCAATGAACAATAACTACATGGACAAGAAGATCAGAAGTACATATAATCCATAACCATGATTTGGATAGTTGTGCAAGCGTGGGTAGCCAGAGATGATGGGGGGAAAGTATGTAGGTAGGGTGGAACCGAGGAAGGTGAAAGGAGAGGAGATAGCATGTAGGAGTAGGTGGTGATAATATGAGGACTAGTAGAAGGATGGTGGAAGTATATGTGAGGAAGAGATGCGGGGGTAGTAAAACAGGTATAATGTGGTGAGAAACATAGCACCGTCATGGGCAGGTTGAGAGACCCTGTTAGATAGCGGGATTAAGGACCCCAGTATTTGTGGAGAAGATGTTGCTTGAGATCTTTTTTGAAGCTGAGGTAGGAGGGGTTGCAACGTAGGTCTTTGGGGAGTGAGTTCCAGATAGTAGGCGCGTTTCCGGAGAAAGAGCGTGACTGGGTTGATTTCTTGTTTACCAAGGGAGGTAACAGAATGAGGGTATTTGTGCTCCTCATTTCTCTGGCACAGCCCGCTTTGTGAAGTTTTTGTGAGAGATACAGTGGGGTTTGAAGATGCAAGGCTTTATGCGTGATGCACGCATTCTTGTAGGTGGATCTGCCTTCGATAGGAAGCCATTTGAGATCTTTGAGGATGGGAGAGATGTGATCAAACCTCTTACAATCAGAAATAAGCCTGGCCGCGAGGTTAAGGACTGACTTGATTGGGGCTAAGTGGACTTTAGGTGTTCCAGCGAGAATGGCGTTACCATAGTCCAATCTGGAGAGTACTAATGATTGAACAACAGATTTAAAGTCATCAACAGGAATGAAGGGTTTAATTTTCTTGAGGTGATGTAGAGAAAAGAGAGCGCCTTTAGCTGCATTTTTTATGTGGGGAGAAAGGCTGATGTTTTGATCAATACTTATTCCGAGGGATTTTACTGAGCTAGAGGTAGACAAGGAGCAGTTGAGGGCTTTAAGATCAGAGATCCAATGTTGAATGGGGAGTCGGTTATTTTTAGGAGCAAAGAGAATGACTTCTGTTTTTTAGGATTGAGTTTAAGGTGATTGTGATGGAACCATTGTTGAATCTTAGTCAGGGCATCATTGAGGTGAAGAATGTCTGCATGGGAATTGATTTTATAGTAAAGCTGGGTATCATCCGCATAGAGGTGATAGTTGATTGCTGCTTGCTTTAGAATGAGGGTGAGGGGTTCCATAAAGAGGTTAAATAGAGAAGGAGAGAGAATAGAGCCCTGGGGAACACCCAAGGAGACCGGCATAGGTTTCGAAAGGCAATTGCTGATTTTAATTTGTTGGGTTCTGTATTGAAAGAAGGAGGTGAACCATTCAAGAACAAGACCATTGAAGCCAAATCGATCTTTGAGGGTGTTAAGTAAGGCAGAGTGGTTTACAGTATCGAAAGCAGCCGAGAGGTCAAGAAGAATGAGAAGGGAGGCCTCCCCCTTATCGAGGGAGTGGTGGATATCATCAACAATGTTGAGCATCGCAGTTTCAGTACTGCAGCCCTTTCGAAAGCCTGACTGTAATGTGTCCAATAGGTTAAATGAGTCAATGTGTTTGTCCAGTTGGAGTAAGGCGCATTTTTCAAGGGCCTTGGAAAGAAGAGGCAGATTAGAGATAGGACGCAAATTGTTAAGGTCATTGGGGTCAGCAGTGGTATTTTTGAGGGTGGGAGAGATTTGGCCAAGCTGGAGGGAAACAGGGACACATCCTGTGGTCAAGGAGGAGTTGATGATGGTAGTCCAATAAGGGGCAATGATATGCTTTAAATCTTGAACGAGGTTGGCTGGGAGAGGGTCAAAGGTATGAGAGGAGGGTTTAAGCTTAGTGATGATGTTGAGGACATCTCGCTCAGTAACTGGGCTAAAGTAATGCCAAGATGCATTATTTTTTAACTGTGGACTGGTGAGGAAATGTTCAAGGGGGGCGACGGTGTGAGGGAGACAAACAGAGTTAGGAGGGGGGGAAGGCGTAACAGGAGACTTGGATGGTAAGACATTGAGGGGTGATGAGCACTGAGGGGAGGAGGTTGCGGCAAAGAATAGATCAATCTTGGAGATTTTATCAGAAAAGAAATTCGCAATTTCTTCACATCTTTCGGTGGAGGCCATCAGTTTGGGGGAGCAGAAGCTGTTTGATTTTTGATGATGCTGAATAGTTCTCTAGGTCTATTCTTAGCTCGGTCGAGTTGTGCGCGGAAGAAGGAGGCCTTTTCATTGAGGATGTGTTTTTTATAATTAACCCTAGCGGTTCTGAGGAGGGCAAGATTTGGGGGGGAGGGATGTCGGCTCCAAGTGCGTTCGGTCATCCTAAGCACTCGTCTCTCATTGTTGAGATCAGCATTAAACCAGGATTTGGCAGGGATGTTTTTTTGTGATTTTAATTTGGCTGGAGCGATTAGGTCAAGAACCTCAATGATGGATTTGTTGTAGTGTTCAGTAAGATCATTGGCATTTTGTGAGGGAGGTGGAAGTTGAAGTTTTGCTTTGATCTTAGTCTCCAATTCGCCAGGAGGAATAAGGTGAAGATTTCTGGTTAATTTCTTATGTTTGATGTTTTTGGGGGAAGGGGGAGGTGCAGCGCTGTTAATCGTGAAGAGGATAAGGTGATGGTCCGACCAGTCAATAGGGACAATGTGCGAAAGGGAAGCCAGATCTTTGCTAGTAATGATAGCATCAAGAGTAGCCCCTTTGGAATGTGTTGGTGAATGGCAAAGTTGAATCAAGTCAGTAACCTCGAGGAGGTCATTGAAGATGTTAACCATGGGATCAGCCTTATTGTTCCAGTGAATATTGAAGTCTCCGAGGAAAATGTTTTTGGAATTTGAAATCGAGGCTTGTGAGAGTAAGTCAGACAATTCCTCTACAAATGGCAAAGGGTCACCAGGGGGATGGTAAATATTATGTAGCAGAATAGAAGGGGCCCCTGAACTTTAAGTTCAACTCCCATGTATTCGAAAGTGGATTGATCAGTATTCTTAACAAGGGAGAGTCGGAGTTCATCTTTGTGAATTATGGCTAGGCCCCCAATTTTGTCAAGCCTATCTTTTCTGAGGATAGAGTAACCCGGGGGAGAGCAAGTCAAGAATTGATGAAGAGTGAGCCTTGAGCCAGGTTTCCGTAAGAAAAGCAATGTCAATGGCTTCACTAAGGATGGTTTCCGAGATTTCTGATGCATGTCGTGCAGCCGATCGGCAGTTGACCAGCATGCAGTTGAGGGGTTTATGGTTGGTATCAGGGGAGCAGCCAGAATGAATAGTGGTGAGTTGCGGGGGAGGTCTGGGCGAGCCAGGGGAGGTAGGGGTATGGTTTATCCCCAGGATCACTGGAATAGTGGAGTGCAGTGTAAGAGGATCAGTGGTCGCAATGAGTTGTGGAGGAAGCCTGGGCGAGCCAGTGGAGGCAGGGATACGGCTTCTCCCCAGGATCACCGGAATAGAGGAGTGAGGCATAAGAGAGTCAACAGTCATAGAGCTAGGAGGGAAGGTATTATTTAATTCCCAGGGGTCCGGGGAGGAGTGATGAGTCGGGGTTTGGGATGGGATAAGGGGACAGTTCCCAGGAAGTCCCTCAGCTGAAATGCCATAAGGAGTAGTACATCCTTGTAGGGGGAAAGAAATGTTAGTATGTACGCCGCCCGTTGTGAAGGGATGATTGGCAGGCTTAGTATCAGAGAGGGAGTTAAAGTCTTTCCTGAGAGATGAAAGTTCCAACGTCAAGATAGAGAGGTGGAGTTCAATGTTAAGAAGCGATTGGGTTAAAAGCGTGGACGGTAAGGAGGAATGGAGGTCGTTAGGGAGAGGGGCATGTTCAACATAAGACAGGGAGAGAGGCATGGGAAGTGGACGTGGAGGGAAACCAGGAGGCGGGAAGTGAAGGGTGTTCCGGAAGCTAGGCTGAGGATGAATTGTAGTGCGAGCGTCCATATATCCAGGGGTCTGATGGGTGCTATGAGAGGACGAGGGGGAAAGTGGCAAGTGAGGAGAGGTGCTATCAAGTCTTTGGGGGTGGGAATCATTAAGATTGGAAGGGATAGGTGTCAATAGTGGAGCAGTAGGGAGGATGGTGTGAGGGGACGCAGTGTGTAGAGGGATCGGAGTAGGGGGATCAATCTGAGGGAGCTGGGGGAATGAGAGGTAAGAAGGGAGTGATTGGTATGGAGTGGGAGCACATCAGGTGGAGTAGAGCGGATTTGGGTTGCCGAGAGGGTTGGCGGAATATCAGGAGAAGGTGGGGAGGCCAATGAGGCGAGGGGAGAGAGGGTTTTAGTGGATAAGTACGACGTGGAAATGTCAAGCGAGGGAAAGGATGCTAAGGGAGCGGTGGAATCAAAGGTCAGAGATTGAGAGACTTCATTGGTAGTTGCAGAATCAGATAGTGGTGGGGTTGGCATCAGAAGGGGCGAAGCCGGGAGGTCTTCCTGTGATTGAGAGGATGTAGAGATATGAGCAGGAGAGGATAGTAGATCATATAAGGTGCAGAAGTGGTGCTCAAAGATGGAGAGGTGGTTTTCGGAGGCTTGTATGAGGATATTTCCGGATTTAAAAATAGAGATGTCAATTTCGCCTAAGAAAGTGGAGGAAGGGGTGGTGGACAGCTTTAAGCCATAAGGGATTTTGCAAGATTTTGTTATGGGGAGGTAATGGAGGAAGATACTTTTCCATTTAGAGGGGCGTCTAGTGTAAAAGATATAGTTAGTTTTAATAATGGAGGTGAGGCTTAGATAATTGTCAACAAATAAGGTTTCTTGGTGACGTATTAATAGTTTGTGTTTCAAGTTCTTTTTGGCATTTTTAGAGAGGTTAGGGGGGTAAAGTATGGTCCAAGAGTTGGGACCAAACCTAGTGATGAGTGTATCCGTTGCAGTAGGGGTATGATTGAGGGGAGGCATGGTAATTCAACTATTATGGTCGAGTGAGCAGGCAGGAGATGGCGGCAAGCGCAAGGTTGGGAGAGAGTGGCAGAGGGGGGGTGGGAGAAAAGTCTGTGAGTGGGAAAAAGTAGCCCAAAAACCGGTGCAAGGGTCTTATATTAAGGTGGATTGAGACAGAGAAGTGTTGGGATAAGGAGGGATGACCAGAGGTAGCGACCGTGTTTTGGATCAGCAAGATAGATAAGGAGAGGGTGACATAGTGATCTCCAGGAGGCAGAAGTGAAAAGTAAGAGGGTGATCA
Source organism: Calotriton arnoldi (assembly GCA_963921515.1). Classification (NCBI taxonomy): domain Eukaryota; kingdom Metazoa; phylum Chordata; class Amphibia; order Caudata; family Salamandridae; genus Calotriton; species Calotriton arnoldi. The sequence goes on from CAWUFW010007063.1 coordinate 455,653, forward strand.
GAGTAAGACTAGGGAGCAAAGTGCAATGTGCAATTATGTTGCTAATTAAAGAGTAGGCAATGCGACATTCAAGGCTATAAAATCCAGAAGAGGTAGATCAGTTTGGGCGCACAAGGTGACATTGGACAAAGGAACATCAAGTCATAAATCAAATGAATTACAAATAGACAAGCAACAGACAAGGTAACATTTGAGAAAAATAGCATCAAAATGAGGAAGATAAAATTTGAGTGCACGTGGAGCATAAGGCTAAAAATATCAAGGACATAGCAGCAGGTAACGAGACATTTGAGATGTTGGCGCAACAAGAGGAGGTAGGTCCTTTTGGATACACAGGTCGTAAAAAAGGTAAAAAAAAACATCTAGTGACAGTACAAGAGAAGCATTACAAGTTATTAAGCAGCAGGTAAGAAATACTTATAAGATATTGAAGTGTCAAAATGAGGAAGATACATATAAAGGAGGTACAGTGAACATTAAGATAAAAATAAGAATAAAAAGATTGTTTGGCAGCAGGAAGAGAAACATTTGTGATAAAAGTCTCTCCAAGAGGTAGTTCAATTAAAGTGTAATAGGTGAGAGGCGTCTGGTTGGAATTAGACATAAGCTGTAATTTGTCGAGCCGTCAGGAGTAAAGCCATTAAAAATAGAAAAGAATGAATTTTTTTTTTTTTTTGGGGAGCAAATTAGTCCGAAGGGTAGTGTATGGGTCTCAGGCCAATCCAAAATATACTGTACCCCGGAAGAAGTGGGATTGCTGGAGCGGCATTTTAGGAGAAGCGTAGAGTTACTAGCCGCAATATGGACTCATAAAGTGGGGGTGGACAAATTTTTATGCATATGGAGTAAAATAAAGATAATATCCTGTAGTTGCTCAGGCAGAATGACTTATTTTAAAGTAGTGAGTTCCATTCAAAGATGGCCCCCCTAGGAGTACAAAGGGGCAAGTCCTTTTTCACTTTCCACTCTATGTCTGGTCAAAGGTCTCAAGAAGGGAGGCAGCGTCATCTGGCCTGGAAAAGATGTATAACATGTCAGCCAAACCTCTTAAACAAAATGGGCGCCCAAGAGTAAAGTCCCCAGTCCAGTGTAAGCCCCCAGCACAGGCCAAAATAAATCAAAAGAGAAAACATTCACCGATCTGACTCGCGCTGCCAGGAGACGCGCAGGTCAAAAACAACCAACCGGCTGGTCTGTTCGCTTCAGCCTGGATCAACAACAGCCTCGGCTCAGGGTGCTAAATGCCAGCACATCTCGCCGTGAAGAGTAGTCAGCACAGGTCGGATCCGGTAAAACGGGACTTCAGACGGGTCCCAAGGGAGCAGGGCCAGGCCCGATCTCGGTTGGGGGGCCAGACTCAGGATGCCGGCAGCCCCTGTGCGGGTTCGCAGGGCAGAGATAGCAACACGGGGTTCAAGCCAGGATGGTGCCAACAGAGCAAAACCCCTTTCGACCACCGACAGGAGAGCCCTCCACCAAGGAAGGGGGAGAGAGCATCAAGCGTGAGGATGCGGCTGCCGCACTCCGTCTCTGTGCCAACAGGAGAAGGATCTCCCGTGACTGGCGGGAACTCACAGGCCACTCACCCCGACAAAACGAGCGATCCGGGGAGAAGACAGATAATGGAGAGGTCGTGTTCAACGGGCGGATGCAGCGTCAGAGCTCAGCTTCAGAGCACAAAGACTGTAGATCTCTAGTGACCAGCTGGAGACTCCAAGCAACTCGCGCGGACACCGCGGGCAATCCGAGGGGAGGGTGTCCACCAGGAGGATCTTCACCACTCTCGCCAGATGATCCTGATCAACAGCAGGGCAGGCTGCGCTACCATTGAGGAGCCAGTAGCACCCGGGAGGATGAACCTGCAGGTAAGATGAGTAAACAGACTTATTCTTCTCCAAATAAGTCCATGTAGATCCTTGTATAGTCCAGTGAGCAGTTCGGTCCAGGTAAAGCAGATGGGAGGGCCAGAGGGGCGGTTTCTGCAGGGATAATAACCTAATAGGTATTCCCCAAACCAGGAGCTCCTCCAGAGGCTCCTACTCGGCGGCCATGTTGTATAGGTTGTTGTGGCTTTTCCTGACGAAGGCGCTACGTGCGCCGAAACGCGCGTCGAAGATCTATTTGTTGCCACTCTGAATTTTTATATGTACCTTGTATTTTATCAAACTCGATTTGCATTTTCATGAATGTATTATGTTACATGATTGTATATGTTATTTATAATTTGTTTTTTATTCTTGTTAATTTTGTTTCATATATATGAATATTAATTAAATAAATAATCACAGTTTTTATCCAACTTTGCCACCTTCTGTCCTCATTGTCTTTCTATTGTTAATTACACTCAATGTGATCTTGTTCTTCTATTACCTAGGAACGATATTTTCTCCCGATTTGATGAGGTGTGTGCATATGTGGACAGTGTGACTTATTGGTCTTCACGAGTTTTTGTGGGATATTCGTTTGCATTTCTATCTGTTATCCCTTAGCACTTTCTGTTATGCTGCTATGTATGTATGTAGCTTTGGACTGTATGTTATGTGATTATAGTGTATATGTGGTTTTGCATTTTAACATTCACTTATTGCGTCATTCTGACACAAGGGCACTTAATGTGCCAGAGGGCCAGCTATTCATGCGGAGTATAGTTATGTGTTAATTGATTGATGCTTACCTACAAGGAGCCCATTGCCATATTGTCCATTTTGGAAACGCTCATTGATGATGCTGTTCCTATAGATATATGAATCATACACACTCCCAGGATATTTTGCCAGTACATTGATGAATAGTCCTCGATGGTCCACAATGGCCTGGAAATTGACGGAGTGTGTGTGCTTCCTGTAGCGGTATAGGTGAGAAGTTGCTGCAGTTGGTACCAGTTGGACATGCGTTCAGTCCATTGCACCAAGTACATGTGGGAAGCCAGCGATGGTATAGAAGCCTTGTTTAATGTCCATCTGCTGCTGTGGTGTGTTGTGGTATGAGCTGAATGATGGCATCCAAGACAGAAGGGAGGAAGGCGGAGAAAGATGCCTGTGAGACCCCTGCCACTTGTGCTGCTGATGCTTGGAAAGATCCTGAGGCCAACATATGTAACACCGCCAGTAGCTTTGTCTGTGGTGGAATGTTGCAGACCCTGTCATTTGGTGTCTGTAGCCATGGTGAGATCTGACGCAGCAGGGTCAAAATGGATGCTTTCTTGAGGCGATACATTTTGATGACTTGTTCATCACGGATTCCAATGAGGGTGGTCCTTTGCCGGTAGATGCGCTTCCTTCTCCTGCGCTGCCTTTGTGGTGATGGTGGAGGTTGAGGTTGTGGTATTTGGTCTGGGGGTGCTTGTCGTCTTCTTGGGCCAACTCCCAGCTGCAGGATTAGGAGGTCCATGTTGTCTGATCTGCTGCAAAACTGCTCTGCTGGACTTCTATTCTATTTATGTGATACTTGCGTCATTTCCTGCGCATGGGTTTAGGAGGTGTAGGCTTGCAAGCGCAATTTTAAAGTTGCGTGACTCATCCAAAAGATGCGTCACCGCTGTGAATTGATGTAAATATGCCTGCGTTGAAAATGCGTTGGATTTAACATCGGAACGCCTACCTTGCATATTTTAATACTTACGTGACGCAGTGGATTCTCGTGCAGTTCCATTCTGTTGCATCTCCGTTTACGTGACACATCTCCATAGAAGCGTCACCTTGTAAATTTTGCGTAAAAAAACCCACTGATGCGTCACAAAAAGTGACGCACCGGTGGCGCAAGGGGCTTGTAAATCTGCCCCTGAGTATTTACAAGAACAGTTGTTTAAGAAACGAAGTAGGCAGTCTATGTTTGATTCCCTCAGAACATGGCAGAAAGTAGCTAGACAGCGGCGATTGAAGGCAGAAAAAGAGGCCCGGTAAGGAAAAATGCAGACGTTGACTCAGAAGGCTGTAGCATATGATAGGGAGAAACAGGAAAAGGGTGTTAAATGTGAAGATAGGAGGTTTCGATTACATATTGATAAATCATATGTGGTTCAGGAAGAAGATGACTCTTTTGTGGAAGAATTGTTGGATACCCAACCCCCGCCTCCATATGCCCCGCAAAGAATATATATTATTGTTCCGGTGCCCTCACAGCCGCCTGTTACAGTTGCTTCCACTGTCTCTGTCCCCGCATCTATTGCTGTTGTTTCGACAGCTATGGCTTCGGCTCCTCCTCCTCCTCCCCTTCTTTCTGTTTCTTTGCCGTATGTGGCAACTGTGACTGTTAGTACTCCCGCCGTACCTATTGTCTCAGCGACCCTTTCACCAGCTCTTTCCCCCACGACACAGCCCCCAGCGACGATAGGGCCTGTTGCTTCTGTTGCTTCTCCCACTGTGGTTTTTCATCCTCCGACATTAGTAAGTAGTGGGACACCGGTGCGTGAATTTGAGGACAGGGATTGGACGAAATTTAAGGAGTGCATGGGACCGTTAGTGCGATCTGATGCACAGTGGGCCCATAACCCTATTTATAGTGTAGAGGATGTCTGGGCGACTATGAAAGATTTTGAGCCTTTCATGTAGCAGCATGCCCTCAAACACATGTCTGCTACTCTGATCGGTCTTTGGCAACAGCACTTTGAAGCGGAGCCAGCTAAAGTTTTATACGACATTAGAGATCGAGTGTATATTAGCGAGCTGGGGCCGGAACAAGTCTTTGCCAATGTTACAACAATAATAGCTTATAGGAGAAGACTGCATGAAAAAAGTCCCAGGTCGGTGTCTCAGTTTCCGATGAGAGAGGTTCATCCTATATATCACCCCGAGATACCAGAGGTAACGGATGGGCGGGGTAATGCTACTCGAGCGGCGGTGGTGGCTCGGTTTCAAGAGCAATGGGTTTATACTCCGTGGAAAAGAAGTGAGGTTTTATCCCTTAAAACTCATTTACCCAATCCTAGGAAAAATCCTACTGCTTATAATAAAGAGCTGACTGAAGCTGCTTCCTCAACAGTGATGACTCTTGCTGATATTGAAATGTTCTTTGGTCTTCTTGTTCCGGTTGATATTTAAAGGCAGGTCCATACTCAAGATCATGTTCCGGAGTTGGGTAGTACTTGGGATCAATTTAATGCATGGGACCAGGAAAAAAAGCCCGGTGCTAAGCCTCGAGTGGAAATGTTAGCGTTGCCAGGCCGCATTATTACGTATATGCATTCTCTTATTCTGCCGAGAAAGGTAGACTGGGAAAAATTGTCAGCTTGTCGACAAACGAAAGATAAGAGTGTGTCTGATTTCTTTACCCATTTAGAAAGTACATTTTTGGATTACAGTGGACAGGATTTGTCTGAGGGAGGTGTTTGGTTGGTTGTTTGTCAATAGATTTGTTTCTAACTTGCTTCCTGAAATTGCGACTCGATTGGAGGCCTCTGAGAGTACTTGGTCCACCTCTTCCCCCTCTGTTATTTAGAATATAGCACAATATTATGAGCATAGGGACAATGAGGAAAAGGAGAGGACAGAGAAGAGACATAAGGATTTAAAGATGAAGGTGTTGTTACAGCAGGCTTTTAGAGGGACTGGGAGAGGATGTGGTGGTCCTGTCCGACAGCTTCCACGCACTAGTAGGCAGCCAACAACTACGCCTTTGGGTCCGAATCAGTGTGCTTATTGTAAAGAGGAGGGACATTGACGTAGCGAATGTCCTGTGGTTTTGCAGAAGGTAGCGGTCCCGAGAGGACAAGGTTCTCGTGGACGGGGTCATGGAACAGGTGGGGCAGATGGGGCTCAGAATGCTGTAGCCTCACAGGGTCGTTCTGGTAATAATTACTGCAAGGTTCAACTAAGGAATTTTTGGTGGACACAGGTGCGACAAAAAGTTCTATTTCTCGAAATATGGTCCCTGGGGCAGCTCTGTCTGGCCATAATAATGTGTTGGTTGTTTTTTCTGGTGTACTGGTTGTAAGCCCCATTTCAAAACCTCTTGCATTGACTTCTGGTCCTTTCACTGTGGATTCGCCATTCTTGTTGACATCTAATTGTGGTGAAAATTTGATGGGTTTGATTTGTTGAACAAATTGCATGCTACTATTTATTGCTCCCCGGCAGGTGTCTATATGACAATGGGCCCAGATGTAGTATGTGCTAAACAGTGTTTGTCCAAAGATGCGCCTCTTCCTGTTGAATTTGCAGATGTTCCATCCACTTTGTGGGCAACAGTTGATACAGATGTGGGACTGGTGCAGAAACCACCAGTTTCGATACAGGTTAAGGATGGTGCTATTTTGCCTCGTATCCCTCAGTATGAAATACCACAGGCAGGAGAACGAGCTTTATTGCAAAATATTCAGGATTTGATCAAGAAGGGAGTGGTTGAGGAGACGACAGCCAATATTTGTAATAGTCCTATTCTCCCCATTCTCAAACGGACGCCTTCTGGTTCTTCTGATTAGCAAGGAGATGTCTATCGTTTTGTGATTGATTTGCATGAGGTTAATAAAATAGTGGTTCCCCAGTTTCCAGTGGTCCCTGACATTACTACTCTTTTGACAATGATTCCTGCTACTGCTAAATTCTTCTCTGTCATTGACTTGAAAAATACTTTCTTTAGTATTCCTATTCATCCGGATAACAGGTACTTGTTCGGGTTTACACTAGCTGGCAGGAGCTTTAGGTTCTGTCGAGCTAACCAAGGCTATACTGAAAGTCCAAGTATTTATAGTCAAGCTTTAAAGAGCCAGTTGGATTCCCTTTCGCTTTCCCCAGTTAATGTATTGGTGCAGTATGTTGATGACTTGCTCATCGCTTCTGACACAGAACAAGATTGCAAAGACAGTACAGTTAAATTGTTGTTGTATTTGGCCCGACACGGACATAAGGTGTCTCTTTCTAAATTTCAATATTGTCGACAGGAGGTCACCTATTTAGGTCACCTACTATCGAAGGAGGGTAGGAGATTGACTCCTGAGTGCATCAATACCATTGTTAAAATGCCCGTTCCACAAACCCAGAAAGATGTGTGCGCTTTTATAGGTATCACTTCCTATTGGCGCCAGTGGATACCTAACTACTCGCTACTAATCAAACCCTTGCTTGCACTAACCATTAAAGACGTGCATGAACCCCTGCCCTGGGCGCCTGAATGTCAGCAGTCTTTTGAGCAATTAAAAACTGCACTTTGTTCAGCCCCAGTACTTGGCACCCCTGAATACAACAAACCATTTGTATTGTTCGTCCATGAGATGACTGGGTGCGCGCTTTCTGTTTTAACACAAAAATTTGGAGATAAGCAACAGCTGTGTGCTTATTTCTCTGCTGTTCTTGACCCTGTTGCAAGAGCCCTCCCAAGCTGTCTAAAAGCGGTCGCGGCTGTGGCCGTTTCGATCAGACAATCGGCTGGACTCGTATTTGATACTGATCTCACAGTTATGGTACCCCATGCTGTGGACACGCTTCTGAATAAGACTAAGACACAGCACCTCACCAGTGCACATCTTACTGACTATGAATTAACATTGTTTGCCAAACACATCATGATTAAAAGATGTGCTACTCTAAATCCAGCCACGTTACTGCCCTTCCCTTCTGAGAATGATGAGATTGATAAACATGACTGTATCTTCCGGATGGAAGAAGAGACAAAGGGACAGGTAGACCTGACTGATGTTCCCTTATCTGACCCTCAAGGGGAATTATATGTTGATGGCTCTTGTTTTAAACTATCAGATGGCACTACAACTGCTGCGTATGCTATCACCACGCTGCGTACAGTGGCTGAGACATCACGAGCTCCCTTTCAATCGGCCCAAGCTGCGGAGCTTGTTGCCTTGTTAAGAGCTTGTGAATTGAGTGAGGGACTGGCTGTCAATATCTATACTGACAGCCAGTACGCCTTTGGAGTCGCCCATAATTTTGTGCGACTCTGGGCTGAGTGAGGGTTCCTTTCTTCGCATGGCACCAAGATTCAGCATGGGCACCTTATATTGAGGCTTTTGTCTGCTTTGACACTCCCTAAGAAAGTGGCCATAGTAAAGTGTAGCGCTCACCGGACAGTTACTGATGATGTGGGTAGGGGAAATGCATTTGCAGATCAGACTGCTAAGGAAACAGCTTGGACAAAAATGAAAAAAAAATTTTGCAGCAGGGCCCGCTAGGTGGGTGCCTGAAGTTACCATGTTTGAGGATACACTTGAGAATGTGAAAGAGATACAAAGTGAGGCCACAATAGAAGAATTAGCACTGTGGCAAGAAAGTACAGCACAATTGAACGATGAGGGATGTTGGATTGACAAGTCAGGGAAGTAGAGATGGATGTTGCCAGATGCATATGTTCTCCCTGTAGTCACGATGGCCCATGGCCCAGCCTATATTAGTGCTAAGGGTATTTGTAAGTTGTTAGACCCTGTATGGCAGAACGATAATATTTCTAAGACAGCAGCTCATTTAGTAAAATATTGCATGGTGTGCATGATGCACAATCCTGAAAAAGGTACCCCTACCCCACCTGGTAACTTTGCACCATCCACTTTCCCTTTTGAAGTCCTTCAGATGGATTTCATAGAATTAGATAGGTGCAATAATTTGAAGTATGTTTTGGTGGTTGTCTGTGCTTTTAGTAAATGGGTTGAGGCTTATCCCACTAAAGACAATATAGCCGTTATGACTGCAAAGGTACTCCTGAAGGAGTTCTTTCCTCGTTTCGGCTTGCCCCGTTTGATTTGGAGTGATAACGGAAGTCATTTTAATGCCAAGGTCATTCAGTTAATTTGTGATGGTTTGCACATAAAGCAGAAGTTTCATGCTGCTAACCACCCGCAGTCAGCAGGTTTGGTTGAGAAGTACAATGGTACTCAAAAACTGAAACTGGCAAAGATTTAGGAGACACCAGGGTTACAGTGGCCAGATGCTTTACCATTAGCTCTTTTGTCGACAAGAACATCAGCACATTCTAAGACAGGATTGTCACCGTACGAGGTCGTGTTTGGACGCCCGGCAAATGTCTGGGGTGTCCCGCGTCCTCGGCGGTTTACTGATATAGAGTATCCATTGTTGATCAATTACCTTTGCCAGTTAACTGAAAATTTCCGTTCTATTCACCAACAGGTCTGGGAAGCCCTGCCAGCTACGCCAGAGGGGCCCGGACACAATATTCAGCCTGGTGACTTTGTGCTTGTTCGTAATTTTCAGTGAAAGAAGAGTTTGGAGCCACGGTGGAAGGGGCCGAAGCAGGTCCTCCTAGCTACAAGTACAGCAGTCAAGATTGATGGTCGAAAGAACTGGGTCCATGCGACTCATTGTCACAGGATACCTCTACCTTTGCCCTATGATCAGTGGGTGAGGGATTGAGTAGGGGATTCTGAATGCGAGACGGTGCCTCAGTTTGTCCCCTTCAGTAACGCAGGCTGACTTGGACCAAAACGGATGAGGAAAATGATGAAGTGCTGAATGCAGCAGTACCTCCGGAAATACGGGCTATCCAGGAGCCCCTTTTCACTGATCCCTCTGTGCCTGGAGTTACTAGGTATAATTTGCACCCTCGGCTGAGGAATAGTGCACCAAAGGAGAAGTCAGATTAGTTAGGGATGGACTGTGTAAGTTAGGGTGTACTTTGCTATAGTACCAACGGAGCTGCTGGTTTAGGGTGAGGTGAGATTTGTGCAGTTTGAACATTGGACAGGATAGATGGAAAGTATCCCCCTGGGGGGTACCTTATCCTGGTCGACGTGGGAACCTGAGCTTAGGACAGAGCAAGCTCTACCGCCGGTGCTCAAGAGCGCCAACGTTTTGATGAACAATAGGAGCCTGCACCAGTGAGGCTCTGACGGACACTGGGAACTTGTATCATTTTCTTGCTGGCATTTTGGCCCCCTTCCCCCCTTGCTTTATCGTTTACTATGCATCCCTTTGGCAGGATGGTTGCTGACGAAGAACAGCCAGTGATTCCCCCTGTTCATATACATATATTTTAGTCTACAAAGAAAAAGTTATTGTGTGTTGTTCTTGTGATATTACTGCTGTTGATTCTGGGTGGGGTATCATGGGTTTTGGAATGTGATCAGGATGCACCGTCATGTACTAAACATAAGGTTGTTTCTAAAATACGCACCAAAAGGACAGCCCCGGGTAATGTTTTTCTAGACACACATAAAAGATTTTTTGGAAAAGGTACAGCTTGTTATCCCACCGAATCTGTTACAAGTTTATGGACTGCTTACCCATTGTCACTGGTCAATTATACGTATACCCGCCCAGTCGAATTCGTAGAGGTAAGGGGTGAGTTTGGAATGGGGTATCCTGGTCCTTGTCTATATTACAGGAAGCCACAAGGAAAGGGATATCTGGGTTGTGACAATAATACATATGGTGATAATCTGTATATGAGAGAGCAGAACATTACCTTAGTGGGCTGGCATTACCAAGATTTAACGGTTACCCAGAAAGCTGGATATTATCCCGCATGTTGTCCGATAGTAAACAGTACTGACGCATTTTTGTATGTCAATTGCTCTGGATTAATATTGTTCAAAAATACGATGTCTTTAGTGAAAAAGAAGGTTCCGAGTACTTTTGGAATGAACACCAGATATGCTCCTGTAGATTATCAAGGTCCACTTTATGCACACCGAGGATTTTATTTTTTGTCTAATGGTACTTAATCAAATGTTCATAATGGTACAGATGATGCTGCTCTAGGGATGGTGCTCCCTTTAGGTGTGCCTTGTAAGTACAGTAAGCCAAATATACGGTGGGTAAAAAGAACGTTGACTGCAGAGTTTTGTGATGGAGTGACAGATTTGGAAGCCAATAATTATAGTAATGGTATCACCTTTGGATATATTCTCTCCTCCATTATTACCTTTGGTTGTACTGCTATGGCCAGAGGCGAAAAAGCTAGAGAATATTTTGGATGTAAGCTACAGATACTGTCTAACTCCACAGTAGCAGCTTTGCATGACATCACCACCCAATTAGAAAGTATGCGAATATACTCCGAGCAGACTAGATATGCTGTTGATTTCATCCTAGCTAAGAGCGATGGTGTGTGCGCAGTAGTAGGAGACCAGTGTGAAATCAGGATAACTAATATGAAAAAAAATATTACCCACACATTTTTGACATTCTAGAAAACGTGAAAGGGATGGAGAGTGGGAACTGGAGTTGGTCATTGTTTGGTGGATGGGGTTGGATCCTTGAAAAGGTGATCTATTTCATTGTGATTTTGATTTTTTGCTGTGTTTTAATCCAGTGTCTTCCCTTATGTTGCTCTTATTGCACCACCCTTCTTACCCCTAAGAGCATATCGATTCATGATACTAATGCAACAATTATGATTCAAAAGGAAGTCAAAGACCTCAAGCAAATAGATGAGGGTATTTTCGAGACTTCTTTCCTCCTTACTGTTCCCCTTCCTGAAGCTGAGAATATGGAGTGCTCCTAAGAATGTATTCATGATTTGTTGAATTATATGTCTTTTTCATTATTACACAAAATTACTTAGCTCATGCTAAAAGCAAGGTCCGTTGGAATAAAATTTATGTTTTCGCATTGTTTTACGTATGTTAGCATTCGCGGCGCCATTTTGTGTATAGGCGCCATTTTGTATCATGATCGAAACTAATTCTTTGTCATTTCTGAGAAACGGCCTTCTCTAGGTTATGTTTCTTTGGAGGTGAAGTTCTGCCACACTAATGACTGCACTGTTCTTATTAGCGCATACCTTTCCTTTTAGATGTGAGCCTTCTCCCACTTGTCTAGTGGCGGGCACAGGCAGAGTGACCTTAAATAGTAGATAGTGTGTGCCCGGCCTCAGAATCGAAAAGTACTCCTTTATAATTTACTGTCCAGCTGCATCTCTCTGGAAAATTCCATGGTGGGTGTGTTTTCATTGGTTTCGAAGTGTATTTAATATATCGTTATGCTTGCTGATGTAAGTCCCTCTGCAGCACTCCTTAGAGGCTGGGCAGACAGGGCTCCGCTCTGAGCGCACTCTGAATAAACAGATATTGGTTTGTATTCTCTACTGTCTGACCGACTCTTCATTAGGTATGGAAGGCTGAGAGGTGGTCTTGTGTAACCCGGGTGACCGAATCGGGTCACTTCCTTCATGGGGTGTTACCCCGAAACCGGTCTCAGGATGCTTGTTTCCGGTTCAGGGAAGACCTTGCTTGGCAGTTCGGGCTGGACTGTTCCCTTGAGGCACAGGGTCAAGACTGATTTGCATATAGCTGGGTCTGAACTGAGGTGGTGAAGTGAGCTAAAGAACGATGATGGATTCAACCAAGATCTGTGACTGGGGGTGAGTGTCTGAAAAGTTTCAGCGCTCCGTCCATCATCTCCTTGTGTTTGCATAGTCAAGCATCACAACCAGCGCTCCAAACACCTCACTCCAGAAATTCGGCACAGCGGTACACTCCCATGACAGCTGCAAAAAGGTCACACCGGGCGCAGCGCAGCGTGCACAAAGCGCATCCTCAATGAGACCCATTCTATGTAATGTAAAGGGGGTACGATAAAGCCTGTGCAGATACATAAAGTGCACCAGGCGCAGCCTGTAGTTTGGAGAGAGCGAACGAGAGTGGGCGCAACAATATCTCCACCGATCATCAGACAATGGTGGATCAAGCTCTCCATCCCACGTGCTACGGCCTCTGGGTCCTTATACCAGTGCGGTTTTCTGTATTTCCAGCAATAATGAGAGGTGAGAATCATCTCTAATACAGGAATTTTGGGGCGGCGCATCCATAAAAGTGCAGTGTGTTGCCCTGGACAGCGGCTCGGAGCTGGTAGCATGTGAAGGTGTAAATGAGGGTAGTGGTAGGGGCCTGCAGGATCTGCTGTCGCTGTATTAAAGTAGTCGTTCAGGTAAATTGTGCCCATCAAGTTCAAGCCCAAGTACCAGCTTCATCTGTAATGGGGTAGTCAGGGTGACCAATGATCAGCACCGAGGGAACGTACAAGTTTAGGCAAGCACATCGCTGAAGCTCTAGCCATGCCCACACAGTGTCTATTTCCGCATGTGGATGCTGCGGTGGCATAAAGAGTGCCATTTGGAGTGGGCAGGGTATGGCTTGGTCATGTTTAGGTGCCATGTGGGCCTGAAACTGTGTTGAAAAAATCAGGTGATGCACATATTGCGCCTGGGCGCAATAGTAGTAAAGGTCCAAATCTGGTGATCCAAGACTCCCTGCTCAAAGGGGAGCGTGAGCTTCTCCCAAGCGATTCTAGGCTGTTTACCGACCCACGCAAGGGTTACCATATTAGAGAGAAGTCTATGGCAAAAGGGAAATGAGAACGGGATCGGCAAGTTTATGAACAGATAGTTTAATTTAGGGAGGACTACCATTTTAGCAATGGCAAGCCTTCCAGTCAGGGAGGGTGGTAGACTTCACCAGCTTACGTCATGCTCCTCGAGCTACGATATCAATCTCCCATAATTATGTCGCCATAGCACGCCGATATCTCTGCTGAGCCATACCCCAAGCAATTTGACCTGGCCAAACACCCACTCAGTGGGTGCTCTGGAGTCAACACCATTGTCATCTCCTTTAAGGGAAACAAGGGATCAACTTAGACCAATTAATACTAATTCCATAAAGACCACCAAATTGTGTGAATTCCTAGAGTGACGGGTCCAACTTAGGGCCCCATTAGGATGGCGGGTGGACTTCAGTCCGCCCGCCATCCTAGCGGTGCTGGGACCGGCCGCAGCTGTGCGGCGGTCCCGCACCAGCAATTAGGATGCGACCACGACCCTGGCGGTCGCATCCCGCATCTTTAACATTGCGGCGGGTGCTGCTGTAAGCAGCACCCGTCGCAATGCCAAAGAGGCATGTTGTGCATTGCCATGCACAACGTGACAGGCACCGCGCGGTGCCAGCCACCTTGAGCATGGCAATGTAGGTGCAGACCCCCACCCCCCCACCCCGCAGGGGCCCGCAACGGGCCCCCAAAGCAATTCCCGCCAACCGTTCCATGGCGGCATCGCCGCCATGGAAAGGCCAGAACCGCCAGGCATCATAATATGAATGGCGGTGCCTTCCAGGCACCGCCACCATATTATGCCCGAGTTCCAAACAGAAAATCCTCAGCACACGAAAATCATGTATCAATAGTTATTAAAATGCAGAATGTGAGCATCCGAGTACTCGGTTAAACACGGACAGCGACGTCCCGGGATTTCTGTATTTGCGAATCACGAATCGGGAACTGTCAAGTCACTTTTGAACATTGGATACACGTTCGATTAAACTGGACGTCGCTAGCAACTGATACCCCTTTGTGGGTTGGAAATATCACCACAATATAAGGCACTTTGACTAAGAAGACATAGCCTTGATAAAGTCGCGGGACGATTTCCCATGTATAGCGACGAAACACGTGTCGGCTGTCTGAAGATCTAAAAGAATAAAAAGAGAAGAACATGAACAAATTGATTGTATTTAATTGCTGCTCACATTCTGCATTTTAATAACTATTGATACATGATTTTCGTGTGTTGAGGATTTTCTGTTTGTGTTTAGTTGGCTCAGACCAGCAAATTTTGGGGAGATTTGTGGTTCTCCTCACCTTACAGCACCGAGACCAGAATAGGATACATATATCAATACCAGTGCTAATCTCCTTAGTGGCGCCAAATCTCCTTAAAACAATACCACTGTCCGTTTAAGCCCGCTTATGCCCGAGTTCCGCCCGGCCGGCAATCGTGACGATTGCCGACCGGTGGAAAAGTGGCAGACGGACTTTCCTTCCGCCGCGGTACCCCCCGCCATGGAAATATGGCGGGGGGTAAATGTGGTTGTGATGGCGGGTGGATCGCCACCGCCGGCCGGGCGGTGGCGATCCGCCCGCCATTATAATCAACCCCTTAGTCTGGGGATCTCTACATAGACAGTGACATCATAAGCGTACATCGACACTATGATTCAGCAGTGTCGAAACGATAGGCCTAGATGTGCATGATGACGACGTAGTCAGGTTGCAAGTGGCTCCCTACCAACAGCAAACAAGATGGGAGAGAGAGGGCAGCCCTGGCAGGCCCCTCTTGTCACTGCCAAGGGGGCAGTTATTCTACCATTAACTTGTAAATGAGCAACAGGCTGACAATACAAAAGCCGTATCATACAAATAAAGTGATGACTAGCTCCCAGGTGCACCAGGAAGGCAAACAGATATGACCATTCTAGCAAGTCAAATGCCTTGATTGTGTTGAAGAAAACCACTGCAGCAGTTAGGCGAGACTCAATGGTATGGAGAAGGGCAATGAAAGTGTGCAAGTTGTGCGCGGTGGACCATCCCGGCACAAATCCTTATGGATCTGGCCTCACAATAATCAGAAGGTTTGGCAAGTGACACGAAGCAAGGAGTTTGAGTTGAATATTATTGTCCATGCTAATCATGGATAGGGGGTGATAAGTTTCACAGAGTCCGGGATCTATGCCAGCTTACAAATCAATACTATAAGCGCCTCACGCAGCAATGGGGGTAAGACTCCCGTAGACAGGGACTCCTCATACATCGCGAGGAGATAGGGTGCCAGCATGTGTGCATATTCTTTATAGAAAGTGGCTGTGAGGCCGTCTATGCCATGGTGTTACCAGCCGGCATGCTAGATATAGTTTGGACGACTTCCTCCACTGAGAAGGACCTGTCTAAATGTTTCCTATGCCCTTCTTCAAGCCTAAGGAGCTGTACGGAGTCAAAGTAGTTGCTTAAGTCTGGAGGAGAGCTCTGCATGGTCTGATACAATGATGAAAAAAAAAGTGACCATAAGCCTTTGAATAGCGTCATCTAATACGCACTTGCCATTGGTGTCATCATGTAGTTTGGTGATATAGTCGCTTTCCCAGGGTTTACGCAGCATATGCGCTAAGGTCCTTCCTGCTCTATCTCCCTCGCCATAGCACCTGGTGCATGTCGCCCTGTCCAGATAATTAGTGTCCCGCTTTGGGGCTTCGTCATACTCCCCCATCTTACCTCTAATGGTCGCCAGCACTGCTGCATCGCAGCCATCATAGTACTGAAGCTCTAAATCTCTAAGCTCACTTTCTAAATGTGACAAGTCTCCATGCAACGATCGCAGGACCCCCGTCTGCTCTGAAATGCACTCGCCCTGGATGGCAACTTTGAAGCCCTCCCACAAACTAGAGCGCAATATTCTGCGATTGCAGTTCTAATTCCTTCTCTAAATACTTGATCACATAAGGACCCCATTGGCAGTTTCAGTGTGACTGCCCGTGGAGGGTTTCCCGGGAGTCCGAGTTCCAGTAGGACCGAGGAATGATCGGATAGTGTCCGTGGGAGGTCACCCAGTGCTTAATTTGTAAAATATTAAGTGCCAGGGCTCTGACCAGGAGGCCACTGCACCTTGCACCACCCATCGCCCCTGTCATCGCTGCCAAAACAACTACTAACCATCTCTCTTGCATGTAAATGCGACAGTTCAGATTATTCCAGGTCCCCAAAGCTAAAGGAATGGCTGGGGAGGCAGGTGTTAGCAATTTTTTAATGTATATTGTTTTCTAAACAACTGTTATACTGCTCATCTCTAAATTACATGAGCAGCGCCACCTTGTGGCAGACTGCCCTAAGTGTGGTGTTGACAATTAGGTACCGGTGCCGAGCACCGGAAACCAATTAAGTGCCGGTGCTCAGCACCGGAAAGGACCAGCTCAAATGAAGCACTGAGGTCACCCTAGTCCATGTGTCTACATCGTGCTAGGCCAACCATTGATTCTCGACCAAGTGGCGTGCACAGTAGCGACACAGTTTCCCTCAGCAGTGCTGGGATGTGTAGTGCGTTAGAGATCTACAAGGGCATAGTCATCCATGAGTAAGTACAGTTGGGCTGCTGCTCCTGGGTGGGCACGTCTAGAGTCACTCGACCTGTCCGCCTCCGGATCAAGAACCACTTTCAATCAATCAATCAATCATGTCATTTATAAAGCGCACTACATACCCGCGAGGGTCTCAAGGCGCTGGGGGAAGAGGGGGGTGGTGCTGCTATTGATCGAAGAGCCAGGTCTTGAGGAGTCTTCTGAAGGCCAGTAGGTCTTGGGTCTGTCGGAGGTTGGTGGGGAGGGTGTTCCAGGTCTTGGCGGCGAGGTGGGAGAAGGATCTGCCGCCAGCGGTCGTTTTCCGGATGCGGGGGACTGTGGCGAGGGCGAGGCTGGTCGAGCGGAGCTGGCGGGTGGGGGTGTAGAAGCTGAGTCGTCTGTTGAGGTAGGCTGGTCCGGAGTTGTGGAGTGCTTTGTGTGCGTGGGTGAGGAGCTTGAAGGTTATCCTCTTGTTGACAGGGAGCCAGTGCAGGTCTCTCAGGTGGGGTGTGATGTGGCTGCATCGGGGGATGTCGAGGATAAGACGTGCAGAGGCGTTCTGGATGCGTTGCAGCCGTCTCAGGAGCTTAGCCGTCGTTCCTGCGTAGAGGGCGTTTCCGTAGTCCAGCCTGCTGGTGACGAGGGCCTGGGTGACTGTTTTTCTTGTTTCGGTGGGGATCCACTTGAAGATCCTGCGGAGCATTCGGAGGATGTTGAAGCAGGATGAGGAAACGGCGTTGACCTGCTTAGTCATGGAGAGGGTGGGGTCGAGGATGACCCCTAGGTTGCGTACGTGGTCGGTGGGTGGCGGGGCTGTTCCCAGTGATGTTGGCCACCAGGAGTCGTCCCAGGCTGAAGGGTTGGAACCAAGGATGAGGACCTCCATCTTGTCCGAGTTCAGCTTCAGGCGGCTGGTCCTCATCCATTCGGCGTCGGCCTTCATTCCTTCGTGGAGGTGGGCTTTGGCGGTGTGAGGGTCTTTGGTGAGGGAGAGGATCAGCTGGGTGTCGTCGGCGAAGGAGATGATGTTGAGGTTGTGCTGTCGGGCGACGTGGGCTAGGGGTGCCATGTAGATGTTGAACAGCGTTGGGCTGAGGGAGGAGCCTTGGGGTACGCCGCAGATGATCTTGGTGGCCTTGGATCGGAAGGGGGCGAGGCGGACGCTTTGTGTTCTGCCGGAAAGGAAGGATGTGGTCCAGTCCAGGGCCTTCTTTGAAATCTCTCCACCCCCCATAGTGTCGCACCAGGGCCTAGTGAGCCAGCAAGCACCACACTTCAGTACAAATTTGGGGATCGTCTGTATTTGGTCCATAGACAGTAATGAGCTTAACCGGTGGCCATATAGTATACCCGCAAGCATGACATACCTCCTCTGTTTGTCACAGATTTCGCGTCTCAGTATGCCTTGAGCAAAATTGGAATAATGCGCCTTGTGCCTCTCGCCCACCCATCCAGCGCTCAATCGTGCCTGCATGCTCTCTGTGAGGTGCAAACCCTGCAAGAAAAAATATCTACTGAGTATCTCTGTAGAAACGCTAATTTTGTTGAGCTTTACAGCTATCGTTGAGACCACGTATATTCCAGGTGACAAACTTAACCGACTGATTTGAAGCTACATTATCAATCAGAGGTCTCAATTACAGAGGCAACCTTCACCATGATACATGAGGGGGGATTGTGCGGAATAATGTTAAGGGTAGAGAGGGGAAGGGAAAGGAAATATAACAGCCAGAGGGCCGTAACTGTCCCATAAACACTTGACCACAACACACTTTGAACCTCAAAATAGGACAAATATTTCTAACCCACCCTTTTAGTAACACCCAACAGAACATTATAGCAGGTGAACTGGGACTCATCCCGTGGGGGCGATCCGGAGGCCCAGTGAACTCCCAGCTATAACCGGCTGGGGGCCGGAGAGTTGAAAGTCAAGAGGTCATGAAAGCATCGGACCAGCAAGATTGCTGACATCTCATGGTCATCAGTGACTCCCCATCAGCTATGCTAACTTAGATTGCAGTTTATAAAGCAACGTTTATCTTAGGAGTACACTCTCTTACCAACATTAGTGAAAACAAGACAGTTTACCACTGGTGCTTGGTCTTCATAGACGCCGACAGTTAGACAAGAGCTGATCTGGCACCCAGAGCCAACAGCGCCCCAGAAGCAGACCCAGTTCACATATCAGTAGCAAAGGATCATTTTGACAGAGAACAGAGAGTTAATCATTGTCACTTAGGCGGTCCCCAGTCGCAGCCCGAGAGGCAGGTGGGGTGTCCCTCTTTGTTGCCGGTATACTTTCAACAAACTTCACCGTCATCTTGGAGTCTGTGAAGTAGTGGACCTTCCCTTGGTGAAGCATTCACAGCTTGGCGGGGTACAGCAAGGAGTATTTATCGCCCATTCGCTGAAGGGCACGTTTCACTGGCAGAAAGTCTCTCTTTGCTGCTTGCACTGCCATCGTGAAGTCTGGGTAGATTGATGGTTGGTTCAATTGATATTGTAATTGGTGCCTCTCACCAGCCAGGCGCAGGACCACATCTGGGTCCCTATAATTCAATAATCGGGTGATGATAGGCCGGGGCGTCGTCGCAGCCGGGGATCTCTGGCTCATGGAACACTGGGCCTGGTCCAATAAGAACACAGCTGAGAGGGCTTCACCAAACAGAACACGCAGCATTCCCTCCACATAGTCCTCCGTTCTGCCCATGGCTGAGGATTTGGGTATTCCAAGGATTCGGAGGTTATTTCTTCTCAACCTTGCCTCGGGTTCTTAATTTTTGTGTCTTATGACCTCTAACACCTTTTCCATGTGGAGCAATTTTTCGTGATCCATTGACTGCACATCTTCTACATTGGAGGTTTGATTTTCTAACTGTTCTAGTTGATCTCCTGTTTGTCCATCAATTATTCTTTTTGCATTTAACTTTTTTTTTTTTTTTGAGGTGGTCAAATCTGTCTGCTAGGAGGTCTATTTTTGTATCAATCGCTGCAAGGCTGTGTTTAATATCCATGAAAATAGATCTGGTGTCTGGTTCGGGGTCGGGGGGGGGTCACTTTCTCGGTCCTGTGAGTCTGTCTGTCCATTGCAGGGGGATCCATCATTTGTGTCTGTCTCTGATACTCGAATGTGAGTTTAGCCTGCCTTTCTCATTGTCTAAGAGGCCAGGTCTTGTGTATGTGTCCACCGGGCCTGCCACACAGCATGATATCCAGTAACCGTTAGGCCACGGCCGTCGATGCAGCCCACCCAGACGCAATCACCAACCACCAGCAGGTCGCAAGCTGGGTAGGGGGGCTGCACTGTCCGCAGTCTTCCCCTAGGTCGGATAGATATCCGCCAAACTAGGAATTCAGCCGGGCCACGTCACTGAGCGAAGGCCTCTCCAGGCAGTCGACCCCACCTCACTCCAGCCCCTGGAGGGCACAAGCAGGTAGGACATTTCTCTCCCTGCAAGCTGGAGAAAGTAAATGCCTTTAATTACTTGGGGATTTCATTTAGTTTCTCCTCTCAATGGAAATGGCTTTTAAGTGCTAGGACATAGAGCCTTAAAAGCAATATAGAGGAAATGTTTTAATTTGCTAAACAGTTGGGACAGAAACTCATTAAAGAAATGCTCTATCTGAACAAAACAAAATGTATTTTGGCAGGTGCATATGGGATGGGCCTGTGCGGTATGCCCATGTGTAAATTCTCCAGAAAGTTGATAATTGTTTTTTGTGTAGATTATTAATGGTTCCCCATGGCACGGCAACTTTGATTTGCCATGAAGAAGTAGGTCTCTCTTATTTAGAAGATATATTGGGGCTATACCCACTGTTATTGTGGATCAAGTCATGGCTAAATCCAGAGGCAGAGTTGGTCCTATGTTGTATTTTGGATTGCTTGGTACTAGATGGGGTGGCACAAATTCCTTGGGTGACCTATTAAAGTAGACTTTCAGCTTACTAGTTAAAAAGGACCTTTTTGAATAGCCTTCTATGATCACCCAAAAAAGTAAAGAGGAAGTAAAATCGTGCTACCTAAATTATTGCTCAAATATCAAACTTCAGAAATGCCAGTCCATGGTTGCAATTCAAAGATATGTACCGATCTCTTCAACAGACAACCTGGAACCATATTTGTATGGAAAACAAGCCGCAATTATCGCTGTTACGTATCCCCTTTTAGATTTTCTAAGATACATTTTAAGGTATCTTTTCTGGTCCATGTTGTTTGGTCCCATGACTTACCGCCCTGTCCATGTGACCAACTACCAAACAAAGCACTAGTCACTTTATTTTCTTTTGCCCTCTATTTAAGGACCCCATAAATGTTTTCTCTTAACTATTTTGTTGAAGTCCAAATTGAGAACACATCAGGAGGGCTTTACATACTTACAAAGTCTTGTAGATAGGGAAACCTACTTTGTTGTTTTGTACTTTATAAGAAAGGGAATAGCCATTAGAAAGAGATAAGAGATGATCTCCCAATGATAAAATATGGGCGGGAATGTATTGGCATATGCTGATGTGGGTGGAAATGTATTATTAAATGTTGTTTAAATGTTAAATGTATTATGGTTTTATGGAAAGGAAGGTTTTTTATACCTTCTCGTTTTAATTACATGGACAAATATTGTAATTCTTTTATTCTTGTCTTTTATGGCCTATGGCAGAATAAAGAAAGTATGATTATGATTATGACACATAAACGGATGGATAACGCACGTATGTGCAGACATACAATTACAAACTCCTTGCCAAATGTAGTACTTTTTCATGCAAAGCAGTGTGTGTGAAAGGAAGAGAATACAACAGATCCATATCTGTGAAGATATGGCGTTGTACTTCTCTCCATCTCTGCTGCTGCACTTTTGACTGCCTTGTATTATGCAGATACACTTGCACCATGAAGTCTATGCTTTGCACTGGAAGGCGCCCTTCCAGTACAAAATTCTATGCTAAGACACAATTTAACATTTTTCCAAGTTTGTATGTGTGCTGTATGATTGCAAAGTTACACCTGCCTTGAGGAGGTGTACATTTATGGTGCCAAGCCTTGTCTACCTGATTTAGTAGATAGGGCTTTGCATATGTTGCATTCGGATTCCACTCATTAAGTACGCCCAGATTTTTTGCTTTTTGGATCTCCCGGTTTGGGACTTTTAACTGTGGGTGACTCTCACTACATGTGTCTCACCCACGGTAATCACATGGCAAATGGACAGTGCGTGTTTACTGCCAGTATCTGCCTTTTAAGATGAGGCTGCTGAGACACAGCAAGGGTAAGAGGCACTTGGCTGGTTACATGTGAGCACATGTGCACGCACATCTGTAGCAAAGCTTCTGGACTGTGCTGTGCCTTAGTCCAGGTCAGTAAAGGAAACGGGAACCATGCAACCAATGCCCCTCATTGGGAATATATTCTCACAGGACCATTTGCAATATCTTCCAAGTTTTTTTTAGAGTTCCTGATTAAAGGTCGGTTTAAAATCCACTTACTTGCACTTTTTGCTACACTTGGCAGGGCCACTGTGTGAAGCACCATTTTTGTGTTGTTTAGCTTAATACTATTCAGCTTAGTTGCAATGAAGTTATCACGACTAGTGTAAAACGTTCCCCTGGGAGGGAATTCTGGTCGGCGTTGATGAAGATCACAACCCAGTACCAGATGGACTTCAGGATGACTGCAATACATTGGCCGCTCAAGAGTTAACGCCTTGAGGTCTGCCCAATTGCTTAGGCATTTGCACTTTTTCACAGCAGTAGGGCTTTGCTATAATCTTGCATGGTACTCACATTTTATCTTTTGATTAGTTTTAATGAATGTACTTTATGTATTCATATGTTCAAGTTGTTTATTTTTAAAAATTTGTATATTTGTTATGTTTATTGTATGGCCTGTCTATGTCAGGCTGACACAATAAATAAACTTGAACTTAAAAGAGTCAGGAGTTTTCCCCTGCAGGTTTGGTTCATGCTTGGTATGCTAGCCCTAGACAACACCAACCATTTCTTTGCATTGAGTAGTTCCTTAACTGGATTAAAGCTGTGACTGTGCTGTGCTAGGCAGAAGACCCACATGCCTCTGAAGCAGCAGAATGACTCCAGTATCAGAGAGGCGAATATATTTATTTGCGAACTTGAAACTTTAGTTAATTGATCAATGTACGTTGCATGAGCGAATCCGTTCAGGTCTGAATAGCTTTGTGCATAACATATTCTTAGCTTTGGTTTTCCAAATAAGCAACTTGTCATGTTTGATCTTCATCAATTTAGAGCATGGATTCTTTGAAAGTTAGGGCCTGTTTATTTTTGGAGGAGTGGCACCACGCACCAGTAGAATACACTATTGGAGTGTATCATTTCAAGGTATGTAGCCCTTGGAAGTAATTGGTGGATTAACCATAAACTTTCGTAAATTCCGCAGCTTATCTTTTCGTTGTCACAAAAAGAAGTGCTTCCTTTGCAATGCAAAGTCAATGAAGATATCGTTCACTGAAATTGAGGTGTATTAATATCCCTGATTCTACCCATGAGTAGCTCTTCTACCGTTTTTGTTTTCATTCTGCTACTGGTTGTTCTATGTATTGCATTATAAATTAATTATAAAGTACAATAATGCAACATTAAAACCTTGACTGGAGGATCTACTGGATTTTGGAACACTGGGAGATACAGATTTATTCATATTGCTTCTGTCATCTGTTTTCGTGCTCAAATGTGGAAATCTGAAGCTGCTGTAGACTGAATTCATGCTGCGAGTAGCATCAGTGTCACACTTAGGCACCAGCGCAAAGTGCAAGTATCACTGGTGCTTACTGGAACTCTGTCCATTTTTTATAGCCCAGGCCTGCGACTTCGTCTGATTCCTGCATCTCTGCTGCTCCATGCCCCCTTACTGTTGCATAGTTTTGCCCTGTTTCAAGTAATGTGATACTGCTCTGGTCCCTGCCCCTCGTCCTTGTTCAGGCATCAAACACCCCCCCATTTAAGAGCCCTATGCTGCACACCCAACCTTGTTTTGAACTGAACTTCCACTGTCATTCGACCAGTGTGTTTCCTCCCCCATTCACACCCAGTTGCCCTCACACCCATCCTGATCTGATAGTGCCAACTGTTTACATCTTTTTTTCGATAGTTGTTAAGCTTATTTAACGTACAGTCTATGGGCCTGATTTAGATCTTGGCGGTATTACCGCCGTCCTACCGAGGCGGGGTCCTAAGTACTCCGTCGAGCTGACTGAGGTCCGCCTGCTGTAATTAGATATTCTGGCTATAGACAGAAGACCGCCGCTGCGGGGGTCTTCTCTACTGGCTAACAGTACTACACCACCGTCAGTCCGGCAGGATTGCGCCAAGCCGATTCAGATGTTTCCATTGTGCTAGCAGTGTCCGAAACCTCAGGTCGCTTGAGTGAACCAAAGCATAGTAAACACGTATTCAGCCAATCTGCACACAGGGATGTCTGGTGTAGGCTGTCCTGAGGGTGGGGAATCCTTTCAACACAACCTCCCCACCTCCATGTTTGAGGTGCTGGGTGGATGCAATGGATGGGAAAGGTGTCTGGTGAATTGGTCAGTTCGGCAGGGGACAGCTTAAATGAGGCAGTGGAAGCTCGTTAAGGATGTTGGGGGCAGCTGCGCAGCAGGGACCAGTGATAGGGGATGATACTATGCCTGCATGTGGAGGCAAAGAAAAGAGGACAGGGGGTGCTATTAAGCAACAGTAGTCCACCCGCTGCCTTCTGAAAATGTGCATTTCTTTTCAAAAAGGCTTGTGAACCATACAAGGTTTTTGAAAGAATTATGAAGTTGCGAGTCACAGGATTTCACAACTTCTGACACTCATATTGAGGACTGGATTCTATAATTGCTCCCTGATTCATCCTCATTGGTCTACGGGTTATATATTTATTTATTTTAAGTCTGATGGTACCCAAAGCAAGCAGGATTGCCAAGGAGACAAGCTTTGCCTTCTGATGGGTTCAATCACTTTTTTTGTTTCATTCTCTACATAACTGAAGCAATGTCATTACACAAAGCTGCAGCATGCCATAGAATGGAGCCTTATCCTTAAGATTCTTGGGACTCTTTTTAAACCATTCCATCAATCATAAAACCAAATATTGCTAGAGGGACAATTCAAATATCAGTCTCACGACCTTACTTCTGGAACTACTTAAGATGTCTCAAATCTACCTAGCTATCCTTTTTTAGATGAAGGGCCACATGGATCAACGGAGGAATAATAGTTTTTGAACAAAAAAATGCTATCAAACTTAATTTCCTTAGATGTTCTTCCACAAAAGGCTTTAACAAAGTTAGTGGGGACCCAGTAATACCCTTAAAACACAAAAACAAAGCATTCACCAATATGACAAATTTAAATATACACTTGTAAATCCAATAGGGCTGTTTCCAGCCTGAAATCTACCAATAAATATATTGCTAACAGGGATATTGGGCAATAATTATTACTAAGTTAGCTTTCTTTTACGAAACCAGCACATCATGGTTCGCATTTTGGTCTCTTTATTGCCAGAAAAGCATAAGACCCTTATCAGGACATGGTGTTAAAATACAGTGATCAATTCCCAACGCTATAGCGAAAATAAAAAATAGAAAACATACATTAAATCATTCATATACATTCCCATTGCTGGTATTCATCCCTGTTATTGCTGGAATATTTATATACATTAGACATCTAAGAACGTAATAACTCATTCAGCAGCAGCCTAACCATTTGGTCAGTTTAGAGGAACACACATTCTTACCACTGAGCTTCATTACTTAAAAGCTATCAGGCCATTTATGTAGCAATGTTTTTGAATTTGTGCATGATTTCTCTATACCTCAAACTATGGGCCTAATTTAGTTCCTGACGTGAGATTTTTATTTTGAAAATGCACTCCTCTCCATAGGGGTTTTCTGCCAGGGTAAGGGGAGCATTTAGCACTTTTCGCTCCCCATTACTGCCAGGGTTTTCTTGGTGGTGACAAAGCAGTGAAAACTGACCTCTAATTCCACCCATCTAATAACAGGTCTGCCTCTGATGGCACTTACTCCACTGGGCCATCCAAGGGGTTTAATCATGATGGAGTAGTCTCTACCATGATTAAACCAAGGTCCGCCCGCATGTAAATTCGGCGGGCGGACCACATTACATTCTTGATGGTAAGGATACTCCATCACCATTGCAATAGAATATTCATACCAGCAAGGATTAAATTAGGCCCTATGTCACTGTTAGAAATGGGATCTCTGGTTGGCTAAAGCTTGCGCCAAAGCCAGGCAGAGACCACCACTCTAGTCAAAGCAAGGAAGTTACACGCCGAAGATAACCCCTGCTCACCCCCTTGGTACCTTGGCACGAGCAGTCAGGCTTATCCCGGAGGCAATGTGTAAAGCGTTTGCGCAACACACACACACACAGCAGCAACACACTAGGCACACCACAAAAGGAACTCCACACAAGGTTATATAAAAAATAGCCTTTGTATTATCATAAACACATTAGAATAGTAATCACACAATATACACTGTGCCAACTGGCACTAGGCAATATTTACAGGGGATTATATACACCTGACAGGGCCAATTGGGCCACTGTCAGAACCATCACTTAGTAAAGATAGTAAATGTAGAACATATAATAAACGTAGAACACAACCAGTAATTACTGGCAAACACTGTACTCAGCATTACCTCCTGCAACATAAACCATATTATGCACAGTATCACATCAGGCGCAAAATACATTATACGCCAACCTCATAAGCCTAAACATATTAGACCATAACCTCCTAATCATAACTCACATTAGGCATAAATCACAGTGGAGAATAACCTTCCCAAGCATAAACCACAGTATGCAAAACCTCATAACATAAACCACAGTAGAGGCATAAATCAGGTGCATGAATAACAGTACATGAATCACATTTCCTGCGCACCACATAAATCACATTAGGGCCTGGCGCCCTATCCACCCAACTGTCCCCCTGGCCAACTGGCCTTCTCTGAGGGCTCAAATGCCCTATGTCCATAATGTCAGGGCGGCTGCCAATGCAGCAGAATTCACAAGTGTGCAATTGTGCTGGGCAGAGGAGTGCATCTCACTCCTGTCTCACTAAAAATGCCCCCACAGGAATGTTGGCCTAAACGTTGCAGCTGCCGCTAATTGCCGTGCAGCTGTGATGAAGCAAATTAGGCACTGGCACCGACTGTGCCCTGAGAGCCCGACTGGGACTCTCCAACCAAATATGCCAAACGTTGCAGCTGCCCGCGCTGGTGCGGCGCAGCTGGGAATCAGGTGAAGGGGCCCTGGCACAACTGTGCCCTCAGGGCCTCCACTGGGGCTCTCTAACTAAAATTGCCCCCATCGTCGTAGACATGGCACTGGCACTACACGTGCCGTCTGAGCCCCTCTCTGGGACTCTTAGAAGACAAAAGTGTCCCCTCGTTGGAGCGGCCCTCTATCAGACGGGGGCCGCTCAGGAAAGTGGCACCGACACTGTGCCTCGATCGGCACAACCAACATAGAGCCCACACTCACTGGCTCTTGTGGCTCCGTCTCCTCTCTTCGCCCGGTGCCCCTTCCTGGGACCGGGACTTCAACGTGGAGGCTGGGAGGCTCCGGACGGGTCTCCTGCCAAACGCGGGGCTCTCTCTTCACTACGAGAGCCCCGGTGATCCGCGCCAGCATTTCTCCTCCAAGCGGGGCTTCCCTCAGCTACACGGGAGACCCGCGCTGCCCTCGGCGGCCTCTCCTCACTTCACTCGGGCCCCCTCCTG
Organism: Calotriton arnoldi; assembly: GCA_963921515.1. NCBI lineage: Eukaryota > Metazoa > Chordata > Amphibia > Caudata > Salamandridae > Calotriton > Calotriton arnoldi. Next base: position 483,211 of record CAWUFW010007063.1, read on the forward strand.
GGACCCGGGACTTCGATGTGGAGCCCGCAAGGCTCCGGACTTCCCCTCTCTTCCGGCCGCACTTCCTTCACCAGGCCCCGCCCACAGTCAGGCGGACGCGCCTGTCTTCCTGGTCGCGGCGGTGATTCACGAAGGTAGAACGCGGGGTGGGCTCCCGCTAAGGCAACCAACGCGGGGTGGGCACCCGCATCAAAAATAACTCATAAGCGGGGTGGGCACCCGCCAATAACTCAGAACGCGGGGTGGGCACCCACCAACAATTCCCAACACGGGGTGGGCACCCGCTCCTCGGCATCATGGGGGAATCCCTACGCTGGGGATTCCCTCCCTCTCCTCATCCAGCGCATCACTGCCAAGCCCACGCTCTCTTCCTTCCTGGAATAATTAGAAATATAGCGCTCACGAGGCGCTAGATGCAGCAAAAGGTCGTTGAGGTCCTCAGAGATCAAGGGGGCAAGGCTGGGCACAGGGAGGCAAGCCCTCATGGCGGTTCCTCCTGGGCCCCAGCAGCAGCATGCCCCAGCAAAGTCAGGAACAAGCACAGACAGGCACCAAACAGAACCCCTACATTTATACACCAAATCTCTTTGTCTGCAGGACAGGGCATGGGGGAACCAGATGCAACTGGTTCAGGGGGGATTTGGAGCACTTTGTTTTCCAAGCTCCTCTTCCCCTTTGTCAGGTGGGGGCTAGGTGATCAGACACACCACAGGGGGCGGAGCCAGCATTGTACAGGGCAGGCACAATCCTATTCAGGGTCAGGGGATTACTCCTCCCACCACTCCAAATGTAGATGTCCTATTCAGCCTAGCGCTGACTCACCCTGCCCCTCCTGGAGCCACACACACCTCCCAGCCCCTGTCACTCACAAGACAGAGATGCAATTCACATCAGGCAGGCAGACACATAGCACACAGAAATGCCAACTTCTAAAAGTGGCATTTCTCAACCAGTCATCATAAATCTGCGCACACCATTGCGCAGCATTTATTCTTACAATTTCATACATACTAAACTTGACCACGCTGCTCCTCCCATCCCAGGAATTATCACTGACACACTTTACCAGGGAATCCCCAATGCATTCCTATGGGAGGGCAGGCCAACCTTACAAATGTACACAGAGAGCGCACACACTTACACTGGACCACAGTGCTAAAGTGCCCAGAGGCCTAAAACCACCAACACCATGTCAGAGAAAAGGCAACAAGTTTAGGGGTGACCCTGCACAAAGGGCCAAGTCCAACACAACCCCCTTCCAGCCAAAACGCAGGGTAGACCAATCACTACCTTGATGGGCTTCCCTGCTTCGGGCGATAGAACACGGACACGGGCCCGCAACTGCAGGCACACCCTCCGGTTCTACGCCACTCTGAACCTTATGTGGTTCCCTCTGAAGCAAAACTCTCAAGCCCAACTAGGCTACCCCACTGGTACTCCCTAGTTGTCCACGGCCAGGACCAGTCCCTAGGCCACCCAGATGTCACTGGTCCTTGCCAATCCACAGAGTGGGGGGCAGTAACCCCTGGCACTTAATATCCATTCTCCACTCCTCCTCTCAGTGTAGTTCCAAACTGCCACTGATCCTCCAACCTAGGGTCCGCACCCTCAGACTGACCAGAGGTCACAGGCGAAGCGTTGCCTCACCCTACCTCCCTTCTGGGGTTCCGCACTCTCCCAGGAGAAGCACCCCCAGAACACAACTCTCCCACCTGTTCAGGACCTCTCTCCATCAACTGGTCTACCACCTGGGATCTAAACTCTCCGGCTGCACCGGGGTCAGAGGCGAGGACTCCCTCCCTCTGCACCCCCTTCCAGAGCCCTATACCCTCCCAACTGGAGTGGTACCCTTAGAACACAACCCGGTCAGGACACTGATTACAGTTGCCCCTCCCTCCAGGTCAGGAAACACCTGAACCTGGCCTCCCAACCCAGGGACGGTACCCTTTGGTTGGACAATTGCCCGGCGAACCAGGACTTCCTGGGGAGTACATATACCCCCCCCTGAGGGTGACACATAACTAATGTGTTGTGTGACAGTCTGCCTGTTGCAGAGTTCACGACCTCCTGTCCATCTGACAGTGCGTGAAGATGCCCCAGGACAGAAGTGGCGTCACCATGGTCAATCACTGGTGACTCAGCCCTTCTGGCTGGCCCCTGACCCAATGGTTCTTCCACTGGGGACTCTTTCCCCCTCTCACCCCTCAATCTGGACTTCTGCACCCTCCACTTAGGAGTGGCACTGCCAGACACCAGAACTGATGGAGGCCTGATTACAGACACTCCCAGCTCACCTAACACGGGGAGAGCCCCCTCAAAGAACGGTCCAACAGGACAGACTAGGCTCCCTATCTGGTGTTCCCTCTAGGAACCATCCAGTACTGGAGACTGAGGTGCGGGAACTTCGGGACACAGCCCAATCTCACTCCTTCTCCTGCAAGACAGGATGTGAGTCCCTACAACCTCCTCACTATAAGGGTACCTAGCTGGGCTACTCTGAACCATCTCCGCCGCACGGGTTGGGAGATACCTGCACCATTCCTCTAGGATCACTCCCCAATGCAAGCTCCCTAGAATCAAAGAACTCACACACTCCAACAGGGATTGGCGCGACTCCGGAAAACAATTACGGGGCAGGTTCTCTCTGACAAAACAGACTGAAAAGCCCTTTAACACCATTTACCGTGCTAACCAATCACCCAAACGTCCAGTGCACCAGAACACTCATCCACATACTCCCCCCCAAGACTGGTGAAACAGCATCTTGCTGCCCCTGAATCTCAACCTGTCCCCCTCTTAACTGGGAACCAGGTACCATACTCTGGGAACTGGGAATGGGACTTCCTGCACTGGACTCCATATTGCTGCCACCACTGGATCCCACCCTTACTGGGGATTCCAGAAAACTAAAACTGCACTTAGGGGATAATTGACCCTCCCGAGCTAGTTACTCCATGCCAATTAAGTTACCACTGTAGGCCAACCCTAGAAATAGCAGACAGCACAGGGGCAGTACAACTCCTTTAGCTTCAGGGCAACCCAAGAAATAGCACGATGGCACAAGGGCAGTCAACTCCTTCAGCTTCAGGCCAACCCAAGAAATAGCAGTCTGCACAAGGGCAGTACAAAACTCCTCCAGATTCTCTGGTTTCTGTCCTTGGCAGGACCCCCAACTCATAGTGCAACAATAAAACACATTTCAAAGAAATGATACTTAAAACAAACTCATTAACAATAATCCCCAAACATGTGACTATCTAAAATGCAGAGCTTGTAGTGCAACCAGTTGTCGCTGTGGTACTGCGCAAACGCAAGTCCTATCCTCACCGCTGACAACCAATGTTAGAAATGGGATCTCTGGTTGGCTAAAGCTTGCGCCAAAGCCAGGCAGAGACCACCACTCCAGTCAGGGCAAGGGAGTTACACGCCGAAGATAACCCCTGCTCACCCCCTTGGTAGCTTGGCACGAGCAGTCAGGCTTATCCCGGAGGCAATGTGTAAAGCATTTGCGCAACACACACACACAGCAGCAACACACTAGGCACACCACAAAAGAAACTCCACACAAGGTTATAGCAAAAATAGCCTTTGTATTATCATAAACACATTAGAATAGTAATCACACAATATACACTGTGCCAACTGGCACTAGGCAATATTTACAGGGGATTATATACACCTGACAGGGCCAATTGGGCCACTGTCAGAACCATCACTTAGTAAAGATAGTAAATATAGAACACATAATAAACGTAGAACACAACCAGTAATTACTGGCAAACACTGTACTCAGCATTATCTCCTGCAACATAAACCATATTATGCACAGTATCACATCAGGCGCAAAATACATTATACGCCAACCTCATAAGCCTAAACATATTAGACCATAACCTCCTAATCATAACTCACATTAGGCATAAATCACAGTGGAGAATAACCTCCCAAGCATAAACCAAAGTATGCAAAACCTCATAACATAAACCACAGTAGAGGCATAAACCAGGTGCATGAATAACAGTACATGAATCACATTTCCTGCGCACCACATAAATCACATTAGGGCCTGGCACCCTATCCACCCAACAGTCCCCCTGGCCAACTGGCCTTCTCAGAGGGCTCAAATGCCCTATGTCCATAATGTCAGGGCGGCTGCCAATGCAGCAGAATTCACAAGTGCGCAATTGCGCTGGGCAGAGGAGTGCATCTCACTCCTGTCTCACTAAAAATGCCCCCACAGGAATGTTGGCCTAAACGTTGCAGCTGCCGACTGTGCCCTGAGAGCCCGACTGGGACTCTCCAACCAAATATGCCAAACGTTGCAGCTTCCCGCGCTGGTGCGGCGCAGCTGGGAATCAGGTGAAGGGGCCCTGGCACAACTGTGCCCTCGTGGCCTCCACTGGGGCTCTCTAACTAAAATTGCCCCCACCGTCGCAGACATGGCACTGGCACTACACGTGCCGTCTGAGCCCCTCTCTGGGACTCTTAGAAGACAAAAGTGCCCCCTCGTTGGAGCGGCCCTCTATCAGGCGGGGGCTGCTCAGGAAAGTGGCACCGTCACTGTGCCTCGATCGGCACAACCAACATAGAGCCCTCACTCACCGGCTCTTGTGGCTCCGTCTCCTCTCTTCGCCCGGTCCCCCTTCCTGGGACCGGGACTTCAACGTGGAGCCTGGGAGGCTCCGGACGGGTCTCCTGCCAAACGCGGGGCTCTCTCTTCACTACGAGAGCCCCGCTGACCCGCGCCAGCATTTCTCCTCCAAGCGGGGCTTCCCTCAGCTACACGGGAGCCCCGTGCTGCCCTCGGCGGCCTCGGCGGCCTCTCCTCACTTCACCCGGGCCCCGTCCTGAGACCCGGGACTTCGATGTGGAGCCCGCGAGGCTCTGGACTTCCCCTCTCTTCTGGCCACACTTCCTTCTCCAAGCCCCGCCCACAGTCAGGTGGACGCGCCTGTCTTCCTGGTCGCGGCGGTGATTCACGAAGGTAGAACGCGGGGTGGGCTCCCGCTAAGGCAACCAACGCGGGGTGGGCACCCGCATCAAAAATAACTCATAAGCAGAGTGGGCACCCGCCAATAACTCAGAATGCGGGGTGGGCACCCACCAACAATTCCCAACGCGGGGTGGGCACCCGCTCCTCGGCATCATGGGGGAATCCCTACGCTGGGGATTCCCTCCCTCTCCTCATCCAGCGCATCACTGCCAAGCCCACGCTCTCTTCCTTCCTGGAATAATTAGAAATATAGCGCTCACGAGGCGCTAGATGCAGCAAAAGGTCGTTGAGGTCCTCAGAGATCAAGGGGGCAAGGCTGGGCACAGGGAGGCAAGCCCTCATGGCGGTTCCTCCTGGGCCCCAGCAGCAGCATGCCCCAGCAAAGTCAGGAACAAGCACAGACAGGCACCAAACAGAACCCCTACATTTATACACCAAATCTCTTTGTCTGCAGGACAGGGCATGGGGGAACCAGATGCAACTGGTTCAGGGGGATTTGGAGCACTTTGTTTTCCAAGCTCCTCTTCCCCTTTGTCAGGTGGGGGCTAGGTGATCAGACACACCACAGGGGGCGGAGCCAGCATTGTACAGGGCAGGCACAATCCTATTCAGGGTCAGGGGATTACTCCTCCCACCACTCCAAATGTAGATGTCCTATTCAGCCTAGCGCTGACTCACCCTGCCCCTCCTGGAGCCACACACACCTCCCAGCCCCTGTCACTCACAAGCCAGACATGCAATTCACATCAGGCAGGCAGACACATAGCACACAGAAATGCCAACTTCTAAAAGTGGCATTTCTCAACCAGTCATCATAAATCTGCGCACACCATTGCGCAGCATTTATTCTTACAATTTCATACATACTAAACTTGACCACTCTGCTCCTCCCATCCCAGGAATTATCACTGACACACTTTACCAGGGAATCCCCAATGCATTCCTATGGGAGGGCAGGCCAACCTTACAAATGTACACAGAGAGCGCACGCACTTTACACTGGACCACAGTGCTAAAGTGCCCAGAGGCCTAAAACCACCAACACCATGTCAGAGAAAAGGCAAAAAGTTTAGGGGTGACCCTGCACAAAGGGCCAAGTCCAACAGTCACCTATTTGCTTTATCAGCTATCAATTTGATTCTTGACTAATTGCAACTACCGAACAAAGACAACATTAAAACTTTAAGGGATGTAAACATTTTAATTCAGTTTATTTTTTCCTTTCCAATAACATATGTATAAACCTTTGATGGGGCTGTCTTTCTTAGTTTTTAAGAACTATCTTTACATCTTTGAATCTTTCTCAACACACCAGCACGAAAAACTATATTTGTTTGAATCTCTGGCAAGATGACCTTGCAGGGACATGTGCTAACAAGTAGGTTGATTCAGACTGGCAGTACATTTGTGCTTTGCTAGTCCCGCTTTGATTAGTTCCTAACACTTGTGATTGTTTTTTTTATAGTGCCTGGATTAAGGTATTTTCCAAAGATGTCTAATTCATTGTCATGTGTGAGCTTGATTTTGAGTAAAAAAGTTTCCGGTGGACATTTTTTGCTTTAAGCAAGTCAAACCTACTTTAATAGTATATTCTTTTTCGTCTCCTGAGCTATGTACTGTTCTGTTTTCAACACTAAACTCTTTTTCTTCTATAGCTATTAAAGTTGTGTAATATGGTAAACCAATATTTTCTGGGAGTTGGCATACTGCATTTAAGTTGTCGCCTTCGTTTCACCTTATACACATTTGCAGATGTATCAATAATCAAGTTGGATAATCAAGAAACAATGATGTAAGTGATGATGTTATGGTTTCCACTAAGCAAAGTGTTTAACTAAAGCTACTTGTTTTTTTAAATTGAAATTTCTCAAGTGAAAGACATGTATCAGGGTGAATATATGACGTTATAACGCATACCATTACAACGCATAGGGGCATATTAGCAAGACCCACGTTAAAATTATCGCCGTTTTAGCGGCAGGAAACTGCCGCTAAAACGCCGATAATGGGCTTGCTAATAAGCGTTATAGAATTCCAATAGAAGCCCATGTTAGATGTGCAGGACATCTAACCTGGGCTTCTATTGGAATTCCATAACGCATATTAGCAAGCCCATTATCGCCGTTTTAGCGGCAGTTTCCTGCCGCTAAAACGGCGATAATTTTAACGTGGGTCTTGCTAATATGCCCCATAGTTTTACAATGTAGATTTTACAATGCAACTACCATTACAACACATGTTTTCACAACGCAACTCATTACAACATATGATGATAGGAATAGATAAAAAGTGTCATTACAACGCATACTATTACAACTCATACCAATATAACGAATAACATAACAACGCATAATAATTAAACTATGTTAAAAATACACATATGTTACGGGTGAAAAATAGGTAAATAAATAAAATTCAAAATCAATACTTTGCAATATTTTTCTTTTTAAACATAATAGCTTAAGGGATGTATTTCATATTTTATTAAAAAAAACAGTGTGTAATCATTGTCAAAACGATCAATACATACAAAGCATAAAAAACTGGTGTCCTTCCACTATATCCACTACAACAACTCAGCCATCATCTACTCAAAATGGCTGCCATTCTGAAATGGAATGTTAAAACCAACATTTTGCAGACAACATAATAAATATGCATTCTGTCAGGTTCTGAATCACGCAGAAAAATCTATTCCAAAACATAATTTCTTTTACATTTTCGTTAGCCCCAAAAAAACATATAAATTCAGCCAACCACCATTTTGTGCTCAGTGGTACACTGACTTTCCTGGTGACCAGACGCATCTGGAGTAGGAGGAGAATTGGGAGAGCTTCAACTTCAAACACTGCCATCTATTGACTGAAGTAAGTGTAAGTTTTAAACAAAACACATTTAGAGAAAAAACAAATAATTGGGAACCCTAAAAATACATTTTTAATTATATTACATTCACAGATCTTGAACTTATAGATACAGAAAAACAGTACTCATCTTCTGTCAAAAGTAAGCCAATATTTAACATAACTCATATTTAAATTTAGGCAAAAAAACACCCCAAACTAAAACTACAATTTAATTTTTCTAATACAGTCACAGACTTTGACAAGAGACATACAGCTACCAAATGTGATTTAAATCTCCGAATTAAATCCATCTGTAAGCTTACGCTAAAATATTATTATAACTCAAAAAAACAATAATAATAATTTAGGGGCTAATTAGGATGTCGGTCAGAAATCCTCCGACTGCTGGTCGGAGGCTTTCTGACTGACATCCCTGGTTTGACTTCTGACTGTCAAATTACAATTACGGCGGTTGGAATTCAAACCGGCCAGTCAATCCGGCTGACTTGCGACAGTCTCGACAAGCCCATTGGCCAGTCGAATGGGCCACATAATCCTGTGAGGAAGGCATTTCCGCCTTTGGGATTATGATGCCACTTTCCGAGAGCAAATCCATGTTGGCCTTTCCGACATGGATTCGCTGTCAGTAAGTGCCATTTTCGGGCCCCTAGCAGGGACTCTTTCCCTCCAGGCCCTCCGGTTGGGGGCTTGGGAGGTGCCTATGGTGCCCCCTGTAAATCCCTGCAAAGTGTGGCAGGCACCATCAGGTGCCTGCCACACGGTGCAGGGATTTACACAGGCTCCCATTTCTCTATGGGAGCTTGTGCTAAAGCTGGCTTATGGCCGCAGCACAAGCTCCCATAGAGAAATGGGAGTATGTGACCGCACCATGTGCGGTCGCATTGCAATTGCGGTGTCAGGATTGCGGACCGGAGGTCGGTCGGTCCTGAGACCGCAACGGTGTCGGGCGGAATCATGCCCTTAGTTGTTTAAATAATAAATAAATAAATAAATAAATAATATATATTGTGGAACATGCTGGTCAGTAGTCTGAGGCAAAATTACTATTCTAACTCTGCAGGGTGCTCACCACAGGGAAAGTGCTGGTCAGTGGTGGGTGGCAAAATTAAAATTTTCACTAAGCCGGGTGCTTACCTCTGGGAATTTTCTGGTCAGTGGTAGGGGGGTACCAAATTACTATTCTAACTCTGCTGGGTGTTTGCCTCAGGGAAGGTGCTGGTCAGTGGTGGGGGACAAATTACTTTTATAACTCCCTCAGGTGTTTGCCTCATGGAAGGTGTTGGTGAGTGGTGGGGGGGCAAAATTACTATTCTAACTCCACCGGGTGCTGGCCTCAGGGAAGGTGTTGGTCAGTGGTGGGGGCAAAATGACTATTCTAACTCCGCCAGGTGCTTGCCTCAGGGAAGGTGCTGGTCAGTGGTGGGGGGCAAAATTGCTATTCTAACTCCTTTGTCTGCTTACCTCAGGGAAGGTACTGGTTACTGCTGGGGTTCAAAATTACTATTCTAACTCCGGTTGGTGGTTGGTTCAGAAAAGGCAGAGGTCACCTCTTATTGTAATAAATGTAATCAATAGCAAGTTAATCATACAGTCTTTATATATTTTTTTTACGCAGTTCCAATAAAATAAATATTAAAATAAATTGAATCAAAAGCATCAACTGGACTGCAAACCATCATCACAAGCAGTTGTTGAACAACCAGAAGGTCTTTCACAGGTAAAATAATTTAAAAAAACTAATGTTGCAAGCCAAAATACCCAAAAGATTTCTTGCTTTAAAGCAAAAAGCAATACAAACAACAATCCGTAAAAATCCACTTTTCCTCTTAGGCCAATCCAACCTCACCGAGAAGGAAGAACCTGAAAAGAGCAAAAACACTTTAAAAAAATCAATACCAACAAAGGACAAAGAAGCAAACAAAGGAACCTAACTAAGGTGAGTAAAACTACTATAACTATTTGAAATGCCTATTTTTCTTTTCACAGGAAAGAACTAGAAACCATAGTAGAAAATTGCAGGCAACAAAATCAAAATCAAACAGCTTATCAAACAACATGGTCAATAGACAAACAAATAACTATTAACCTGTTTTTTTACTGGGTATAATCAATAAACAATATCAAATGACAAAAGCACATGATAAAAGAATGATACTTGAAAAATGTTTTTAGAAATGTCATTAGTCAAACATGTAAAAATAACATTTTCTTTGCAGATTAAAAATTTATTTAGAAACTTATAGCACAAAAACTCTTTTTCTCTCCTCTTTTACAGACATATACAAAATGGCATCAGGAAGACAAGCCACCTATGTGAAATCCAGTGGTGGCTGGTGATATTTGAAAAAGGTGAGCGTAAAAGTTGGGCATGACTTTTATATAGTGAGCGCCACAAACAAGTCTAATAGACAAACCTGGGGTCCAGGGTGGGTGAAAAAAAAGATTGGAAATGGTGCATTTTAAAGCAAATGAATTTAGTTATAAAGCAAGGCTTATAAAGCAATAAGACCATATAGTCTTGAAATATTAAACACATAAAAAACTGCCCCATATCTTACTTCATTAATATGTTTAACAGTTACTGTAATGTGTGAATTGTACAGCGTGACAACTTTAGCCCTTTAAAATGTATGCTTGCCCAGTGTCTTGCACTGCACGCAGCATTAACTTTGGAAACAAGTGCTCTAACCAGGCTTTGTGAAGCATTCACAGCTGCTTGCTGCAACCAGTCATATAGAAATGTGTGCAGTGGGATGAAAAAAGTGTGGTTTCTCTATGAAGGAAGATGTCAAATACATTTTTGTGATTCCCATAGTGTGCCACCTGACCGGTATTTTGGTTTCTCTCTGAGATATAATTGCATCCAGATAAATGACACAAAAACTGACATGTGATTCATGTGGTTTCATGCCGAATTCCGATCTCCCGGGCAGGAGCCCGATCAGTCTGGCTTCCAGGTCCTTGTGTGTGCGTGCCGCTCTTATTAATGTACGTTCTCTTAGGAAGCATCATTCGGATGTCTTTGATCTGATTTTGGATAATGACTTGGATCTGTTGTTCATCACGGAGACTTGGTTAGATGATACCTCGAATCCTATTGTGGCTTTAGCCACCCCCGCAGGATATAAGTTGTCCCGCCTTGACCGAAAGGTTGGAAGGGGTGGGGGGGTAGCTATTCTTTATAAGGATAGGTGGTCGCTTCATAAAGAGGACCTTAATGATTGGGCGGGTAGTGAGGTTTTGGATTTTAGCCTCCGACTCTCCGCTCATGTCACGCTGGGAGGTTCGCTTATTTACCGTCCCCCGGCTTGGCAAGTACTTTTCTTATTTCTTGCAGTGATGCGATAGCTGAGCGTGCGCTTCGCTATTCACATTATCTGGTTTTGGGGGATGTCAATCTCCATCTCGATCAAACAGAGAATAGAGATGTAATGGATTTTCTGGATTCACTTAAATTGGCCCAACTCTCACAAGGGGTTTGTTACCCCACACATCTGGGTGGCCATATATTGGACCCCATTTGTGCCAATTTTTCTATTCAGGTGGATCAGCCTCTCCCAGTTTCTTGGTCAGACCATTCTCTCATTTGCTTTTCGTGGGAAGTCCCGCAGCAGTCTGTGCCTATGCGATCCATTATTCCACCAGCCTTTCAAAAAATTGACCCCTTGCAGTTTAATAGTGTTCTGGCTTCTTCTCGTCCCACCTGTTCGCAGGAGCTGGAAGGGAACTTGGTGGGATTTACGGAGTGGATCTCCAATTCTGTGACTGCGCTTTCTCATTCACGCGCCCCAGGACTGGCCAGAGAGTCCCCCTCTAAACCCTGGTTCTCGCCCGAGCTCCACTCTCTGAAACACGATTGTAAAGTTCTGGAGAGACGATGGCGCTCCAATAACTACTGTCTGTTGGCTAAACTTGCTCTTAGATCTAAACAAAAAAGTTACTATAGGGCGATTGCGGGTGCAAAAAGCAGATATTATTCCGCCCGCATAGAACAGGCTAATAACAATACTAAAGAAATATTCTCAATAGTGCAGAGTTTTGTGGCTCCCTGTGCCTTGGTCTGCTCATTGCCTGTATCGGAGACTTGGTGCAATACTCTTGCTAAGTTCTTTCGGGACAAAATTCAGACCATCCAGGAGACCTTTTTCGCTGACTCTGGAGGACCTTTAGCTCTTCCCATCCCCTTTGTGGCCCCTCCGGGCTCTATTGCCAAACTTCTGACTTTCTCCTCTGTCGAACTGGCATGCACTCTTAAAATTCTTAAGGGTCTGAAATCTGGCTCGCCCACCGATCCATGTTCAGCTAGGCTTTTAGCTCTTTCCGCCGACACCATTAACACAGTTGTTAACAATATTGTCAATATGTCCCTGTTGGAGGGCCGGGTGCTGGTCACATGGAAACAGGCTAAGATTTTCCCCCTTTTAAAAAAGCCCTCACTAGATGCCTTGAGCCCTGGCAACTACCGCCCAATTTCCCTTCTGCCTAGTCTTGCTAAGGTGTGTGAGAAGGTAGTCACAGGACAACTCACGGATTATGTGGAAGGTGCTGGTCTACTACATCCTGCACAGTCGGGCTTTCGAGCCTCATATAGCACAGAATCCGCGTTGGTGGAGGTGTCGGAGGCCATTCGGGAGTGTCTGGACTGCGGCGGGAGGGCAGCTTTGATTATGCTGGACCTCTCGGCGGCGTTCGATACGGTGCCTCACTCCCTACTTTTGGCTCGCCTTTTGGAGATTGGTATTGCGGGTGCGGCCCTAAGCTGGCTTACCTCTTTCCTGGCGGACCGTTCACAGCTGGTTTGGCTTCCACCGTGCGCCTCCTCCCCCAACCTGTGGCTACTGGAGTTCCGCAGGGTTCGTCCCTTAGCCCCCTCCTCTTTAACATTTATGTTACTCCGCTGATGTATCTAGCGGAAGAGCTGGGGGCTAAGGTGATTGCCTATGCGGATGACACTCAGCTTCTGTTCACTTGGGAGGGTGCTGATGCTGATGTGTCCTCTGCTCAACACTGTTTGCTCTCGGTTTTCTGCTGGTTGGCACAGGCCCAGCTAAAATGTAATGAAGAGAAATCAGAAATACTTTTGTTTGGGAAATTTCCTTCTAATTTTAGAGAGCTACTGTGGCCCCCAGGGTTTCCGCTGCCGTGTTTGGTGGGTGCTACCGCAAAAACCTGGGCGTTTGGTTTGAGGAAAATTTAACCTTTGCCACCCATATCAAGAAGCTGGCGGGGTCCTGCTTTGGGATTCTAAAGTCTTTGAGGAAATTTCTCCTCTGCTCCCTAGGGCAGCAAGGGAAACCGTGGTCCGGGCCCTGATTTTGTCTCGCCTGGACTACGCCAATGCTTTGTATGTAGGGTCCCCTGGCTATCTGCTGAACAAGCTTCAGGTGGTGCAGAATGCGGCGGCCCGCCTCTTGCTTGATCTTCCCAGGAGGAGTAGCGTTCGCCTCCATCTGCGCTCCTTGCACTGGCTTCCTGTGGAGGCGCGGATCAAATTTAAGGTCCTATCAATTGCCCATAATGCCCTTTATCGCCGGGGACCCACCTATCTGCAAAAGAGGTTTTCTTTTATGTGCCGACAAGACAGTTGCGTTCCTCTTCGCAACTATTGATCCAGGTTCCTCGTTTTGCTCGGCAAAGGCTGGGTGGCTGCTCTCTTGTTCGTAAGGCGGCCCTTAGCTGGAATACACTGCCTCTGGCTCTTCGCTGCATCTCAGATTCTCGTATCTTCAAAAAAAAGTTGAAAACCTTCCTGTTTTGAGCTCAGAATCTTGATTCGCTCAGGTGACCGCGCCGGGACACTCCTTGGAGTAGCCGAGCGCGTTATAAATGCATATAACATAACATAACATAACATAACATACACCGAAAACTGTCAGTACGATTGGCTTTGTCAATGGTTGTTAGCTGTTTAAGATAAATGAGGATATGTTATAAATAGTTAACATTGGAAATGTTTCAATTCTGAAATTGTGAGTCTGTGAATTAAATAGGCCAGTCAAAGGAGTTTTGGCCTTCAGTTATGTGCGCTTTATGTTAGATATGTATCCTCTTTTTCTCTGCATATCTCGTCTATCTGCATATCTTCAACCACCTCGCTTTCCTCTTCAGCACTCTCTTTTCACTCTTCCCCGAATGCACTTCCTCGCATCTCCCTCACTTCACTGCCCCCAAACATACAATGCACTCCCTCAAAAGTAAGCACTTTATTTTCTCTTACTTTTGCCTTGCAAATATTTTGACATCTGAATACCCCTTCACAATCATTTTCACAGAATTTCAGTTGCAAATGGAATACATAAACATTGTTCTGTATGCTCTGCAGAGAGGCCAACCCACTGACAGGCACTTTGTGTGGCTTCAGCCTTAGCGCCGGCGGGCTCACTCAAAGCCCCTCATAAACACCTAGCATGGCTCAATGTATGCACAGAAAAAAATGCAGATTAACAATAACTTAATAAAATAGCTATCTCTTGGGGAATACAAGATTAAGTAAAGCATGTGAAATAAGACGGGAACTAAATCGCAGAATGCACTGCCTTAACGTTTTTAACATTCATTGTTCGTAAATCAATCCATGTTTGTGGCATCAGGGTTAACTTGGGGGCAAGAAAACAGGGCACGTTTTAATAGCATACTCTGGTACACTGACTGCTTAAGTGACAGACACACAAGCACATTGGGACCCTGGCACAGAATTTGGGGCTCTTCCACTGACATGGGGATAGTGCACAGGTACAGTGAGAGAGGGGCACAGATGATTGGACCAGGGCTGTGACCTGAGCACACTGTCATGAGGGCACTGGCATTAGAGGCACAGGAGAAATAGGGAGAAAAGGACTGGCATGGGATAATTACACGAGGACACTGGGCAGGAGGATACAGTAATGTGGAAAAGTCCTACAGTTGTGGAAATGGTCCTCCACAGTACACAACTGTACATGAGCTCGGAGGACATACACCTACACCTTGTGCAGGGCGCAGCTTTCTGCTCTGTGATGCTGCATTTTGTTCCAGAGCCTTGCAGCCATTCCTGCAAGGAAGGTATTGGATGTGTTTTTCAGCTCTTGCCAGGGATTCCCTGGTCTACCCAACGGTGGGGACACCGGAGTCTGTTCTGTAAATGAGAGGCCATGGTTTCTTTCAGTCTGGAATTCTGAGATGTGCTGAAATGTAGGGGTGAGTTTGAGGCCAGCACTACCATTGGCGTAGTACAACACTGATGGTGAAAGGCATGACACTAAACTTATTCCTTGCATCTTCCAAGTTTTAAGCTTGTGCATGGTACAAATGTTGGTGACCTGGTAGTAAATCTGGACTAAAAATGTCCCAAAATACACAACCAGTGTAATAAACAATTCTTATTGTTTATGAGATTTATTATGCTCTCCAATACTAAAGCAATTTTAAGATTTCAGTAAGCCATTTCACCTCACTAGTCTTCTCCCTTCAAAAGTGAATGAAGAGTTAGAGAGCCACAAGCATCAAAATGTTTGCTCGATGGTGACCCATATTCTCACTATTATTTTATGTACTTCTTCATCCACGATTGAGATTTAGTGGTTTAGGATCTCTCAAGAAGCTCTTTGGCTGTGTCTCCCAAATCATCCCCACTGGATCTTAGTAGAGTCAACATAATACAAACATATTTGAAACGTTGGTCATGAAAAAATAATGAAAGCCATGAGGACATCTTATGTAACAGGTTGTAAACCATTATACATCAGAGAACTGTCCACTTTAAGCACATATTTTTCACTTTGCCATTAACTTGGATACTTGGATCAACTTCACAAGGGAAAAAGAACCCTGGCTGGCCTGCTCTGGATTTGGATCCATTTTGCGAGGGAACAAATGTTGCAGTTCCAGTTCTAACGGGGCAAGCAACATGCAGCCAGGGCCTTGGATGTCACAGTAGGGGAGGTTAGTGTGGCAAGGGGTCTACGCACAATATACATAACACCAGAGATTAGCATTCAAACACTTACCATTACCAAGAACAAGGCACCAAATTAGATGTGCTTGTATCCACTGCCATATATGAGAAAAGGGTGGGATCTTTTTCGTGTGAATGATGGTCGTTTGAAATCACGCTGGGATGAAGTCTCCGGCCCCTGAAACCATGACGCTGATCGTGTCACAGGCCTACAGAGTGCATACCACCACAGTCCACAATGGCAATGAACGGCTTTACAACAGAAAGCCCTGCGTCCTGCGTCACATTGTACAAAGTTGATTTACTGCCTGGCTTCCATCTCCTGCTTCAGAACGAGACAGAGCAGGCAGCCTGAAATAGACAGCCCATACTTAAATACATCGATTTGTTTAGAGATGCAATTGTATCTCTAAATAAAT
This sequence comes from Calotriton arnoldi, assembly GCA_963921515.1. NCBI lineage: Eukaryota > Metazoa > Chordata > Amphibia > Caudata > Salamandridae > Calotriton > Calotriton arnoldi. The sequence continues at coordinate 499,423 of CAWUFW010007063.1, forward strand.
TGATCTATTTGATATATTTGTTTGTAAATGTGTAGGAATTTAAGAGAGGCGCAGCCCCTGAGCCCTAATGGAGAAACCGCCCCCAAAAAGGAAATGGTCCTCTTTCAAGAATTTTTTTGAAGTTCCTATAAAGGTCAGTGCACTGATGAACAAGAGTCGCATTTAACGTTTGTGTTGTGATTCATTTTTTAAAATATATTTGGACACTGAGAGATGTTATGCACTATTAAGGAATCTCCCTACTCAAGACTTATTTTATTTTTGGATACAGAGTGAGATTAACTCTTTGAGAGTATACTTAAGTGCTTTTGGTGAGTACTTCCTTGGTTGTTTTACACACACTGTATTAGAGGCAGGAGATAAGGCGGCTTACACATGAGAAAAGTCTACTAATGGGTTCTTTTCTTCTCTGTTGTTTTCTTTGCCTATGCATTTTAGAGATTCCTGGCAAGTCTTATTGACAGTGAAGATTTCCCTGACTGAGACTCCCTCATACCTTAGGAATCACAAGAAGTGGTCCCGTCATCATTCCTCCTTCTACCTTCCGGGGAATATAACTTGGTATAGTGTGTACTAGTCACTTACAGGTTGTGTTTCTTAGACAGTAGGAGGAACATCTTCACTCCTGTGGGTATCCATAAAAGGTTAGTTATTGGTGCGACATACACGACCTGCTTAGAGGAGTAGCAAAGACTAATAATGCAATAGAGTGATGGCACAACTCCTTCAACAAATCTATAGGAAAACCTCACCCAAACTTTTATCATTTCGTGGAAATTTTGAGGAAGGAGGAAAGTTTCTAAGAGACGAGAATTGACTGGTAGTCTGAATCCACGAATTTCCAAAAGAACAAAAGAAATGTCCGGGCGACTATTAGGGCAAATTCAACAGTTTTCATTGATGGTGGCTTCAGACTATCTAGACAATATTGCACACATACTACATTTCTAACTAGCACTAACACCTGTTCTATCTTACTTGCCTGTTTTACAATTCCTTTTTAATAATTGAATTGCCATTTTTCAAATCATTTTTTCCAAATTTTAAAGATATTGGGTGTCCTACCTTCAGTTCTCTTCTTTCTTTGACTCTTGATCTTTTGTAAACTTCCACAGTTCAGAAAGAGTATGGAGCACACCAAAAATCCAAAATATCAAGTCCATAATCCATGATGGAATCCAAATCTCATGCAAAATGAAGAAAAGAGACAGATTGGCATAGATATATTTTACAGCAAACACACTGCTGCAAAATATACTGTGTATACTAAAACAAACGCATCCCCAAAAAAATCCCGAAAAATGAAGTATTTTTGGCAAAAAACACAACAAGAAATCCATCATTGCAATCCACAGTACATACATTTTAAAACCATCCTTAATCTAGCAAAAGATTTACAAAAATTAAAAAAATGCTAAATTTAACATGCAGTCAAATTCCTGCATAACGTAAAAATCCTTAAGAAAACCTTCCAAATTGTCCAAAACATCCATTCGGCCATCCATGCCATCTGTGTAATCCAAACATCCACGTGGTCAAACAGCCGCGAAAACGCTATACACACCAAGAAGTAAAATAAAAAATATGGCTTTCTTTACACTTTGGTTTAAAAGAAATCTTAACCTTACTTTGTACAGTTTTTTTTTTAAACCAAAAGTGTAAAAAAAAGCAATCAACCCAACGTGGGCCTGCAACCGCTACCTGCATAGGAATTAAAATGTTGTTTAAAAAATTCCAAAAATACATGATATGCTAACACATTTCTAACTACCTCCCTCTTCTCTCCTTACAATAAACTATGCCATCCACAACATCTCTTTAATAATTTAAATTTGTCTTCCCTGAGCGCACCTCTTCCTTGCTTCTGATCTTGACTGCGATGCTCCAACGACTGTAGAAACAAACCCACAACCGGGAACGTCATCTCTAAAAGTAAAAAGGACATCATTGACATCAATGGAAAAGAGTGGGGAAAAAACTGAAAAAAAATGTAAATAAAATGTAAATGTACTTCTTTCAAAAAAGCTGTATTTTTAACAAAGAATATAATTTGAAACTTATTTGTATTTATTTTTAATTTTTAATTCACTGATATATATTTAAAAAAATATATTTTCCCTATTAACTTTTATGTGTTTTATTTAATTATTTCAATAAAAAATGTGTTTAATTTTTAATTCATAGTTTGTATGAATTTACATATATCCATGTTAAGCTATTTACAAAGGAGACCTTAGACATAAGATACTGCACCTGTTACACTGTATAGGTAGTATTTAAGTGGTGCTGTGATCAGGGGAGAAAGCCTCCTAATCCCCCATCAGTGGAGAATATCCACAATGTCACAAACAAAAACGATCAGCACCCACTATTCCTGAAAAGTTCCAATAATCAATCGAGATTCGTAATGAAGAGGATCACATGTGGCAATTTACCGTGCTTAGGCACAAATTCAATTATCAGGTGCAGTGGCCGACATGGGCCTGAATGTATTTAAGATGAACCTGACTGCAAGTTAGGATCGGTGACTTAAATTCAGATTGTGAAGATTAACAACTCATGCATTGGAATCCCATAAAAGAAATAATATGTGTTTGAAATAAGGAAGTTTTTGAATGAAGAATAAGCCCTGAAAAGGTCCCAAGATGGGACGAAACGCGTTGGCTACTTTTGGAGGATCAATTTTGGAAAGAATAAAGAATTTCAAAATCAACTAAAGCGTCACCATATATTTGATTGCAATCCATTTATTGTGTTTTAGAAAACCTATTAAGACCCAATCAATATTGTAATGGTCCATCCTAATCTCGATTGATTATTGGAACTATTCAGGAATAGTGGGTGCTGATTTATCCATGTTTACCTAATTTTAAAAGTTTTATTCTTTTATTTTATGTTTACTAAAATTTATAAATAAGATTTTTAAAATAGTAACACCCCTACACAAAACCCCTATTTCTCTTATATCCCATGCCAGATTGCAAGTGCTAAACCCTCAAGACTATTTATTTTAAATATCATAAAATGTATTAATGTAATTTTATAATTATTAGATATTAAATTTAAAGGTGGGTGGAAACTTATTTCTCCAATCACGTGCCAGACAAATCCTGGCAACAATGATAGAGAAAAAAGAGCTGCTATGATAGTCTGAGGTGTCTTCAATTTTATGGAAAGCATAATGTTCTAAATATCAAATTTCACCCGGCTCCTGAGTTTATGAGAAAGCAGTGGCAAATATCAGTCCAGTACACTTGAATTTGGGAGCAACTTGCAAACGTGGACAATATTTGCTGTCAGCTTCCCCACCTAGGGAAGCTACCGCCCCCCACCTGCGTTCAGGTGTGCAGTAAAGCAAAGCCATTGTCCTGTATTGCTTATACTTGAGTTTGGCCTATATTAAATACATGGAAGATATTGCAAAGGCCTGAGCTATCAGGGGACCATCAATTACCTGTCCCAACAAATTAGAGAATTTTGTAGCAAATTTCTGCAAATCATGCTCCCTGAGCTGGTCAAAGCAAATATATAATTTTCTAATGCTAATAGGTCCTGCCCCTTTACAAATTATATCCAAAAAATTGTGTTACCCAGGAATACAACTGGCCTTGTGAACAAAAAAATCCCGAATCTGGAGATACTTGAAGAAACTTTTAGGGGGAAGAGAAAACTCTTCCTCTAAATGAGCAAATGAAAGAATTGTGTCAAGTGATGCCCAATAGTTTTGATACCCAATATATGCCTTTGCAAAAAAACAGAATTGTGACAAGCAGGCAGGATGATATTTTTTCTATATAACAATACATATGAGTGGATCGGGCCAAAATTGCATTTTTTGCCCCAGTCTTTGCATACACCAGGCATTCTGTATACCTTAAATCGAACCCTCTTGAAATACTTAGGATCAGATCTGGAAAAGCAGGCACGTGCATTGACCTTCAAGCCAATTTCGTAGATATCTAGCGTATTAATATCACCAACATCAGAAACCAAACAGCAAATACGTTGCCCATAATCTCTTTTATTGTATCGTTTAGTATGAATGCGACCATGATCTAAAAAAATATTCAAAGATGAAAATTGGGTTTGTTTGGGAGCCAAAAAAACTTCTACTGAAGTGAGTCTTCCAATATAAAATTAAAAGTAAACGTAGGGGGCATTTCTGTAAAAGTGTGTATTTAATAAAAGAGAGCTTGCGAGCATTGTCCCTCATAGTAAATTAAAACCTTTTTAGAAATATGTTAATGCATTTGAAACCATAGAAGGTATAGTCTGATGTATATTGGAAAACAAATTATGCCTAGCTTGAAATAGATTGCTATATGAATCGCTATATACTATATAAACTGCCTGATAAGAGTACTATTAATGATGACCATTGTATGAATGCAAGTTCCTGTGAATTGACCGAATAGTTGAAATAATTCTGTAAGAATAAGCGATTCTTACAATGTCTACTGCATATAAATGGTCCAGCAATAACAGAGTTTTGCTGTAAACATGGAGATGTATTGTATATTAATGATTCAAAGTATTGTTTCTATTTGTTCTGTTGAAGCCAAGGGAATCAATTACTCTATTAGTGCACTGATCCAATGACATTTTCATAGTAGTTGGCAAGCAAAGGACAGAAACAAAAAGCATGTGAAATTTAAAATAATGATGGGCTAATATCAGTGTTAGTGACATAGGAATTTGTGGATTTTCATGCTGGAAACAGCACTATAGGTAATACACAGGCATATTGAATTTCATCATGGGGATGAATGCTGTATTTTGGTGTTTTTAAGGCATTATTGAGTCCTCACTAATGTTGCCAAGACTTTTTGGAGAAAATATCCAATTAATTTGGGTTTAATAATATTTTAATTTAAAAGAAATTATTATTCTCATATTACAGTTATGCATTTTGAGATAGAGAATTCATAATGATTTAATTTAAAGATATATTGGGTGGTTTCAAAAGCAAGGCCATGGACTGATAGTTAAGCTATACTTCTAGGAATTTATTTCTAAATTGTTTACTTAAAACACATCAGAAGTGCCGGTCTTGCCATTCTTGACACTCCTCCCAGGAGTCAATTGCAAAGTGAGGGCACAGAGGCAATACAGTAAGTCAAATTTTTAGATCTTCACTTTTGACCCCCCCACATCCACAATGGCTTGTCAAACACCCAACATTTTAAAATTTCAAAATAGTGTGGCAGTACTCACCTCCTGGTTTTGACAGAGACATTGACTCCGAGTGTCCTGGTGGGCTACACCAACTCGGAGCTGCCAATAAAAGCTTTGGCTTCTTTTAACCATTGCTGGGGTTCAGGAAGTCCCACATAATATTCATGGGCTATCATGCTTGTATAGTAGGTCGGAGCAATCGAAGGGACTCCATCACACCACACCCTTGGGCACCTCACCACTGTCATGCATGTCTGTAGTTCCAGTTTGGAAATTCCGTAGAGTCTTCTTTTTTACTCTGCAGGCAAGGGAATCCTAAAAAAAAGCATGGTCCACCAACACCGTTAATCAATGGATCCCCCAATAATCATATCAGAATACTACTTCAATCAATTAGGATTTTTCCAAATAGTTGCCAACTAAAGACTCTCTGACACTGTGCAAAAATATTTGTAAACCATCAACATACAAATATGTATTATAGGTATGAATAGAAGCAAATAGCATGAGCCATGAGCAGGTACATCAACAGCTTGCGATCAACAAACAAAGAGAGAGAGTCACTTACCACTTGTACTAGGACAAATGTCCTATCCTCAGTAGCTGTTCTAGTTAAGCTAAGAAGAAACAAACCTTCCCAGGCCTGTACCATGGGCCCATACAACCTATAAAGCAAGAAGCAAGAAGCAACACGTGGGTATTTTCTGTGTGTCCACAACTGTGTTCTGATCTGCTGAATAGCTAAACACATCATGCCATTCTCACATGGGAGTGCTCTTAGGGAGTCAACTGAAATAAATGAGTGGAGCACTCCTCTCCTTTTCAAGTGTTAACTACACTGTTCTCTTTTTGAACCTATTAGATAAAGCGTGCTAAAGTGGAGTACATGTTGTCTGAACACGTCAAGCTAAATCATCATGTTTCACGTCTCATTGACCTGACCACTTTGCACTTTTGCTAGGTGCAGCTGCACTGTTCAATCAAATAGCATAAATCAATATTTAAATTCAAATTCTACAAATCTCTGTAAACATTTATTATCAGAGACTGATTGTAACAAAATTACAGTCATCAATCAAACTCATAATCAAATAGCTAGTGCATTTCCACAGAGGTGTTCAGAAAAGAGACAGATAAAAACAATGCGTTATTGTTTCAGAGTTTTCATCCGCAAAACCTGATCCAAAATTTACCCTTTCGCAATTTTTGCGTATGAAACGGATTTGTTCTGATCAAGAGACATTTGAGACGAATCTACATGTCCAGAGTCAGAAATATATTGAGAGAGGATATCCCAAAGAAACCTTGGAAAACGCGATCGATCGGGTTTCAAGAAGAACACAAAGTGAGTTATTTAAGCCTCAAGTCAAATCAGCAAAAAACAGACATGTACTTGTGTCCAAATTTTCAACAAGTTCTAAGCAATTTAAAAATATTATTAATCGCCATTGGGCTATGCTTCAGAATGAACCTGAGTTTAAAGGCTTATTTAGAGTGAAACCATTGCATGCTTATAAAAGGTCAACAAAATTAAAAGAACTATTGATGGTCACACCTAGCAACAGAAATCTGAAAGAGTTTAAAGGCACAAAGAAATGTTTGAATTGTGTTAATTGTAATAATGTGATTGTGGGAAATATATTACAACATCCACACACAGGAGAGTCCATTAAGCTATTTCATAATTCTGATTGCAATTCATTTAACATCATTTACTGTATTAAATGCCCATGTGGATTACTCTATGTGGGCAAAACAGAGAGAAAGTAAAAATACGTATGTCTGAACATAAGAGTACAATTAGAACTCAGAACACAACTAGTAGTTTGGCAATTCATTGGATAGAGGCACGTCACACCATAGCTCAGTTTAAGTTTCAAGTTATTGAGAAGGAATCCATATCCAGGAATGAATATTACTAGATCTTTACTTCAAAGAGAAGTGTATTGGATAAGGAGACTGGACACACAAGATCCCAGGGTCTTAATGAAAAAATTGACTATGGATGTTATTTATGATGTTGTACCTGTGACAGGTTTATAAATGTAAATGTTTTGGTATATGCAATGTCAATAAGACATTAGTAACAACACAGTGCTTCCTTTCTATTATCTTTGTTTTTTCTAAATTTTATTCATTTTTTCTTTGTCATTATTCTTCTAACGTTTCACATCTATCGTGTCTCTTACCGTTAGCGCCGGTGTCATTACAAGTAAAAGTGTGTTCATGTGTTTATTGCACTTCATTTTAAGCGATTGAACAGGGATATCACCACTCCAAAAAATGCATTATGAAAGTAAGAGTGTATGCGTTGTTGGTTGACATCTAACCCTGTTTCTTTTTAAAGGTTTAGGTTTCATTTTCCACCCTAGGGTTTTGTAGTTTGGTGAGGTAACGTTTCAGTAGTAGAACACACCCTTGTCAAAGATGGCGCTTAACTTTTCGCGCAAAGTCCGTTTCTGATGTTTAGCTAAAAAGAGGATGAGGTGGGTCTTTCCGGTATTATTGTAGGCAGACGCGAAGCGCACACCCGTGTAAGTCTGGTGTGGTTACGTTTCAACAGTAGGATATACCCCTGTTTAAGATGGCGCTTACCATTTTGCACAGAGTCTGTTTTTGATGTTTAGTTCATCTGAGGTTGAGGCGGGTCTTTCCGGCATTATATGCAGGCAGACGCGAAGCATACACTAGCGAGCAGTGAAAGCCTCAAGAGCGAGCCGTTTCAGTTTTTGAACCAGTTGAAGTAACCTTGGAGGTAAGACTTTGTGAATAGAAGGAGATAGGGTGCAACATGGGTTTGAAATAGGGCACTCATGAGGTGTCCACTTGGTTTTTGCAGACTCGTTAAGAAGTTGGAGGAAATCGTTTAAGCTGTTGCAGTATCGTTTTTAGGATCCTTAGGAGTGCAGAAGGTGGGCTGATGGCTGTTTTAAGTTTGTGTAACTTTGTTCAGTAGTGTAGGAGTTAAAATTAAGATAACGGGTACAATTCTTGTGCTCCTTTACAGTTTGGTGTTATAGGACCTGCTTAAGTGAGTATACATTTGACTTGGGGAGATAGTGATGTTGCGTGACTGGTAGTTACGGGTCATTCTTACAGTACCACCACATTGATCACGGAGACACTTGGTGATATAGTTAAAGTCGCATGAGTGGTAGTCACGGGTTTATTTGGATTGCACAACTTTATTGTTCACTTAGGTCTTTCGGGCGTTTTTGTTTCTGTGTCTAATTTCACGTTATCTTGTGTTCATTAAAACTTCTGTATAATAGAGGGGAAGCACTTTGTACGTACATTGCACTTTCGCCTATCAAGGTGAAATATTGTCTAATGTTGAGCACATTGAAACCGCATAAAAATGTATGTTTACACCCTCATGAATTGTGATATGTATATTGTTGTTTCCTTGCTCATTGAGTATGTGGTACAAAAAAGTGTTTTCTATTTTTTAGATTGAAGCCCCCGAGGAAGGGCCCTCAGGCCCGAAATGCATAGGGCATGAACGAATTCTTGAAGATGCATTGTGTATAAAAGAATTCTTGGAGATATTTACTTTCATGAATAATGTTTTTTTGATTTTGGAAATGCACTAGCTATTTGATTATGAGTTTGATTGATGACTGTAATTTTGTTACAATCAGTCTCTGATAATAAATGTTTACAGAGATTTGTAGAATTTGAATTTAAATATTGATTTATGTAATTTGATTGAACAGTGCAGCTGCACCTAGCAAAAGTGCTAAGTGGTCAGGTCAATGAGACGTGAAACATAGTGCTCTTAGGGAGCCCATTAACCTGACAAGTACTCCAAGCAATGGAATAGTTTAAAAGAAAATGAACTTTCATTTGCTGCTCATTGTCTTTAAGAATGTCAACTCCATGAGTCCCTAAAATGATTTAATTATCTTCACCTCCTTTTTATGGTCTGGCTTGACAGTGCAGCTGTCGCCAGAAAATTGTGTGAGAATCACCAAGAGAGGGACTTTGGCTCCGCCCACATGTTGGGAGCCAGGAGTACATATTTTGATCGGGAAGAATTTGTGTGATTCCACAAAACATTGCTTGCCCTCCACACAGCTGTGATCCTTTTGTTTATCCAGCTGCATGAGCATGAACTTTTCAGGGCAAAACTATGACATTGTAATGTTTTTAAAGTGTCTTAGATAACTAGATAATTTATGGCGTTGTTCTCCAGCAGCAGCACAAATGGCAGGAGGGCAGTCATTAACCTACATGGATTTTTAGGTCAGGCGCTGGACCTTTTAACTTACACCAATATCATTCTACAGTTTGCTTCTACACAAATATATATCTATTGGTAATGCTTCCTATTACCATACAAATTTCCTTTAAAGCCAGACCTATTGGCATCACCAATGCTTGTTAACATATGCTGATAGCCAAGTCCTATACTATTGTTCAAGCTGCTGTGTGCTCTATAGAATAGACACATGCTTTCCTCCTGTGCAAATCAAACTGCCGAACTCAGACCCACACCCCTCCAAATAACCCATGCAGAAAACCTCAGACTTATAATCAACAACCAACTCACATGATCAGCCAAGTAAACAAAGTCTCAGTTTCCTGCTTCTGCACACTCAAGATGCTCAAGAACATCTTTAAATATCTACCCTCCAACACTCTTAGAACCGTCACTCAAGCCCTCATCCCCAGCAAGCTGGATTCTGGCAATGCACTCTAAGCTGGAATCAATGCTTAACTGACCAGAAGACTCCAACATACAAAACTCAGTGGCCAGGCTCACCCTCAACCTCCCACCCCACACTCACAACACCCCGCACCTCAAGAAGCTCCACTGGCTTCCAATCCACAAACAAGAACTCTTCAAACTCCTCCTGCAAACACAAAGCATTACACAACATTGGGCCCACATACCTCAAAAACCACATACACATCCACAAACTGACCAGACACCTCCGCTCAGCCGGACTCCTAATCGCACTCCTCCCCCCTACATCCGCAGAAATAGATCCAGAGGTTGTGCCTTCTAACTCACTTCCAAAGCCTGGAATGATTTGCCACTGCACATCTGAGTTTCCTCCTCCTCACAAGAAACTGAAAACCTAGCTCTTCCAGACCCCAGCTCAGCCTATACAGCTTGTGCTTCAGTGCCAGGATAATCTCACGGGTGAGTTGTGCACTATACAAATACACAGAACTTAACATAACAGGTATAATGTTCTATATAATTGGTGTTGCTCTTGTGTTCTTGATAAGGACCCAGAAACCAGTGATATAGACTTCTTGTAGGAGTCACTCTAGAGAGTCAATGGCATGCAGAGTAAAGCTGCTACTGGAAGTAGTTACCTTCAAAGTCAGACTTGGGCACATTGGATGGATATCAAGGATATTTGTAATAACAGTTGGAAAGTTAGAAATCAGTTACATTGATATCTATATGGCTTCTCTGTGGCACACTTCTGAAAAAGACTGGTAGGTGTTAGTCAGGATAAAAAGATGATTGGCTTGAGTCTACAAAAACATGTGTGTCCCAGTGTCATTGAACAACTGAAAATACAATCCTCCTCACCAAGTTAAATAATTGTATTGCTTTTCTCTGATTCAGCTGGATTTAAAATTTATTTTAGCATTGGGCAAGTCAGCCTTACCAAAGTCCAAAGTAAGAGTTATACTTTCTGCCTTAGTAGCCCTAAAGCAACAAAGCCCAATTTATGAACTTCTCTGCTTTTCCAGGTTGCAAAACACGAGCATCTTCACAGAAGGAGGGGACTACAAGTTCCAAGTGACTCTGTGCTCCTGGAGACAGCCCTTTGATCTCCCTCACCTGCTCTGCATCAGTTTTGTGCTATGTAGTGTGAATGTTTTTCCCGAAGCGTGAGACGTGCATCGTCACAAAAGGAGGGAGATACAAGTTCAAAGAGACTCTGGGGTCCTGGAGACAGTCTTTTGATCTCCTGCACCTGCTCTGCATCAGTTTGGCGTTATATAGCGTAAGTGTGTTTCCCCGTGGCGAGGAACGCGCATCATCACAGAAGGAGGGGACTATAAGTTCCAAGTGACTCTGTGCTCCTGGAGACAGCCCCTTGATCTCCGACACCTGCTCTGCATCAGTTTGGTGCTATATAGTGCAGGTCTTTCCCCCGAGACTCGCATCATCACAGAAGGAGGGGACTGCAAGTTCCAAGTAACGCTTAGCTCCTGGAGGTGGCCCTTTGATCTCCCACACCTGCTCTGCATTAGTTTGGTGCTATATAGCGCAAGTGTTTCCCCCCTGGCATGAGACACACATAATCACAGAAGGAGGGGACAACAAGTTCAAAGTGACTCTGGGCTCCTGGAGGCAGCCCTTTGATCTCCCACACCTGCTCTGCATCAGTTTGGCACTATATAGCGCAACTGTTTTCCCTGCGGTGCAGAATGCGCATCATCACAGAAGGAGGGGACAATAAGTTCCAAGTGACTCTGGGCTCCTGGAGGCGGACCTTTGATCTCCCACACCTGCTCTGCATCAGTTTGGCACAATATAGCGTAAGTGGTTCCCCGCGGCGCGGGACGCGCATCATCACGGAAGGAGGGGACTACAAGTTCCAAGTGACTCTGTGCTCCTGGAGACAGCCCTTTGACCTCCCACACCTACTCTGCAGCAGTTTGGCGCTATATAGCACAAGTGTGTTTTCCTGTGATGCGGGACGCGCATCATCACAGAAGGAGGGGACTGCAAGTTGCAAGTAACTCTGGGACTCTGGAGGTGGCCCTTTGATCTCCCACACCTGCTCTTCATCAGTTTGGCGCTATATAGTGCAAGTGTTTAGCCCCTGGCATGGGATGCGCATCATTAAAGAATGAGGGGACAACAAGGTCCAAGTCACTCTGGGCTCCTGGAGGTGGCCCTTTGATCTCCCACATCTGCTCTGCATCAGTTTGGCACTATATAGTGTAAGAGTTTCCCCGCGGTGCGGAACGCGCATCATCACAGAAAGAAGAGTCTACAAGTTCCAAGTGACTCTGGGCTCCTGTAGGTGGCCCTTTTATCCCCCACACCTGCTCTGCATCAGTTTGGTGCTATATAGCACGGATGTTTCCCCACGGTGCAGGACACGCATCATCACAGAAGGAGGGGAGCACAAGTTCCAAGTGACTCTGTGCTCTTTGAGACAGCCCTTTGATCTCCCACATCCGCTCTGCATCAGTTTGGTGATATATAGCGCTAGTTTTTTCCCCACAGTGCAGGACGTGCATCATAACATAAGGAGGGCAATACAAGTTCCAAGTGACTCTGGGCTCCTGGAGGCAGCCCTTTGATCTCCCAAACCTGCTCTGATACCGTTTTGCGCTATATAGTGTGAGTGTTTTTCCCGCTGCGCGGGACGTGCATCGTCACAAAAGGAGGGGGCTACAAGTTCAAAGTGACTCTGGGGTCCTGGAGACAGTCTTTTGATCTCCTGCTCTGCATCAGTTTGGCGCTATATAGCGCAAGTGTGTTTCCCCGTGGTGCGGGACGTGCATCATCACAGAAGGAGGGGACTATAAGTTCCAAGTGACTATGTGCTCCTGGTGACAGCCCTTTGATCTCCGACACCTGCTCTGCCTCAGTTTGGTGCTATATAGCACAAGTCTTTCCCCCGAGACGCGCATCATCACAGAAGGAGGGGACTGCAAGTTCCAAGTAACGCTTGGGTCCTGGAGGTGGCCCTTTGATCTCCCACACCTGCTCTGCATTAGTTTGGCGCTGTATGGTGCAAGTGTTTCCCCCCTGGCATGAGACGCGCATAATCACAGATGGAGGGGACAACAAGTTCAAAGTGACTCTGGGCTCCTGGAGGCAGCCCTTTGATCTCCCACACCTGCTCGGCATCAGTTTGGCACTATATAGCGCAACTGTTTTCCCTGCGGTGCAGAACGCGCATCATCACAGAATGAGGGAACTACAAGTTCCAAGTGACTCTGGGCTCCTGGAGGCGGACCTTTGATCTCCCACACCTGCTCTGCATCAGTTTGGCACAATATAGCGTAAGTGGTTCCCCACAGTGTGGGACGCGCATCATCACAGAAGGAGGGGACTGCAAGTTCCAAGTGACTCTGTGCTCCTGGAGACAGCCCTTTGATCTCCCACACCTACTCTGCAGCAGTTTGGCGCTATATAGCACAAGTGTGTTTCCCTGCGATGCGGGATGCGCATCATCAAAGAATGTGGGGACTGCAAGTTCCAAGTCACTCTGGGCCTCTGTAGGTGGGCCTTTGATCTCCCACACCTGCTCTGCATCAGTTTGGCACAATATAGCGTAAGTGGTTCCCCGCGGCGCGGGACGCGCATCATCACAGAAGGAGGGGACTACAAGTTTCAAGTGACTGTGCTCCTGGAGACAGCCCTTTGACCTCCCATACCTGCTCTGCATTAGTTTGGTGCTATGTAGCACGGGTGTTTCCCCACGGTGCAGGACGCACATTATCACTGAAGGAGGGGACTACGAGTTCCAAGTGACTCTGCTCTTTGAGACAGCCCTTTGATCTCCCACACCCGCTCTGCATCAGTTTGGTGCTATATAGCGCTAGTGTTTTCCCCACAGCGCAGGACGCGCATCATTACATAAGGAGGGCAATACAAGTTCCAAGTGACTCTGGACTCCTGGAGGCAGCCCTTTGATCTCCCAAACCTGCTCTGATACAGTTTTGCAATATATAATGTGAGTGTTTTTTCCGCTGCGCGGGACGTGCATCGTCACAAAAGGAGGGGGCTACAAGTTCAAAGTGACTCTGGGGTCCTGGAGACAGTCTTTTGATCTCCTGCTCTGCATCAGTTTGGCGCTATATAGCGCAAGTGTGTTTCCCCGTGGCGCCGGACGCGCATCATCACAGAAGGAGGGGACTATAAGTTCCAAGTGACTCTGTGTTCCTAGAGACAGCCCTTTGATCTTCGACACCGGCTCTGCCTCAGTTTGGTGCTATATAGCACAGGTGTTTCCCCACGGTGCAGGACGTGCATTATCACAGAAGGAGGGGACTATGAGTTCCAAGTGACTGTGCTCTTTGAGACAGCCCTTTGATCTCCCACACCCGCTGATGGAGCAAGGACTCACAATGAGACTTGCTCGAAAACAATCTTCTCACAGTATTTATTAATGTGTACTAAAACCTTGTAATGTCTTTATTAATAATGTGCAAACACTGCATTTTATCTAGAAGATGCTTGCCTATGTGTTTCCCACTAATAAGTAATCCTTGTCTAATCCAAAATGGCCGCTAAAACGCGGGAATTATACTGCGCATGTGTCAACCATGTCACGTGGTATGACGTCTTTCTTTGCTTGGAGGGAAACTTTTTGCTTCTGCGCAGTGTATGCTAAAATGGCCGCTTAATGTTCTCACATGCTAAAGCTTTGCGTTGCTGCAATTAATAATGTGGTATTCTAACGCTACTATTGCGGGATAGATTTTTATAATTACATGGGAATAGAGTAGAAGTAGGGGGTATACAGTGAAAACATTTATTTTTGATTTTAATATGTTTCTTCTTTGATTTCTATTAGTTCGTAAAATGGGCCTCGGTTAACTGAACAGCAGCTCGAGAGCCATGTGACCTGCGCATGCGCTCTGAAAACTAACAAAGCGAAGCAATGAAGTCAACTTGGAAGATGTCCAAGGACATGACCCGCTGATCACCTTCACAGTTCAACCGAAATGTCCTACAAATTGATACATTTTGTATATACTTTGTATTAAAATCGTTGTGAGACGGGTGGGAAATAAAGCAAATGTATTAATTGAGAGGGGAGGTATTTTTAAAACAATGGACTTAAGAAAGTTGACTATATTAATGTGGTGTGAGGATCAACCCCTGTCCCTGTCCAATCAGAAATAGTGGGCCCATAATTTTGAAACATTAATGGGAGGTACATGGGCATAGAAGGGTATAATAGATATAGAATTAGCTATTTCGTTAGCATTAGGGTGCACAGAGCTCAGCTCAGCACAGCTTGAGGCGCACAGGGTGCACAGCTTAGGAGCAGCACAGCGCTTTTAGGACCACAGAACGAGCTGATCGATTGCAGACTGAACCGCTGTCCAAAGAGGTCCTGAGGTGGGGGCGGCGGATTCCATTAGAAAGAAGACACGGAAGAATCGAGGAGGAACGAAGTGTCAGAGAGGGGAACGACGCAGGCATCGTTGGTAGAGAGGTCATCTATCCTGTCCTGAACCTGGTCCGGAGGTCTTGGTCTTCATCCTTTCTTGGGGACCCTCTTTCCAAGTCCTTGGCCAAGGGATTTGGTTTTCACACCTTTAGGTAACTATAAATGCGTAATCTTTAGTTTGTACTGCTGTTTCTATCTTCTCCTTTCTGAGGGACCGTCATTTGTGATCAATAGGTGACAATAGTGTGCTTCCTCCTTGATATGCGATTAAGTATTATGTGGATTGTAATTTGCTCTGCTAAAGAATTTAGATAAACATTTTAAAACTTCCTGAGTCAGTGGTTATTTCAGGTGGTTAATGAAAAATTATGTTCTGTACATTCTCATTTTATCCCCAGTTATCAAAGTTCCATTGGTAAGTCATTACTCTTCAATCAGGAAAGGTAATTGGTAGCAGGGATTTTGATAAAGAGTACAACTGATTTTTCCCCCCCAGCGGTGATTGCTAGTTAGTATGAATGAATGGGCCCAGGTGAGTATTCAGTGTATGAATGCTTGTTGCTAGTAACCCACTGGATCAGTTTTCTGGCTGTCAGAGGATGGTTATACTTTGTTAATTGGGTAATGAGAATTTTATTTTTATGAACTAACAAAAACCTTTGTGTTTAAAGTTTTGTTTTATGTTGTCTAGAAATCCCCGGGGAATTTGAATAGCGGATGGTAAGTGGAAGCCATACTGCAGTGAGGTTATCTGTCAGGCAGAAATAGTAGTGAAAAGTTACGCAGGACTATCAGTACTTGTTAGGGACTCTGTGTGTGTGTGAGTGACAGCAAAGGAATACGCTGATGAAAATTTGATATTATATCACCTAGAAAGGGTAACATTGAAGGAGTAGCAGGTATTTCCGAAGCTTACGTGAAGAGTAAACGGAAGGGTTTTTACTCGTAGTGTATGTCTAAGTAAACGGAAGGGTTTTACTAAGTGTGAGAAATCTATCCTTTTTCAATTTAGGGAAACTGACAAGATAGCGAATGTTTTTATGTTGTTACTGAATTTTAATAAGAAGTGTTGAGAAAATAGAGTTTTGCGTACGAATTTTGTAAAGGGAGGGTCAGCTGCCGGAGTAGAAGCTGACGTCACAAACACCGCGCTGGGATTGGTTGAAACAGTGGGTGTGGAGCGAGCTTGTAAAGGAGGGGTCAGTAGTCAGGAGTAATACTGACGTCACAGGTGCCGCGCTGGGATTGGTCGACATAGCGAGGGACAGAGAAGCGCAGATTGTAAAGGAGGGGTCGTCAGACAGACGTCACAGAAAAGCCGCGCTAGGATTGGTTCCGAGACAATCGTAAGCCTGAATTTGATTGGTTGTCAGAATAGAAGTCGAAATCTTAGTGGACAGTGTAGATTATATGTGGAAACACGATCCGACTTTAATAGGAACACGTCCAGACAGGAGATTCCTAGGTTTTGCAGAATATAATTCAATAAACAGATATTTACCCAAAATGTACGGAGAAAAGAGAAAGTTGTCATTCCTGCAAAAGATTAAGAATTATTTTAAGAATGGATAAGCCAATTAAAACTAGGGAAGGAATTCTCATTCCACCAGCAAAAACGCCCGCCTCATTCATGATGATGGAGAGGGGTTATCATACTTGTGTATGGTTAGAAAATTGGATAGAATACACAAAAGATGACGGAATATTAGCTTTCCCAGAGAATGGTACTTTCCATGGGAGAATTCTTCAAAATTTAAGAATGAGAATGAATGAATTAGAACCCAGACCAAGACTAACGCAGTACGAAGCCCTAGAGGAATGGGAAACAGAAGCATTTGAACGTGAAAGACCTAGAAGCACTAGGGGTTATAGGGGATTTTTCCCTAGACACCAAAATGAGACAAGAGAAAGTCAGATGAAACAGTGGAGACGAGCGATGCTTACCGATGGTTTGTATCCAGTTTTCATGGCTGATGAACAGCTAGGGAGCAAATGCAAAGAAAAGACTAAACACATGACAGGGTTTGGAGAATCTGAAGACGAATTTATGGAAGAAATATTAAAGAATCCTCCACCATACCAGGAAGGGCTGGGTGGATGTACCTCAAGTGCACCAATTTTGAGAACACCATTGGTACCTCAAGTACTGCATAATCCACCAGTTAATAGGGTACTTCAGGATAAGGAAAGAGAGGCTTTAGACAGAAACAGAGCAGAATGAATACAGAAAATAACACAGTTAAATGTACATCCTGATTTCCTGACCATACCTGTAACCATTGGTCCCGTGGTCCCTTTATATGGCGACAAAGTAAATTGCCTGAAACCTCTAATTATGACTACACCTGTGGATATTCCTAAACATGAAGCTGTAATAATTGATGATCATATCAGTGATTGTGAATCTATGACTTCACTAATGGATTTACCTATTCAAAACTCTGTAAATAGCACCCCCAGAAGAGTCACACCTGGTTGCTCAAAGGATGTAAATATAATCACATCTTCAGGAACAAAAAGTGCAACAGTCGTAACTCCAGAAGACTTAGAAAGATGGGCACAAGGAGTAGACAGACAGAGTTCACTCCCAAAGATTTTGGACATCTATAAATTAAAAATCGAGTTAGAAGAAATGATAGCAGGAAATGTAGGAGTGGATCGCCTGAATACTTACAGTGAAGAAGAACTATTGTTCGTATGTAGGAGCATAACCAGAAATGTAAAAATATTCCATGAAAAATTAACGGATTTGGCCTCAGAGATGGGAATTGAAATAAGAAAGTCAAAGGTACTACAGAAACCATATAGAGCAGAATTTACTGACAAAGACTTAGAAAATATGAATACATCTGGTAGAAAATTCCAAGTTAAAGAATTAATGTCAGTTTTACAGAAATGGGGAGAATTGGATAAATGGAAAACTAGATGGACAAAGAAAAAGGAAGAAGCACGTTCGAATAGAACGACATCTGAGTATTTATTGAAGGAAGCAGGAAAGGTAGAACAGATGTACCCAATGCGGGAAGTTCCAGGAGGAGGTTACGTCCATGTCCCATGGAGCAGGCAAGACATTTTGTCATTTACAAATGATTTTCCAAAATTGAGAGAAAAACCAATTGAATGGTACAAGCAAGTTGAGAGGTTTGTGAAGGTTTCAAAGGTTTTGTTAAAGGACCTAGATGGTTTGTTCGGCATAGTGGTACCTGCCGATTTATGGACAGACTGTAAAATTACAATTGATTGGCCTAGTGAAGAGTATCCTAGAGATCCAAAGACAGGTGCTCCATCAAATAATGTGATGAAAAAGTATCACCAGGTAATAACTTATTTGAAAGGGAAAATACCACCAAAAGAAACAGATTGGGTGAAAATAGACAGAACTACCCAAGAAGCAAATGAATCGGTACATGCCTACTATGAACGTCTGTTACAGGTGTTCAAACAGTATAGCGGTTTTGAGGATATTGGAGACAAAAATATGAGTCAGTTTGTCTATCGATTTGTTTACGGTCTAAAACCAGAGATTTGTCAAATGATTAAACAACACATGTTATGCTGGCAGGGAAAGCCTATTGATGAGATTTTGAAATATGCTAAATATTGTGGAGATGACATTGAAGATAGGCATAAGAAACTACAAGAAAAAGTGATGTGGGCTCAAGTGAAAATGGCTGAGCGACAGGGAATTAATTTGGATAATCCAACAGAAAGTCAGGGAAAAGAATCTGGAACGAATGGTGACACAGGGAATGGTGGAAAGGTAAGAGGACGAATGAGTAGAGAAGAGGCTAAAAAGAAATTTCCTTGTCATGGATGCGGAAAGTTGGGACATTGGAAGAACGAATGTAAAAAGATTCAAAATAATAATGGCCCAAATCATAATTTAAATCCACAGACGCAGAATGACTCACAGCAGGGTGTAAATCCTCAGAGTCAGTTGCCACCTGCCCCTATACAGGGTAATGTAAGCAGAGCAAAGCACGGTACAGACGTCGGATATCAAGGAGGAAGTGGTAAGAATGAATATGTAACTTCACAGTTTCTTTTATAGGATGATTTTAATCCATATGATTATCAATGACGGTGCCCAAGAGAGGGGGAAAAGGAATGCGTACTTGGCGCATCCTTGCCGGTAGATCAGTCAGGTCCATATGTTGAAGGGAAAGTAAAAGGTAATGAAATCACTTTTCTGTTGGACACTGGTGCTACCCGTTCTACTGTAAGAACAGCAGACATCCCAAACCTCCCTCTCTCTGGAGAAGCTATCCAAGTTGTAGGTGTAGCAAATCAAAAGATTAGAACACCCCTTACTGAGCCCATGGAAGTAAGAATAGGAAACTTCCGAGAAATGCATCAATTTGTGGTGTGTGATTCCAGTCCAGTAAATTTACTGGGCAGAGACTTACTGTGCAAAATGAACTGCACTATCTTCTGCACGCCGGATGGTGTTGCAATACAGATCCCGGATGAAGATCATGTGTACAAATTCATGATAGCCAAGCAAGGTACAGAGGTAGCTGAAATGTTCTCCTTGATAACCAAAGATGAATTACCAGAGGAGTTAAAAACTACAGTGAGCACAAAAGTATGGGATTTTACTGGAAGAGAAGTAGGTCTGATGGCAAATATAGACCCAGTAAAAATAACAGTAAAAGAAGGCGCAATTTTCCCGAATACCAGACAATATAAAATGAGTGCTGAAGTAAAAGCAGGAGTTACTGAAGAAATTGGCAGAATAGTGAAACAAGGTATATTAAAAGAAGTCATGAGTAGCCCTTGTAATTTGCCATACCAAAGGGGATGATGGACGGAGCGCTTGAGCTAATCAAACACTCACCCCCAGTCAACTGATCTGGGTTTAATCCATCATCATTCTTTAGCTCACTCCACCACCCCAGTTCAGACATGGCCATATGCAAATCAGTCTGACCCTGTGCCTCATGGGAACAGTCCAGCCCGAACTACCAAGCCATGTCTTCCCTGGACCGGAAACAAGCATCCTGGGACCGGTTTCTGGCTATTCAGCCGTCATCAGCCAGGCTAGCTTGAATCCAGTGGCAAAGTGAGCAAGGGACCCACGTCTGGGCATACCCTGCCAACTTAGGGCGAACAAAGCAATACCAAAGGGGATGATGGACGGAGCGCTTGAGCTAATCAAACACTCACCCCCAGTCAACTGATCTGGGTTTAATCCATCATCATTCTTTAGCTCACTCCACCACCCCAGTTCAGACATGGCAATATGCAAATCAGTCTGACCCTGTGCCTCATGGGAACAGTCCAGCCCGAACTTGCCAAGCCATGTCTTCCCTGGACCGGAAACAAGCATCCTGGGACCGGTTTCTGGCTATTCAGCCGTCATCAGCCAGGCTAGCTTGAATCCAGTGGCAAAGTGAGCAAGGGACCCACGTCTGGGCATACCCTGCCAACTTAGGGCGAACAAAGCAATACCAAAGGGGATGATGGACGGAGCGCTTGAGCTAATCAAACACTCACCCCCAGTCAACTGATCTGGGTTTAATCCATCATCATTCTTTAGCTCACTCCACCACCCCAGTTCAGACATGGCCATATGCAAATCAGTCTGACCCTGTGCCTCATGGGAACAGTCCAGCCCGAACTGCCAAGCCATGTCTTCCCTGGACCGGAAACAAGCATCCTGGGACCGGTTTCTGGCTATTCAGCCGTCATCAGCCAGGCTAGCTTGAATCCAGTGGCAAAGTGAGCAAGGGACCCACGTCTGGGCATACCCTGCCAACTTAGGGCGAACAAAGCAATACCAAAGGGGATGATGGACGGAGCGCTTGAGCTAATCAAACACTCACCCCCAGTCAACTGATCTGGGTTTAATCCATCATCATTCTTTAGCTCACTCCACCACCCCAGTTCAGACATGGCCATATGCAAATCAGTCTGACCCTGTGCCTCATGGGAACAGTCCAGCCCGAACTGCCAAGCCATGTCTTCCCTGGACCGGAAACAAGCATCCTGGGACCGGTTTCTGGCTATTCAGCCGTCATCAGCCAGGCTAGCTTGAATCCAGTGGCAAAGTGAGCAAGGGACCCACGTCTGGGCATACCCTGCCAACTTAGGGCGAACAAAGCAATACCAAAGGGGATGATGGACGGAGCGCTTGAGCTAATCAAACACTCACCCCCAGTCAACTGATCTGGGTTTAATCCATCATCATTCTTTAGCTCACTCCACCACCCCAGTTCAGACATGGCCATATGCAAATCAGTCTGACCCTGTGGCTCATGGGAACAGTCCAGCCCGAACTGCCAAGCCATGTCTTCCCTGGACCGGAAACAAGCATCCTGGGACCGGTTTCTGGCTATTCAGCCGTCATCAGCCAGGCTAGCTTGAATCCAGTGGCAAAGTGAGCAAGGGACCCACGTCTGGGCATACCCTGCCAACTTAGGGCGAACAAAGCAATATCAAAGGGGATGATGGACTTGTAATTTGCCAATCATGGGGTTGAAAAAGCCTAGTGGAAAATATAGGATCGTCCAGGATTTGCGAAAAATTAATAAAATTGTGGTACCTTATTGTCCTATAGTACCAAATCCTGCAGTGATCCTATACCAGATACTATGGATTGCAGAATGGTTTACCGTAATTGATCTGTGCCAAGCATTTTTCTCAATTCCATTGCATCCAGATAGTCAGTATTTTTATTTTCATTCAAATTCGAAAATCATGTTTATGTGTGGAATCGTGTTCCTCAAGGGTACACAGAAAGTCCCTCCATTTTTAATCAGATACTGAAAAGGTGCCTAGAAAAATTAGTAATGCCCAGAAACTCAGTCTTGGTGCAATATATAAACGACTTGTTAGTCACATCAAGAATCCATGACGATTGTGTCGCAGATTCAATTGCATTACTCAACCATTTGGCTGAGGAAGGACACAAAGTGTCACCTGAAAAGTTACAATTTTGTACAACGGCAGTTAAATATTTGGGGCACCAAATTGAAAGAGGAAAGAGAAGAATAACCTCTGAAAGAATAAAAATAATTAAGCAAATGAAAATGCCAGTAACACAAAGAGAGGTGAGAATGTTTCTAGGAATAGTAGGATACTGTCGACAATGGATTGTAGGGTTTTCACTACTAGCAAAGCCTTTAATTCAGTTAACCAAAAAGAAAGCAAAAGATCCCGTTGAATGGGATAATGAAAGTGCCAGTGCATTTGTTAAATTAAGAAATGCTTTGTGTGAGGCACCTGCCCTGGGCATGCCTGACTATACAAAAGAATTTACATTATTTTGCTATGAAAGAGAAAGTTGTGCACTTTCAGTCCTAACCCAAAGACATGGACTAGACAGGCGTCCTATAGCATATTTTTCTGCTACATTGGACCCAGTGGCTGCAGCATTGCCAGGCTGCTTAAAAGCAGTAGCTGCTACATGTATGAGCATTGAACAAAGCGAGTCAATAGTAATGGGACATCCTGTTAAAGTGTTTGTCCCACATGCAGTTGTAATCCTGTTGACAAGAACTAGAACTCAGCATCTCACACCTAGTCGGATGACAAGATATGAGCGAATAATTCTAGGAGCTGAAAATGTGACCATAGCTAGATGCACAATTGTAAATCCTGCTACACTATTACCAGATCCATATAGTGAAGAAGTTAAGGACGACACAGAACATGACTGTTTGCAAGTCACAGAGTTGTGTACCAAACCGCGTCCTGACATACAGGAAATGCCTCTGAAAACCCCAGACAAGGAGCTGTTTGTGGACGGCTCATGCTTAAGGCATGAAGATGGCAAATTGAGTGCAGCTTATGCTGTATGTGAACTTTCTGGACTAGTCGAAGCATCCTATTTACCAGGAGTCAAATCTGCACAAGTAGCTGAATTAATTGCTTTGATTAAAGCCTCCAAAATTGGGAAAAATTTAAAAGTAACCATATTTGCGGACAGTCAATATGGGTACGGGGTTGTGCATGATTTTGGCCAACTGTGGATGCAGAGGGATTTCATGACTTCTTCAGGATCCCCAATCAAAAATGGGCAGTTTGTAAAGGAATTGTTGGAGGCAATACAATTACCAAAAGAATTGACAGTGGTGAAATGTGCCGCACACCAGTCAGGAGATGATTGGGTGGTAGCCGGTAACAGATACGCAGACCAAATTGCTCAACACTGTGCCAGAAACAGATTGGCAGTAAACAGAAAAGTCGAAAGGATGGGAATCAGCTGCCAACTTATGCTAAGTTCAACACCTGAAACATGGAATGATGTGAGACGATTGCAGGATGATGCTGAAGAGAGTGAAAAGGATGTTTGGATAAAAATAGGGTGTACACGAAGAACAGATGACGATGTGTGGGTTTATCAAGATGGCAGACCAGTCATGCCTGATTGCCTGATTTCACAAATAGCCAGAATGTATCACGGAGTTACACATGTAGGGAGAGATGCCATGATTAGACTTTTCAGACAAAGTTGGTACAATCCAAAATTTAGGGCTGCAGCAGAGAGTCTTTGCCAGAGGTGCTTAACTTGCCAAATGAATAATCCAGGAAGGAGAACAGTAATTGGTTTGGGAAAAATTGGAAAGGCAGAGGGTCCATTTGTGAGATTGCAGTTAGATTTCATTCAGTTACCACCATGTAAAGGACTGAAATATGTACTTGTCATAGTGTGTCTGTTTTCAAGGTGGGTGGAGGCTTACCCTACCAGGAGGAATGACAGCATAACAGTTGCAAAATTGTTGTTACGAGAACTCATTCCACGGTTCGGTTTCCCAGTAACTTTGGAGTCAGATAGAGGAAGTCACTTTAATAATGATGTAATTCGAATAATCTGTGAAGCATTTAAAATTGAACTAAAATTGCACTGTGAGGATGCAGTTATTCTCTCGTTAGATGCACGCATGGCGTTTGACATGGTCGAATGGCCTTTCCTTTTTGCTGTTCTCCGGCATATGGGCTTCGGACCCAAATTCTGTGACTGGATACACCTACTATATACCAAGCCCATGGCACAAGTTGTAGCGAATGGCCGTATTTCAAAGGACTTCCCCCTTGGTAAGGGAACGAGACAGGGATCCCCACTCTTGTTCGCGATAGTATTGGAACCACTGGCAGCTTGGATACACCAAGATCTGGTTATCAGAGGGCTTAGGTGGACTATGGGATGGGAAGATCGCATATCACTATATGCAGACGATGTGCTGCTCTATATGGCATCCCATCGCGATCCATTAACCGTCTATTGGACATTTGTGCGGCATATGGCAAAGCTTCAGGGTACACTATTAATTGGTCGAAATCGCTTCTGTACATTCTTCAGGGCCCGTCGCCCAGATTGCCGCGCAACTGTGAAATCCAGATTGCGGACAAGGTTTCCTATACCTTGGTATATACATCACCCCTCAAGTCACGCACTTCACAGAAGAAAACCTTATGAAGCCCCTGACCCGATTCCGCCGTGATGTAAAGCACTGGCGCTCACTACCACTTACCCTACTGGGAAGAGCGGCCCTCTTCAAAATGATGGCGCTACCCAGATTTTTATATATACTACAAAACACCCCCTTTCAGATCCCCCCCTCCTTTTTCACATTGATAAATGCTGAAGTAACTAAACTCCTATGGGACGGAGGATCAGCCCGTATTGCCATGAAAAAACTGGTGAAGGGATGGTACGATGGAGGAATTGCCCTCCCACATATACAAACATACTACTGGGCAGCTCAACTCACTGTAATAAACCAATGGCTCCATGCCTCGCAGGACGACCCGGCATTCCGTATGGACCGGCATCTCCTAGAGCCCGAAGGGATAATGGGGGCACTATATAATAGAGCCAGGAAGTCGATCTATACGGGCCCTACGGCTCACACAATACAAATTTGGCATGCGGCGCAGCGAGCTCTGGGCTGGGAAGGGACCCTCACGCAAGCGACGCCACTGTGGGACACCCGGAAACTAGGGAGACTTAGAAATACCAAGGGATTCCAGCAATGGGATCTGATAGGTATCTCCAGGGTGGGGGACCTGTGGAAAAAAGGCGAGGTCGTTCCATTTGCTCAACTGCAAGCCACCTACAAACTGGCGCAGACAGAAGCCTACAGATACGCGCAGATCCGACACGCACTAATAGCAGCGATCCTGACAGCCACACAATTACCGGAGGCCTCCCCACTGGAGGACAGACTCCTTACAGAGCACCTCCCAAAAAAAGCCATTTCCCTAACATATCGAAAGATAATTAATAATCAGCAGGATCCCACGGCGGCCCTGAAAGAGAGATGGGAAGCAGACCTGGGAGACCTAGACGAGGACGACTGGCTGGCGGCCCTGGCGTCCCCGAGGGAAGTTGCAATACCCTCCACACTAAAATAGTACAACTAAAAATCCTACTCCGCATCTATTACACGAGAACCCTGCTACATAAGATAGGCAGGACAGATACTCCTTCCTGCCTCCGACAATGCGGTGCCGAAGGCATCTTCTGGCACACAATATGGGACTGCCCAATCATCACTCGCTTCTGGGAGGCCGTCATGCGCACAATGACACAAGTTACCAGAGTAGAGATTCCGCCGGAACCAAAAAGATGTTTACTTAACATCTGGGAGCCCACGGATCTAAATCACACAGACCAAGACTGGGTAACACTTGGAACGACATTAGGTAAACGTAATATAGCACAACACTGGGGTTCAGGGCTGTCCCCGTCACATCAGCAGTGGTGCCGTGATATGGACCACACGATGGTGACAGAGAAGTCGGTATACGTTCACCGGGGCTGTCCCAAAAAATGGATGCGGATATGGGGAAAATGGAATCGATTTCGGGGTGACATTTGTGAACCTCCCCCAGCAGGGCAGGAGTCAGAAGATAGCGATTGACTGGGGAAGACTAGTTGGACAAGACAAGCATCATAACATAGAACACAAGATAAACGCCAAGGGGTGTGCGACACTCAAATGTTGATATACAAGATGTACCACTGTTGATACGGTTCTTGATCGTGTATTATGTACGCCATGGAATGCTCCACCAATGTACTGATTGTTTGTTCGATTATATCTTAAATGCCAATAAAATTCTTTAACAAAAAAAAAAAAATTGCACTGTGCGTACCGCCCAGAGGCTTCTGGAGTGGTTGAACAAATGAATGGCACAATAAAATCAAGATTGTCAAAAATGTGTGCATCCACTTCGTTGGATTGGCCAGATGCATTGCCTCTTGTCTTGATGGGGACTCAGAAGCATTCCTGATAGAAATACAGGATTGAGTCCACATGAAATCATCATGGGAAGAGCAATGAGACAAGCCCATGTACCTGGAAATAAACTGCTGAACAAAACTGATGATATGGTTCTAGATTATTGCAAAGCATTGGCTGACCTAGTGCGTTCTGTCTCTCACCAGGTTGGAGAATACCCAGTTTCCAGGCAGCCTGAACAAGAGCATGATCTGAACCCCAGAGATTGGGTGGTAGTGAAGCATCACACCAGAGAAACGTGCTTATCACCAAGGTGGGGAGAACCTTGTCAGGTTATATTGGTTACAAACACAGCAGTGAAATGTGCAGGCTTGCCTAATTGGATTCATGTAAGCCACACCAAAAGGGTGCTAGCTCCTGAAGAAAAAGATCCTCAGCCAGCATCAATAGCTGAGGAAGCTGAAGGTTGGACAGCTGAAGAATCCCAAGTGATAGATTCGGGAGTAGCTGAAGAAGAACAACCGAGTCAGGACTGGATACCAGTGGTGGATATACCTGAAGTCTTCATCAAAACAAGGAGCAGAGCCAGATTGGAGGAAATTAGAGAGGACCAGATAGGTGAAGAAGAACCAGCTCAGGATAAGGAGATTGAAACAATAAGAGAACCTGAGCAGGCCAATATAGGGAAAGGAAATTGGGCTCAAATTGACAACGAAACAACAACATTTGAGCAGGGACAGACAGGTTCAGAAGAATGCGGTCAGGCTGCAGAAGTACAGAGTGCAATAAGCCCTGATCAGAACCAGTTAGGACAAGAAAAACACGTTCAGGGAGAAGAAAACCAAGAAAACATCGAACTAGAAAACATCAAGCACGAAAACTTCAATCCTGAACTGGGCCAGTTAGCAGAGACTCACATTCAGGCAACTGAAGAGACATCAATAAGACCTGAAGTAGAGCAGATAGAGTGGGAAACTGAAATTAAGGACAAACAATTTGTGCCACACCTTGAAAATAAAGGAGTTTTTGGAAAAGACTCGGAAAGTGAAGATACAGTGCGAACAAAGAAAGTCAGAAAGGGGGATCATTGGCCTAGTGTCATTAAAAGAGTAAAATACCACATAGTAACACAAAGTGAAGACCCAGAACAAGTAAATGAAGTAACAAGCTTATCTGGACAAACAAGTGGGGCTGAAAAACGAAAAAGCAAAAGATTGAAAGTCGTGAACAATAAGTTTAAAGGTCCTGATTGGACTTTTATAATTCTCGAAGACTGCGAAAGTTCAGAGACAAGTGAAAGTGGTGAAGAAGGAACAAGTGCAGAACTGACTTATGGAAAAGAAGTAAAACCACCTTGATAAACGTAAAGTTTTGAAGGAAAAAGAAAAGAAGAGAAATCTTCTTAGTCAAAATGGCTGAGGACAGAGTTTCTGGGAGACCGAAACGGAAAGGTTGTAAAAGATGCTGTGCTATATGCATATGTAGTCTGGTAGTGGTGCTTATAGTGTGGTTAGTTGTGATTATAGCAATTCCTTACCTTATGATGATGGACAAAAAGAATAACAACGATACCAAGGGAGGGATAGATAACCTGAAAAGTGATAGAGTAGAAATAGAAGCAGAGGATGAACCAGATTTTCATCACATTGTAACAGATAACGATACTAGTTTAAATGTTTTTACTAAATTATTGTTTCAGTACGTAGATACAATGGAAGTTAGTGACTGTTATGTTTGTATGAAGTTACCAGAATCAGTAGCAGAGGGTCTAACATATCATCATTTGCCTTTAACTTATGGTATATCATGCAGTGTACTAACTAGTTTATTTTATAGAACAGGAAAACTTCAGTATTATTATTCAAATATAGATGTGATATTTTCAGAGGTTCCTATTTGAAAGAATCTAAACCCAGTGCTTAGTAGTCAAGATGCACAATTTATGGGAGAATTTTTCTTAACAATGAAGTCGATAGACATAACACACGCACATAGAAGCAATCTAACATGTTCATTACATGAAGAAGAAAATATATTTTTAAACATAGTAGAAAATAGAAGACAGAATTTCCAAAAGAAAGCGACTGAGCAAAAGGCTCACCTTCCACCTTGGGCTGAGAAAGAGGGTATTTATACACCTGGCAAGGCTCAAGCTGCTATGGCTCTAGATTTTGTAAATACAGGGAAAATTTGTCTTCATAGGTTAAAGACTGAATATAACAATGTTTTTATTGGTACCAGTGAATGTGAACATAATTTCTTAATTCTTGGAGGTTGGGGACTAAAGGAGGAACAGATTCAGTTTTTCCTGGAATATATTATGTGTGTGGGAATAAGGCTTACTTTAGGCTTCCTGCACGGTGGTATGGAAGTTTTTATTTTGGAATAGTTTTTCCAAAGGTATACCACATAAAAAGAAACACTGGGAGCAATGAAAATAATAGTGAATTAACACGTAGTAAAAGAGCTAGTTTTTCAGAATTGTAGGTGACATACTTGGTGCATTGATACCTTCAGTGGGAGTAATTCTGAACTCAAGGAGAATATGTAAATTGTCTACAGTGGTTGATCGTTTATCAACGGATACTGCTGGAGGATTTCTAATGATAAATGCGGAAATGGTTGCGATTAGATCTATGGTTATGCAAAATCGACTTGCTCTTGATATATTGTTAGCAAAAGAGGGCGGAGTTTGTAAATTGTTGAAAACGAAACATTGTTGCACGTATATTCCGGACAAAAGTGCAGAAATCGGAACATATATAAAGAATATAACAAAACTTGAGAATGAACTGAAACCACTGGAAGTTGATAATGTATGGGAAAGAATGACAAATAGTATTACGTCAATTGGTACCTGGTTTACTAACATAGGGAAAGGATTTATAGGTAAAATAATAGTACCCTTAGTAGGGATAGCAATAACAATATTGTCAATAATGATATGGTGCAAATGTTGTAGAAAGAAGGAAACATATAGGGTAACAGGAAGAGGTAAGAAAAGAAAGTTTGAAGAGATTGAATTAGAAGACCTGAGAAGTGAAATTTACAAGAAACTGAAAGGAAAGGATAAAAATAGACAGTGTAAAATTGAAAATGTGACAGAAATATGCTAGAAGTTGGCATCTGGTTGTGGGTAATTTTGATGGCTCAGAAACGCCATCAGAGAGGGGATTGATGGAGCAAGGACTCACAATGAGACTTGCTCGAAAACAATCTTCTCACAGTATTTATTAATGTGTACTAAAACATTGTAATGTCTTTATTAATAATGTGCAAACACTACATTTTATCTAGAAGATGCTTGCCTATGTGTTTCCCACTAATAAGTAATCCTTGTCTAATCCAAAATGGCCGCTAAAACGCGGGAATTATACTGCGCATGTGTCAACCATGTCACGTGGTATGACGTCTTTCTTTGCTTGGAGGGAAACTTTTTGCTTCTGCGCAGTGTATGCTAAAATGGCCGCTTAAAGTTCTCACATGCTAAAGCTTTGCGTTGCTGCAATTAATAATGTGGTATTCTAACGCTACTAATGCGGGATAGATTTTTATAATTAAATGGGAATAGAGTAGAAGTAGGGGGTATACAGTGAAAACATTTATTTTTGATTTTAATATGTTTCTTCTTTGATTTCTATTAGTTCGTAAAATGGGCCTGGGTTAACTGAACAGCAGCTCGAGAGCCATGTGACCTGCGCATGCGCTCTGAAAACTAACAAAGCAAAGCGATGAAGTCAACTT
This sequence comes from Calotriton arnoldi, assembly GCA_963921515.1. Lineage (NCBI taxonomy): Eukaryota > Metazoa > Chordata > Amphibia > Caudata > Salamandridae > Calotriton > Calotriton arnoldi. The sequence continues at coordinate 529,643 of CAWUFW010007063.1, forward strand.
GGAAGATGTCCAAGGACATGACCCGCTGATCACCTTCTCAGTTCAACCGAAATGTCCTACAAATTGATACATTTTGTATATACTTTGTATTAAAATCGTTGTGAGACGGGTGGGAAATAAAGCAAATGTATTAATTGAGAGGGGCGGTATTTTTAAAACAATGGACTTAAGAAAGTTGACTATATTAATGTGGTGTGAGGATCAACCCCTGTCCCTGTCCAATCAGAAATAGTGGGCCCATAATTTTGAAACATTAATGGGAGGTACATGGGCATAGAAGGGTATAATAGATATAGAATTAGCTAATTAGTTAGCATTAGGGTGCACAGAGCTCAGCTCAGCACAGCTTGAGGCGCACAGGGTGCACAGCTTAGGAGCAGCACAGCGCTTTTAGGACCACAGAACGAGCTGATCGATTGCAGACTGAACCGCTTTCCAAAGAGGTCCTGAGGTGGGGGAGGCGGATTCCATTAGAAAGAAGACACGGAAGAATCGAGGAGGAACGAAGTGTCAGAGAGGGGAACGACGCAGGCGTCATTGGTAGAGAGGTCATCTATCCTGTCCTGAACCTGGTCCGGAGGTCTTGGTCTTCATCCTTTCTTGGGGACCCTCTTTCCAACTCCTTGGCCAAGGGATTTGGTTTTCACACCTTTAGGTAACTATAAATGCATAATCTTTAGTTTGTACTGCTGTTTCTATCTTCTCCTTTCTGAGGGACCGTCATTTGTGATCAATAGGTGACAATAGTGTGCTTCCTCCTTGATATGCGATTAAGTATTATGTGGATTGTAATTTGCTCTGCTAAAGAATATAGATAAACATTTTAAAACTTCCTGAGTCAGTGGTTATTTCAGGTGGTTAATGAAAAATTATGTTCTGTACAATCTCATTTTATCCCCAGTTATCAAAGGTCCATTGGTAAGTCATTACTCTTCAATCAGGAAAGGTAATTGGTAGCAGGGATTTTGATAAAGAGTACAACTGATTTTTCCCCCTCAGCGGTGATTGCTAGTTAGTATGAATGAATGGGCCCAAGTGATTATTCAGTGTATGAATGCTTGTTGCTAGTAACCCGCTGGATCACCGCTCTGCATCAGTTTGGTGCTATATAGCGCTAGTGTTTTCCCCACAGCGCAGGACGCGCATCATAACATAAGGAGGGCAATACAAGTTCGAAGTGACTCTGGGCTCCTGGAGGCAGCCCTTTGATCTCCCAAACCTGCTCTGATACAGTTTTGCAATATATAATGTGAGTGTTTTCCCGCTGCGCGGGATGTGCATCGTCACAAAAGGAGGGGGCTACAAGTTCAAAGTGACTCTGGGGTCCTGGAGACAGTCTTTTGATCTCCTGCTCTGCATCAGTTTGGCGCTATATAGCGCAGGTGTGTTTCCCCGTGGCGCAGGACGCACATCATCACAGAAGGAGGGGACTATAAGTTCCAAGTGACTCTGTGTTCCTAGAGACAGCCCTTTGATCTCCCACACCTGCTCTGCCTCAGTTTGGTGCTATATAGCGCAAGTCTTTCCCCCGAGACGCGCATCATCACAGAAGGAGGGGACTGCAAGGTCCAACTAATGCTTTGCTCCTGGAGGTGGCCCTTTGATCTCCCACACCTGCTCTGCATTAGTTTGGCGCTATATAGCGCAAGTGTTTCCCCCCCTGGCATGAGACGCACATAATCACAGATGGAGGGGACAACAAGTTCCAAGTGACTCTTGGCTCCTGGAGGCAGCCCTCTGATCTCCCACACATGCTCGGCATCAGTTTGGCACTATATAGCGCAACTGTTTTCCCTGCAGTGCAGAACGCGCATCATCACAGAATGAGGGAACTACAAGTTACAAGTGACTCTGGGCTCCTGGAGGCAGACCTTTGATCTCCCACACCTGCTCTGCATCAGTTTGGCACAATATAGCGTAATTGGTTCCCCGCAGTTTGGGACGCGCATCATCACAGAAGGAGGGGACTACAAGTTCCAAGTGACTCTGTGCTCCTGGAGACAGCCCTTTGATCTCCCACACCTACTCTGCAGCAGTTTGGCGCTATATAGCACAAGTGTGTTTCCCCACTTTGCGGGACGCGCATCATCAAAGAATGAGGGGACTGCAAGTTCCAAGTCACTCTGGGCCTCTGGAGGTGGCCCTTTGATCTCCCACATCTGCTCTGCATCAGTTTGGCACTATATAGTGTAAGTGTTTCCCCGCGGTGCGGAACGCGCATCATCACAGAAAGAGGAGTCTACAAGTTCCAAGTAACTCTGGGCTTCTGTAGGTGGCCCTTTGATCACCCACACCTGCTCTGCATCAATTTGGTGCTATATAGCACAGGTGTTTCCCCACGGTGCAGGACGTGCATCATCCCAGAAGGAGGGGACTACAAGTTCCAAGTGACTCTGTGCTCTTTGAGACAGCCCTTTGATCTCCCACACCAGCTTTGCATCAGTTTGGTGCTATATAGCAATAGTGTGTTCCCAACAGCGCACCATGCGCATCATCTCATAAGGAGGGGAATACAAGTTCCAAGTAACTCTGGGCTCCTGGAGGCTGTCCTTTGATCTCACAAAGCTGCTTTGATACAGTTTTGCCCTACATAGCCTGAATGTTTTCCCTGCTGCGCGGGACGTGCATCATCACAAACGGAGGGGGCTACAAGTTCGAAGTGACTCTGGGGTCCTGGAGGCAGTCCTTTGATCTCCTACACCTGCTCTGCATCAGTTTGGCGCTATATAGTGAGTGTTTCCCACTCGGTGCGTGATGCACATCATCACAGAAGGAGGGGACTACAAGTTTCAAGTGACTCTGTGCTCCTGGAGACAGCCCATTGATCTCCCACACCTGCTCTGCTTCAGTTTCGTGCTATATAGAGCAAGTGTTTTCCCCTCAGTGTGGAACTTGCATCATCACAGAAGGAGGGGACTACAAGTTCCAAGTGGCTCTGGGCTCATGTAGGTGGCTCTTTGATCTCCCACACCTGCTCTGCATCAGTTTGGCACTATATAGCACAAGTGTTTCCCCCATGGCATGGGACGCGCATAATCACAGAAGTAGGGGACTACAGGTTCAAAGTGACTCTGGACTCCTGGAGGCGGCCCTTTGATCTCCCACACCTGCTCAGCATCAGTTTGGCACTATATAGAGCAACTATTTTCCTCGCGGTGCAGAACACGCATCATCACAGAATGAGGGGACAACAAGATCCAAGTAACTCTGGGCTCCTGGAGGCCGCCCTTTGATCTCCCGCACCTGCTCTGCATCAGTTTGCCACTATATAGTGGAAGTGTTTCCACACTGTGCGGTACGCACATCACCACAGAAGGAGGGGACTACAAGTTCCAAGTGCCTCTGGGCTCCTGGAGACAGCCCTTTGATCTCCCACACCTACTCTGCAGCAGTTTGGCGCTATATAGCACAAGTGTGTTTCCCCGCGTTGCGGGACGCGCATCATCAAAGAATGAGGGAACTGCAAGTTCCAAGTCACTCTGGGCCTCTGGAGGTGGCCCTTTGATCTCCCACATCTGCTCTGCATCAGTTTGGCACTATATAGTGTAAGTGTTTCCCCGCGGTGCAGAACGCGCATCATCACAGAAAGAGGAGTCTACAAGTTCCAAGTAACTCTGGGCTTCTGTAGGTGGCCCTTTGATCTCCCACACCTGCTCTGCATCAATTTGGTGCTATATAGCACGGGTGTTTCCCCACGGTGCAGGACGCGCATCATCCCAGAAGGAGGGGACTACAAGTTCCAAGTGACTCTGTGCTGTTTGAGACAGCCCTTTGATCTCCCACACCAGCTTTGCATCAGTTTGGTGCTATATAGCAATAGTGTGTTCCCCACAGCGCACCATACGCATCATCTCATAAGGAGGGGAATACAAGTTCCAAGTAACTCTGGGCTCCTGGAGGCTGTCCTTTGATCTCACAAAGCTGCTTTGATACAGTTTTGCCCTACATAGCCTGAATGTTTTCCCTGCTGCGCGGGACGTGCATCATCACAAAAGGAGGGGGCTACAAGTTCGAAGTGACTCTGGGGTCCTGGAGGCAGTCCTTTGATCTCCTACACCTGCTCTGCATCAGTTTGGCGCTATATAGTGAGTGTTTCCCACTCGGTGCGTGATGCACATCATCACAGAAGGAGGGGACTACAAGTTTCAAGTGACTCTGTGCTCCTGGAGACAGCCCATTGATCTCCCACACCTGCTCTGCATCAGTTTCGTGCTATATAGAGCAAGTGTTTTCCCCTCAGTGTGGAACTTGCATCATCACAGAAGGAGGGGACTACAAGTTCCAAGTGGCTCTGGGCTCATGTAGGTGGCTCTTTGATCTCCCACACCTGCTCTGCATCAGTTGGGCACTATATAGCACAAGTGTTTCCCCCATGGCATGGGACGCGCATAATCACAGAAGTAGGGGACTACAGGTTCAAAGTGACTCTGGACTCCTGGAGGCGGCCCTTTGATCTCCCACACCTGCTCAGCATCAGTTTGGCACTATATAGAGCAACTATTTTCCCCGCGGTGCAGAACACGCATCATCACAGAATGAGGGGACAACAAGATCCAAGTAACTCTGGGCTCCTGGAGGCCGCCCTTTGATCTCCCGCACCTGCTCTGCATCAGTTTGCCACTATATAGTGGAAGTGTTTCCACACTGTGCGGTACGCACATCACCACAGAAGGAGGGGACTACAAGTTCCAAATGCCTCTGGGCTCCTGGATACAGCTCATTGATCTCCCACACCTGCTCTGCATCAGTTTGTTTACTATATAGCGCTAGTGTTTTCCCCACAGCGCGGGACGCGCATCATCACATAAGGAGGGGACTACAAGTTCTAAGTGACTCTGTGCTCCTGGAGACAGCCCTTTGATCTCCCACACCTGCTCTGTATCAGTTTGGCACTACTAGCGATGCGGGACGCGCATCATCACAGAAAGAGGGGACTACAAGTTCTAAGTGACTCTGTGCTCCTGGAGACAGCCCTTTGGTCTCCCACATCTGCTCTGCATCAGTTTGGCACTATATAGCGCAAGTGTTTCCCCCTTGGCGCGAGATGTGCATCATCACAGAAGGAGGGGAATGCACATTCCAAGTATCTCTGGGCTCCTGTTTATTGCCCTTTGATCTCCCAGAACTGCTCTGCATCAATTTGGCACTATATAGTGCGAGTATTTTCCCCTCGGTGTGGAATGCTCATCATCACAGAAGGAGGGGACTCCAAGTTCCAAGTGGCTCTGGGCTCTTTGATCTCCAACACCTGCTCTGCATCATTTTGGCGCTATATAGTGCAAGTGTTTACCCCCTGGCATGGGACGTGCATAATCACAGAAGGAGGGGACAACAAGTTCCAAGTGACTCTGGGCTCCTGGAGGCGGCCCTCTGATCTCCCACACCTGCTCGGCATCAGTTTGGCACTATATAGCGCAAGTGTTTTCCCTGCGGTGCGGAACGTGCATCATCAAAGAATGAGGGGACAACCAGTTCCAAGTGACTTTGGGCTCCTGGCGGCAGCCCTTTGATCTCCCACACCTTGTCTGCATCAGATTGGCACTCTATAGCGTAAGTGTTTACCCCACGGTGCGGAATGCGGATCATCACAGAAAGAGGGGACTACAAGTTCCAAGTGACTCTGGGCTCCTGGAGGCGGCCCTTTGATCTCCCACACCTGCTCTGCATCAGTTTGGTGCTATATAGCACAGGTGTTTTCCCCACGGTGCAGGACGTGAATCATCACAGAAGGAGTGTGTTAGAACTGGGGTCTCTAGTTGGCAGAGGTAGGTACCTTTGTCCAAATAGGGACCCTTGCTTCTAGTCAGGGTAAGGGGATACACTACTAAAATAACCCCTGCTCACCCCCTTGGTAGCTTGGCACGAGCAGGCAGGCTTATCTCAGAGGCAGTGTGTAAAGCATTTGTGAACACATACAGTAACCCAGTGACAACACTACAGATGGACACCACACAGGTTGTATTATAAAAATAAGTATTTTTATATAGACTCAACACAAGACCCAAAACGACAAAAATCCACAATACACTATGAAAAATATGACTGTCAATGGTAGAAAATAGTTCAGTTCAAATGCAGGTGGTAAATGCGACACTCTACGTTCAATGTACCTTTGGATGCGTAACGCGATACAAACAAAAGAGTTGCAGGGAAGGTGATGCGTCGGTTCCTTACACGCAAGAACGGTGATTCGTCGGTTCCTTGCTCCGGGGGAGGTGATGCGTCGGTTCCCTACTGCTGCGTAGGGAACAGTGATGCATTGGTTCCTTACCGGAGAGGAGGTGATGCGTCGGTTCTTCACCGCGTGGGGAGGTGATGCGTCGGTTTCTTACTGCGCTTCTGTGGCGATGCGACCAGCAGCGCCTCGATGCGATGACGACCCGGTGCAATGAAACAAAATGGCGTCTTATTCTTGATGCGACAACAAAGGGGGCGATGCGGGCACGCCCGACGGCCGTGCGGCGACTCGGTGAATCTTCTGAGCCGCGACAGGCCCTGCGACACGCTTCTCTGATGATGCGACGGCGTCTGCTGTGACGGCGACACTCTTCTCCGGTGATGCGAGGCGCTTCGGCGATGCGATGGCGGCAGCGGCGGCACGCTTTCTCAGCGATGCAACAACAGCTGCTGCTGCGGCGACACGCTTCTTCTTCGTGAGTCGCGCTGCCAGCTCCCAGCGACACGCAGTCTCTCAGAAGGCCCAACACAACAGTAGGCACTTCAAATTCCCAGCAAGGGAATTCAGGGGAGCTGGTTGGTGAAGTCTTGTATCCCTGAGATTTCAGCAGGAGGCAAGCTCAATCTTCAAGCCCTTGGAGATTTTCTGCAAGATGATGAAAGTAGTCACAAAGTTCCTTTCTCCTTTCTTTGGCAATCAGGCAACCACTGCAGGCCAATCCCTCAAACAGCACCCAGCATAGGGATAGTCTCCTCCTTCAGTTTCTCTGGTTCCTCTCCTCAGCAAAGGTTCTTCTTGTTTCCCAGAAGTGATCTAAAGTCTTGGGGTCTGGGCCCCAATATTTATACTAGCAAATCCTTTGTCCTCTGAAGGCAGAGGGTCCTGTACCTAGTCCAAACCAGTTCTGGGTGCATTCTGCCAGTGCACAACTTCTTCCTTTGTCAGTGTGGGCCAGGGTCATCAGACACACCACAGGAGGTGGAGCCAGCATTGTGGAAGGCAGGCACAGCCCTATTCAGGCCCAGGTGCTACTCCTCCCACCACTCTACATGCAGATAGGTCTATTCAGCCCTGTGTTGACTCACCCTGTCTCCTGGAGTCCCCCAGCCCCTGTCACTAACAAACCCAGACACACAATACACAAGCTAGCAGAGGCAGGCTGGATGGTTAGGCAAGAAAATACCTACTTTCTAAAAGTGGTATTTTCAAACACAGAATGTTAAAACCAACTTCACTAAAATATGTATTTTATCATTCTGAGGTCAGGCATACTAAATTCGTTTTTCTACCATGTTCCCTGGGTCAGTTAGGATTATAAGATGTTATAATCAAACGGCCCATTCTGGCCTATGGGGACAGGTAGCCTTGCAATAGTGAAAAACGAAATTGGCTGTAATTCACTATCAGGACATGCCACACACACCAGGGCATGTCCTACCTCTTACATACAATGCACCCTGCCCGCAGGCCTACCTTAGGGGTGACTAACATGCAGAAAAGGGAAGGTTTGGGGACTGGTAAGTGGGTGCACTTACCAAGTCAACATGGCAGTACTAGACTGCACACAGGCTCTGCAATGGCAGGCCTGAGTCACACTTTACAAGCTGCTCCGGTGGGTGGCACAACCAGTGCTGCAAGCCCACCAGCAGCATTTGATTTACAGGCCCTGGGCACACGCGGTTCACTGTACTAGGGTCTGACAAGTAAATCAAATAATCCAATCATGGAATCACTAATCCATACATCAATTTATCATAGGGAGCACTTGCACTTTGGCCTTGATTAGCAGTGGCAAAGTGCCCAAAGCATCTAAACCAGCAAAAACATGTCAACAACAGAGGAGGCATAGCGAAAAAATCGAAGGGAGACCCACGCCAAGGATGCCAGGTCTAACAGAGGGGACTACAAGTTCCAAGTAACTCTGGGCTCCTCGAGGTGGCTCTTTGATCTCCCACACCTGCTCTGCATCAGCTTGGCACTTTATAGCATGAGGGTTCCCCCCCATGGCGCAGGATACACGCGGGCAAAGTTTGGGCCAATGGCAGACCCTCTTGTGCCTGTCAGGGCTAGTAAGAGGCAGGGCCACAACCCCTGGCCTTTCTCCTGGGGCCATATTTTTTTGGTTTATTGCAAGGTACTTATTATCTGTGTCCTGGTACGAGGAGACTAGGACCTGAACTTTATAAAGTTGGTGTCACTACAGTGGTGCTATGGTGGAAACCCTGATATTAGCTAGGGGCCCCTCTTGTTGTTAGCCCACTTTCTTGTATTTTTCTGCAGAGAATTAGTGAGGAGATTGATATTACTTGTTTGATTTCTGATTTAATGTAAAACTTAATGGGGTTTTTTTTCTTCTATATTTTCTGTGATTTTGAAATGGGAAAAAGGAAGGCAGAGGAAGGGGCCAGCTGTCCTCGGAAGCCAAAAAGAAGTCTTCATTGTCGGCTGCTGGGAATTGTGTATTGGACTGAATTGACCATCTTATTTCTGAATGCGTAACATTGCAAATCCAACTCTCTTATAAAGCGGAAGTGATACTGCATCCTGATCCAGTTGAGGCAACAAAGCGGATACCTCAGATGTTTCAAAAATCTCAGAGGGGTAGGGGGAAACCATTCTGAACCCTCTGCGTTGTGTGATCCAGAAAAATCACCTGCAGTATGTAACAAAGATGTAACTGAGTGCAGAAACCGGTTCTCGATTCTCTACCCTGATGTTGATGTAAATGAAGGGTTCCGTACTGATGTTCCTAGCGCCCCCACCCAGGAATGTTATTTAATGCTCTGATGCTTAATGGGAGTATTAGTGGAGTTGAGGTGCCAGATAGCGACCTTGACGAGGGTGGTAGAGAGTTTTGAGGAGAAGGAAAAAAGAAGCAAAGCCCCCTTGGCACTGTAGTGGCGGGCCACGAAAGGGCGGGAACTAATGTGACTGCCAGCCATGGAGATCCTCCCTCTATGTTGCCCAGGGGAACTATTGCCCAACTTCCCCCTATAATTCCATACTCCCTCCCTCCCCCCAGCCCTAGCCATTGGCGTGTGGGTTTCCTGCCAGTTAGAACAGGGTTGGAACCCCAGAGGAGGGGGTTGGGAGCTGGCACTGGGTGGAGACCGAGGGCCTCGAGGACGTGGGGCCCTTTTTCATAGAACCCCCATTTGTCTCATTCTTGAGGGGAGGTGAGAGATGGGTGCTATATACCCAGACAGTTAGATAATCAGTGGGCCCAAATTTATCTAACACAAATTCCTAGGTTGTCAGGGGGATGTAAGTGAAGATCACAAATCGCTCATTAACAAAGTTACTCATTGGTTTTGGGAAGTTCGTCACTGCCATTCTACTATAAGGAGTGGCATAGTGGACATTGAATGGCTATCTTTCCCTGAGGAAGATCACGATAAGGTGAAGGTCCTATTTTCCCACAGGTGCATAGTCGATGGTCTTATGGCTGTGGATGCTAGAACCATCCCACATACTAATGCCCGCAATGTGATAAAGAATCGAGTTCCGGGAACAGGTGTCAGTAGTGTTTCAGGCAATACAGCCCAGCCTCTGGGAATGCCAGCCGAGGGTCTAATGGGCCTCACCCTTGATTAGCATTGGCTGCTCAGGAAAACAGTGCTGCTATAGTAAGCCCCATTTCCAAATATTGGCATAACCAAGCTTCTGATTACCACAAGTATTTTGGCTTCCAAAGTCAGAGGAAACCTCTTAGTCCTCTTGCAATTGGTCTTGGGTCTAATTGGCGTTTCCCTATATCCAGGGAGCAGGTCGTATTTGATCTCACACACCCGGATGCGGAGCCAGTGGTTGGTGACCTTCCGTCCACAATTCAGTCCCATGTACCATCAGGGATTACAAAACTGCTCTCTGAGGTGGATTAGGGTAATTTTATAGATTGCCATGATGTCTGCCTCTTTCAAGAGTCCTGGTCTTTGTCTCCATTCCATAGACGTGGGTTTATCTCCTTCAGTGTAAAGCAGTCCAGAGTGGAAGGGGCAGAACCTCTGATGGGCTAGGGATTTGGGTCAAAACCTCTCTACAATGCAAAATTAGGAAATTCTGTATCGATTAGCTTGATGTAATGGCAGTTGGGCATCTATTGCCTTCGGGTAGGGTTTTGAAATTTTTTAATGTTTATAATAGAGTGGGAACCAGTTTTGAAGTGTCTGTGGTTCCAAACATTCGAGTTAGCGCTTTCTGAACACACGGGGAAGGGTTACCTTTTGGTGGCAGGAAATTTTAATACCACGTTTGAACCCTTAATTGATAATCCTTCTGAATTGACAGCAGCCTGGGATAATCAGTGGGGTATTCCCTAGTTTGATTTGCCATGTCTGAGATGGACCCCAAAGCAGCACAAGTATTGTCCCTAACCCTTAATTTTGATCTTAGAACAGCAAATAGTAGGACATCATCTGATCGCATGGGAAGAATGACATATAATAGATCTGGTCACCAGAGTAGAATTGACTACTTTTTGGTAGACACGAAGTTACGGCCAGCTGAGTGAGACATGGAAGTGGTGAATAGATCAGACAGTGATCATCATGCAAGAAACGTAACTTTATCTCATAATTCCAGGTTAAAACTGATTTTGTGAGGTCCTGGATCTGGGTGGCCTTTCCTCAAGCAATAACCAGAAGAACATTGCATGGAAATTGGTGGGGAAAAAACCCGTAGCCTTAGAAGCAGTTATTGCTAGAGTGGAGAAAGAAGTAGACTATTTATCTGAAGGGGGGGTTGAGGGGGCCTAAGACTTATCCTTGAGTGAGCTCCTATCTGCAGTTAAATCTAACTCATGCCCCGATATAATAAAGTGTAGGGTCTGTTATAGGCAGGCTCTGTTTAGGGCCGAAAAAGGAGTGGGAAAATTCCTTGTGGTCCACTTTCCACAAATCCCTGACCTCTAAAGACAGGCATATCTTTTGGCATATGGCATCAGTCTGCCTAAATGGTATCCAAACAGTGATGGATTTCTATGTACAACCAGACAATTGAGTGACCAGTTTTTGTAAGTTGCACACGAATGGGGGTGCTATAGAGGAGGATGATAAAATGATTCAATATGTGGCTGCCCAAGAGGATGTAAACACCCTTACTTTCACACTTAATAAGATCTTAACTGCTATTAACTCTTGCATTCCAGATCATGCCCCAGGACCGTCAGGATCCCAAATGATTTGTATAAAGTGAAACCGGAGGTGTGGGGCCCATATATTACCATCTGATCCAATGCTATTTTGTCGGGCCTTGAGATCCCCTCCTCGTGGGAGCTAGCAGAGATCCAGCCAATGTATAATAAGGGGGACCGGGCCAATCTGGGGAATTTCCACACCATTAGTCTTATTGACTCTATTCAAAAAACATTTTGTAACCAAGTGTTGATACATCTGCAGGACTGGATCATAGAAGAGGGTATTTTATCTGACTTGCAGGCGGGTTTTAGAACAAACATCAGTACACTAGATCAGGTCTTCCGGTTTGCTCGTATATACTGGCATGAGTTGCTATTCAATGTGGGGGAAAGTTATATGTTGCCTTCGTTGACTTGGGCACAGCATTTGATCTGGTCCCATGAGGGAAATTGTGGAGAGTACTGGAAAATATGTGTACCCACTCTTCTCTTTTAAATATCTTGGTGAGGCTCCATGTGGGAAATTTGGATCAGGTCAGATGGGAAGCGAATCGGCAGCTGACTGAACCTTTTTGGGGAGTTCATAGAGTTAGACAAGGTTGTGTCTTAGCCCCCCCCCCCTGTTCTCCCTTTATATCAATGGGGTGATTGATCACCTTAGTAAAGACAAGTGTGATGCAACCAAACTGGGGAGGTGGGTGTCTTTGGGCCTCCTCTTTTCCGATAACACCCTATTGAGTTCTAGGTCTCCCAAGGGGCTACAATTGCTGTTAGATTTATCTTCTTCCTTCTGTGTTGAGTGGGGCTCAGAACTTAATAGTGGTAGGACCAAATGTATGCTTTTTTCTAAAGAAATAGGGCAATCCGTTGTAACAGGCGAATATTGATCGTTAATACATGTATTGATAAGGTGTCTGCTTTTGACTATCTAGGTACTAGAATGACACCCTACCTGAGCTAGGCCCCCGAGATGGTAACGGCTCATTTGGTGCTCATTCAGCAGACAGCAAAAATAGCAAAGGTCCATCGTAAGACTATCTCCCAAATGGTTGCTCCTGCCCTTGAGATCTACAATGTCAAAGTTATTGGGTCTTTTCTGTATGGTTCCGAATTATGGGGCTCCTCTAACTCAAATCGTCTTGATATGGTAGAACACAGGTCTCAAAAAGGTAAGTTACTGCTAGTAACTTTAATACTAGTAACTTTAAAGTAACTTTACTAGTAGTAAAGTTACTAGTAGTAACTTACCTTTGTGAATACCGAAAAGTAGTAAAGTTGGGGTTTTGGTCTAAGTGAGACTTTTGGTCTAACTTTACCTTTGTGATTGAATCAAGTCCTTGGACTTGAGGTCTAAAGTTAGACTTCAGTTGTAAAGTTAGATTTCAGGTCTAAAGTTTGACTTCAGGTCAAAAGTTAGTCTTTAGGTCTAACTTTACCTTTGTGGATCTAGCCCTGTGTGCTCTACTTTCAGCAACCAGTAAAGGTCTAGGCAACTATATATATAATTCACTAAAAAAAACAAAGGTTAAAGTAATACTATAGGTAGGTAAATTTGTCAGTGACAACATGAACATTTCGAACTGAAAAAACCACAAACATTCACCAGCTAGCAGATCTAACTATAACTTGCGCCCCCGCCACGCATAGCTTATGACCTCACATATGACATCACTGATAACATGTTCTAAGACATCATTTATGACATCACTGATGGCACCTCAAATGATACCACTGATGACATCACTTATGACATCATTCAAGTTTATTTTGTACACATTGCTCTTTAAAGGGGTATACCATTTGGGCTATGAAAGTAAACACAAAATACCTCAGAATACTATGATGCGCCTTTACTGCTATTATACATACAAATACTGTAGGTAAAGCAAGCTTGTATTATTTGCACCATTAACCCTGCACCATACACTTCATGGGTAGCTGAGTTCGTGTTGACAATGAACCACAGATCAAGAGGGGAAACCTATCCTGCACACGGTGTTCAATCTGTAAACAACTGTTCAGGGAAAACCAAGTTCCTCTAGATACTCAAGCCCGGTTACATAACTAATGCCCTACTACGGACACTCTTTACCTGTATCACAAACCCCTGACAGTCACTGAACCTACAGTGAGAAATGAAGTGGATATGAAGAGAAAACTGGGTTATCAGCCCCAAGGACACCATCCCCCAGGGCTGCTTATTTAAATAAAGGGGAGGGGACCACAAAGCCCTCCTCCCCAAGCTGTTAGCTGCCCCGGGGACCCACATCCCAGAGCCATTTATTTAATTAACGTGGAAGGGATCACGTGGCCCCCCCCTCCCTGAGCATCTTTAGGCCCTGGGGACCCTATCCCACAGGGCTGTGCATATGTCTAAAAAAGGGGAGGGGGCCCATGAGGCCCCCCTCCCGAGTCTCTTTAGGCCCTGGGGACCTCATTACCCAGAACTGTGTATTTGTTTAAGGGCAGGGGGGCTATGAGGCCACCCTCCTCAAGCTATTATCGGCCCTGGGACTCCACCCCGCTGCCCACCTTTGTAAATCTTGGGTGTGCAACCAGGGCACCCACCATACTCTCATTGAGGGCCATAGAGGCCCCAGCGGACTCCCCACATGCAGCAAGAGCCGGAATTGCTGTCGCCTACGGGGAGCAGCTACTAATGCTGCTCCCTGAATGTGGAAGCAATATTTTGATCTGTTTCCCTGCCCGCTTCAGTGTGGAGAGGAAAACAGATCAAAAGCCCACTCCCAGCAGGTGGGACCATTTTCAAATCTCTCGCCAGCTGGGAGTGGACTTGGTGTTTGCTCCAGCTTGGTGGAAAATTAAAAAATGCTCCCACCAAGCGAGAGCAAACACAGGTTTCCCTGACCGCACCGCTGCAGGTAGGGAAACCGCTATGTCCTAGGGGTGGGCTCCCTGGGACATAGCTACTGAGCCAGCCCCTTGGCCTTTAATGGTTTGGGGATGGGGGCTGTACAGCCCCCTCCCCACTTTTTAAATTGTCAGCCCGGGCTCCCCAGGGCCTTTGGAGGCTTGGAGAGGGGGTCATGTGGCCCCCTTCCCAATATATCAAATGTCTGCCCCGGGCTGGGCTCTCCAGGGTCTTTGTAGGCTTGGAGAGCGGGCTGCCTGGCCCTCTTCCCCATTTTGCCAAATTTAAGCCCTGGGGATGGGCTCCACGGGGCCTTTGCAGGGTCGAAGAGGAGGGCCACGCAGCCCCTCTACCCATAAAAAAAAACTTCAGACCTGGGGGTGGTCTCTCCGGGGCATAAGCTTTATAAATGCCACTTTTTTCCCCGATTATGTGAGATTGCAGCATTTCTTGCTGATTTCTTTTTTCTTTCTGCTCTCATGGGGGGAGGGTGTCCCTCTGGGTGCCCCCCATGGTGCCTAGGGGGTCATGGTCTCCCTTCCTTGTCCCGTTATATTTTCTTTAATTTCAGGACAGAGGACTAAGTCCCTGAATCCTTTAATGGCTGCCAGCTACATTTCTCTCATGTTGTTGGCTGGCAATCAGAGCACTCACTCTGGCGGGAGTCTATATCCCATGGGAGCGAGATGGCTCAAGAGAAATAAACCTCCCAGGGCCAATCAGAGTGCTCTATTTTTAAACTAGCGCTCCCACGACCCAACCGTCCAGATACACAATTATTTCTGTCCCATAATTTCTTAAATACTACTAAATGGATGTACACCAAATCACAAAAAGCACACTCTGCGAACCATGATCTAGCTTTCTGACGAATTTGGAATAATTCAGTTCAGCAGTTTTTACTGTAGCCCTGCCTAAAGAAGTTTATTGAAAATACATGGGGATTTTGAGTTTTGGGACCCCCTTTTCTTCTTAGCCCCGCTTGACAGATCACCCCAAAACTTTCCAATAAGGAGCTGACATGGAAGAACTTTTTTGGGAGGAAAGTTTTGTGAAGATTAGTCAAATGGGGCCAAAGTTATTAGCAAACAAAAAAACGCTCTTTCGAACAAGCAGACTAACTATAACTACCTAGGAGCGACTGCTGAATTTCTATGGTTTTGTAAGTGTAAAATCTGAGCCTATCTATAACGTGCCTGTAACCTTTATTTTTTCAGTGAATATATATATATATATATATACATATTTCTACCCAAACTTTGCCCAGAGACGAAGCCGCACTCCGCAGTAGGTAAGTATGACCACTTTATTCCATGAAAACATGCAGCTTCTCATCCCGTCATTAGTCTCTGGCCCAACGCGTTTCAAAGCCTCTTCACTTCTTCGTCAGGGGCCATGTCAGAGATCATAATTGTTGCCGCTGCATCTTCCCTCGTGTGCCTTGTGAAATCATTGGCTTCCGGTGCGCCCTTTAAGTAGATATCCATTAACACTGCACACTGGGACATGCAGTCCATAGCATACTTTTTACCCTCCAGTGGGTTCGGTCTCTGACAATTACTTTGAGACCGCACACCGGCCAAAGGGTCCGCATGAGTGAAAAATTCAAGAGACTAATGACGGGATGAGAAGCTGCATGTTTTCATGGAATAAAGTGGTCATACTTACCTACTGCGGAGTGCAGCTTCGTCTCTGGGCAAAGTTTGGGTAGATATATATACATATATATATATATATATATATATATATATATATATATATATATATATATATATATATATATATATATATATTCCTCCTGCTTCGGCGAGTTTACCTTCCGGGATTCCTGATCGTCGGTAGTGCCGAACAAGCAGCGCTTCGCCGCGCACTGCAATTAAATCGCTCCAGCGTCCTCCTCACATACAGGAAAACTTCAGCACTCCGGGGTGGTTGCTAAAGATGTTTATTCGGCAGAATTAAACAATGCCAACGCGTTTCGGTGCTCCTGGCACCTTTGTCACGACGTTTGGTTACTTCACAACAACTCTTTCTTATAATCAAACCAACCAGGAAGTACGAGCCTTCACTTTCAATTCATAAAAACGAACAGAGGACTTAATTCATTACTCTTTTTGTAAGCGCCATCTTGGAACATATTCATACTACTATATTTATGTACATGGTTTATAGTCTTTGTCCTTTGTATGCATAGTTCTGCATCTTAGTATTGCTTTTTACATCTCACAGCATTATGTTTCTCATGACTTTATCGTAGTATTGATTTCCAATTATTCTAATGGCCATTTCATTTGTTTGTGTTCATTATTTTGTCTCATAATAACATATCATGGAGAGGAATATAATTCCTTGATATATAACACATGTCTTATCATCACTAATTCATTTAATTAGACTGATATTTACTCGCTTTCTGTTAAATGTACTGTTGGTCCTGCCTCAGTGGGAATAGCGCTTTTCTTTCTTAGTCTCATAATCTTTATCAATTCTACAGATTCCAATATTCCTAGTGATATCTTCTCTTGAACCTCTCCTAAAAAACACAAAACATAAAACAACAAAGAATTATGCTCAATTCATGTCCTCCACACTTCGCCTAAGCTCGACTTGTTCTTTAAAAACAAGATTAAAACATTATTGTGACTTTCTTAATATGGCTGGGGTAAGCAGTTAGAGATGTATGTACATTTCCTCATCAATGTTCAAGCCTCGTGGCTCCTTACTTTCCATTTCAAGGATGTACATAGACTCTAATCTCCGGAGTTTTCTTTCCCTGTCTCCATCTCTTTTTGTTTTTGGCACACAGTCAATGACGCTATATTTCAACTGCCTATGGTCACCTCCATGTTCTTGAAAAAAGTGTCTCGCCACCGGGTAGCTAGGGTCGTTATTTTTAATAGCTCTCAAATGCTGCAATATACGTCTGTGTACTGGGTGGATGGTAGCCTCTAGGTACACATCATCCAAAAATAAACAATGTCTAGTGTCCAGGAGTATTAGCAAGAATCCCAGTTAAAGTAACACCTTCTTCGTATTCCCAAAAACTATAAAAGAGGGAAGGGGAAAAAACCAACCAAGGGCACGGCAAAAAAAAACCTTTTACTGCTAAATCCAAGAAAGGAAGGATTTATATTTTCTAATCCACGGTGGGTGCACCCACCGTAGTCACGATATGTTTCCAACGTGACTTAAAAACCCATCGTTGTTTTCCCAAAATATCTCCTAATCCAGAAGGAGAAGGGGAGGGAGAAAAACAGGGAAAATAGCACATGCAACGCAGCCACGTTCATTTGCTTGATACCACTACGCATATGATCACATATCGCGGTGGCATTCTAGCATCAAACTAAATCAAACTATGAAAAAGAGGTACGGGTATACAACACTACCTCAATCCCTCTCCTACTGTAGAAAACATGAATGAAAGTCCCCAATACACCGATGTATCCAGCGAGAGTCTCTCCTTCCCGAATACCGGCGTACAGCACTCCGGCTCCACTCCACAGGAAGTCAGGCAAAAACGGAACAACAGGAAGTTGCAGGAATCCAGGGTTACCAGCATTGACCTTCCGGGTCACAGGACCGGGAAAGAAACCAAGCGCCGATCAAGCGCTGGAAACACGATTTTATACACCGTGTCACCGCCCCTCCACAAGTGTACACCCAATCAAGCACGCATAGCAGGCACGCCAGAAAACTAGCGGAGGTAAGCGAGCGCCTGCTCCGTCAATTCCTAACAGTACCTCCCCCCCAAACGCCGCCCCACAGGTCTAGGCTTGCTGGGATGACGGAGATGAAACAAACGAACCAACCTAGGGGCATGGACATCCACTGCTGGCTCCCAGGTACGATCCTCAGGACCATAGCCCTTCCAATCAATAAGATAAAACAGTCTCCCTCTTCTCCTCCTGGAATCAAGACCAGCATGTACCTCAAATTCCTCATGGTCACCCACCAGCACGGGAAGGGGAGGGGGCAGGGACAAAGAGGTGGGAGTATACGGCTTCAGCAAAGAGGTGTGGAACACAGGGTGTACACTATATTCATCCGGCAAAACTAGCTTCATAGCCACAGGATTGATCACTTTCCCTATCCGAAAGGGACCCACATATCTCGGCTGTAATTTCCTGGGCCCATCTAACTTCAAATTCTTTGTAGCCAACCACACCCTATCTCCTACTGCATACAAAGGGGCAGGATTTCTGTGTTTATCGGCCTGTTGTTTCATACTCTCCTTGGTAGCTAACAAGTGTTCCCGAGCCTTTGCCCATATAGCCACCAAAGAACGACTCAAGGTGTCTAATGCAGGGACCCGCCCAGACGGTTGAATAGGTAGTGCCCTTGGATGAAATCCCGAGGAGCAAAAGAAAGTAGTCATACCCAAAGCCGAATGCAAGCTATTATTATACGCAAACTCAGCTAAGGGTAGAGCCAACAACCAGTCACAAGATAAGGCTGATAACAAACAACGGATATACTGCTCCATCGTTTGATTAGTTCGTTCAGTTTGTCCATCCGACTGAGGATGGTATGCGGAGGACAAACGCACTTCCATCTGCAAAGAGGAACATAACTCAGTCCAAAAATGCGACACAAATTGCGGACCCCTATCGGACACAATAGCCGATGGCAAGCCATGTAACCGCACAATATGGGAGATAAACAGTTCTGCAAGTACCCGAGCATCGGGTATTTTCAATAGTGGGATAAAATGTGCCATCTTAGTGAATAAATCAACCACCACAAGAACAGCAGTGTACCCCCGCACCTCAGGAAGATCAGTCACAAAATCCATACTAATAGTATGCCAAGGGAATGGGGGCACTGGTAAGGGATTTAACAACCCAGCAGAGGCGAGTATGTGTTGCTTTACTAGTCGCACAAACCGGACAGGACACCACAAACACCTGCACATCATGGCCCATCGTCTCCCACCAAAACCAGCGCAGACATATTTCCTTGGTCTTACGAATTCCAGGATGGCCAACCAAAGAAGACGAATGACACCACGAAAGAACCCTTTGCCGCAATTCAGGCGGTATAAACAAACATCCATCATGATATAACACCCCTGCCCGTATTTCAAACAAAGGATTGGTCAACCATGGGGTTAGATCTATCTTCTCCATCTCTGTTTGTACAGACTTAAGGAACTCGTCCTCAGTAGTACATCCCACAATCTTCTCTGCAGGGATTATGGGCCTCTCCTCCAAACTCAGCCCATTCTCTCTAGATCGTCCATGTATATGTGATAACGCATCGGACTTCACCTGTTGAGCTGCCGGTCTATATGTAATAACGAAATCATACTCACTAAAAAACAGTACCCATCGCATCTGTCTAGGGGTCAGAGCCCGCGCAGAACGGAAAAACTCTAAGTTTTTATGATCCGTATAAATCGTAACGGGATGTCTAGCTCCCCATAGGTGATGTCGCCATTCCTCAAAGGATAACTTAATAGCTAAAAGCTCCCTTTCAGCAATAGTATAATTATGTTCAGCAGGTAACAACGTCTTGGAGAAAAATGCAATGGGATGCATAAGACCAGTTTCCAAATCCCTTTGAGATAACACACCTCCCACGGCATACATAGAGGCATCTGCCTCTACATAAAAGGGTAACGCCGGATCTGGATGAACCAAAACAGGGGCAGAGGTAAACCTCTCTATCAATAAAACCAAAGCCGCCTGAGCCGACAAGGACCAAACAAAGGGAACCCCTTTCCTCAACAAGGCAGTCAAGGGAGATACGATATCCGAAAAATGGGATATGAATCGCCTATAGAAGTTGGCGAACCCCAACAACACCTGTATCTCCTTCACACAAGTAGGTGGAGGCCATGTAATTATTGCCTCTATCTTACGGGGATCCATCTTAATTCCATTTGCAGACACCAGAAATCCTAAAAACTCCACACAAGTAGCATGAAACTTGCATTTCTCCAGCTTGACATATAATCGATTTTCACGCAACCTCCGCAATACCTGGGTAACATGCTCAACATGTACTTCAGTGGTTTTGGAAAAAATCAGTATGTCATCCAAATACACGATGACACTTATATCCAAAAACTCTCGCAAGATCTCGTTAATAAAAAACTGGAACGCGGCCGGGGCGTTGCATAAACCAAAGGGCATGACACAGTACTCAAACAAACCGAACTTCGTCCGAAAAGCGGTTTTCCACTCGTCCCCTTCACGGACACGAATGAGATGGTAAGCCCCACATAAGTCCAGTTTGGTGAATACTGTGGCATGCCGCAATTGGTCCAACAAGACCGGAATAAGAGGGAGGGGATACTTGTTCTTAATCGTCACTTTATTAAGTGCCCTATAATCCACACATGCGCGGAGATCACCCTCCTTCTTAGGGATAAAAAAGATAGAAGAAGAAACAGGGGACACTGACGGACGTATACACCCTGTCCTTAACATATCATCTAAGTAATCCCATAAAGGCCTCTCCTCCGGCTCAGATAACGCATACACCCGACTACATGGCAAGGTCGCATCCGGTTGTAAATCAATACGACAGTCAAATGCTCTATGCGGAGGTAACACTCCTGCCTGCACCTCATCAAACACGTCCCTGAATTCATCATAAGGTGTAGGAACATTAAGAGACTCACCCTGCGTGCTAGACGCACATGTCAGAGGCACAACCCAATCTGTTGCCTCCTGATAGCAATGCTGTAAACAATATACGGAATCCAATGTCACCGTCCTCCGCACCCAGTCTATCTTCGGGTTATGCAATTGCAGCCAAGGTACCCCCAATACCACTCCAAAGGACGGAGCATCAATTAAATCAAAACTAACGGACTCCGAATGTCCATTGTCACAAATGAACAGCAGGGGTTCTGTTTGTCATGTTATTGCCCCTGATGACAATTCGGTTCCATCTATGGCCCGAACAGGTTCCGGCTGTTCTTTATACACATAAGGAACCTTCAAGGCCTCAGCCAAGTGGTTGTCCATAAAATTGCCAGTGGCACCGGAGTCAAGTAACACCGTCACAGATGATCTAATACTACTAGACAACACCATACACATAGTCACAGTGAAATGTCGAGGTACCCTCTGTACAGCTCCTGGGATATCATAGGGGTTACTACCAGCTACTTCCTCATTAACTAACCCACCATGATCTTTCCCTATCCCAACACATGCCACTGCCTTGGGAGTAGGAGTAAAAGATGGTTTCATGGGACATTCATGGGCGAAATGTCCCCCCTTCCCACAATAGAGACAAAGATTGTGTAAACGTCTCCTACTCTATTCCTCACTTGATAATGGCCCTCTCAATCCCCCAATCTGCATGGGCTCTGATGTTTGGCTGGTATCCACATGTTCCTTAATGTCCCTCCTCTCCACCACGGTCCGAGACCCCAAAAAACGGCTCTTTTCCCCACGCCGTTCAAGAAGGCGATGATTCAACTTAACAACTAAATCAATAAAGTCAGTACACGCCTCAGGGGGATCCACCACCTGTGATACCACATCTTTAAGATCCTCGCACAAACCCTGATAGAAAATAGAGGTTTGTTTAGCCATAGGCCAATGGGTTTCAGACACTAGGCGGTTAAAAGACGCAATATACGTCAATAGATCTTGCTTCCCCTGCCATAATTTCAACAACTCTGCGTCACTTGCTTGCATAAAAGCATGTTTAGCAAACAAACAACGCATCTGCTCCCTGAAAGCCGGATAGTTATACAAGACTGGGTCATCCCCCTCCACTAAAGGAACAGCCCATGTAGCTGCAGAACCTGCCAGGTAGGATATGACAAAAGCCACCTTTGCCGTATCATCAGGAAAAGCAGAGGGGCGACACATGAAATGTAAATGGCATTGATTCATGAACACTGCATACTTATTACAGTCTCCCGTGAATCTCTCAGGGACGGCCAAGGGGACAGGGACCGGAGAATTAACTGTAATCGCAAGAGGATTACCCCCGGCAACTCCCTGAGTAACTGTACGGTCGAAATGAAATGTAGCCGGCTGCAGAACAGGCACCTGGGTCTTGAAAGACGGCCCTGCTCCTCCACCCCATGTACGTTCCTTCACTCTAAAGGCATTTAATTCCTGATGCAAAGCCACATTCTCTTGTCTCAAGCCCTGTACCTCTGACTGAAGGGACGTGACCGCCGCCATTAATTCCTGTATAGAGGGAATCCCGTTCTCCCCTGCACTAGAGTTCCCCCCTCCCAGGTCCCTCTTCGCTTCAGGCAGTATTTTAATTTGTGGGCTTGGTTTTCTGTCCTGCCACCACTTCTCAACCACCCAATACTGCGGGGAGCGAAGATTAATCCCACTCCTCTACCTCAGCACCCGTCGCCACCACCTATCAGCTATACCAGTGGTGGCAGACAAGGACCGTGGAAGAAGGTGGGGAAATAAACAGCTTAGATGTGTTCGGACCAGCACTCATGGACTCGTGGACCTCAAGATACCTATACAAAGGCAATAGAAGAGAGAATTAGCTCTACGCATCCATACGCACTTGATTAGGCATAACAACTTGGATAAAACAACAGGATCTTACCCCTATACACAGAGTCCAACTCCGTTCGTGAGGCTCAAGGCAATGTCCCAAGTAGAAGTCTTCAGTACACTGTTGTAAGCCTCTAGGTACACATCATCTAAAAATAAACAATGTCTAGTGTCCAGGAGTATTAGCAAGAATCCCAGTTAAAGTAACACCTTCTTCGTATTCCCAAAAACTATAAAAGAGGAAAGGGGAAAAAAACCAACCAAGGGCACGGCAAAAAAAACCCTTTTACTGCTAAATCCAAGAAAGGAAGGATTTATATTTTCTAATCCACGGTGGGTGCACCCACCGTAGTCACGATATGTTTCCAACGTGACTTAAAAACCCATCGTTGTTTTCCCAAAATATCTCCTAATCCAGAAGGGGAGGGAGGGAGAAAAACAGGGAAAATAGCACATGCAACGCAGCCGTGTTAATTTGCTTGATACCACTACGCATATGATCCCATATCGCAGTGGCATTCTAGCATCAAACTAAATCAAACTACGAAAAAGAGGTACGGGTATACAACACTACCTCAATCCCTCTCCTACTGTAGAAAACATGAATGAAAGTCCCCAATACACCGATGTATCCAGCGAGAGTCTCTCCTTCCCGAATACCGGCGTACAGCACTCCGGCTCCACTCCACAGGAAGTCAGGCAAAAACGGAACAACAGGAAGTTGCAGGAATCCAGGGTTACCAGCATTGACCTTCCGGGTCACAGGACCGGGAAAGAAACCAAGCGCCGATCAAGCGCTGGAAACACGATTTTATACACCGTGTCACCGCCCCTCCACAAGTGTACACCCAATCAAGCACGCATAGCAGGCACGCCAGAAAACTAGCGGAGGTAAGAGAGCGCCTGCTCCGTCACTTCCTAACAAGATGCTGTTCCCCGCTGTGGGCTTCCTATACACAGTAGTGTTGATGCTCCTACCACATGTTTCTAAATGGACATCTGAGAAATTCATTTCTTTGTTGCTGATTTCACAAGTGAATTTGAGGTTTAATGCATTATCATTAATCCTCTTTACAAAGGCTCTAGCCGACGTCTCGCTCCCCCGCCAAAGCAGGAAGACGTCGTCTATGTACCTTACCCATAATACTATGGGGTCTGCCCACTCACTCAATTCTAATCTGTTGAGCACCTGCTCCTCCCACCAGCCCATATGCAGATTCGCAAAGCTGGGGGCGAAGCAGGTGCCCATCGAAGTCCTTTGTCGTTGCTGAAACAGTTCTCCATTGAACCAAAATATATTACAAGTCAGGCACCATTCCATCATACTCAATAGCATTTCATTATGTTTGTAATATTTGATAGCATGACGACATGCTGATGGTTACCCTTGACGTAACCTCTTTATATACAAGCATCAGACACAAAGATGGCCTTAATGCCATAAAACATTATTTGAGAGCAAGGTGAGCAAATTTAGAGTGTCGCTGGTGTTGAGAGCACTCTATATTGGAGCTGCTTTCCACCTAAACTTGAGAACTACCCAGAGTTCTCTGCTTCTTTTTGCATAATATATAGATACATATATAGATATAGATATACATTCACTGAAAAAAGCCAAAGGATACAGGCACGTTATAGTTAGGCTCAGACTTTACATGTACAAAATCATAGAAATTTTGTGGTTATAGTTACCTGAGATAACTATAACTTACGCCCACAATGCACTGCTTATGACCTTGCATATTAGATCACTCATGACATGGTCAGTGACATCACTCATGACATTACTCATGACATCTCAAATGACATCACTGGTGACTTTACTGATGACATCATCCAGTGAGTGTTAGTGGTTCATAAAAGTTTATGAGACTTAAAGCTATATGCTAAGCTACTGCATACGTTAAATTACTATTGTTTCTGTACTAGGAATTAGTCATACTATTTTTAATATATCTCATCTGAGTGGATCTGTGACTTTCTGTATCAATGTGTGAGTGGGTGTCTGAGTGACTGTATGGGTGTGTGAGTGGCTGCATGGATGTGTCAGTGGGTGTGTGAGTAGCTGTTTTGGTAAATGAGTGACTGTGTAAGCGGCTGTACTGGAGAGCGAGTGTGTGTGACTGGATGTGGATGAGTCAGTGGCTGTGTGAGTGGCTGTATAGGTGTGTGAGTGGCTGTATGGGTGAGGGAGTAGGTGAGTGGGTAAGTGACTGTATGGGTGAGTGAGAAACTGTTTAACTGTGTGTATAGGTGAGTGGGTATGTGAGTGGCTGTATGAGTGAGTGGGTATAAGAGTAACTGTATGACTGACTGAGTGAGTGTGTGAGTGGCTGTATGAGTGAGTGAATGGGTGTGTGAGTGGCTGTATTAGAGAGTGAGAGTCTGTGTGAGTGCCTGTATGGGTGAGTAAATGAATGTGTGGATGTGTGAATGGGTATGCAAGTGGTTGTATGGGTGAGTGAGTGGGTGTGCCAGTGGCTAAATGGGTAAGTAAGTGGGTGTGTGAGTGGGTATGTGAGTGGTTCTATGGGTGTGAGTGGGTGTATTAATATGTTGTGGTTGTGTGGTTGTGTGGGTATGTGAGTGGATGTATGAGAGGTTGCATGTGGGTATGAATGGGTGTGTGAGTGGTTCTGTGGATGATGTCATTGTAGGAGGCTGGCTTAGTATATGGTGCTCATGTATGTAAGTGTAGCACTCTGCACTGATCCAGACAACCTTATGGCAATTTTAGTGGTCTTAGACAACCTTAGAAAGCTCTTTAAGTGATAGCTGTGGAGAGAAGCCTTCAGGCTCAGTCCAGAAGGAGTGCAAAGCAGCTTGTTTTGCCAGAACATAATCTTATTGGTATAGATTAAGTGAAAAAGAGCCACACAGAGTATTTATAAAAAAATGTATTTATTATAAGACACGCACTAACACATACAAATATCTCCTATCCAGAGAGATACGCAACGCACACAATACTTTGCAAAGTAAACAGGTGAGTAGCACGTATTACACAGTGGTCACCAGGGGGGCCAAACCATATACTAAAATAGTAGGATGCGGACCACGACTCAAGTCAAGACTATACCCAGAAGACGCAGAAATGCTGGGGACCCAAGGAACCACCCGAGGTAAGTTACCAGGGACCCCACAGAAGCCGTGTGCAGAGTGGGAACATGACCGCAGGCTCAATAAAGTCAATAGGTAAGTCGTGGTCGCAATTTTAAAGAAGAAGGACCCTTCCCAGTGGACCCTGAAGAAACCCAGTGGAAAACAGAAGGCTGGAGAGCCACCACACCCATGGATACCCTAGGACACCTTGGAGTTGCAGCTGTGCGGACCAGGCAATGCTGTGGAAGACCAGGAGCTGTTCACATGCTGTCCCACGTCGCATGTCGAGAGTTGAGGGGTTGTTGTCCATCGGGAGCACCAACAAGCCTTGGCAACTGCAAACAATGTGAAAAGCAAAAAAGGTGCAGTATCGGGACCAGCAAGATCTAGGTGACTCACCACAAGCAGGGGAGTCAGAGCAGGCCCTGAGCAATCAGGGGAGCCCACTGGAAGTGAATAAGACCCTCAAGAGGATGCACAGGCCGGATGCACTGGAGTCATGATCACCAAAGATGCAGGCCCACGGTGCAGCAGATGAGGTGAGGACAAAGATCTTGCGCACAGGAGATGCTTGATGTAGAGGCTAGTTGCAGCCCAAAGATCTCTGAGGAAGAGAGCCAACAAGCCTTTGCCATGGCAAGTCGATGCAGTGCACAGGGGTTTGGTTCCTGCGGCTCCGATGTGGGATACTGGCCTCAAACTCAGTGAGAGGGCAGGACTCGATGGAATTGAAGAACCACCACCTGTGCTGCTGAGCCTTTCGGAGTCCGTGGGAGCCCAGGATCAACAGACCAGTCAGCTTTGTTGCGGTGCCTGCATTTTTTGCTTGAATTTAAGGTTGAAGTCATTACATTCTGTCCATCCAGTTTCAGTTTTTGAATAGTGTAGTGTCCAGATTTAACACTAAATATGATAGCCACAGTAGTATGAGCTCTTCCAGACATAAATATTTGTCCTGCTTTGAAGTTTGTAATCTCTGTTTCCAATTTACTTCCATCTGCTGTGCATCATTGTAGCATTAAAGTTAGATACTTCCCACTTCTTTGAAAACATAATGTTGACATAAGATCTGATTGATAATTTGGGCAGGTATTGTTTAGTGTAGCTTGTTTGAACAATCTGCCAAAAGACACCCTTTTTGCAATCTGGTAGTGTTAAATAAAGAAATCGATCCAAATCTATTTCTGTACTTGATGTGAATGAGCAATCTTCACACTCATGGTTCCGTGAGTAAGTAAGACCAAATTACTCATCAATACATATTTCTTCTTCTAAAACTCAAAAGATCACCATTGGAAACTCCTGTGCATCCTGTTGAGTGTTTGAAGTAAACTGTACAAATCACAGCACAATGTGTTACAGTCCTGTCAATATGTAAATGTTGCAACAAAGTTCACAGTGCAGAACACAATCTCTTCTGTGGTTTCTGTTCAATTGCACATACAAGATGAGGTAATTGAAAGAGTACGTTTAGAACAACATTTGCATAGCAGTTGACACCAGAGTGGTGTGACAACTGGTAAACAAGAATATCTCCCCATTGTAAATTTTTTTCTTCTTAACAACTTTCTTGTCCTCCTTCTTTTCAACAGCATCACTACACTCCTTTGAAAGCTTTCATTTTGGACAGATGATGCGTTTGTAATAAATGGGATACTGTCCTAAATGAAGAGCATAAGCACTTCTTAATCGAATGTCTTCATTAACACAACTTGGATCAGCACTGACTTTGCTGTCATCAAATGCAGTTAAGTAGGGGTGGGCGGCGAACTCCTCTCCGCCGGCGGAGTTCACAGAGTTTTGCCACTTCGTGCTCCACTTGGGAGCACAGAGTTTGGCAAAAAAACTCTGCTTACCACCGGAGGAGTGGAGTTTACCGGCACGCCCATTCTCTCCTAGTTATAAGCATCGGATTGTCTCACCATTTGTGCACCTATTGAGGGTTGCACAGCTCAGCTGGCAGTGATCCTGCTGTCGCAGCATGTATTATTTATTGTTGCACCATCCTCTTCCCCTATTAGTTTCACTATTTGTACCCAGGGCACCTAGACCACTGACTTCAGATCCCGCAGTTGGAACAGGGAAGGTTCCACTCATCAGTTGGAGCTGATTGGTTGCTCTCTCTGCAGCAACCAATCAGCTCACAGACCTGTGTTATCCATCAGGTTTATTGCTTCTAGACACTTGTCCAATCTCTGATTCCCCCAGTGGGCACAGGGTCAAGGCTGGGGCCCACCACCTGTCAGTGTTCCATCTCCACCAGTGGTGGTAGAAAGAAGCAAGGTGAAGCACACTGAGTGAGCAGGTGAAACACGGGACCCTGCATGCCTGTAAACACAATGGAAACATTTGACTTGGTCTCTTCCCTCCAAGTGCACCCGGAATAATGCCTCACTGCAGCTGCTACACATTTGCATGGAATCTAATCCACTACGCCTGCTTTACGGCATAAGCCTCGGTTGCATGCAAAGAGCAGACCTGGCTTAAAGAGACACTGATAACCTTTATGTTTCTCCAGGATGTGCTTCGATGGGAGTTGGGCTAAAACACGAGCAATAGGTATCTGCCTCTTTAAGAATTTTGCTGCCATGAGCCACCCTTTGACAAGAGTTTAGCATCAGAAGTCCTCCAGCTGCCAGTCTTGTGCATAGTGCAGCTACTCCAGCGTGACACTCTCTCACCTTGCTAGCAAAGTGGGCTCCATTGGGGTGACCGGGACGTGCCCCCACCTTGAAGACGGTGAATTCCTTTCAGTGCTCTTGCTGCTGTTCATCCCTTACAGGTCAGTGATGAGAAACTTATTGCCAAAGAATTCTTCAATGAAACCCCGTGGAAGAATTGATGGGGTGGGGGAGGAGAGCACTATATTTGAGGAAGCCTCAAGTCGCAATACATGAAGCAATTCTGTTTCCCATCTGCAGGCAGCAGCTTTGTGCTAGATAGGGAGCTCAGCGACCTTCGGAAATCTATTATTACCCGGCTGCCTGATAAGAGCTGCCGTTTAATCAGAGGGACGAATGAAAATAGCCGTCCTGACTGGAATCTATCTAACTTTGTTTGGGCGGAACTCCACACAATCGCACAGAGTTTTTATTTAACTCTGCAGAATTCCACGGAGTAGAACTCCGCGAGCGCAACCCACCCCTGCCACTAAACACAAACCAGACAATGTTTTAACTCGAAATAAGGCTACATATGACATACATTCCTTAAAACATAGCAAATGCTGCATCTACTCTTAAACCTTGAGATTTATGAATATTTACAGCGTATGATAGAGAAACTAGAAACTGTTTCCATCACATATACAAGTCTTTCACAAGCAAAAGCGTACAATGGACCTTCCAATATTCTTTACGCTATCAATCTGATCAAATGTAATTGCTAGGAATTCTATCTCCCTCCTGTTAGGAGAGATAATGAAATCAATAATTTTTCCCGTAGTACCATTAACTAATCCTTCCTCAACATTTACATTTTGAAGCAAAATTACATTACAGTTCTTGCAAACACTTAAACATTTTTCCAATCCTGCAGTTTTTTAAATCATATTTTTCCAATGATCCCAATTTTGTTTGCAATTTTTCATTTAAGAATACTGTGATGCCATGGTGTTCCATTTTGTCTATTGCTGTCAGTTCCAAAATTATTTCTTTCTCCAACTCCAGCAATTCTTTGTTGAAAGAGGTGCACTCCTAGTGTAGGCATTAGGCATACCATTGGTTTTTCTTCTTGAATGAAAGTGCACATTATTTCTGCTCCTGTCTTGTTCATTGAAATAGTTTTTTAATAGGACGACTTTGTATCAGACGCTTTCCTTCTTTCGAAAGATCACCTAATCTAATATCCTTCAGAATATTCCCATATTCAACATCAGATGCTTGTCGAATATTCCGAAGTAATTCTTTTTTTTGGAAGTTTAACCAAATATTGACATTTCCAATGCTTCCCAAAGAATTCCAAGTTTTGTTGTGAAGCAGTTTTAAACACAGGCTATCCTTTCACATGTGTAAGTTGTACTAAATCTCCAAAAACAATCAAATGTTTTCCTCCAAATAGGACATCGTAGAATGTTTTAGAATCTGTTGCATTCAGAAATGTACAAAGGCAAGAATTAGGTTTGAGACCATGCTCACCTCATTGATGATTATAATGTTTAACTTTTTTAACACTCACGACACTTGTAGCAAGCGTTATCGGATAACTTTTGATATTCTACTTTGTTTTCATGCTCCACAGGCAGCATCAAAAGTTGATGTAAAGTAATTCCTTTGGTATATGTGCAGCTAATCCTGTGAGTGCTGTTACTATGCTTGACAAATTAC
Organism: Calotriton arnoldi; assembly: GCA_963921515.1. Lineage (NCBI taxonomy): Eukaryota > Metazoa > Chordata > Amphibia > Caudata > Salamandridae > Calotriton > Calotriton arnoldi. The sequence continues at coordinate 559,749 of CAWUFW010007063.1, forward strand.
ACTCTGTAGTCTTCTGCAGAAAATCAGTGGGGACTTGTATTTAAAAGCTTTTTCCGGTGCCTGCTTGACCGCTGACATACAACACTACAAGCTTAAATGATGTGTATACACACTCTTTCTTGTCATGGAGGAATCCATTCTCAACTCTGTCTTTTACCTCCATATATATTTCTTTTTGCTTGTCATTTAGTTGTGCAACTAACTCTTCCAAATCAATACTTTCCTGTCTTGCTTGTTGCATTGCAGTCTCCACCTCATTCATAGCAATGGTAGCTTCATTTTCAATTATTGGCTGTCCCAGAAGGTCTTGACTTAGAGGACTGAACTTTGTCTGCTTTGTGAACTCTCCTTAGCTATCTCAGCAGCAATTGTTTCTTCCTGTTCAATTTAATCATGTAACATTTTCAAATAGTTAGGAAATATTGAACACTCAATGCTATCCTTTACACCATTGAAAGAGTCATCGTAGCAGTCAAACTCTCAAAGTAATTCTGATTCAGAACGCCAAAGCTTAAACAGCTGCAGAAGTGCCAAATAGAAAAACTCTCTTTTTTTCAGAAGTCTGGCAGATCAGTTTTCTATGATTAATTAGATTGCCTTTGCTATGTCATACCAAACAACCATCGCAACAAACTACTGCAAATTTACCTTCATCTGTATTTTCTGTGACATTGTTTCTATAGCTGTAGTTTTGAAGTATTTCATAAAGACATACATTTTCAAGATGTAGACTCCTTCTTGGATCGTAGGTGTCCAACATGTTTGTCCTGACAATATCTGTACTTTCTGGGTCAAATTCTGCAAGGTACAAAACTTCAGGAAAAGACTTCAACACTCTATTTCACATGTATGCTAGGCCTAGACTCACCCAAAAAATTAATCTCGAGAGTATAAACTAGATGAACTCAACTGATCACAGCATTCATAAGATCCAATTTCCCTGTGTGAAAGCATCTTCAAACTGAACCTGTACAGTTTCTCGGTTAAAGACTTGTCAGCAGAAATCTCTTCCCACATATACTTTATCTCCGTCTTTTCAGATTTTGTTATGTATGAAGTAACATAACGAGCAACAGCTATGGAGTTGTCTGCCCCAAACTGAATATCCATATTGACATTCCACATTTTCAGAATTACAGGTTTGTAGTTGTTGATATATTTCAAAGCTTCTGTTCTTCTCAGGTTGTAGGTGTTTTTGGGTGACTTTCAAATAAGCGTGTGTCTGACTGCAGACTAAAAACTGTTGACTCTTCCTTTGGAAATAAGAGGTCTTAGAAATCCACAACAACATTTAGTGTAAAATTTTCCTTTTGCTCTTTACTTCCACCGACAGTACTTCTCACATCTGTGTTTGAAAGCGCAGAACTTCCTGTTTTAGACCTTTTTCTTCACTGTCTTTTGGGATACTACATGTAACATACTGCTCTATGAAAGAAAGTACAGACTCATCTGTGTCTGTTCCAAACTGTGGTGCATCATTAATCCACAACAACAAATGAATGTGAGGAGCACCTCTTGCTTGGTACTCTTTATGGCAAAATAAATCAGTAACGTCTCCAAGAGGTGGATTTTTCTGTTGCAGATGATTGCAAGCATGGCTTGAAATCGATGGTTAAAATACCTACAAACATTTGCAAGATCCAAAGAGCAAAGTTTGCCTGGTGTCTTCATATTGATGTCCTTAATGTTATACTTTGCTTCTCTCAAAAATTCATGTAAGTCGTCCCATGCATAGTCTGCATAACTCAGGGTCACAAACCAAGTACGTGCACCTAGATTTCGTAACATACATTTCACCATGACGAAGATAACAATATTCATTGGTACCACATTGGCATGCCATCAGATTTATCAAACTGTATTCCAACTTCTCATCCTTTCCATGAATTTTGTCTACAAAGTCTTGTGGACATACTTTGTAGATTAACTCCTGTTTTAAGAATGTGGTTACAACGTACGATAGTCCAGACAAATCACTTTCAGATTGATTATATATGGAATACTTTGACAAAATCTAGGGTCCTTGCAATATAATCTGGTCAGCTGCTGGTATTTGTACTGTGAGGTCATCATACCGTCCACCTACTCCAGCTAGAAATAGTGGAAAACAGCGAGCCTTTACACTTTTCTCCCAGAAACTTCTTGGAGCTCCTTTAGCTTGTTTCATCTGGTATAGTTCAATGGTACCTCCCATAATGTCTTTGGAATGCAGTGGATGCATACTGTAATGCTCATATATTTCTTCAGATTTAATTCTATCCAATTTTTACTACTGTACGCTTGAAGGTAAGATTTCATCCTCCGTGCAACTTCCATCTGTGAGAACATCTACATCTTTGTAATTCACATTATTTTGTTAGAGGTAGAATGTAGTATTCTTCACCTTATTCACATCCACTAGTTTTTGCCAGATGTTGATGTTTTTGGTGGGCACAACATTCACTGGAATGATAAGTGGTTCATCCATATCTCTCTCCATTCCCACAGTTTCAATATTACATTGAAAATCTAAAGGTAAGTACACAACTCTACCTTTAGGGCCTTTCTGTAGCTCAGTCGATGGTAGTATTCCAGTTTTTGGTTCCATACTAACTATTCTTTGAAATGGGTGTATAGATTGTATCAGTATTCTTCATAAACATTTAGATGATGAATTTCCTCTGGAATTTGAACAAACTTTATATTATTGTCTAATTTGTCATAGCAATACTTGCATATAATCTGTCGTGTTGACAAATCAAACCATTCCTTGTCCCATTTTAGACTGCTAGATGCTGTTTTTTACTCTGATTGTGCACTGGAACATGCTAACCAGGCCCCAGTGCCCATGCTTTTTCCCCTTAAAGTGATGTGAACTGGTACATCCGATTGGCACGGTACTTTGCCCCCTTATAAGTCCCTAGAATATGGTACCAGTGGTACCCAGGGCAAGGGTGGTAAAGGGGTCACCAGGGCTGCAGCACTGGTTATGTCACCCTGTGTGACTCAAGTAAACGTTTGTCTGCAGGTCTGCCATGGCAGCCCTGCAAGAGCAGCCTATCTGCTTGAGAGTGACTCTGCACACGCCATGTGCAGCAGAGGCATACGACTACCCTAATGTAAGTAAGTCACTCTTAAGGTTGCCCTCCTAAGCCCAGGAGGTAGAGTGCATCACATTAAAGGTGTGGATAAATAGGTTTATGCATATATATTCCTACAGTAACACTATAAAGCAAGGTTTTACTGTAAGTGACCGGCGGTCCATAAAGTAACATGGGCTGGCTCCAGAGAAAACTCGAGCTAGCCAGCTTCATTATGAAATGACTGAATTGTGTCATGTTTGGTGTCAAACACCATGCTTTTTCACCCCCAAAGCAATTCTCAAGTCGAGGGTGAGATGACATGCACAGAGGTGCCACCCTGAGCGGGTACCGTCCTAGGATACAGTGTCCCAGAGCCTGGGCGGGCTTTCCTGAGGCGTTTGCCACCAAGACAAGAGTCTGCCCTCCTGGTGGGATGTGCTAGCACTTTTCCAGTATGGAGACAAAGGCCTGAGAAGGAAGGGGGACACACCTCCTCCCTCCCAGGATGGCTAGTGTTTACAGTCATCAAGGCGGAGAGCCTCAAAGACTTTAACTGCTACTCCACTTCTGTCAACCTCCAGCTGCCGAAGTAACCTTGTACTTCATTTGCCACAGCCACAGCCAAGGCTTGGTGATCGTTGTTCGGGTGTTCTACCCCTTGAGTGTCATCTCCAGCCCGAGAGCAACTCACAGCGACAAAGTCTGACACCTGCACTGACTCCGCAGCTGTGTTCCTGCACCCTGAAGTTGGAGTCATCGAGTGTGTGGTAAAACATCTTTGGTGCATTCGTCCCCAGTGATTGACAGCTACCAGCCATCTCTGCACACAGAGCCGCCAATCAAAGTAGAAGAAATCCGGCTGTTGAACCCGGGTCCTAGGACCCCGAAGGTCTCTACTCCCCGTGGATAGAGTGGAACTCCATCTCCAAGTGTGGTTTAGTCAAGTGCTGCAAGTCTGACAGCTCCTGCGGATCCCGTTCAGTACCAATGACAGCCAAGTCACCTCTGCACCCGGACTCCCTAGGCAAGGTAACAAAGTAACGACTGTTGGAGCTTGGTCTAGGGGGCCACATGAACTTATTCACAAGATGGTTCATTTGAACTCACCCTGCAAGTGACTGAGTGTCAACTGTGTTTACCCACATTCATTTCAATTTTACCAGTTTGAAAGATTTATTGCATTTTTTTTAATACTTCAAAAATCCGCAACTCCGGTTGTATGCATGATACATAGTTCATTTTGGTGTCTTTATTTATATAAAAATAAGCTCTATTTTTTAAATTTGTGTCGGATTTCATTTGAGTTGTCTCAATTATTTATGCACCATAATGGTACTGTAAAATGCTTAACACATGTTCCTCCAGTAATGCCTGAATGCTCTTTGCCACACTACCAGGCCTGAGCTAAGGATTATTGTTGTTAAATCCAAGTATCATCACTGTGTATTGTGAGAATATTGTATGGTAAGGCCTCCCACCCATACCACCTAATATTCCACATTGCAACATTGTCTGAATGGATGTGTGAGTATTTCTATGCTTTTGTAAATTGGTATGTGAGTCATAGCATAGGTGGGAAACTAGAAGTGTAACTGGGCCTATGGGTCTGTAACTGTACATGTGACTCAGTGAAACTTAAAAGTACATGTATTACCTTCTATGCAAATAGCATCCTGCCCAATGGCCTACCTACAGCCTACCTTAAGAGTGACTTATATGTAGTAGAAGGGGAGTTTAAGGCTTAGAAAGGGGTTATCAATTCCAAATCAGCCTGCCAATAAGACTGCACACACAGGCATCTTCAGTGGTAGGCATAGACATGTTTAAATGCCTACTCGTGTGGATAGGAGTCTCAGTACTTGAGTACTTATCTGAATACATGTATCACTCCCTCTGTGAGTGTGTCACTGAATATGTCAGTAACTATATCACTAAATGATTGGCTTTCTTAAAGTAACTTAAAGGGTCTGTATATGTGTATGTAAGTGGCTATACGGATTGCTTACTGTCTGTATTACTGAGTGTAGGGGTATGTAACTGTGAGTGCAACTGGCTGTGTTACTGTTGGATACATAAGTGCTGTGTGGGCGTTTGACTAAATGTGTAAGTGTCTCTTTCACTGTCTGACTGGGTGTGTGAGTCGCAGTATCGTTTTGTAGATAGGTATCTCAGTGGCTGCATACATAGCTGACTGCATGTACAACTGGATATATTAGTATGTAAATGCATTTCTAGCTCACTCAAACTTCAAACTACATGTTTCACTTCTTAAGCACATACCTCCATACCCTATTGGCTACCTAGAGCTTATCTTTGGGGTTATTTCTATGTAATAAAAGGAAAGCTTAAGACTTGGCAAGGCGTTATAAATGTAAATTCAACATAGCAGTGTAAACTGCACACAGAGACTCTGTAGTAGCAGGCCTAGTACATGTTTAAAGGGATAGTTCTTTGGGTGGCAAAATCATTGCTACAAGCCCTCTACTACTATTTAATTTACAAACCGTGGGCACAGGTAGAGGAATGAACTATGGACTTAAAATAAATTAAATATACTAATTGTGGATAATTTAATAAAACCATTTAGGGGAAAAGAGCATGCACTTTACCACTATCGACCACTAGTAAACTCTACAGTCGCCTAATACCAACTGACTATCTCAGTATGTCACTGGATTTGTTAGTGTCTGTTTCATTGTCCAAATGGGCATATAACTGGCTGTATAGATGAATATATCAGTTACTGTACAAATGGGTGACTACTTGTGTCAGTACTTGACTACATATATAACTGAGTACATCAGTGCCTCTTTGGGTATGTGACTGCATGTGTACGTAACCCTCATACTTTCACTTTACATAATCTCATAACTTAGTATATAGATATACTTTTCAAAAGTACACCGTTATTACTATACCAGTGAAATCTTTTTGCTGTTCTCCAATCTTTAACTTAGTAGCACTTGAAATCCTTTGTCATAGAAAATGTCATGTCTAAAGTACAAGAATGGTATACCACTCTCAGTACAATAGCTGCTTAAAGGTACCTAGTTGCTTGTCAGAGGTTGCACTGCTGGCACATGCGCTATACCTTTTTTTTAAAACACTCAATGTGTTCGTGAATTTTGGAATATATTAATTTGGTTTTATTGTACTTTTAACGTGTTTTAAACGTTGAGAAATCTTTTGGGAATTACCTTCTGCCTTTTTCCCGCCGTCGTTTCTCCCCGTTCCACCACAGCTTGTGCTGATTGAGTGGAGGGAGGTCTAACGCGACTTCATTTCCCACTTCCGGTTGCACATTACGGTGGCCATTTTTGATAGGGAGATGGTCTAGTCTCCCCCCAGGGCTGCTGCCGCTCAGTACTAAAGCCAGGGACGGCGCCGACGCGCCGCCGGCACGTCCCGAAGGCACGCCAAAGGCAAGCCCGTCTGCGCCCGTCCGCATCCGGAATGCGTCCAGTGCCAGAAATGCTGCCTTTTCTCAGTCAGGTCAGTTTCTCACTAGGGAATTCATTTTATCCCTAAATAGAGATCTCCCAAATTGCTATAATTCTTTAGATGCTGCTAAATTGGAGGGGCCCACCAGTTGCAAGAACTGCAAACATGTTCTCAAGCCCACACAGGACCCTGTAGTTAAAAATAACGCTACTTCAAGTTGGCTACGTAGGGGCCTTATAAATGCGAGGTCTATGTGTAAGCATGCCCTTCACATTTACCATTTAATAATAAATGATAACCTTGACTGCCTTTTTGTAACTGAAACCTGGCTGAAGGCCTGGTGCAATCCTGATATTGTAAATGCCCTTCCCCCTGGCTATCTCATTCAGAAATTAGACAGACCAGAACAACGTGGGGGAGGCCTAGCAATTATTTATCGTAGCACATTCAGGTGCTCTATAGCCCAATTATCCGACTTAAAAGGAGCAGAGTGCATCAGCTTCTGCCTCCAATTACATGACTCCTTTGCGTTTGCAGGAGCACTACTCTATCGCCCACCGGGGCCCTATAAGGACTTTTTGGATAACATTGGAGACGTGGTGAGCGCACTGGCTCTTAGATTCTCCAATTTTACCCTGCTAGGAGATGTCAATATCCACCTTGACTCTCACAACGACTCAGGGGCAACCTGTTTCAAGGAGATAATGGACATACTTGGTTTAGAACAGCGGACCTTCTCAGCTACTCACAATGCCGGTCACACGTTGGACTGCATCTGTTCCAATTTGGAAACCCTTAAAGTTAAGCCCCCAGTCGATCAAACATGGACCGATCACAAATTAATCCCATTTGAAATCTCGGCCGAGAGTAGGCCTTATATAAAGGAGCATACCAGGTCCCATCAACAAGACAAGCCCAGGTGGAAGGAGTTGATAGCACACCCAGATCTCCATCCAGACGCACTAGCGTGTAGACCTAACTTGTCAGGAGATCCTACAGTAGATAACCAGCTTTTTGCGCAGTGGATCCATACCCTGAGGGATCGTTTGGCACCTCCGGTTCCACATAACGGGTGACCTAAAAAGAAGCCCTCTGCCCCGTGGTACTTGCAATCCTTGAAAGAACTGCAAAGCCATATTAGGTCCTTAGAACGCAGATGGCGCCGAAATTACGATGAGACGGAACTAAGTAAATTTAAAGCAGCCCTCAGAAAATATCATGCCCAGATTAAAATTGCCAAAAAAGTTTATTACACCGAGGTAATCAAAACCTCCAACCCTAACCAAAAAGCGATCTTTAAAATAGTTAATACTTTTACGAATCCTAAAATCCTACAACAAGAGATTCCCCCCTCTCAGCTTCTCTGTAACAATATAGCAGATTTTTTTGAACAGAAAGTCTGAATGTTACAAAAAGACTTCCCCCCTCCTTTCTTTCCTTTCATTAACAATGAGGCTCCCCTAGGCAATGACAGAGCAACTATGCAAATCTTCAAGCCAATTACTCTGGAAGAATCGTGTCAGGCGATCCAGACTATCAAATCAGGTTCCCCTTTTGATACCTGTCCCCCATGTTATTACATGCTCTCATTGACATTGTCAACCCTATCATAAACAAAATAATAAACACCTCCCTATCAACCGCAAAGATTCCGGCAGATTGGAAACTTGCAGCTGTAATGCCGCTACAAAAGAAACAACTTGCGGACCCCGCCACCCTTTCCAATCTGTGCCCTATTTCTTTCCTACCCTGTCTTAGTAAGATTACAGAAAAACTTGTCAATACTCAACTTACAACATATTTGGAGGAAGCTAATCTGCTTCACTCCAATCACTCTGGTTTCAGAGCCCAACATTCCACAGAATCTGCCTTATTGTACACGGCTGAATCCCTAAGAGCAGCACTCGACCAGGGAAAAAGAGCAGTCTTGGTGCTGTTAGACCTGTCGGCTGCTTTCGACACGGTCTCACATGCAATCCTCATAGACCGTCTCGCATCCTTTGGCATTTCTGGTACAGTTTTGGCCTGGATAAAGAACTTTCTGCAGAATCGCAGACAAGTGATCACAAGAAAAACCACTGCTCTCTGGTGTACCCCAGGGTTCGAGCCTTAGCCCCACCCTTTTCAATGCCTATATGGCCCTATTAATTAGGCTGATATTGTCCTTTAATATAGAGACTATCTCATACGCGGACGATACGCAGCTAATTCTGGTTTTGGACAATAACACCACTCAGGTGGAAGAGAACCTATGCCTGTGCTTCACCGCTACTTTTAGCTGGATGAATTCAAACCACCTTAAGTGCAACTCCGAAAAATCGGAAATTTTACCATTAGGCCAAGAGAATTCCTTCTCTCCCAAGTCCTGGTGGCCAGCAAATACCACCTCTCCGCCAAACACTGTGAACGTGGTTAGAAACCTGGGAATAAAATTTGATGCCACTCTCTCTTTTAAACAGCAATCACTGGCAGTTGCTGGCACCTGTTTTCATATTATAAAAACTCTAAAAAAAGATTTTGATCTGCTTCCCATCTCAGCCAGACAGACAGTTGCCGTTGCCTTAATCACGTCCAGGCTGGACTATTGTAACAGCCTCTATGCAGGTGCCAATAAGTCAGTCCTACATAAGCTTCAAATGGTCCAGCTTGCTGCAGCACGTGTAGTGCAGAAATGGCCTAGGAGGTCATCTGCATCAGCGCCTTTAGAAACACTCCACTGGCTGCCAATCCATAAACGTGTCCTGTTCAAGGTCCTCATTATTACTTTTAGGGCATTTCACTCCTTGGGCCCTCAATATCTTCGAACCAGATTCATGCGCTACACTCCCTTTCGGAGTTTAAGATCGTCAAACGCTAATCTGTTGAAAATACCAGCCTTTAGATTAGCCTCGAGGGGAGGAAAATTGCTCACAGTGACAGGCTCTAAGGAGTGGAACAAACTTCCTATTCAGCTCCGCCAGACCAAATCCGAGACCCTCTTTAGGAAAGCCCTAAAAACTGGATTTTCTCTGCATCGGACGCTCTTTGTAAAACTCTGATATAATACCTCCTTCTTACCGCCAGCAGTTAACCAGTTATGCCTCCTTTTCTGGGTTCCGCTCAGCGCCATGATGCTCTTCGGAGTGACAGTCCCGCTCTGCAAATAGCCTATTACATTACATAACATTACAAAAGAACCAATAATGCCAACCTTTCCCACTCTGCTTTCAGTGATACTGATGTACTTAGCAAATCATAACCTTCCTTTAATTGTTTTTGTTATTCCACTTCTCAGTGGTCAGTTTTTATTAACCCTTTCTTAGTCTCCTGTCAAGAAGTCCAATCTGGTAGTGTTTGATGGTGAATTCTTTGCGACGCTCAGCACGGCCCCTATGCAAAATTGCAATGGATTCGCGAATCCACACTGGAGCCCGTAAAATCATTTAACATTGTTCTGTTAATACTTTGCATCTTCATTTTACTTTGTAAGATACTACTGAATTGGAAGATAAACATTCCATAATAACAATGTGTCTAAACTACTCTCCTTTCATCTTTTACAGTACAGTCTCTTTAGTTCCCTTCCTCCCACACTCTTTTAGCTCAGTACCCCTAGCAACCACTTTTGGAACACTCTCTTGTACCAGTAGGTTTAACACTTTCTATGAGCAGCTTACTAGCTTCAAATTTAACTGTAGCAGGTGCTGTTTGACTGTTTAGAAATATAATCATATCCCAAATAGTATTACTTTTTATTCCAGAGCCAATCACAGATCTAGTTACTTTTTTCTCAAAACCACTACCTGCTACCTGCATCTTTACGCCATCCAATTAAATGTGCTCTTTTTTAAATTAGGTGCTGTCCTCCATTTTAACTGCCTTTCATTTTGAACACTGTATCATTCAGCTACAGCCTTCACCTGTATGCTATTCCTCCTTGCCTTCAAAATGGTTAGAGTGTGGATTGTGGGTCATACTTTTGTGTTTTGGGCCAGAGAGGGACTTGGGGTTACCCAATGTAGACATTACTTGGGTTGGCCAGAGAGGGTTGAAGTGGCATCAATTGCTGCATTTGCTGTATTTGGTTGAAACATTGTAGATTGCCAACATCCAGACATCATGATTGTGCACTATGGTTGAAATGACCTAGGAACACTTTCTGGGGTAGGACTGGAAATCATAATGAAGTATACCTTTGGTCAATTAATGTCACTTTTCCCCTCATGCTGCCTTTGTGTTCTCCAGCATTTGCCAAAGGCAGAAATGGAAGTGGTCAAATGAATTTTGTCCACAGAGGACAAATCCACGAAAAATGTCAATAAAACTGTTTCTGCATTCTTCGGGCCCATAACAAAGGCTCTATGCACCACAACTTTTTACACTTTGACATGGATGATGTAAATTAAAAAAAATGATGGAGTTCATTTCACAGAGAAAGGCAGCAGGGTGTTCCTCAACAACTTGAGAGACTGCATCATGTTTTATGTGTAGTAATCATCTATACACAATAAACACAAAGGCTCTTCTCAGAGCCACCGTATTTCAGATGTTATTTTCTCTTACCTTTCTCTTTCTCTTACCTCTTACTGCCCTCATGAATCTACTAAGCAAAATACACATTCAATACATAGAAGGACATTTAGGATTCGCGACAGTGTGATTGACTCTGAGCATTGTGTCAATGGCCATGTTAGTGAATGCATAAGGGTCTGAGTGTGCCTGCCAGTGGATGTTGTGAGTGTATGAGTGGGTCTGTGAGTGGGGGTGAGAGTCTCCAAGTGGGTATGTGAGTGTCTGAGTAGGTTCTGAGTGGGTGCATAAGTGTCTGAGCAACTAGGTGAGTGGGTGTGAGAGTGTCTGAGTAGGTCTGCCTGTGGGTGTGTGAGTGTCTGAGTAGGTCTGTGAGTGGCTTCATGAGTGTCTAAGTGGATCTCTGAGTGGGTGCATGTGTGTCTGTAAGATGGTTTGAGAGTGTCTGAGTGGGTCTGCCAGTGGGTGTGTGAGTGTCTGAGTAGGTGTGAGAGTGTCTGAGTAGGTCTGTGTGCGGGTGCATGAGTGTCTGAGTGGGTCTGTGAGTGTATGCGTGAGTGTCTGAGTCTGTTTTTGAGTGGGTGTGTGAGTGTCTGATTGGGTCTGTGAGTGGGTCTAGTGGCTGAGTGGGCCTATGAGTGGGTGTGTGAGTGTCTGAGTAGGTCTTTTGAGTGGGTGTGAGAGTATCTGGGTAGGTCTGTCAGTGGTTGTGATACTGTCTGAATGGGTCTGCCAGTGTGTGTGAGAGTGTCTGAGTGGGTATCTGAGTGGGTGCATGAATGGCTGAGTGGGTTTGTGAGTGGGTGTGAGAATGTCTGAATGGGCCTCTGAGTGTCTGAGTGGATCTGTGAGTGAGTGCGCAAGTGTCTGAGTTGTTCTAGTGTTTGAGTGGGTCTCTGAGTCGGTGCGTGAGGGTCTGATTGGGTCTGTGAGTGGGTGCATGAGTGTCTGAGTGGGTCTGTGAGTGGGTGTGATTATGTCTGGGTAGACCTGCCAGTGGTTGTGAGACTGTCTGAGTGGGTCTGCCAGTGTATGTGTGAGTGTCTGAGTGGGTCTCTGAGTGGGTACATGAATGTCTGAGTGGGTTTGTGAGTGGGTGTGAGAATGTCTGAATGGGCCTCTGAGTGTCTGAGTGGATCTGTGAGTGAGTGTGCAAGTGTCTGAGTTGGTCTATTTTTTGAGTGGGTCTCTGAGTGGGTATGTGAAGGTCTGATTGGGTCTGTAAGTGGGTACATGAGTGTCTGAGTGGGTCTGTGAGTGGGTGTGAGTGTGTCTAGGTAGACCTGTTGGGTTGTGAGACTGTCTGAGTGGTTCTGCCAGTACATGTGTGAGTGTCTGAGTGGGTTTCTGAGTGGTTGCATGAATGTCTGAGTGTGTCTAGTGTCTGAGTGCATCTCTGAGTGGGTGTGTGAGGGTCTGATTGGGTCTGTGAGTGGGTGCATGAGTGTCTGAGTGGGTTTGTGAGTGGGCGCACTAATGTCTGAGTAAGTGTGATTTTTTAACATTTGCAGCTGAATTCGTGAATTTGCAACAATGGGACATGGGGGCTGTGCTGAGCATCGCGACGGATTCACAAATCCTCACACGTGGGAAAAAATAATTTCAGGGCATTTTCATGCCGATCAGGAGTCCCTCACAGACCCCTATTTTTTACCCCTGGGGTCAGGGTACCTCTACCCTAACCCCTTCCATTACTTTTTGGGTGAAATTTCACATCCTCCACCCATTCCCCAATATCTTAAATGGCAGCCACAACTTTCTACTCAGGCTGCGGCCAGCTAATCATGGCAATGCTGTTGGCCTATGTATTCGTGGGGCACCACGATGGATTCGCACCTCTAAATATATACAAATGTGTTTTTTCTTTAATATCTCACAAACTACTGAATGGAATTACAACAAATCACAAAAAAACACTCTTTCTGGACCATGATCTAGCCTTCTACCAAATTTGGTGTAATTCTGTTCAGCAGTTCGAGTTGTAGTCATGTCTATAATCCCTATGGGAAATTCCATGGGGAAAAAGCATTTTGGGACCCACCTTTTTCTCTGCCCCCACTTGATGAGTCCTCTTAAAACTTTCAAGACAGCAGTTGAAGTGAGTAGTAAGCTAGTTTTGAAAATTTTGTGAAGATTTGTCAAACAACACAAAAGTTATTAGCCAAACAAAAAACACTTCTCCTATTAAACTAGGTCCTAACTATAACTAACTTATATAATTAATAATTAATGGCTCAGGAAGGGGGCTGCACAGCCCGCTCCCCATTTTGAGTAAATTTGGCCCCGGAGGTGGGCCTGTCATGGCTCAGGGAGGGGGGGCATGTGTACCCCCTCAAATTATTTTAAAAAAGCAGCCTATGCACTATTTTATTTTGGCTTCTTTTTACAAACTTGCGGGAGTCCAGTGGGATCGCAGCAATTTTTGTCATTTTTTGTTTTGTTTTTGGCCTGGCAGGGGACCCTCTGGGTCCCACCCATGTAGCCTAGGGGGGTCAATGTATCCCTACTCTTACCCCTTATATTTAATTTAAAACATGTTCAGGACAGATGACTCGGGGCCAGATGTACGACCATTTTGCAAGTGCAAAATCAGTCGCAAAACGATTTGCGCATGCAAAAATGGTCATGCGCAATGTACGAAGGGCCCTCGCAAATTTCAAAATTGCGATGAGAACAAATACCAACTCATAAAAAATGCGACCGGTGTTTGCGTTCTGTAAATAGCGACTCGCAATTTGCGAGTCGCAAATTACAATGTACAGACCATTCGCAAATAGCAAAAATTTGCAAATTGGCCCATTTGCGCATGCAATTTACCACTAATCAGAACCAGGTGGTAAACTGGCCCAACCTTTAATAACTGGCCCAGAATGCATCTGAAATCTTTCCACAATGGCTGCCCTGTACGTGATAGCGAGGAGGGTGCGGATACTGGCTGCTCAGCAGAGGCGGAGACAGGAGAGGATTTTCAGAGTCAGGCTGACATTGTTTGAGAAGACAGAGGAAGAGATTTATGACCAGTACAGACTGAGTAGTACTATCATCCTAGACCTCATAGACACCTTGAAGCCACAATTGGTAAGCAGAACCATGCGCAGCAATGCAATCCTCACACATATGCAAGTGTTGTGCTCCCTCCACCTATTGGCCACTGGTAGCTTCCAAGATGTCATTGTATTGGCTGGAGGTGTGTCGCAGAGTGCGCTTTCGCGTTTCTTACCCAATTTCCTAGATGCCATGCTACCCGACATCCATCAACACATCTACCTGCCCAGGAATGATGTGGAACTTGAAAATACAAAACTGCAATTTTATAGAATAGCAAGGTTTTCACGGGTCATAGGGTGCATAGATGAGACCCATGTGCCCATATGTCCCCCCCTCATGCATAGAATACATATTCCGTAATAGGAAAAGCACACATTCCCTCAACATCCAAGTTGTCTATGACACAAACAACATCATCACAGACATTGTTGCCAAATATCCTGGAAGCACCCATGAATCATTCATCTTCAGACACAGCGGCATATACCAGAAATTAGAAAGAGGTGACTTTGATGAAGGATACCTACTAGGTACTGAATCTTCATGCCCACAGTGAAATGTATTTGCAGTTTAATGTCTGTCTGCATATTGTCTCACCATGCGTCTATGGATCCTCACACCGTACCTGTCTCCCAACAATGCACCTGAAAGGCGGTACAACAGGTCACATAGATGCACCAGGTCAGGCAATGAGCGCACATTTGGCATCCTAAAATCACGAATCTGGTGTCTTCACAAGAGTGGAGGAGCCTTGCAGTATGCGCCTGAAACAGTCTGAAAAATTGTGGCATCCTGTGCCATGCTCCTCATCATTGCCTGCAGGCGTGGCTTGCCCATAGAGGTGTCTGATTCAGACCCGGGAGATGAAGACTCTGGCCCACCAGCCCAACAACCAAGCAAGGGAATCTCAGCAGTAGAGGGGAGAAGGCGCAGGGACCACATAACCAGACATTATTTTTCAAGGTACGTCATAACCATTGACACTCTACACACAACAAATGACACTACAAAATGTGAACTTAACAATTTGAATTTCCCTTTATTTGAAGGGCATGTCATTAAACAATGCTGGACAACCTATCCATCTCAATCCACATAACCATACGAAAGTACAAATGTCATGTGGTTACTGCACCACCACAAATAAGCAAACAGGCACATTTGTGTAAAAAATAATTTCTTGCCTCTACGTCCAGCATGTGGGGATCTGGCACGTGGGATTAGTGGATGCCAACTGCCACTTCACCGCTGCATAGTTGTTTCTGCAGTAGAGACACTGCTGCGGCTGGACACCTCACTGTCTGCTGTCTCTGTGGCTCCTCCAGTAGCAATCATGTTTGTTTGGATTGCCTCCACTGCAGTTGTTATTTGTTGCAGCCCCGTGCAATGTCGCCACTGTAGTGGCCCATTTCTATATGCAGAGCTAGGGTGTGCTTGGTGTGCTGTGTAGTTGCCGTTGCCAGCCTACCGATTGCCCTGGTCATTGAGTCCATTCCGTGTGCCCTGCTGCGCTCCATTCTCCTCTGCTGCCCCCTCTCCTCAGCCAACTCTATGCACAGCTGCCCAATAGCCCCTGTAAGGACATCAAATTGTTCCTCAATGCAGGACTGGTTTTCAGCCATTCGTTGTGTAATGTTTAGGAATCCCTGTCTCAGCTTAGAATTGATCAGCCTAATCTGTTTTTGTTGCAGGCGCTGAACCTTCAACATGGCTTGCTCCAGGCCACCAAACACCGCCTGAGTGGCTGCTCCAGTATGGGTGGTAGTGTGCATCCTAGCTTGAAGCCGCCTTCCTGACTGCTGTGTCAGACGCAGAACCCGGATCCTGGTGCCCAGATGCGCTGGGATGGTGCTTGCTGCTGTGTTGCTGGTATGTCATGCTCTGGAGCCTGTGATGACCTATATGCAGCACTTGCCTGGACATTTGAAGTACTTGGCTCAATTGCTGTTCCCTCTACCTGCCCTTCCTCCATCTGGACCTGCTCCTGCTGTGCCTCACTATCATCTGCCCTTGGCTCTCCTCCCAGAGGTGTATCTATGTTACAAAAGGGGAAATAAAGAAACAAAATCTGAGTCACTATCTCAGTGGTGGTACCATGTTCTTCAGCTCATGTCAGTCCCTAACTGCACTGTTTATGTCACATACTACATTTCCCATAATGCACCAACTGTGACTTTTGGATCATGTAGATGGAACATGTAAATGCAGTTTGTTCTGGGTGTGTGGCATGCATGTGGGGAGCAGACTTTTCATTGACATACTAATATGGCACACATTTCACACTTACCAGGGGGTGGTGGAGGTTGAGATGTGTCGATGGTCCCAAATTCCACTACTGCCTCTCTCTCCAGAGTACTTTCCACCATTGTCTCTGCTGCTGAAGGTTCCAAAACAATGGATGGGCCGCCTCCTGTCCCTTGTACTTCACACAGCTGTGCTGCCACCCTCTCCTTGGCCCTGGAGCGCAGGTCGTACCACCTTTTCTTTATGTCGTCCAGGGACCGGTCAGCCACACCCAGGGCATTTATGCACAGCTGAATCTCTCTCCAGATTTTCCTTTTCTCAGACTCTGGGGCAGTATGTGATGACCTCCCAAACAGCTGCTCATGGTTGTTGCAGCATTCTTCAACTAGTATGTCCAGTTCCTTCTCTGAGAATTTGAGTTTGCGCAGCCGTTCCTTCCCTGCCTTGTCTCTGGACTTGCTAGACATCTTGGTTTTCTTTGGTTAGCTGGATTGCAGTGTTGGACTGTGCTGCTGCACCTTACCATGTGCTGTCAATTTTGTTCAGGATTCTCCAGGGACACCACTTCCTGTTTTGGGGTCCTTCTGCTCTCCCAGGAAGTGTTTTTCCTTTTTTTTTTATCGCGGTTGCTATTTGCGCATGCAAAATGCCCTTTTCTGCCGCGTACGGAATTTGCGCATGCTAAAGTGGTTGTTCCACCATGAACGCTATCTGCATGTGCTTAGCGAATAGCAATTTGGGGACCAGTTGGGTACGTACATTGCTTTTTGCAACTCGCAAATTGGAAATCGCTATTTGGCACAATTGCAAGTCGCAAATTCACGCGGTCGTACATCTGAGCCTAAGTCCCTGAGTCCTATAATGGCTGCCAGTAAAATTTTTCTCATGATGTTGGAAGCAAATCAGAGCACTCGCTCCTGTAGGAGAGAGATGGCCCAAGGGTAATAAAGCTCCTTGGCCAATCATAATTCTCTATTTTTAAATAGGTGCACCCGCAAGTCTCTCAGATTCTCCCCAAGCCAATCGTCCAGATATACAATTATTTTTTAAGCTTAATTTTTCAAAAACTACTGAAAGGGTTTACACCAAATCACAAAAGGCACAATCTGCAGACCAAGATTTAGCTTCCTGCCAAATTTGGTGTAATTCCGTTCAGCAGTTTTTGCCTGTCTTAAAGCAGTCTATGGAAAATGCATGGGGATTTTGTGTTTTGGGACCCCCCTTTCTTCTTGGCCCCCCACTTGACTGATCACCCAGAAACTTTCCATGCACAAACTAGTCAAAAAGTAGCACCTTTTTGGGAAGTTTCCTGGAGATTTGTCAAACGGTGCCAAAGTTATTAACAACATCAAAAGCATTGACCTAACTATAATTACCTAGTGGTGACTGCCACTAGGTAATTTCTATATATGGTTCATGGTAAATACAAAGGCAAGTATATCTAAACCTCAAACTAAACACAAAGCAATAAATATAGGGTGAATGTGAGTGTTGATGTGACTATTAAGACCGGGTGCGTGGGTGCCTGAGTAAGATAGTGATGCTGGATTGACTAGTGAGGCTAATGTGAGTAATCTATGTGGGAGTGATGGTTCTGAGTGGGCAGATGTGAGTAAATTGGTAGATATAAGTGTCATGTATATCAATGAGGCAACGCTCATGGATGAATGGGTGAGTCAGACGGCTTGCAACTGAGTTAAATAAGTAGATAAGTGAGTAAGTGGGTGATTAAGCACAACTGGGTGAGAGAGGTGGATGAGTATTTATGTATTGGTAAATATATAGCACAAGCCTAGGTATGAAACACCACAGTACATTTCATGAGTGGTTGGAAGATAATCTACAAGATTGTGTACTTCAAGTGGGAATTTGCACAAAAACATTTTACACGCATTACATTTCACTTTTTTTTTAGGTACAAGAAGATTAGATTAGATTAGATTAAAATACTTATAAAGCGCATGGCTGCCTCGGCAAAGAGGCGTCCCAGCACTGAAGCCAGACTAAGCAGGAGTCAAGACAAAGGGAAATATATCTGGGAAAGAACAAGGGACAGGACAGAGGGAGTTAGACCTGGGAAAAGAGCCAAGTCTTCACAAGGCGTCTGACAGCCTGATGGTCAAGGTTGCTGCGGATGTATAGAGGGAGAGCGTTCCAGAGAGTGGGGGCCAGGCGTCTAAAGGAGCGGCCACCCGATCTAGTTCTACGTATGTGAGGGATACATGCAAGATTCTGGTTCGCCGAACGTAGGGCACGCGAGGGGGTATACAGAGTGCAGAGGTCGCCTAGGATATCTGGGGCACTTCCTGTCAGTATCTTATGCGTGATGCAGAGCGTCTTGAAGCAAACACGCTGTTCGAGGGGCAGCCAGTGCAGGCGGCGGAGAAGATTAGAAGCATGACTGAATTTAGGAAGGGCAAAAATAGCACGAGCTGCCGCGTTCTGGACCCGCTGCAATTTATTAAGCATGGATTTATTAGAGCCGAGAAGAAGCACATTGCAGTAGTCCAGAGGAGCCAGAATAGAAGCTTGGATAATCAGTTGGCGTGTTTGGGCATCAAAGAGACCCAAAATCGGTCGGAGGCCGTGCAATAGTCCAAAGCATTTCCCGGCCACTGATTTGGCATGTGTTTCAAAGTTGATGTTATTATCAACTATGAAGCCTAGATTTTTCACCGCAGGTTTGGGATCAGGGGGATCACCAAGTGCCCGGGGCCACCATTCCTTCGTCCAGAGATGAGACTCTTTGCCAACCAGGAGAATCTCTGATTTGGTAGAGTTCAATTGCAGAAAGTTAGCCGTCATCCATTCTGCAATTGCAGAGATGTCTTCTTTAAATTTTATTTTGTCTCGCTTGGGATCATTGACAGGGCAATCACTAGTTGGGTGTCGTCGGCGTATGACACCAGGGAGATTCCTCGTACTTTGGCCAGCCGTGCCAAAGGGCTCATATATATATTGAAGAGCGTAGGGCTCAATGCAGAGCCCTGAGGAACCCCACAGCAAAGAGAGTGTACATGGGAAGAGAAAGGGGGAGAGGTCACTTGAAAGGTTCGGCCGGCCAGGAAGGAGGAGAACCACGCTAGAGCTTTATTCCCAATTCCTGTCTCCTTCAAACGTAGGAGCAGGATTTCATGGGACACCGTGTCAAATGCCGCGCTTAGATCCAGCAGCACCAGCGCTGATGAGATCTATGAGATGAGTTATGAGCAAGTTTTAGTGAGGTGGATGTGAATGAAGTAGGTGTAAACAAATGCACTCACCCAGAAACTAACTGGAATTACCTTGTTTGTTTTGGGTGACAAATCCAAGTTGCACATAAAGACACAAGCAGTTCTTCAGCATTTAGTTGTTACTTTTTGCCCAATAAAGAAAAATATACTTTGTTTTCTATGATGTCTTCCTGTAAACTCTCTTACTCAGTCCTATTTCAAACAAGCACCTAGTGTGCGTTTTGCAATTGTGTCTAGCTCCCAAGTTAGGTTGTGCTGCATCTACTGTGCATTAGCTGTCAAACTGGAGGAATTTTTAAAGTCACTCCTATATCTCATGCCCTTAGAGGGCAAGAAAAAAACTCTAGCAAATCATGTTATACAACATCTTCTGTCTGAAGTGTTTTAGGTGTTACACCCTCTGAATAAATATATTTTCTGATGAATAATTCGGTACAAGTGCTTTTAGTTGGGTATGGTGAGGTGTATGTCAGATTTCACCAAGAAATTTTATGTACACACAGACAAAAACGCACACACACACTCCCTCTCTGTTTTGAAAGTTTTTTAAAAATATTGGTTGTTTTACAAATTACTGTGAATTCTCTCACTTAGTACTCCTACCAATCCGCATTCCTCTCCCTTTTCACTGTCCCTAGGCCACTCTGATGCACCCTGCTTGTCTTATAATGTATTTTAACATTATATGCCAGCGGGATTGTGGGAAAATCTGAAGTTCATACCCCCCAATCTTACTGACCAAGCTATGCCCCTGCCTGCAGTGTCACAGGCTGTTACTAGATGTCCCAAAAGTGAGCAAAACAGGCCTACTGTACCACAGGCTGTTATCAGGATTCCCAAAATTAAAAAGAGCAGGCACATTTATTGAAAAGGAACTGCAAACTAACTATGATATAATTTTTTTAATATTTAAATATTCAAGCAGTATCTACATTATATATATATTACTTATGATATTGGCTTCCTTGTCTAAAGGACTATATTTAAAAAGGATCACAGAGGCACATTCAACCAGTGGCATTGATGAAGGCCCAGAATGGCACACATGTGGAGAGGTGTGGTGCAGCGGCCAGGCCAGCTGACTTCGGAGCACAGGGCTCACAGTTCGATCTCCGGCGGCAGCTCAGCACCATGTGACTCTGGGCAATAGCTCACTTAATTTCCACGACGGCCCCCAGCGCCTTGAGACCCGTAAGGGTGAGTAGTTCACGGTTTACAAATACAGATTTACATTTTTTTTAATTTTTATATCATCAGTGATTTAGTAGAAGGACCACAATGGCACATACAATGTACGAAATTGAAGAATGACCAAATGGCATATATAACCAGCGACATACATCAAGGACTGCTGCAGAACATATAACTAGTGACATTAAAGAAAGACCACAATGACACAGGCAATAAGCTAAATAAAAGAAGGACCACATTTACTATTATTTCACACAACACAGCGCAGCAAGGTAAAGGGAGAGAGCTCTTTCCTTGCGCTGGTGCACTGTGTGCTGGCAAGTTCCAAAGCCAGCCCGCTTCCACCATAGTACAACGGTGCCTGCGTTACGGGCAGGATTGTTTTTGTGCAGTAAGGTATACCTTCATGCCCAAAAACTATCCAAAGAGGCATATTCTCTTTCCATGTATGCACATCGACTCAAGAAGAAACCATTTCCTATTCTCAGCTTCTAAGCCATGAGCATGTGCGGTAGGCAATATGTGATCAAACTGCAGCAATTTTATAACATACTGCAGGCCTCATTTACAAGGCCCCTTGTGCGACTGGAGCATCACTTTTTTTAGCACTCCAGTGGTGCAGTGTGCTAGCCCATATTTACAAGGCCATGCAAAGCCACTCTGCGTGGCTTTTCATGGCTTTGCAAATATGGTCCCCTTTCACGCAGTACTCTGTGTGAAAGGGACGTTCAATGGATGTTGCTGTGGGTGTTCCCACGCAACACTCATGGAATCTGATGCATTCCCAGATTTACAAGGTTTTGTAAACCTGGGAATGTGTCAGATTCCTACGCCTCCCCAGGGGAGGAGTAAGGGAGGCCCAACTTTTGTGAAGCCAAGACTCAGTAATCTTGTTGAAAAGGTTTTAATGTGATATGGACAACAACCCCCAGCAGCCAGTCTTCCTGCAGCTCCATCCGCCTCTCTCTACTGGAATCCAACAAACTGCATTCCAGTAGTAGAAGCCTGTGGTAGCCTAGGAACTGTGCTGCCAAGGTTAATTAGAACACAACTAGAACATAACATATCTCCTTTTCTTAGAAAAACAAACATAAACAATTAACATTGATTTTGCAGAACTTCTAGTAGGTATGAACTGCACCCAGCATGTAAAGGTAGCCACCCATGCTAAAGGGCACACTTTAGACCAGGTTTGGACTGCCAACTTAGAAATCTCCCACCTAAAGGTTATTCCCTGTACATGGTCTGATCACTACCTTATCACCTTTTTTATTCCTAATGTCCATTTAAATAATACTCCTCAGCCAGGCGATTTTATGGCAAGAAACTGGAGGCGAGCAGATATCGACGATCTCTGCTCCTTGCTAACAGCCTCAACCCCAACTACCCTGGAAGAGTGCCCCCATGCCCAAGCGGAAAATATTAACATCTGGCTAGACTCAGCCAGAGACAGAGTAGCTCCCCTGAGGAAAGTCAAAATAAAGAGGCCCCACGATGCTCAACGCTGGTTCTCGGCAGATCTGAAAGAAAAACAAATAGCACTGAGGAAGGCAGATCGCAAATGGCAACGTGACTACTGCCCTAATCAAAAGACCGCTTTTGTATCTCTATTAAGAGATTACAAAACAGCAATACTTCAAACCAAGGCAGAATACTTCTCTGCTAAAGTACTAAACTCTACCAATAAAGCTAAGGACATATTCTCCATAGTGGACGAACTCTCCAAATTAGACCGAGTCACTGCTAAACCCACTCCATCGCAATTTCTATGCGACTCGATCAGCAATTACTTTATTGAGAAAATTGCGACCATTAAAGCTAGCATTCCCAAATCTATAACATCCCTGGCCCCCCACCCCTCTTGTAAAAATCCGGTGCTTCTAAACCACATTCCATCCATCACTAGAGATGTTTTCCTCGCTTTACTTAAGAAAGTTGGATCTGGCTCTCCCACAGACAGCTGTCCCCCCTTCATTCTCAGAGAAATCTACTTGCGCCACCCGGATCCCCCCTACTGCTCCTTAACAACTCCCTGGCCCAAGGGATTGTCCCCAACCTCTTTAAGACGGCGGAAGTCGTCCCCATCCTTAAGAAACCCAGCCTAGACCCAGCTGTACCCAGCAGTTACCGTCCCATCTCCCTGCTACCCTATTTGAGCAAGGCCTTAGAAGCCCACGTAGCTACCTGTCTTAGCTCCTTTATAGCGCAAACTCACTATTTGGATTCTCATCAGGCAGGTTTCAGACCCGAACACTCTACTGAGTCCGTTATTCTGGCAGTTATGGACGAACTGAGAAGGGGGCTGATCAGGGGACTACTCAGGACTTGGTGCTCCTCGATCTGTCAGCTGCCTTCGACACGGTCGATCATCAACTCTTGATCGACCGTGTCGGCAGGGCAGGGATCCAGGGCATCCCCTTGAAATGGATCATCTCCTTTCTCAGCAACCGTTCTCAATCGGTGCGAATGGCTAGCCTTAGGGCAGAGGAAAAGAAATTATCATGTGGAGTTCCGCAGAGCTCCTCCCTGTCACCCTTATTTTTCAATCTGTATATTCTTCCTCTGGTCTCAGCCCTGCGAAAAAGAGAGGTCGTAGTCTTTAATTATGCAGACGACCTCCAGCTGATATTCAACATCGATTCCTCTGCAGCATTTGTGTCCAGCTTTCAATCCACCATGACCTTAATCAGTGACTGGATGAACACTAACCAGCTCAAGCTAAATCCAGACAAAACGGAGCTGATCCTTACTGGTGGTTTGGCCAACCCCTGGAACTCCAACATTTGGCCTCCACTACTAGGGAGCCACCCCCTCCCAGCTAGCTCGGTAAAAAGCCTGGGAATTGTCATCAGCAGCGATCTAACTATGAAGGCTCAGATCAGCTCCGTGGTCTCTGCAAGTTTTTTCCATCTCCGAAGAATTCGGAAAATCAGCAGATTCCTTTCCACCGCAGCTCTGACCCAAGTGGTTCTGGCCCTGGTCATTTCGCGTATTGATTACGCAAATTCCCTATATACCGGCATACCGGCATACCAGTTACACCGGCTGCAACTAGTCCAGAGTCATGCAGCTAGACTCATTTTCGGTCAACCTAAACACCAGCATGTGAGCCCGCTGTTGAGAAGCCTTCATTGGCTCCCCCTACCTCAACGCTCCCTATTTAAATTGGGCTGTACCATCCATAAAGCCCTATCAGGACGCGGGCCCGCCTTCATTGCCTCCAATATACATCAGTACATCCCCTCTCGCAATCTACGTTCCTCTAAAAAAAACTTACTGACCCCCCAAACCTTCAAACGTAAGAAACATGGTGGTCTCCGATACACGACCTTGGCCCCTCAGTTCTGGAACTCCCTCCCCTCTAATCTGCGTAATTCCGATTCTTACATGAAGTTCAGGAAACTACTTAAGACCTGGCTATTCATCCAGGCGTATAATTGATAAACTCATACTACTATGCAACCGCCACCGTCCACTCCTAGCACCAAGAAACCGCCTGGTGAACGTGCGCTCTAGAAATGCGTTTTAACATAACATAACATGTGTCTAATACAATTTTCTTTTGTTTTACTAGAGATGTAACTACAATTACGTGCAAACATAATCCCGTAGTTTCTTAGGTTGCACTTTTAAACGACTACTAGGCTCTCTAGCACTAGAGATTTTCCAATCCTTCCTTTCAAAAGGTCTCTGTTTCATCCATGAACTTCACTTTCACTACATTTGGTTACACGTCTGGCATTCCACAAATTACCATTGGATAGCTTAAGTAAATCACCCTTGACCTCTATTACTTTCTTTAGGTCGGATAATTTTGAACTCCCTTTTCTTGTGGAAACATCTAAGTGTACTCTCACATACATTCCTTTTTTAAATAATCTATTTTTTTACTTAACTTATCATTATGTCTTTGTTTATAAGATTCTTGGTATTTTTCCACTTTGTTCCGTACTTCACACTCATCTACTTGTTTCTTACCACATCTTTCCATCCATGCAGGCACCGCTACTGTGCACGGAACTCTTCCTTTTAACAAACAAAGAGGAGTCTCTCCCGTTACTGAATGTGGGGTTGTCCTATAACTTCACAACATTTTTTTTACATGACTCCTCCAACACTCATTTCTCTGCACAGCCATTTGAATACTCTCTGCAAGAAGTCGATTAAAGCGCTCAACTAAACCATTTCCCCTAGCATGATATACCGGTGTTCTGCAGTGTTTGATTCCCCACTTCTTAAGAAATTCACACATTTCTCCAGAAACAAATTGGGGACCATTATCAGACAATATTTAGGCAGGACATCCTTCCCTGTGAAAAATCTCCTCACAGAAATTAATCACATTGCATGTTTTGACCTCCCTCACAAAAGTCACTTCAGGCCATTTTGAAAAGTAATCTATCATCACCAAAGCATATTTTTCACCTACACCCAAAATCTCAAAAGGGCCACATATATCAATAGCAACTTTTTCCCAAGCTTGCGCTGGCCACTTCATGGGACGTATAGATGTCTGTTGTACTACATGAGTTTTGTCAATACATGTGCATGCTATACATTCTCTTACAAACCTTTCAATTTGTCTGTCCATCCCTGGCCACCAAAAATCCATTCTAGCTTTCCTTTTCATCGTGGACATGTCGCCATGGCCCTCATGTAAAAGTTCCATTAATCTTCCCCTCAGACTACTCGCAACTACCAACTTATCGTTCCTCCTCAAAATTCCTCCTACAACCGATAATTCTTCCCAAACTTCCTTGTATTGTAAGATATCGTCATCCAATTTCCATCCACCAACTTTTGGCAAATTTTCCATGACTTTCTTTAGGGACACATCAACCAAAATATCCTCTTCTGATTTAAATTAATAATTTTCATGTTTTTCTACTGGCAGGCGAGATAAAGAGTCAGCATTTATATTTTTTATCCCTGGCACAGATTTCAAAGTAAATGTAAATTCTTGCAAACAAAATAACCATTTGGCAATGCGTGGTGTGGCTCTACCCGCTCCTGCCATAGAAAATATGTCTATCAGAGGTTTATGATCAGTATACAGTTCAAAATTAGTGCCCCACACAAAAACACGAAAGTGTTGCACGCCCCACCAACACGCTAGTGCTTCCTTTTCTATTGTGGAATATGTCCCTTCTGCACCTTTGAGCGTGCGTGATGCAAAAGCTACTACTCTTTCTTTTCCCTCATGTACTTGCATCAACACAGCTCCTAACCCGTATCCACTAGCATCAGTTACAATTATGGTTTTGTCTTTGGGATTAAAAGGTTTCAGAGCTGTTGCATTCACAATAGCCTTCTTAACCTCATCAAAAGCTTGTTGACAATCCTTTGTCCATTGAAATGTTACATTCTTCTTCATTAATTTGCGTAAAGGATGTACACGATCTGAGAAACTCTGAACAAATTTAGCGTAATATTCAGCTAATCCTAGGAAAGACCTAAGTTGGTCTTTATCTTGTGGAGTCGGAGCTTTCTTTAAATCATCCACTAGATTCAATTTTGGTTTGATTCCATCAGGAGACAAGGTGTGGCCTAAATAATCTACCTGTGATTTGCAAAATTTGCACTTTTGCAAACTAATGGTAAGCCCAGCATCCTCTAGCTTGGTAAGCACCTTCTTCAAAACATTATCATGTTGATGGTTATCTTTTCCCCAAACCAAAACATCATCTTGAAATACTAGTACATCGGGTATATCCTTTAAAACTCCCTGCATTACCCTTTGGAATACGGCTGAGGCAGAAGCCAATCCAAAAGGCATGCAAATGAATTGAAATGCTCCTTTAGGAGTAATAAAGGATGTTAAATGTCTAGATTCCGGTTGCAGTAATACCTGATGGTTTGCGCTGGATAGGTCAAGTGTGGTAAAAAATTTACCGTTGTCCACGCTGGCTAGCATTTCATTTATATGGGGAAGTGGATGACGGTCCACCCAAATGCATTCGTTTAAATCCCTCAAATCCACACACATGCGGATGATGCCGTTGGGTTTGCGTGCAATAACGATGGGACTTAACCAATCCGAGGCCTCTATAGGCTCTATAATGCCCTCCTTACATAATCTCTGTAATTCACACTTCAAAGGTTCTCTTAGAGCTAAGGGTACATTCCGCACTTCCTTTTTTCAGAATTATACGATGTCTGAATTTCTTTAGACATCCCAACTCCGCCTTGAAAAGATTTGGAAAACTGGAAACCCATTCACTCTCAC
Source organism: Calotriton arnoldi (assembly GCA_963921515.1). Taxonomy (NCBI): domain Eukaryota; kingdom Metazoa; phylum Chordata; class Amphibia; order Caudata; family Salamandridae; genus Calotriton; species Calotriton arnoldi. The sequence goes on from CAWUFW010007063.1 coordinate 586,703, forward strand.
TGTGTGACTCCGTTAATAACACCTGTTGAGGATGATTAGGGTTAAGCACAATTCCCAAAGCTTTTTGCTCTCTCCATCCCAGTAAGGATCGACCTTTTTATACCACATAAATTTTAGCCAAGGCTTCTCTATTTTGAAATGCAATTTTGGCAGAAAAATAACCAAGAACAGGTAACTTTTGACCACAATATCCTTCTGGTTTCACATCTGAAACATTCAATTTCTTTGAACCTAGACTCTCCCAAACCTGTTTGTCAATAAGTGTAAATGGTGAACATGAGTCTGCCCACATTTGTACGTCCACATTGTCAATAGATGTAATACACTTAGGTGGACAATACATGTTACACAAATCTCCAATTTTATCCTTTATATCACTAACTACCATTACTTCTACATCGCTTTCACTTCCCGAATTGGTTTCTGTGTCATTCTTTATCACATGTATAGTTTGTTTAACACGAGACATGTCATCAGCCTTGCATACTCTAGAAAAATGACCGAGTTTCTTACACTTGAAGCACCTGCTTTTCAAAGCAGGACAATGTACTGCTTCAGCAGTATGCCTGTTGCTACCACACCTAAAGCATATTCTTTTAGAATATGTAACCTGTTTCTTATTGTTATTTTTATTGCTCTCCTCTATTCATAAACCTTTTTATTGTTACTCACTTCACACACTTTATGTGCATTTATCTCCGTCTTAGGTTCAACACTTGCTAACTCTTTTACATATTGTGAAGTGTTTTCAATGCGCCTGGCTACTTCAATTGATTTGTCTAACGTGGGATCCTTCAAATCTAATAATTTCTCTTGAACTCTTATATTATTCGTTCTGTTTATCAATTGATCTCTAATAATCTCATCTCTGAGATCTTTGAATTTGCATGTGACAGCTAACCTCCTTAAAGCTGCCACATATTGTTCAATCTTCTCCCCTGCAATTGCTTGCGAGAAAAACTTGTGTCTCTCTACTACAATGCTTAATTTCTTTCCATAGTTCTCTGTTAATGCAGCTATGGCACTTTCATACACATCTTCTTCATCTTCGTCTGATCCTGCGTCAGCATTTCTCTCTTCCAGTATTGGTTTAGGAAGCATCTTTAACACTCTCCTTCCTTCCAGCCCCAAACTATGTTTCAAGATAGCCAGTTTCCTCTTGGCTATGTACACATCTCCTCTTATTGCCTCAAGATATGTGGTGAATGACTCCTTCCAGTCTTCCCAATCCATACAAATAGGAGCAGGTTCTTGCAGAAATGTAGGAGGTGGAGGTATCGACTGAGTTGCCATTATTGTCTTAATCAGTAGAAATGCTTTTTTTAAATTAGAATTGCTTTGTAACCACGTTGATTATTAATGTCAATTCCCCCATGTTAAAGAAATTATTGAATTGTACTTGAGACAACAGAAAAACGATATTACACCTTACCATGTGAGGACAGGCGGTGTGCCTATCACCAACGTTATTCTTCACGTAGTACAGTTGTCACCTTGAATGATGACAATTTTCACCGTCTTTATGCGATTGCAGACGTGTCAGTTGCACATAATACGTTTAAGAAACGACGGGTCGCTCTTTCACACGGCGAAAACATTGGAATTCCTCCTCACAAAAAACAATATGGCGGCACGTTTAACGTGGGGTAACGCAACGTAAGGTCTAGTACATTCAGCGTATGGCAGTCGTCAGAGGACACCCTGTGTAAGATTCTCTTGCTCCTCACAATGCCAGAACGCCTGTAAAATTCTCTCGCTCCTCACAATGCCAGAACGCCAAGAATGCCAGAACTCTCACTGCAGCTTCTGCCACTTGACTGCATCCACTTGTGATGATTTAAAATGTCGCTACCACAACGTCTCGCCCGCTCCAACCAGACGTTGCAACATTCAAAAGTAAGCTCACTTACTTGTTGCTGTAGAATAGAGTTATTTGTGCCAATCTTCGTGTGTAACATACACACCGCTGCTTCACTGACGGCTGGGGGTCTCCACAATGCTCCAGAAATTAATTTAGGTTCCGTGTCGATAATTCTACCGGCACAATTTAAAAGAAATAAAATCACCAGAACTAGGTTGTCCACGAATCCTCTTCTTGATGGGCATCCCATCCTCATCGCCATTTTTGTGAAGCCAAGACTCAGTAATCCTGTTGAAAAGGTTTTAATGTGATATGGGCAACAACCCCCAGCAGCAGTCTTCCTGTAGCTCCATCCGCCTCTCTCTGCTGGAATCCAACAAACTGCATTCCAGTAGTAGAAGCCTGCGGTTGCCTAGGAACTGTGCTGCCAAGGTTAATTAGAACACAACTAGAACATAACACCAACGAGGAGAAATGCCTTTATTTCTCCTTGTTTTTCCTTTTTCTATGTGTGCTGTATTCTGCAGCACACATAGAAAGAGGAAAACACCTCTTGTGATTGGTTATGTGCAGGAAAGTGTCCCTTCCTGCAGAAAGACAATGATCCCTGCAACGCAGGCACCCTTGCACCATGGCGTAAGGGTGCCTGCTTTGGCGCATGGGAGCCCATTGCGCGCCAGCGCAGGAGAAAAGGACAGCAATGCGCCTTATCTCATAGATACGGTACATTCCTGCCCTTTTCTTTTGACGAAGGAAAGCTCAGCAAGATTCCTTGCGGCGCTGTCGTGCACCAAGACCTCGTAAATGAGGCCCTGCATATTTAAACCGATTAACTCAGATACCAAAACCCCCCACACAGTTGTAAACTTCCTACCCCCTTTTCAAGCCAAGCCGGTGTATTACCTTTGCCCTGGCTGTGATCCATTTATAGGATCGGATATTTTGGAAAAGATGAATATCAACCAAAGATGCAATGTGAACAGAAATCAGTCGATAGAAAACAACTAAGCATAGACTAGAGCCTCGTCTCTATGCCGCTGGTGGCAGAATTTAATTGCTCCAGGTGGCAAGTGCATACATATCAAGAGCAAAAGTGGCTAAAGTAAAATATTAATACGCCATTCTCTTATTAGCATATTTCAGGATTCATAGGGTAAAAGGTAATGCGCTATGCAAGTGACAGTCAACAGACACAGGCCCTCGTTATGAGCGTGCTGGCTGTAAGTTGGGAATTCTGTCACTTTTCCTCAACGATATGCACCAGTTATTTTCTGGTGAAATGTGAAGTGGAAAATATTGCATGGGAGATTTTACCACTCAACCTTACAACCTAATTTATGTGGAAACTCCTATTTCTGCCTACATCAGGATTTATGAGTAACTTGTAATGATGGCCACAATGTTGATGCAACGTGAGGTTGGAGAAGTTGCATATCTCTTGACCTCACAACTTGGCGTATTCTCTTTTACACTACGCAACGTTATCATAGCTATTGCTTCTATTGCACATTATACACTTAAGTAAGTTGATACCTGAATCAACTTCAACAACCACTACTCAACTCAAATGTGGCAGTAAAAAAAAAATTTAATTTATCCATTTGATCTTACATTCATAGTTCTGAGATACCACTCACAAAAATAAATCAAAGCCCGAAAATCACAGTTATAAATCATCCAACGAGTCCAGTTGTTTTAAAACAAGGTCCCTGCTGCAGGACATAGGTCTCCATATTACAGGCGGTATTAAGGGAGACATCATTCATTGTTTGAATTCCTCTATTGTGTGTTTTGTAGCTCAATTGGTTTGAAACTTTTAATGTATTTGCTTCTTAAACGTAATGTGTTATTACTGTTGCTGCTCATATACCACATAATATTTCTTCAAGGAACGCTTAGCTGCTTTTGCCAGCTATAAAGGACAAGCTGAAGCTTCTACAGAGAAACCTGTTTACTGATTTGGAATTAGATTTCTGGACTTTGCAGGAGCTTAGCCACAGCTCAGATTAAGGCTGAGGCCTCACTCCTCTCCTGTACTGTAACAGTCTGGTTTCAGACCGTGTCCAGTGTCCAGTTTCAGGAGAGCCATGGCTATCCTGCCAGATTCTTAGCATTAAATATAATTTAGATGTTCAGTTGTCCGTCTCTCCAAGGTACCTCTGGATACCGCACAGCCAATCCCATTCTTAGGAACCATGCACTATTATTTTTCAGTGCTTTTTCGTCTTTCTCATTTATACTGGTTCTTTTTCCCTGCTGTCAAGAGGGTGCGTTTTGCCCGTAAGTGATTGATTTTTTTTCCTGTCATTTGTTCTTGTGGATGTTTCAGTATTCCTCTTTTCATTTGCAGCCATGTCGTTCGGCATTCTGCCAAGTGGATATTTTTATGAACATCCTTTTGGGCCTGTTAGAAATGGTGTTTCTGGTTGGCTAGGGTATGCACCTAAGCCAGGCAGAACCCACCACTCTAGTCAGGGCAAGTAAGTTACACGCCAAACGTCACCTGTGCTCACCCCTTGGCAGTCAGGTCAGGTCATGTGTAAAACATTTGCCCAACACACTCACACCAGTAGCACAATGAATACACCACACAAGAGACTCCACATAGGGTTATATAAAAATATATAGTGTATATTGTACATAGAACATAGACCAAAACGACATGAATCATGAATACTGTGCATATTATGAAAATCCTGAGTCAGTACTCAGTATTCTGACAATGCAGGAATCATAATGACATACATTATAACATCAAGGCATGAAACGTATTAGTGATAGAATAAGCACACGAATCATAGATACCCTACATGTATGGCCTTAACTTAGGTAGTACTCGTTATCCTGACAGGGCAAGGCAAGGCGACATATATCACAGAGTACTTTGCCAGTTATGCAGATTTAGTGGAAGGTTCATAGGTTGTTAAAATGTCAGGGATCATAGAATTAGAGCATGAGGTCCATGCGCAAAGCTCTTATGAGGCAAAATAACCTGAATTATATATTCCATGCAAGCAACTTGTTTATTCAAATGTACTATCTGCCAAGGCTTGTTGCATAGAATGTTAAGTTGGAATGTAGAATGTGTATGACAGTGGGTCTCTCGCCAGTTGCTCTCCTGCTGGTGTGGTGGCTGGGATGTTTCCCTTGAGTTCGTCTACTACAATAAACATCAACCCTGTTATCAACTCGTCAGTGGCGGCTCGCAAAGGGAGTGCTGCGGGGCAGTGGGGCGGGGGAGGGGCAGGGTGGGGGGGTAGTGGAGTGGGACATACGACGGGCAGGAGTAAAGTAAGTAAATAAATAAATAAAACTATTTACCTTGCGCTCGCTGCATCGCCAACTCGGCAACTTCTGCAACTTCAACCCCTGATTCAATAGGTAGTGAATCAGGGGTTGAAGTTGTGACAGAGAAAAGTAACATTCTGTGTGCTTTAGTTCAAGAGTTAAAAGAAGTTTTTGATGACAAGTGAGGATGCCTGTCTGATTACTCTCACACAATTGTTTTAAAGGACAAAATAACTCCAGTGGCTTGCAAGGTCAGGGGAGTTTCTCTAACTATGAGACAAGCTATGCTCAATGAACTGAATAAATTGGAGAAAGATGTTATTATTGTCAAGGCTGAGGTGACTGAGTGGTTGCCTCCCGTTTTTCTTGCACCAAGGCTTCAGGTGAGGTTTGGTTGTGTATAGATTTGAAGGGACTTAACAGGGCTGTGGTCGTGGACAAGTATCCCCTGCCAAATATTTAAAAAATGCTTACCCAGCTAGAGGGAGCTGTTGTTTTCTCCACGTTAGACCTTAAGGCGGCGTACCATCAGATCTGCTTGGATGTCTATTCCATGGGTTTGACTTCTTTTTGATCACACCCTTTGGTATGTTTAAGTTCACCCGGCTAAATTCCGCAGCCACGGTCTTCCAAAGAGTAATGGAGGATGTTTTGGCAACATTGTAGGGATAAAAATTTACCAGGAGGATGTTTTATTCTATGGATCAGATCAGAAGGAACATGACAACAGACTTAGGCACATTTTGAATAGGATCAGGAATAGGGCTCTCACTTTAAGAGATAACAAATGTAAATTTTGCCAGCATGAGATAGAATACTTAGGACATAGACTGACACAGGAAGGTGTGAAACCCAAGGAACAGTTAGTCCGAATGATTGACAATTTGCATGCTTCTATTAATAAGGAGGATTTAATAACGTTCTTAGGTATAGCAGAATATTATAACAAATTTGTGCCTTCTTTTGCCAGCCACACTACCATTTGAGAGCCCAGTTGAAGAAGGGTATGACTTTTCATGGTCTTTTGAATGTGAAAGGGAATTTGAAGATGCAAAGTCTTCGCTAAACAATGTTCCATCCCTGCAGAGTTTTGATGTCATGGATCATTGCATATTAATAACTGATGCTAGTTCCAAAGGGCTAGAAGCAGTACTTAAATAGGAGAAGAATGGTGTGGAAAGGACTATCATGTTTATTTCTAGAGAGTTAGTGGGGCCCGAAACAAGATATTCAGTAATTGAGCGTGAGGCGCTTTGCATCTTTTGGAACATAAAGAAACTAAAGACGTTCCTCTGGGAAACTGAATTTGCTGTACCTACCGACCACAACCCCCTTAAATATCTGTTTTGTTAAAAAAGTTTGGATGCAATTTCAGGTCGCATTTGCAAGTGGGTCGTGACATTGCAAGACTATATATTTAAGGTGGAATACATCCCAGGTATTGAGAACAAGGTTGCAGACTGCTTGCCACGTTTGGTGGGCGTGCAGTCTACTTGTGAATCTGAGATGGATGAGGAACCATGGCTTTTGGATGATTGCAACGTGTGTGAAATCACTGAGGGTAGTGTCAGTGAAGCAGAGTGGAAGTCTTTAGTCATGGGAGATGCAGTTTTGAAAGAGATAACCAGTTTACTGAGGAATGGGAGGAACTCAAAGAAAGGCTTGAGTGAAGGAGGTCTGAGATTTTAGAGTATAAAAGATGAATTATTTGAGAGTGATGTGATGTTGTGGAGGGGCACCAAACTGATTCCTACCAATGAAATCAGAGAGAGAATCATTGGGCTGTGTCACCAAGGGCACTTTGGGCCTCATTACAAGTTTGGCGGTGCAGGAGTGCGGCGGTTCACCACCCTCCACACCGCCGCACTCAAATGCTGCACCCGCCAGATTACGATATGAATTGTTGTCTGGCGGGCTGCGTTGGGGTCCCGTGGCAGTGAAGTAAAAAGGCTCAATGAGCCTTTAATAGTGCCCCACAGTAGGACCGCCTCAGCGCGTTCCAGCACAGCATGGACTGGAAAGTTCATGCCGTGTTGGAACTGGTGGGCGCTTGCACACATGGGGCACAATATGTCCCCCACTGCATGCACTTGCCTGCATGGGGCAAGGGGGGCCATGTAGGACCTCCTTTGTTTCCCCACCGCCAGCTTTTTCATGGTGGTACTTATCACCATGTAAAGCTGGCAGTCAGGAAACTCAAAATATTTATGGTGCTGCCGCAGCAGCACCACCAGCATATTCTGAGCCCCTGACTGCAGCACCACTACCAGTTCCCTGGCGGTTGTGGCAGTCAAATGGCGGTCTGACCGCCAAACTCATAATACGGCGGCCAGACTGCCGTTTGAAGTCCATGGACCGCCAGACTCGTAATAAGGCCCTTAGGAATTTCAAAAACCAAGGAAAGGGCCAGGTTACATTTGTGGTAGCCAGGAATGGACACTCGCATAGAGAGAACTGTTTGGAATGCATGGAGTGATGCTCTAGTGATAAAACTTACAAAATAAGAGTTCAACTCATGCTTGTACGGGATACCCCAGAGAGACGATGGCAGGAAGTAGCTTTGGACATAATGGGGCCAGTCACAGGTAGGACGGGAAAATTTTATGTGTTGGTCTTGGTGGATATTTTCTCAAGGTGGCTGGAGGTGTGCATCACAAAAGAGCATAGAGACAGGGAAGGTAATTACTTTTTTCAGTGAGGTGTTTAGCAGAGAAGGGATACCAGAACATATACTAACTGACAATGGAGTTCAGTTTGTGTCCAAGGAGATGGAGGAATTTTTAACAAATAGGGGTGTAAGTCACAAAAAATGCTCTCTCTATAATCCCAAAACAAATTGGATGGTAGAGAGGTTTAATACATTTTTGAAAGAACCCATACAAATCTCCAAAGTGCATAACAAGGATTGGCGGAAAGACATACAAGAGTGAGTCAAAATGTACCGTTTGACCTCACATTCAGTCCATGCCCTTTGAATTGTTCCGGGGCAAAATAACTAATACTTTGGTGAACCCATCAGACAGGGGGATGGTGCCACTGGTCAGCACTTTCTTCCTTAGGTGTTGAAACTCACGACTCCCTCACCAAAGGGGGCTGTTTTCAAACTTAACACTCCAGCTGCTCTTGGAGACTTTGGAGCAGTGCTTCAATAATGCTGGCTTATAGAGAATAGACTTCCTTAGGAGTATTATACCAGTTGCTCCAGGGAACTCAGGAACAGGCAGTAGCGCTCCCCAACGTGCTGGTTGTGTGAAGAAGAGGCTCCACCACACGCCCTTGTTTGGTATAAAAATGAAATGTAAAGTGAAGCGCTCACCACAAACTGGGGCAAGCGAGGAACGATCCCAGCCGCACTCTCGCTGGAAAGGAAAGTGACAATTAACAGCACTCACCATGCGATGGGTTTGTAGACACGGGGCAAGCCAGCATGCCCTAGGAGAACAATCTCAGTGGGGAACACGAAGGGTCCAGGCAGACAGTGATGGAGCAGGGTAAACAAATTTTTGTTTTAACCTCCTAATATTTATGTTGAATAATTAACACACAGGTTAGTCTCAGTAAATAACCAACCATGTATGTTACATGAAAAGGGTTATGGGTAACACGCTATATCCGTGCAAACTAATTTACTTACAATTGTTAACGTGGATAACATAAGCCTAATAATTTGCGTACTAATTAGAATAATAAATGCATGATTTGTGCTTGGAAATAAACTGTGTAGTGGCAAAGTAAAGCGGTTGGTAAGTAAGAAATGGCTTTATATGTCGCTTTTGCTAGGTAATACTTAATTGGGGTACGTAGAATGACGGGAGGGAAACGAAAAGGCTTATATTCTTTATTCTTAACTATGTTCTGTTTATCTTTATAATAGTTCGCTTAGGCCTGTTGTGCCGCGATGTAAAAATGGCTGCCGTGGCAAACAAGCTAGAGTACGCAGGCGCGAAGTGGGTTCCGAAAGCGAGAAAGGCTGTGAACAAAAGGGATCATGTGACCGTCCCAAAGCCTAGGATGGAAGCGTGGTCAAGGCTACAATGACCTTATTATACAAACGTGTGCCAAAGAAGGACATAGCGAAAAGCGTGAGAAGTTGCAGTGAATATGTGAATGAACAATGAACTGTTCAACTTAAAGTATCAGAAAAGGATACAGATTGAGACCAATGTGCGGATGGGTAATGTCATGAACCCGTGAGAAACGACAGAAGTATGAACTTTCCACAAAGAACTGGTTGGAGCAAGGATATTCATAATGAGATGTATACTGACCCCAAATGGACCAATTAGAGAGAATCTCGCCCACAAAGATGTAACATTTTCACTTAGTAAGCTAGTATTAGGGTATAAGAAGACCTACTCTTAGAGGGGGTGCGAGAGCTGCTATTTTATATTTTTGATTGAGCACGAGATGCTGCTGCTGGAGAACCTTTTTGCTTTTAATAGATTTTCCATTTAAATACTATTAGACCTTTTTATTCTTAAATTACTAAAGGGGAAACATCCTATAGGTGGTCCGTCGAGAAGGCCTGTTTTTCAGGACAGATAGACAGTTTTTCGGGAGTTCTATGCTGTGATCTGAATTCATTGCTGTGACGAACTTTGTTTTTCCATCTAATAGGTATGCATTGCAATTTCAATTTATTCTTATAATGACTCTAAATGTAATAATCTGAATAATACATTTGAAACTTATTCATGCTTCTAAAAATTATATAAACTTTATTATCTTGAAACAATGAGTCAGTGGTTCTTTAGCTCAATGATAAATGTAAATGTTTAAAGATTTATAGTGATTGAGCTGGTCTTAATCACCATCAACTGATTCCTACTAGTTGGTCCATCGACCAATGAGCGGAATACCTTAAAGCTTGAGAAGTATTATGTCGTTTTAAAAGGTATCCCGTCTCCTTCCAGCAAATCATTAACTGTTTTCTCCTAGGTAAAAACGGATGAAATCCAGGGAAAATATGAGAGAGTGAATGTTTATGCGGTGTTATGGGCCCCACCGTCATATGGATATAGTTGTGGAAAGAGGGATATTTGTACCTGGATGTCCAAAGTATATAGGAGAAGAAATTTTATTGATAGCGCTGGATCAGATTTCTTGGTAGCAGAGTTATGGTTACTATAGATTAGTTTGGTGATTATTGATTATTGATTATTTTTTTTATGTATAACACTTCATGTTGTATGGTATCACGTTATATGTAAGTCAAAGGTTTTGAAGCTTCCGGGAAGTAGGAAGTGGACACGTGTGACAAGAGAAGTCACATGGAATAGTGCATTTTCTGAGTTCATATAGGTGATAACACAGGTTGTGTTATGATAGGGACATATTCTGTATAAAAGGTGTGTGAGTGAAATAGCAACCGGTTTTCTTGTGAAACTCTGGCCTTAATTCTCAGGAGCAGTGTAGTCTCCACATGTGTTTTATCCCCAGAGAAACGGGTTTACCCCTTGCTTGAGAGAAGGGTAAGGTAGAGGGAAGTGCTACACTTATCAAACGAAACTGTATTCTTGCGAGCTAGAATAAAACTGTCACTTTTGTTAGCGAAATCAGACAATGGAAATGTGGTTTTAATGTTGTAACTAACAAAGAACTGTAAAAATAAATTGCCGATTGGTGTGAGTCGAGCTGGGATAGGTCGAGCTGGGATAGGTCCGAATAACGCATAGAGAACAGTGTTGAATTGCGGACTTTTGAGAAAGGAAAGAGATTGTGAATTATGGCTTATTATGAGTATGGTAGAGAGAAAATGTCGTGGATGGCGAAAATTAAGAACTTTTTTAAGAAAGACAAAAAGGTAGTGACTAGAGAGGGACAAGTCATCCTCCGCCGAAATCACCAGCTTCGCATATGATGCTGAAGTACGGATATCATACCTGCATATGGTTAGAAAATTGGACTAAATATACTCAAAATGATGGAGTATTAGCATTTCCTGAGAATGGTTCATTTAGTGTAGCTGTACTTCGGAATTTGAGGGAGAAGATGACGATGCTTGAACCTAAACCTAGACCGACACAGTTTGAAGCTTTAAGTGAATGGGACGATGAGATGTATGAACGAGAAAGATTCAGAGGATTAAAGAATCATGATTTTGTGCCCGGAAGGTTGTGGGGAGTGAATCATGAGGACAGAATAAAGCGTTGGAGATATGCTAATATGACAGGAGGTTTGTTTCCAGCTTTTACAGTTGAGGAAGAAGCAAAGAGAAAGTGTACAGAGAAAAAGAAACATTTGGTTACTGAAAAGTATGGGTATGGTGGTAGTGAGACGGAAGATGAATTGCTGGAAGATATTTTAAACAGAAACCCACCTCCATACCAACAGAATTCTGCGGTGGTGACACCTAATGCACCGCCAATGGAAACTGGGAGGAATAAAAATCCCGAACGGGGATATGAGATAAATAGGTCACAAGATCAATTGAAAACCCCACAAAACGAGAAGATTGAAAGTGACAATACAACTAAATTAGCAAAAACCACAAGAGAATTGACTGAAAAGATAAGAGAATTAACAATGAATATGGAAGCTGTAACTGTACCAGTAACGATAGGTCCAGTAATACCAGTTTATGAGAATCAGAAAATAGAAGAGCATTCTTTAGTCATTCCTATGAATTCAAACTTGCAAAGAAGGAAAGAAGGGATGGAATTAGACAATGAAGGTGCAAGAAATGTGGTTAGTTCATATAGACCAAGCCCACCTACTAATTTGACGGTAAATGAGAATGAGTTTAGGAGGATACCTATGGGAACTGAGTCTGCATCAGAGACACCAGAAAGAAGTAAAAATTGGATAGGATTAAATAGTACACCTGTAGGTCCGACTCCGGATAAATTGAATGAATGGATGAAAACTCTAAAAACGAAAGAGACAGAATCAAAACCATTAGATGTAATTAGGTTAAAAATAGACATGGAGGAATTGATCTTAGGGACAATTGGCACAGAAAAACTGAAAACTTATCAGGATGACGAGATAATGTTCTTATGTAAAAGCATTACATGGAGAGCTAGGAATTTACATGACAAATTAGAAGAAACAGCAAATGAACTAGGAGTAGAATTTGTAAAGGTGAGAAGTTTGCAGAAACCATATAGAGTAGATTTTTGCGAGAAAGACATAGAAAATTTGAACACATCAGGACGGTTAACCCAAATAAAAGAATTAATTGTTTTGCTGAGAAAATGGGGTGATGTGGATAGATGGAGAAGCAGGTAGACTAAAAGGAATGAGAAAATGACAGATAAAGCGTCTTTGGCTTTTGCGGTGACAGACAAGGAATCAATTGTAAGGGAGTACCCGATGAGAGAAACTCCAGGAGGTAGTTATGTGCATGTCCCATGGTCTAGACAGGATATACTGTCATTTACAAATGACTTCCCAAAATTGAGAGAAAAACCAGTAGAATGGTACAGACAAGTGGAGAGGTTTGTTAAAGTTTCGAAGGTGTTATGGATAGATTTGGATGGATTATTTGATATAGTAGTACCAGCAGATTTGTGGACAGAATGTAAGATTACTATTGATTGGCCAACTGTAGAATATCCAAGAGATGCTAAAACAGGAGCGCCAGGACCAGAAGTGATGAGGAAATATGACCAAGTTATTACCTTTTTGAAAAACAAAATTCCACCCAAAGAAACCGATTGGGTAAAAATTGATAGAAACACACAGGAAAGTAAAGAATCTGTACATGCCTATTATGAGAGGCTACTTCTGGTTTTCAAACAGTTTAGTGGTTATGAGACCTTAACTGAGAAGGATATGAGTCATTTTGTATATAGATTTGTTTATGGGTTAAAACCAGAGATAAGTGAAATGATCAAGCAGCATATGATTTGCTGGCCAAAGAGCACCGTAGATGAGATTTTGAGGTATGCTAAATACTGCAGTGATGACATTGAGAGTAGACAGCGTAAATTAAAAGAGAAAGCAATGTGGGCACAAGTAAAAATTGCAGAAAAGTAAGAAGCTCAATTGAATAATCAAGTTAATGAGGCAGGACAGACTAAATCCAGACCAAATATAGGTAAAGGTCAAATGAGTATAGAAGAGGCAAAGAAAAAGTGGCCATGCCACAACTGCGGAAAGTTAGGACATTGGAGAAACGAGTGTAAATTCCCTCCAAAAACTAATG